>CM040126.1:188026794-188626794 GCA_022559845.1 Amorphophallus konjac | reverse complement strand
CCCTGAAGACTTTAGACTAATGCGGAATTAAAGGCAATCATGATCGTACATAGGAACGCGCCTAGCATATATCTAACGGTTGACACATTGGAAAGCAAACCACAGTACGCAAGATCTTTTTAGGTGGTTCAGTCCTCAGGACCTACATCCACCCTACACTCCAACCAGAGTGTGGATTCCGCTGCCAAACAGCTTGAACATCTGGGCCTCACAGCTTGCCAACAATCCGCTGATTCAAAGCTTCAACCGCTGGGCATTACAGCTTAAGCCATCGCTGATTCACAGCTTCAAACCGCTGGGCCTTACAGCTTATGCCACCACTGATACACAGCTTAGAAGAAGTATGAAAAATGAAAATAGAAAATCAAAATGTTTAGCATCAGAAGGCTGACAGTAAAGACAAATCAAAATGCTCACACAGGAGCGCTGTGCCTTGCATCTGATCCAGAGGACACAGAGGAGAACAAATCTTCAAGACTTGCTTCAATTGCTTCATAATATCTTCTCTCGAGATCCCTCTTCTTCACTATCTCACGATCACCTTTCACTCTCAGACTCACACTCTTCTTTCTCTCAGATTTCTGTTGAAATACGACACTATGTTTTTCTTCTCTTTTACTCTCACAGACTTTTTCTTCAAAATTCCATCATCGGTAGAAGGCGCGACCAGGTCTTCTATATATAGCTCACGAAAGAGGGGCGCGTGGAAATCACGTTTCCCGCCCAGAAATTCCAACAAGAATGCGCTTATCGGAACCCACGTGTTAGATCTGGTGGATGAGATAAGGACACGTGGCTGAGAGTTCTTGAAGAGCAAGTCTCTTCGAATCACGTGCTTCAAGCATAGAGTCTTGGAACACGTGCCTCACTTGACATTCTATTTAACTCAGAGACTTGGGAATTTCATTTATCCTGCCAATTAAAATAGAAGCATTTAGTCAAACACTTTGTGTCTGGAGTACATAGAAGCATTCATATGCACAGACTTCTTATATGAATGAGACAGACATGCACTGACTAGGTATATACATAGACATGAATGCATAGACTATTAACATGCATTAGGCAGATGTGCACTGATCTTTGTATGCATAAGGCAAAGATGTGCACCGACCCTTACATGCGTAAGATGAGACTTGCACTGACCCTAATATGCAAGGTGCAGATAGTGCACTGACTCTTATATGCGTATGATGAAACGTGCATCGACCTTCTATGCGTTTCTACATAAACATACACCGACTATACATGCAGTCATCAGGAGTGCACCGACTTTTGTATGCATGAGACACAAACGTGCACCGACCCTTTGCATGTGTGCAGTAACAAAAATTGCACCGACCTATGAAAGATTGATGCAGAAGTTGCACCGACCGTTATATGCTTAAGGTGAAACATGCACGGACTTATATTGCACAAGGTAGAGTATGCACCAACTTGTTCTACCTAATGCAGAGTATGCACTGATATCGTTCTGCCTGATAACATATATGCACTGATTTTACATGCTCGAGACAAACCTGCACCGACCTTGCGTACACACGATCAGAACATACATAGATGTGAATGCATAGACCATTTACATACATTAGGCAGACGTGCACTGATCTTTGTATGCATAAGGCAAAGATGTGCACCGACCCTTACATGCGTAAGATGAGACTTGCACTGACCCTAATACGCAAGGTGCAGATAGTGCACTGACTCTTATATGCGTATGATGAAATGTGCATCGGCCTTCTATGCGTTTCTACATAAACATGCACCGACTATACATGCAGTCATCAGGAGTGCACTGACTTTTGTATGCATGAGACACAAACGTGCACCGACCCTTTGCATGCGTGCAGGAACAAAAATTGCACCAACCTATGAAAGCTTGATGCAGAAGTTGCACCGATCGTTATATGCTTAAGGTGAAACATGCACGGACTTATATTGCACAAGGTAGAGTATGCACCAACTTGTTCTACCTAATGCAGAGTATGCACTGATATCGTTCTGCCTGATAACATATATGCACTGATTTTACATGCTCGAGACAAACCTGCACCGACCTTGCGTACACACGATCAGAACATGCACTGACTTTGTGTGCATTCATGCAGGATGTGCACCGACTATATATGCAGAGAAACGAAGTCTGCACTGACCTTGTGTGCATTACTTCAGAGGCGCGCACTGACCTTAATATACTTAAGGTAGACTATGCACCGACTGCATATGCATTCCATAAAGACTGCACAGACCTTGTGTGCATTTCTTCAGAGGCGTGCATCGACCAGTATGCTGACCGATGAGAAAGTACACGGACCTGATATGCATAGGAAGGTAACAATGCACGGACTTATATGCTATCCTTGCATGAAGACTCACAGTGTATGCACCGACCTATATGTATGCATAAACATAAACATGCATCGACCCTGGTGCTGACTGGCACAAATGAGTTTTGATTAAGGTATACATGCATTCCTATCTTAACATGATTCATAGAATGTCATTATCAAAACCAGGGTTCCAACACTGTCGACTGAACTTGAAAGTCTATCGACTTGGATGCATATCAGTCGATGGAACTTATACTCGGTCGACTAATTTTTCTTTGTTTTGTCAGCTTGATGCTTCACTCGGTCAACTGAATTACCTGAGAATCAGAACTTAGTGAGCATTTCAGAATTCTTCATACAATTCATAAGTCATAGTTAGACATCATTAAAACACATAACACAACATTCTCCCCCTTTTTGATGATGGCACCTATGAGTCATTGTGCATTTTACTTAGTGTGAGATAATGTGAACATTTGTTGAACAACACTAAGAGTTATCTGAATGACACTAAAGCAGACATAACATACACAGACTTATGACTGAACGGACTGAGACTGACTCAACACAGCACACTTGAGAGGGTGAGATGACTCAACACTCTTCTCCCCCTTTGACATCATCAAAACATGAGGGGAAGAAGCATCAACTAAATAGCGAAATGGAGCCAAGTGTTGAAAAGGAGTAAGACACAAGTGAGGGAGCTGGTTCAGCTGGTTTGGAGCAAAGAAGGAAATAGCAATAGTGAGTGCAAGAGATATGCATAGTCTGCCAGCGCAAAATTTGCTGAGCTGAAATCAAAAGGGTAGAGTTTATCTTACCTATGCTCATAAAATCAGAGGACATAGTTTTAGATTCTTCCATTATAAAGCTTCTCATGAAAAGGCCCTTATTTATGCATGATCGGTTTAAGGCTAATAAACCTAGAAGGCATCTCAAAAGAGCTCAAGAAAAGGCACTTTATACAGACTTAATGAACATAAACCAGTCTAATTAAATTACTGCCCTACACTTCTTCTCTCCCTTACTTATATTTCCAGTGGCTGCTTGAGGATTCACTTCAACTAGTATGGAGATTAAACATTGTATGACATGTCTGGTTTTGTCCTGCAGGGTTCAATTTTTTTTAACAATTTTTTTCTGATGTTTCTTTTTCTTGTCATTTTTAAGAGCAGTCAAGTCTGGCACACGCCTTTATAATGAAGATACACGTTGTTTAGATGCCAGTATCCCCAGTTACTCAGTGTGACTGATTGTCCTGCTTCATTCAGAACAGAGGTAGCATGTCACTTCATGATGTTGTGTCCCCTAGTTTTGATGATAACAAATCATAAATCATTAGTAGATACTTGAGGAATATGTAACATAATTTGGTTTGATGAATAGACTAAACAAGTGCAGGAGAATCTTTCTACGTGATGTCTCGACACGGCCTAATGATGTACCGACACATCTAGAAGAAAATGTGTTGAATCTCCAACGTTTGAGCTCCGACATAAAAGAATGTGTCGACACATCTGACCCATGTCTCGACACCTCCAGAAGAAATCAAGCTGAAGCTATTCTGTGTGGCCTCTGGACTCACCGATGTCTCGACACACTGAGTGAAAAGTGTCGACACATTCTTGTGATAATCTCTGCACATGGCGCTCCTGTGTCGACACCTTCATGTGACAACTATGCACATGGCTCACATGTCTCGACACCGTTTGGTGTTGTCTCGACATAGTCATGGTGTCATCGCGGAGCTAAGCTCATATGTCTCGGCACAACACTATGGATATCTCGACACATCTACCATGGGTCTTCAAGACATTCACTGGATGTCCCGACACACTGTGTGTAAAGTGTCGACACATCAACGTTCAACCAGAACGATTTTCAAACTGACAGAAGCTGACTTCAAGGTTTTTTAATGGGATGTCTCGACACAATGAGAGGAAAGTGTCGACACATTTGGTTCGACCAGAACGGATCTGAATCCAACGGAAGCTGTCTTCAAGATCTGGAACTTAACCCAGAGGATCCGTTTGCTCTGGAAAGAGCTGTCAAAGTACTACCTTGTTAGAGGACTGTGTCTTGGTGGAGATATCCTCTGAAGAAGATCGTACCATTGCTGCTATGGTGTAGACTTGACAGAAAAGGAGTCAACTATGCAAAAGGAAGCAAATCAAATAATGTGGATATGACATTCTGGGTGTTGCTTGATAAGTGGGCAACGTTGGTGCCGCCCCAGGACACCAATATATGAGGAGCATGGCTCCAGTTCGAAAGTAGAGAGCATCCAAGCAAGCAAGAGAAAATTGGAAAGCTGGAAGACTTGAAGATGAAGCTACACTCCTTCCTGATGCTGCGAGTGTGAGTGCAACAAGAAGAAGACCATCCTCTTCCTCACAATGAGAGATCTTTTTGCAAGTAGAAAGGTTTCGTAAAGCTCCATCCAGAACCCTTGAAAGCTTAAAGCTTGATCATCTTTCGTTCTCAAGGGTTGTGGTGAAGATCCTGGAAGAAGAAAAAGAAAGCCAAGGACCCCTCAAGCTCTTTCCCAGACAGGAGACTTCTTTCTCATTGTGCTTCTTACGATACTCTGTCTGGCTGGTTCTTTTTTAGTTTGCTTTTCTTAAAAACAAACTCCATATCATTCGTTCCCTACCTGCGTGTAAGAAGACAGATAGTGTGGACACCAGTATGTGTGTTTTGGGTTGTGATCCCACAAGCTGTGTGGCAGCGGAGTGTGAGAGTGTATCTCTCAGTTAGAAGCTGTGAATCAGCCGTTGTGCGCTGGCACCATTGAAGCCTCACCTTGTTGTGTGAGGGGTAGATATAGGTCTCTAGATTGAGACCGAACTACCTTAAAGATCCTATCTTGTGGTTTACTTTCTCTCTTGTTCCAATGGTAGAAGCTTGATAGGACCGTCTTCAGATATCATGTGTGTATCTAGCTTCTTAGCTATTAACTAATATTTGTCTCATTATCTGTTATGGTTGACTTAATTTTTATTTCGGCAAAGAAGGGCAAAAAGGGGATGATCTATTCACCCCTCCCCTCTAGATCTGCCTATCACCACTCAACACATGGTATCAGAGCTAGTCTCTATGTATGTGGTCTAACGACCTTGAGAGAACTAGTGATATGTCAACTAAAGGTCCTATGGCCGACGGACATTCCATAAATAGGCCTCCCTTTTTCACTAGGACAAATTATCCTTACTGGAAAAACCGCATGCAGGTCTTCATTAGAGCCCAAGATCATGAAGTCTGGCGAGTGATCAGCAAGGGACCATTTGAGCTACCTCCGGACGAAGATACATGGTCTAAAGAACAGATCAGACAATCAACTCTGAACTAGGGTGCCAAGCACATCATGTAGTGCTCCCTTCATCCAACTGAATACTCAAGGGTGTCAACTTGCGCCACTGTAAAAGAAATGTGGGACCGTCTTGAGATAATTGATGAAGGGACACAGCATGTACATGCAACCAAAGCTAACATGTTGGTATCTGAATATGAGAAGTTTAGAATGAAATCTGATGAGTTCATTTCGGACATGTACGCTAGGCTAACCGTGCTCACTGATGGCTTGACTGAGCTAGGTAAGACCTACTATGAGCTAGAAATAGTAAGGAAGATTTTGAGATCACTAACTCCTATTTGGCATACAAAGGCCACAGTGGTTGAAGAATCAAAAGACTTAACTACCATCAAAGTAGAAGAACTCATAGGGTCCCTGATGACCTATGAGATGAATCTAAAGAACAAAGAGACTGAGGTAAGTAAAAAGAAGCCTCTAGCTCTTAAAGATGGACCAAGCTCCAAGGAGTTATCTGAAGATGAAGAGCCTTCAAGCAGCAATACTGAAGAAGATGAAGTTGCACTATTGACAAGAAAGTTCAGAAGATTTCTAAGAAAGGAAGGTATAGGCTTCACTAAGAAGAAGCCCCGGGTAAAACGAGGTTTTAGGCCAAGACCTAAAAATGCCAAAAAGTCTGAAAAGCTTGTATGCTACTCTTGCAGGAAACCAGGACACATCAAGTCTGAATGTCCTGAAGGAGCTAAGAAAACTATGCCCAGGTGGAAGAGCAAGAAGAAGAAGGCCATGGTGTGTACTTGGAGTGATGAAGAAGAGGAAGAGGCTGAAGACAACTCCTCTGAAGAGGAGAAAGATGATCTATGCCTAATAGCCAAAGGAGAAGATGACAGCGAGGTGAGCTCTCCCTTTGAGCACTTCTCCATCGATGATTGGGAAGAAGCTTACTTTGAATTGATGAATAAATATGAAGTATATAGAAAAGAAAACAAAACCTTAAAGAAGAAGGTTGAATCCTGTGGGCATGATAAAACTCCCAATGAAAACATAATCTCTCTAGAAACTGAAATTGAAGATCTAAGAAAAATGAATGAAAATCTTGAAGAAGGAAGAAAAGAAATGAGAGATTTGGAAGATGAAAATGAAAGGCTAAGAGATGAAATTGATGAATTGAAATTAAAAATGCAAAGTTATGTAAAGGACAACAATCTGTGCAATGAAAAGTCTGAAGCCTTTAAACAAGTCAATTCTCAACTGTTGAAAGAAAATGAGAAACTTCAAAAGGACCTAGCAGATAAACAAACCTCTCTTGAAAAATTTGTTGATGGGAGTGAAAACTTGAATGCTCTGCTAGGAACTAAAAAAAACTACAACAGAGAAGGGCTAGGATATGAGCCAACCAAAAAGAAAACTTTTGGGCTAAAAACCACCAGCTTTGTCTCATCTTCCGAAGCATCAACCTCTAAATTAGCACAACAAGAAAATGTTGAAAACAAGGGAAAAGAAAAAATAGAAGAACCAATCAACAAATCTCCCCAACAACCCAAAAAGGTTCACCAACAATCCCAAACAGGCCGACACCCGTCCAAGCCTCAGCCTGCACATCACAAAGGAAGAGACAGTTATAATGCTAGAACAAGTCGGGACACTCCCTGGAATAGGTCGGCACCCACTTGGTCAAACTCCCAACAATGCCCCAGGTTTGCACCTACAGGTCGACAGTTTCCAAACAGGAGGTCGACACATCCCTTATCCAGAGACAGTTATAGATGGACTGAACATTGGACAGGTCGAGACTTTACCTCCTATAGGCCGACACCTTCTTGGGTTAGGAACAGTTATGCTCCCTATGGTCATAGGCGCACTCAACCTCAACAACCTAGGCACTATGACACCTCCTATTCATCTAGACCAACCAACTGGAACAGATGGTCTAATCAACAATCCTTCTCCACCACTTCCAAAACTTATAAAGTCCAAAAGACTAAAGAGAAGAAAAACCAGAACTCTCAACAAAGCAAAGATGCTAAGAAAGTTTGGATTTCAAAATCAGTGTTATCCTGCTTTACAGAAATGAAGAAATTATTGGGACCCAACTGTCCTTGGGTTCCAAACATTGTCACTTAATTCCTTGTGCAGGAGTGTCTTGTAGCCGTGCACAACCGTTGGTATCTTGATAGTGGCTGCTCAAGACACATGACGGAAGACAAAATCAAATTCTGTCTCTTGGTTGAAAAGGAAGCTGGACATGTCACATTTGGAGGAAACAACAAAGGAAAAATCATCGGTACAGGTAAAGTTGGTAAGAACCTCTCCAACTCAATTGATAATGTACTACTTGTTGATGGTCTGGAGTATAATTTGTTGAGCATTAGTCAACTATGTGATAAATGTCATACTGTAGTTTTTGACTCTAATGAATGTAGGATCTTGCAACCTAATTCAAAAGAAACCAAGTTTTCTGGTAAAAGAGTCAACAACGTGTACATGATTGACTTAGATGACCCTGCTCACATAAATCTTTATCTTGCAGCACCCAAATCTGAATTAGCTTGCTTGTGGCATCGCAGACTGGGTCATGTTAGTTACAATACTCTTCATAAATTGGTGAAGCATTCCATTGTCAAAGGTCTCCCTGAAATTAAATTCAAACTGAACACTATGATTTGTGATGCATGTGCTCAAGGAAAACAGACTAGAAAGTCATTTAAAAGTAGAACTGAAAACTCATCATCTAAACCACTTGAACTAATCCATATGGACTTGTTTGGTCCAACCAAAATAGCTAGCTTAAGTGGTAAAAGATATGGTTACGTCTTAGTAGATGACTTTACTAGATTCACTTGGATTTTTTATCTTGCACATAAAAATAATGTCTTTGATGAGTTTCAGGCACTGTATATGCAAGTGATGCAAGATGGTCAGTTTAAGATCTCCAACATTATTTTAGATCATGGTGGTGAATTCGACAATGCTGACTTTGAAAATTTATGTAGGATTGAAGGAATCATTCACAAGTTTTCATCACCACGGACTCCTGAAAAAATGGGGTTGTTGAGAGGAAGAACAGAAGTCTCATATAAATGGCATGCACAATGCTTGCTGAAAGGCATCTACCAAGGAGATTTTGGGTAGAAGCGGTAAACACTACATGTTATATCATAAACTGCTCAATGGTAAGGCCACTCACCAAAATGACTCCATATGAGCTGCTGAAAGGTAAGAAGCCATCTCTCTTTCACATGAAAGTTTTTGGGTCAAAGTGCTTTGTTCATAATAATGATAAAAGAGTTCTGGACAAGTTTGAGCCCAAGAGTGAAGAAGGAATATTCCTTGGGTACTCCAATAAGTCTAGGGCTTATAGAGTCTACAATCTTAAGAGCCTTTGTGTGGAAGAATCCCCTCACATCACTTTTGATGAGATTGATCATGACAACACTTGCAGGGAAGATGATGTTTGGGAATTCCTAAACATAAAAGGAAAAGAAGAACTTCCACGTGAGGAGACACAAGTAAATGAAGACCAAGAAGGGCCAAGCAATGATTCGGTCACCGAAGCAGATGAAGGTAACACTCGGCCTGATTTAAGAGTGTTAAAAGACCATCCCTTAGAAAACATCTTAGGAAATCTGCATGACCGAACCAAAATTAGGTCTCACTTCAAAATTATGGATGAAATTGAACAACTTGCTCTTGTGTCTCAAACTGAACCCAAAAATATTATAGAGGCCTTAAAAGATGAAAACTGGATCAATTCCATGCATGATGAATTAAACCAGTTTGAAAGAAATAAGGTATGGCATCTTGTTCCTAGACCTCAAGAGAAATCAGTCATAGGAACCAAATGGGTTTTCAGAAATAAACTAAGTGAAGATGGAAAGATAGTAAGAAACAAATCCAGATTGGTGGCTCAAGGGTAGAATCAAGAATTTGGCATAGATTATGAAGAATCTTTTGCTCTTGTTGCTAGACTTGAAGCCATTAGAATCTTGCTAGCATTTGCATGTTCTCATAAAATCAAACTGTAGCAAATGGATGTTAAGAGTGCTTTTCTAAATGGTCTTATTAAAGAAGAAGTCTATGTAGAGCAACCCCCTAGTTTTGAATGTAGATATTTCAAAGATCATGATTATAAGTTGGACGACTTTATATGGCTTAAAGCAGGCACCTAGAGCTTGGTATGACAGACTAAGCTCATACTTCACTGAACAAGGGTATTCAAGAGGTAATGTAGATCAGACACTATTCACCAAGAAACAAGGTAAGGATATCTTGATAGTTCAGATTTATGTGGATGACATAGTGTTTGGGTCCACTAAACCTCAAATGTGTCAGGAGTTTGCTAAATTCATGACCAATGAATTTGAAATGAGTCTAATGGGTGAGCTTCAATTCCTTCTTGGCTTGCAGATCAATCAAAGCAATGAAGGCTGCTTTATCAATCAAGCCAAATATGTGAAGGAGTTGCTGAAAAAGTTTGATCTGACCAACTACAAACCATTAGGAACTCCTATGAGGGCTGCCACTTCACTGGATGCAGATGAACAAGGTATTCTTGTAGATGCAAAGATGTACAGAGGTATGATAGGATCATTACTCTATCTAACTGCATCTAGACCAGACATTTAATTTAGTGTTTACCTTTGTGCTAGATTTCAGTCTAGTCCTAGAGAGTCCCACTTGACTACTGTCAAGCGTATTTTTAGATACCTTGCTGGCACTCAAGAATTGAGACTGTGGTATCCTGCATCATGTGAACTTTCACTTATTTCATATTCAGATGCAGATTATGCAGGATGTAAACTGGACCACAAGAGCACTAGTGGCTATTGCCAATTTCTTAGTGAATGTTTGGTATCTTGGGCCTCCAAGAAACATCACTCGGTTGCCCTCTCAACTGCAGAGGCAGAATATGTTGCTGTAGGGAGTTGTGGCACCCAAGTACTATGGATCAAACACCAACTCCAAGACTATCTAATAGATCTTGGCTGTGTTCCCATTCTGTGTGATAACACTAGTGCTATAAATCTTACAAAAAATCCAGTCATGCACTCTAGAACTAAACACATTGAAATTAGGCATCATTTTATAAGGGATGATGTTCTCAAAAATCACTTTGAGCTCCATTTTGTAGACTCAGAAAATCAGATTGCAGATATCTTCACAAAACCATTAAGCAATGACAGGTTCACAACATTAAAGAGAGAACTCGGTCTATGCAGACCTCAATCCACTCAGGTTTGAGCTATCTATTCCTTCTTCGATGCTCAACTTACTTGTCTTAACTATGTTTGGAACGAGCATTTCTACTTTGATTTAGAACTAGTCCATTGGTTGTATGAACCTTGCTATGAATGGTGGTCACATTCAGGGGGAGCTTGTTTGCATTTTGGGTTATTATTATTTTTTAACTTCATATTATGACTAAATGGTATATCAAATGTCGAGAAGTGGAAAGACAGGTCACGCCTGTCAGAAAACTCTCCTCATGCGTGAGGGCAGGTCTCCACCAAGTACCATGAGTCAGAAATGCATATTGTTAACTGCACAAGTGATTTCTAATGCATAAGCATGCTTAAAACTTTAGCATCCCAAAAAACACATCTCAGTGGTAGCAAAGAGAAAGAACCATGGTTGAATGATTGTCTGAAAGAAGAAAGTCAGAGGTATTAGCTGTTTAAGCTGACAGGGGTATTTTCCATAAATGAAGATTCTCACAGAAACTGGTTGAGCATAGTTCAAGTGGGCAGTCATGTGTCGAGACATGTAGTGTCATGCCCCCAGCCTTTTATTACAGCGGATGACTAGCTCGAGGAACGCGAATAGCCGGCATGGTAAGTCTCTTGCAAGCAAGAACGATCAGAGCGTAAGATAATCACACATAAGATGCAATTGCACAATAGTTTATCAAACTCCAACTTTATTTCATTAATAATCAGAATATCCAAATACAATGACTTTTCAACCTTTACTAACCTATCAGACTCAAGGAAAAAGGGAATTACAAAGACTCGATCTAAACATTATTGACTTTCCTAAGTCTTCACACTCAGTTTGATATGACTTTTACTCACTCTCGGACCCACTACTTGTATAACTCGAATCCGAATTCGTATCACTTCCATCTCCTAAAAAGATTGAAAAATAGGTAATGAGCACACTTACCCAGTAGGTATCATCGCATCAACATGATTAGCAATATTTAAGTAATTAGCATTTTAGCTCTGAAGAAATAAGGTAAAATCATGCGAATGCGATCAATCATGCGATTAAACCAAAGTAACACGATGATCATGTAAGATAGAATGAGCAAGTATGAATGTAACAAGAATATGATATGGCCTTTTATGAACAAGAATGTACTAGAAAGTCATGTATCAATCAATAATGTACTCTTCACTTAGTAGCAAGTACTTCGTGAATTTCTGTGGAATAACATGTAACAAGCTAGAAAGTCATGTACGTGTCGTGGATTTTCACTTCACGAGCCGTGGATCTTCACTTATTTATCGAGAAAGTACTCCCAGCACAATGCGACGCCAGTAGCATCATACCCCATGATTTATAATAGTATGTTTCAGATAATCAGTCGAGGGGACTAGCATAGAGCCCTTGAACACAATCAGTGCTCGGTCCGCATCTTCAAGTATAAATCAAGCTACTTCCACGCATGTAAATAATATGGCCAGGCATGTACAATTTCAACGATAGGTTCAAGATAAAGTAATCCATCATAGGAATGCTTCTATTTGAATTAAAGAATTTCAATGAACATATTAAAACTAGGTTATGCCATGAAAATAAATCGACAGCATAACGGTTCATTTCTTAACTTTCATAATTTAAGATTAAGTATCTTGAACAATATGACAAGTCCTAGACCATCAATAATATATCTAGGAACTTTGGAATATCAATCCTTGGGTCAAACCTCGGGTTAAATCACTCAAGAACTGTGATGGTCAATTAATGGGCCATTACATCAACGTGACGGTCTATAATTGGACCGTTACAATAGATTGAATCCAGAAAGAATAATTGGACTCAGTGAATGTGACAGTTGTATACTGGACCGTTAGATGACCCTAACGGTCTAGTATTAGGCCGTTACATAGTAAAAATCAGAAAACATCGATAGTGCTTTCTAATCAATTGGGCTTTAAAGGTACAACCAACTCGGTGTCCTAGTGGGAATCCTAGGCTCGCGGAGAATTACGGAGGCCTTGAAACCAGATTTCCTAGTCCATTGGAAGGAATATCCAATAGAGAGGTCCTCAAGTTCAAGAATATGTTCCTATAGTGCAAAAGTGTGAACTAATGGTCATATACCAGAATATATGCCATGTACTTAGAGAATTGACTCTATAGACAGAAAGAATGTGTAACAATGTGAATCCATGATAAAACTCCGTCAATACATCAGTAAAAATCATATTTTAATACAAAACTACAGAGTTTTAGCAATGAAATTAACATGTAATTTAAAATAACTAAAGTGCTTTAAACATACATGAATCAATTTATAAACTCAAAGTTATGAAAAATAGGTCAAACTTAGATAACTAGGCTTATTCATAAGTAAATTTGACTATTTTTAACTCTGTCTCGGGTTGACAGAACATAGTTATCTTGACGGTCGAACATGGGCGTCACAGGGCTGTGACGGTTTATCGTGGAGCCGTTAGAGTGTTGTAACGCTCCGGTTATGGTCCGTCAGAGATAACATAGTAGCTTAAGTATAACAGGGAGTGTGACGGCTTATCGTAAGGCCATTACGTCCCTCTGACGGTCCAACTAAAGGCCGTTAGAGTCCTGTTGACAGGAAAGTAAAAAGATAAAAGACTATGCCTTGAAACATGTCATGCTTTAAAAAGGCTTAACTAATATAGTCATGATAAAATGAAGTATAGTCCATTTAGATGCATAGGTTGTAGTGAATGAATAAGAGAATATCTTTTATCTTTATTTAAGGCTAAAGACATGCATGTATGTATAGACTTACTAAAATATGAAATTCAAAGTCTATGATGCATGGAATCAATCAAAAGTAGAGGGCTTTTATCTCTAACATGATATTCTTGCCATTCATGAGTTGACCTACCTCTTTACTGGGCTTTCAACTTCCAATTTGGGACTGCAAGACACGCCCTAGTTCTTTCCTTCCAGTGAGTTTTCAGGAACTTCACGTCGCTCTATCTTCTCAATCTCTTGACCTAAGGACGTGAAATTTTGAGGGTAAGAAGGTGAAACTAAGGGGAACAGAAAGTTCTAAAGACACTTAGGCTAATTATCTCATTTTGGTGCTCTAATCTCCTGATCTTCAGCAGACTTTCGTTTAGATTCCTGGGTTGCTATGGTCGAACTAGGAACTTTGGAAGCTTCAAACTTCTTATGTAGTTGATCTCCTAGCACGAAGTTTTGAGGAAGATTAGTCCTATGTATAAGGAATAAAAAGTTCTAAAGAACTTACCTGAAATACTATCTCCTTACCTTAGTTCCACCCGAGCCAATGTAAGGGTCGCGCAGGTCAAAACTAGGGTCTATTTATAGGGTTTTGCTAGGGTTTGTGGATTAGATCGATTCTAGAGTCCTTGTTAAGGCTTAGATCGACTTTTGAGAGTCCTTAACACATTTACTAGTCCTCCCATCTCGATCCCAAAGTGATAAACTAGTAAAAATCCAATCTTTTTACTTGTTCTTCCATTCACGGAACTGACAGAGTGTAACAGTCGTGTATTAGCGGGTTACATGACTGTGGCGGTAGCATGATAGATCGCTACATCCACCGTTCGCAGAATTCAAATTAATTCAAACTCTTTAATTGTTTTATCCACATAATTATATAATAAAATGGTATTTATCCTTAAAATTCGTGAATATGCTAAATAACCTTCTAGAATATGGGCCAAACTTAATGGGCTTGGTCTTTAAATCTTTTGGGTTTTATTTATCAAAGCTGGACTAATATTTTAACATAATTGGGCCTTATAATCAGTTTAAGCTTTATAAATTCCTAATAAATTCTAAAAAATTCTTAAAATAATTCAAAAATTATTTATATAAATTTTGGGGCACTACACCCTCCCCCACTTAGAGAATTTGGTCCCCAAATTCAATACATAGATTATATGGAGAGTGTACTTACAGTTGAATAATTCTGAGAATCTTTTCCGCATAGCTTCTTCTGTTTCCCAAGTTGCTCCGGATGGCCATGATTTCTTCCATTGAATTTTGACCATTGTAATAGCTTTATTCCTTAGTTGACGCACTTCCCGTTCCAGAATCTTTGTTGGTGTTTGTTCGTATGTCATATCCTTCTGAATCTCCAAATTATCGTAAGTGATAACATGGTAAGGATCATATACATACTTTTTCAGCATAAAGACGTGAAACACATCATGAACTCTTGCTACTTGTGGGGGTAAAGCTAATCTATAAGCCACTTCACCGATCCTTTCAAGAATTTCAAATGGGCCAATGAATCTTGGAGTTAGCTTACCTTTGATGCCAAATCTTCAAATACCACGACCCGGAGAAACCTTCAGATACACATGATCTCCTACTTGGAACTCCAAGTCGCGCCTTCGATTATCAGCATAAGATTTCTGCCTATCTTGAGTAATCTGTAATCTTTCTCGAATGAGCTTAATTTTCTCTAAAGAATCCCTGATAATATCGGGACCTAGAATTTGCCTTTCCCCTATTTCATTCCAACATATCGGTGATCTATAGCTTTTTCCATATAAAGCTTCAAAAGGTGCCATATGTATGTTGGCCTGATAACTGTTGTTATATGCATATTCCACCAGATGCAAGTGATCATGCCAACTTCCTCCGAAGTCAATAGCACAAGCCCTGAGCATATCTTCCACCACATGATTTATTCTTTCAGTCTGACCATCAGTTTGTGGATGGAATGCCGTGCTAAAGTTCAGTCTGGTCCCTAGTGAATGTTGTAGACCCTTCCAGAATTGTGATGTGAATCTAAGATCTCTATCAGATATGATAGTGACAGGGACACTATGCAGCTTGACAATTTCTTTTATGTATAAGGCTGTAGAATGTCCATAGACCATCGACTTTTGATCTGTAGAAAGTGTGCTCATTTTGTCAATCGGTCTATGATTACCCATATGCCGTCGTGTCCACCCCTCGTCTTTGGTAAACCCATAATGAAATCCATTCCTATACTTTCCCATTTCTATGTTGGAATATCTAAGGGATGTAATTTACCTGCAGGTCTAAAATGCTCTACCTTTACTTGTTGACAAGTAAGACAGCGAGACACGAAATCAGCTATTTCCCTCTTCATATTGGGCCACCAGAAATTTCTTTTGAGATCTTGATACATTTTTATACCACCTGGATGAATGGTGTACTTGGATTTATGTGCTTCATCTAGGATCAGTTTCTTCGTATCCTCGTGATCTGGTATACATATTCGGCCCTTAAATAGCAATCTTCCGTCATTGGAAATAGAAAAATCTGGCCTTTGTTCTATGTTGGCTTTAATCTCCAGTAATGCGAGATCATCATTTTGCAGCTTGACCAGATCTTCTATTAGTGTAGGTTGAGCTTGAATATTAGCGATGAAACAATCTTCTTCCTTGACGTCAATATCTAAGTTCAACTGAGCGAATTGAGGAATAAGATTAGTCATACTAATCATGAGACTTGATAGCTTTCCCATTGGTTTTCTACTGAGTGCATCTGCTACAGTATTAGCCTTGCCAGGATGATATTGAATAGCAAAATTAAAGTCTTTAAGATATTCTAACTATCTCCTCTGTCTCATATTTAACTCCTTTTGAGAGAATAAGTATTTCAAGCTTTTATGGTCCAAGTAGACCGTGAATTTCGCTCCATAGAGATAATGACGCCAAATTTTTAAGGTGAAAATGACAGCAGCCAATTCCAAATCATGCACAAGATAGTTTTCCTCGTGACGTTTCAACTGTCTTGAAGAATAACATATTGCCTTTCCATTCTGCATGAGGACGCACCATAAGCCAATGCCAGACGCATCCGTATATACTTCGAATCCACCACCTTCCACCGGTAGTGATAGAATAGGAGCTGTAGTAAGATGGTTCTTAAGAGTTTGAAAACTCTTTTCACATTCCTTTGACTAGACAAAAGGATTTTCTTTTCTTGTGAGTCTAGTTAAAGGAACAATAATTTTTGAGAAGTCCTTAATGAACCTCCTATAATAACCAGCTATACCTAGAAAGCTCCTTACTTCTGATACAGTGGTTGGCCGGCTCCAATTTTTGACAGCTTCTACTTTAGAAGGATCAACAGTGATACCTTCTTTTGAAATAATGTGGCCTCGGAATGAAACTTCCTTGAGCCAGAATTCACACTTGTTAAGCTTGGCATAAAGTTTATGTTCTCTAAGTGTTTGCAAAGCTATCCTCAGATGTTCTTCATGCTCCTCTTTTGTCTTGGAATATACCAAGATGTCATCAATGAAGGTAATGATGAACTGGCCTAGATATGGCTGAAAAACATTATTCATAAGTGGCATAAATGCTGTTGGGGCATTTGTTAACCCAAACGGCATTACCACGAATTCATAGTGGCCATAACGACTTCGAAAAGCTGATTTATAAATGTATTCTTCTTTAATTCTAAGCTGATGATAATCTGACCTGAGGTCTATCTTGGAGAAATACTCTGCTCCTGAAACCTGATCAAAGAGCTCATCAATATGCGGCAACAGATACTTTTTTTTGATTGTGAGTTGATTCAGTCGCCGGTAGTCGATGCATAGACTGAGAGAGCCATCCTTCTTCTTGACAAAAAGAACTGGCGCACCCTAGGGGGATGTGCTAGGTCTGATGAAATCTTTGTCTAGTAGTTCCTACAACTACCTTTTTAGTTCCTTAAGTTCTATGGGGGACATCCTGTAAGGGGCTATAGAAACAGGTGCTGCTCCTAGAATGAGTTCAATGGTTAAGTTTACTTCCCTCTCGAATGGTAAACTAGGTAATTTGGATGAGAACACATCTGGGAAGTCATTTACAATAGGGATGTCTGCTATGATGATTTCCTTGGACTCGGTAATAATGACAGAAGCAAGAAAAGCTTCACATCCTTGCGAGATAAGTTTGCAAGCGTGAAGAGAAGATATGATTGTGGGATGTTTCCTATACTTGATGCCAAGGAAAGAAAATCTTGGAAGACCGAGTTTTCAAAAGGATATAATCCTATTTCGGTAATTAATATCAACATCATGCTCTATAAGCCAATCTACCCCTAAGATGGCATCATAACCTTTCATATCAAAGCATACTAAGTTTACGGGGAGATTGTGACCTTCTACTATTACCTCACTATCAGGATAATACTCGGTAAGCTTAGTTCCAGAACCTAAAGGTGTAGTCACCAGCCCTCGCCCCTGTGCCTGCCTGGGCCATAGTTTGTAACGCCTGAGTATGGCTGGCAACCATTTGTTGCATGCCACCCCAATCTACGCGATGTGCCATTGTAATAATGAGGTACCAGAGAGAAATAACAATTTGTTAATTCTCATGGAATTAGAAAGAGATTAATCTTAAAACTAATTAACTATCCTTTCCCGGGCTCTACCCAATTCTCTCATGGGTGAGGAAATTTTCTTCCTTAGTTCATAGGTAGGGCTTCTTAAACCTTGGACTTATCTTATGACATGACTCTTTTCTCTAAGTCCTGAGACTTAGGCTCTGATACCAACTTAACTGTCACGTCTCGAGCCTTTTATTACAGCGGAAGACTAGCTCGAGGAACGTGAACAGCCGGCATGGTAAGCCTCTTACAAGCAAGAACGATCAGAGTGCAAGACAATCACACATAAGATGCAATTGCACAATAGTTTAATCAAACTCTAACTTTATTTCATTAATAATCAAAATATCCAAATACAATGACTTTTCAACCTTTACTAACCTATCAGACTCAAGGAAAAAGGCAATTATAAAGACTCGATCTAAACATTACTGACTTTCCTAAGTCCTCACTCTGAGTTTGATATGACTTTTACCCGCTCTCGGACCCGCTACTTGTATAACTCGAATCCGAATTCGTATCACTTCCATCTCCTGAAAAGATTAGAAAATAGGTAATGAGCACACTTGCCCAGTAGGTATCTTTGCATCAACATGATCAATAATATTTAAGTAATTAGCATTTTAGCTCTGAAGAAATAAGGTAAAATCATGCGAATGCGATCAATCATGCGATTAAATCAAAGTAACACGATGATCATGTAAGATAGAATGAGCAAGCATGAATGTAACAAGAATATGATATGGCCTTTCATGAACAAGAATGTACTAGAAAGTCATGTATCAATCAAGAATGTACTATTCACTTAGTAGCGAGTACTTCGTAAATTTCTGTGGAATAACATGTAGCAAGCTAGAAAGTCATGTATGTGTCGTGGATTTTCACTTCACGAGCCGTGGATCTTCACTTATTTATCGAGAAAGTACTCCCAGCGCAATGCAACGCCAGTAGCATCATACCCCATGGTTTATAATAGTATGTTTCCGACAATCAGTCGAGGGGACTAGCATAGAGCCCTTGAACACAATCAATGCTCGGTCCGCATCTTCAAGTATAAATCAAGCTACTTCTACGCATGTAAACAATATGGCCAAGCATGTACAATTTCAACGATAGGTTCAAGATAAAGTAATCCATCATAGGAATTCTTCTATTTGAATTAAAAAATTTCAATGAACATATTAAAACTAGGTTATGCCATGAAAATAAATCGGCAGCATAACGGTTCATTTCATAACTTTCATAATTTAAGATTAAGTATCTTGAACAATATGACAAGTCCTAGACCATCAATAATATATCTAGGAACTTTGGAATATCAACCATTGGGTCAAACCTCGGGTTAAATCACTCAAGAACTATGACAGTGAATTAATGGGTCATACTGGACCATTAGATGAGCCTGACGGTCTAGTATTAGGCCGTTACAATAGATTGAATCCAAAAAGAATAATTGGACTCAGTGAATGTGACGGTTGTATACTGGATCGTTAGATGACCCTAATGGTCTAGTATTAGGCCGTTACATAGTAAAAATTAGAAAACATCGATAGTGCTTTCTAATCAATTGGGCTTTAAAGGTACAACTAACTGGGCATCCTAGTGGGAATCCCAGGCTCGCGGAGAATTACAGAGGCCTTGAAACCAGATTTCCTAGTCCATTGGAAGGAATATCCAATAGAGAGGTCCTCAAGTTCAAGAATATGTTCCTATAGTGCAAAAGTGTGAACTAATGGTCATATACCAGAATATATGCCATGTACTTAGAGAATTGACTCTATAGACAGAAAGAATGTGTAACAATGTGAATCCATGATAAAACTCCGTCAATACATCAGTAAAATCATGTTTTAATACAAAACTATAGAGTTTTAGCAATGAAATTAGCATGTACTTTAAAATAACTAAAGTGCTTTAAACATACATGAATCAATTTATAAACTCAAAGTTATGAAAAATAGGTCAAACTTAGATAACTAGGCTTATTCATAAGTAAATTTGACTATTTTTAACTCTATCTCGGGTTGACAGAACACAGTTATTCTGACGGTCGAACATGGGCGCGTCACAGGGCTGTGACAGTTTATCGTGGAGCCGTTAGAGTGTTGTAACGCTCTGGTTATGGTCTGTCAGAGATAACAGAGTAGCTTAAGTATAACAGGGAGTGTGGCGACTTATTGTAAGGTCGTTACATCCCTCTAACGGTCTAACTAAAGGCCGTTAGAGTCCTGTTGACAGGAAAGTAAAAAGATAAAAGACTATGCCTTGAAACATGTCATGCTTTGAAAAGAGTTAACTAATCTAGTCATGATAAAACTAAGTATAGTCCATCTAGATGCATAGGTTGCAGTGAATGAATAAGAGAATATCTTTTATCTTCATTTAAGGCTAAAGACATGCATGTATGTATAGACTTACTAAAACATGAAATTCAAAGTCTATGATGCATGGAATCAATCAAAAGCAGAGGGCTTTTATCCCTAACATGATATTCTTGCCATTCATGAGATGACCTACCTCTTTACTGGGCTTTCAACTTCCAATTTGGGATTGTAAGACACGCCCTAGTTCTTTCCTTCCAGTGAGTTTTCAGCAACTTCACGTCGCCCTGCCTTCTCAATCTCTTGACCTAAGGACGTGAAATTTTGATGGTAAGAAGGTGAAACTAAGGGGAGCAGAAAGTTTTAAAGACACTTAGGCTAATTACCTCGTTTTGGTGCTCTAATCTCCTGATCTTCAGCAGACTTTCGCTCAGATTCTTGGGTTGCTATGGTCGAACCAGTAACTTTGGAAGCTTCAAACTTCTTGTGTAGTTGATCTCCTAGCACGAAATTTTGAGGAAGATTAGTCCTATGTATAAGGAATAAAAAGTTCTAAAGAACTTACCCGAAATACTATCTCCTTACCTTAGTTCCACGCGAGCCAATGCAAGGGTCGCGCAGGTCAAAACTAGGGTCTATTTATAGGGCTTTGCTAGGGTTTTGTGGATTAGATCGATTCTAGAGTCCTTGTTAAGGCTCAGATCGACTTCTGAGAGTCCTTAACATATTTACTAGTCCTCCCATCTTGATCCCAAAGTGATAAACTAGGAAAAATCTAATATTTTTGCTTGTTCTTCCATTCACAGAACTGACAGAGTGTAATGGTCATGTATTAGCGTGTTACATGACTGTGGCGGTCGCACGATAGACCGCTACATCCACCATTCATCGAATTCAACTTAATTCAAACTCTTTGATTGTTTTATCCACATAATTATCCAATAAAATGGTATTTATCCTTAAAATTCATGACTAAGCTAAATAACCTTCTAGAATATGGGCCAAACTTAATGGGCTTGGTCTTTAAACCTTTTGGGTTTTATTTATCAAAGCTGGACTAATAATTTAACATAATTGGGCCTTGTAATCAGTTTAAGCTTTATAAATTCCTAATAAATTCTAGAAAATTCTTCAAATAATCTAGAAATTATTTATATAAATTTTGGGGCACTACATGCAGGACAGAATCTACTGAACAGGTCGACACTTTCCCAGTCATGTGTCGACACCTGGAGGGCAATGGCTTAATAAAGGACAGTGCATATCATGAGTATGGTTAGTGCATGTTGTAACTATGGCATGACAAGGTCGGTGCAGATCGTGTGTGCATGAGCTTCAAGGTCGGTGCATATTCGTTCGCAAGGTCTGTGCATAATGGGGTGCTAGCCTACAAGGTCGGAGCATAGCTGTTAAAGTCCTATGCTTGTTTCAATTTACACTCTCATGAGTCTATGCATATCTGGTGTTAATGCTACAAATTCCTTGCAAACGCTACGTCTCCTCTAGGCAGGTCGACACCCCCATAGAATGTGTCAACCTTGTCACTAAGCCGCTCTTGGGTTTGAATGTCCACTGGAGAGTTTTTTTTTTGATTCCTTCTTCCCACTGCCTCCTCCATTTTCATTTTAAATCCTTTACCTCTGAACCCTCATTTTTCACCGAGCATTAAGTGAGGGGGAGTTGAGAATGTTTTCATTCATTTATACAACCCTGGGTAAGTTAATATGTTTTACTCCTGGTTAAAGAAATGGTTTCTTGTTTATAATCTTCATTTTCGTTAATCATTGCGTTGAGTTCCACCAACCTTGCACTCATAATAGGATTAAACCATTCTTCAAGTCCTTGAAAGTGACCATTGCCTAAGCATCTGAAAGTTCACTTAAAAATAGGCTTCTTGGTTTATGCATTGATTGGCATGTATTGCCTTTAAACATGTTACGAAACTTGACACTATTAAAGAATACGCCCCCTAAAAACTATGTTGCTATAATTTCAGAGCAAATGACATCTCTTCAGAGGAATTAGATCCTCCATCAATAAAATGAAGGATAATCTAGTCATGATGAAGACAATCAACTCTGTTCAAAAGAATTCAGAAAGATAAGCTACACTGAGTAACCAGAGATTCTGGCGTCTAAACAACATGTTTCCTTGAGTCAAAAAGTGAATGCTATATCAGACTGTTTAATTAATTTAAAAAAAATGGTTTGGGGTTGACTCTATACCTTGCTTCAAAATAAAAGGGTTTTATTTACTTCCAATACTTGCTTATCTTCCCTTTCCAATCATGCCTAATGAAAGTGATAAGTAAGCCAAATGGGCTTGGTTCCATTCTCTTGACTTTTTCAAATGTTTTAGTCATATTATTTGTTGCAAAAATGGTTTTTTCTTAAACCTTCATTACTCAAAAATGAGCTTATATGATGTGAAACAGCGCTAAGTTGACTAAGCATGAAATGAGCAACCTAGGACCTAGACCCGCAAGCATACAAGCACTCCAATGATTCTCACAATAGCATCTTACTCTCACGGCACACGCGATCACCCGGCGGGGCCGGGGAATGATGCCAAGGGTCCGGGGTGAGACCCAATGATTCTAATTGACTTAGTTGGCTTAGGCTGACCTCAAAGGGCCTAGGATTCCCAACTTAGTGTTCGGCTGGCCCGCAGGGCCGGGTTTGGGTGGCACTCTCTCCCGGTCCGCGGTGGACACCTTCAAAGTAGCATACTAGTACGGGCTCTCTTCTCACCGTCCGACGGGCATTCAAAGCAATACTAAACTCGCAGAAATAAGGCAATCAAGGGTAGTATCAGAGGCTCACCTGATCGGTGTGAAAATACCGATCCCGCTCGGAGACGAGGGCCCGTCGGGAGGCGAGGGTACATACCCGATCGCCGCGGCGGTGTCGCTTGACCTGAAAGTGAAAGAAGTACAACACTACACCTCTCGCAGGAGGGGTGATCTTGGGGTAGGGATTAAGCTTAATACAACCAAAACTACCTCCACGCAGGGAGGGGCCTTCAGCCGGCCAAGCGGGGTGGGGGAATTAAGCAAAGAAGACTGACTTTCCGAACTCCGCCGGTTCTGCCAAGCTTCAGGCTCGATGGACAGGGTGTCGATGACGATGCTGCCACGGACTCCACAGAACTCCAAACTTGATGAAACCTGGTGCCAAAAGTTTTCCAATTGACATAGGATGATGTCTGAAGTTTTACAGAAGCTTTGGAACGCGGGGCTGATCGGACCGGCGACTGGAGCAGGACAGCAACGCTCTGCCACTGACTGATGCAGAACTGATGCAGTAGGTTGCAGAAGGCACTGAGGATGCTCCCTAACTCTAAATGGAACAAAACTGGCGGTGGCGCGATCGTGGTCGGAGTAGCTTTGAGCAGAAGTTGACGGGACCAGAATCTGAGGTCGGAGAAGAGAGTGGTGACCGGAGAAGTGGGGACTGGTCGAACCTGGATCCACAGGTGGCAGACTGCACACTCCGGCGAAGAAAATGGTAACTGATAGCTCCGTTGGCCGAATGAGATCCTTCTTCTTGGAGATGAAAGCTAACGGGACGTAGTTTCTGCCCTCAAAAAATGGCACTCAGATCCTTCACGAGCTGGCCATGGAAGCTTCTGCTTTCAGCTTCAGGTCTTCGGACAGGGACAGAATGTGCAGTTGGACGAGATCCTCGAATAGGAACAGCTCCGGACTCGGATGGATGCGAGACCACCACCGTTGGAAAGCTACCACGCAGAGGATTCCAGAAATATATGCCTTGCCACCTGAATCTTTGAGAGAGGGTCGTGGCTGCCTCTGCAAGTCACTGCAACTATGCTGCCTGAAACAGAGACAGAATGAGGGGAAGAAGAAGGTGTGGGGAAGGGGATAGCCAAGAAGGTAAGAGGTGGAGGGTGTGTCTAATGGCTATGGGAGGGGAATGTGAGGTGTTTAGGGGTTAAAGGATGTCTGTTGGGATGGCTGGAGAAGCAGGGAGGAGGTGGGTGAAGGGGCTGCAGCTGGTGGAGGTGGTGATAGGGGTGGAGGTGCACTAGGGAGAGGGTGAGATGGAGAGGAGGAAGAGGAGGGCGACCAGACCAAGGGGGGTCTGGTTAGGGTCGACCTAGGGTGTGGGAGGGATGGGAGAGGGGAGGGAATTTCGAATTTGGGCTTTGGGAGAGGTTAATTCAGCCTTGGGAAGGTGGTGGGGTGCTTAGGGAAGTGGAGGGGGGGTAGGTGGTGGTTGGGAAGTAGGGCTTAGATTGGTGGAGGGTTCTTGGAACTAGATGTGGAGTAAAGAGGGGCTATGGGAAGTTGTGTGGAGTTAATGGAGGTAGGTGGGGGTTGGGAGTGGTTGGGAGGAGGGAGGAGAGAGAGAATGGTGCGCCCCCTTCTTGAAGAGAGAGAGGGAGAGAGAGATAATGAGAGAGAGAGAGAGAAGAGAAATTTAGTGGAGGGGAGTGAGACTTGGGAAATATTTCTATTCAAATTAATTCATCAAAAGTTGTTACAATGAGAGGGAGGGGAGGCCTATTTATAGGCTCCATACTTTCATATGACCATAATGACCCTGACAAGCTCACTAATGACCAAAGCAGTCCAAGGGAGGGGTGCCCCTGGGCCTAGCCCACTAGTTGGGCCCAATAGCTTAACAAACCAACATAATGACACAAGACTTTGGTAGATAACCTACTAACCTAGGTACATGACTCAAATAATAGGAAAATTACATGGTTTAAGACTCAAATAAAATATAAAAATTACATGACTAGACTCACAAACACATGACGAACATAATGGCACAAGTCGACGACGATCCGAGCCTCACAAAAAAGTGGAGGGGCAAGGGATGCCCCCATCATACCCCCGGGGTGGGGAGAACTCGACCCCGTTGAGTATGGGTCCGCCTGGCGATAGTACCAGCTCCAGAATGTCGAGGTCAAGTCGCAACAAGTCCTCTCGACTCGCCCAAGTATCCTCAATCGGGCGACGGTTCTTCCACCTAACCAGGTAGCGCTGATACACCTTGTGCCTAGTAATGATATTCTGCTCATCCAGTATTAACTTTACCTGCTCTCGTCGGTCTCTCAAGCTATGAAGTGGAGTCCCACCGGGAGTGTCTCTCTCAAGGGGGGGTAAAGGCTCGAGCTCCTCACTGGGTTCCACGGCGGGGCCCTTGTAGGGTACCAGGTCCACCATATTGAAAGTAGGGTGTACCCTAAAACTCTCAGGTAGGTCTAGCTCATAAGCATTACTGCCAAGTTGTCTCAGAACTCGAAAGGGTCACGAACCCCGTGCCCTCAACTTAGAGGCAGGTCCCGAAAGGAGCCGCTCCGTCCTCACCATCACCTAGTCTCCCACTTGGAACTCGCAGTGGCACCAATGAGCATCTGCCCGCCTTTTGTAAGCCTCATTGCTCTTTCCTATATGCTTGCGAGAATGCGTATGCCATGCACTATGATGCGATGTGGATGTGAAAAGTATGGTGTGTAAAGGTGGACATGGGCAGCCAAATGTAGACCAATCACACTTTGATGCCATGAAGATGGTGACAGACTTAGGAGGGCCGGGACATCCATAGATGAACATTTTATGCATGGGTGTGACAGATGTCGGGGGACCCGGACATCCATGTATGCTCCTCTCATGCTTAAGACTCGTGATGAATGAAGGTGGGCCAATACATCCGAATACGGTCCACTTATGCTTCCTACTTGACATGTGGGTGATGTGAATGAATGTACCTGACTTTTGAATCATGTCAAATGGTGTGGTATGCCTAGACACATGCATGTTTATCCCAAAGGTGTCTTCCATGTGCATAGGTGTGGGATGACTTTTGAACTTCCATGTGAATGGGTCGAAGGGATCTAGGAAGGTGGTTATGGGGTGGGGCATTTCATTACTCCCAAGGTGTTTGTTGCCTAAGGTCAAGGCTCTCATGGTGTGACCCGATTCTAGGACAGGAGGAGTTTGGGTCAACATGGGCGATATGGGTAGGGTGAGGTGGGTGGTGAATAGGGGGAGTGGGTTACATGGAGATCTAGGCTCCCTTAGGAAGGGGTTAAAGGGATCATGGTAAGGGTTACCTAGGTAGGGGTACTCCATGTTCTCAAGGTCCTCAAATGGTGAGTCATCTTCCTCCAAATTATTTGGGCCAATGTTGCTAATGGGTTGGCCAATCAAAGCACTTAGGATCTCAATGGTTGGGGAGTAGACTAGGATGGGCTCCTCCTCCATGGGAAGAAGGAGTATGATCTCACTTGTAAATTGGCCATTGGTGTAGATGGAAGTGATGGAGCCAACGGTGGGGTAAGCTAGGCTAATGGTGCTAGACTCCGACGGCCTCATGGCTAGCATATCGGTCAAGTGGATTTGCCAATGTAGGTAGGCCACTAAGTCTCCCAAATCTTCCACACAATAGGAGGTTTGATAAGTGACATGAGGCTGAGTGGGAATGATTTGGGATTGATGTCCCATGGGTAGATGGCTTGGTTGTGAACTAAGAATGGTGAGGCCTTGCTTGAGCCATTGGAGTACGGACTGATCTATGGTGACGGTGTCATGGGGAAGGGTGTGTAACTCTTGAGAAGCTAGGCTAGGAGTGGTGGGTGAGTTGTGTGGCCCTTGGATTTCCTCGATTTTGGGAGGTGGATCCAGATTGGTATCCCTCTCAACTTGGGTGGGTGTGTGGGTGGCAACTCCTAAGGACAATGGGGTAGGAAGGTCTATGGTGGATGGGTTGGTGTTAGTCGATGCATGGCGCATCCGAGGAGGTGAGCAAGGTCGGACGTGGGTTGGACTTGGGAGTGGAAGTAGTGGAGGCCTAAATTGGGGTAGGATTGGGGTGGGAAGTGGAAGGTGGGTTGGGTGAGGAGAGTTTGGTTTGGGGGTGGTGGCCATTATGGGCCTAGGTGGAGGGGTGGACATGGGGTCCAATTGGGTATGTGGACATATGGTTGTGGTGTAGGATGTAGATGTTGCGGTTGGAGTAGGGGAGGTGGGAAATGGTGGGGAATGCGTGATTAGGGTCTTGGGTTGGCCAAGGGGAGATGAAGGAGTTGAAATGCTCTTTGGGCTTTGGTGTTCGGAATGGGAGGGGAAAATATATGTAGCCCTAAGTTGTTCCTTCATGTCCCCCCATGTTGTGAGGGGAGCTTCCCTTCTAATTATCCTTAAGCCTTCAATTTTCAACCAATGAGTGTGGGCCCGTTTGGTAAGTTGCAATTTGGCAAATCGGACTTTCGCATCCTCGGACATGGGATACCAAGTGAAGTAATGGTCTATCGAGGCTTCCCAATCTAAATAATCAATAGGTTGAGTTCCATCAAATATGGGAGGTGGGGGACATGCCCTTCTATCGTCCGTCTTTGGGGCGGGCCCATTTTCTCCAAGTTGGTTGAGTCGACCCGATATGTTATCAAGCCGCTCATTGGCATGGGTCAAGGCCTTCATGAGATAATTGACATGGCCCGAGAGGTTATGTGTGTTAGTGGTAGGCATCCTTTGGTGGTTTGGACTTATGGAGAGGACCGATTGGTGAGGTCGGTAAGAGATGGCCATGCTAGGGACCAAAAGATGCAATCGAGGACTCTAAATGCATAAACATGCCCTAGGACCAACTTGATAGAGACAAGTTGTGAACTTGCTCTGATAACACTTGATGTGAAACAGCCCTAAGTTGACTAAGCATGAAATGAGCAACCTAGGACCTAGACCCGCAAGCATACAAGCACTCCAATGATTCTCACAGTAGCATCTTACTCTCACGGCACACGCGATCACACGGCGGGGCCGAGGGATGATGGCAAGGGTCCGAGGTGAGACCCAATGATTCTAATTGACTTAGTTGGCTTAGGCTGACCTCAAAGGGCCTAGGATTCCCAACTTAGTGGGCGGATGGCCCGCAGGGCGGGGTTTGGGTGGCACTCTCTCCCGGTCCGCAGTGGACACCTTCAAAGTAGCATACTAGTACGGGCTCTCTTCTCACCGTCCGACGGGCATTCAAAGCAATACTAAACTCGCAGAAATAAGGCAATCAAGGGTAGTATCAGAGGCTCACCACGCGCCGGGAGGCGAGGGTACATACCCGATCGCCTGCGGCGGTGTCGCTTGACCTGAAAGTGAAAGAAGTACAACACTACACCTCTCACAGGAGGGGTGATCTTGGGGTAGGGATTAAGCTTAATACAACCAAAACTACCTCCATGCAGGGAGGGGCCTTCAGCCGGCCAAGCGGGGTGGGGGAATTAAGCAAAGAAGACCGACTTTCCGAACTCCGCCGGTTCTGCCAAGCTTCAGGCTCGCTGGACAGGGTGTCGATGACGACGCTGCCATGGACTCCACAGAACTCCAAACTTGATGAAACCGGTGCCAAAAGTTTTCCAATTGACATAGGATGATGTCTGAAGTTTTGCAGAAGCTTTGGAACGCGGGGCTGATCGGACCGGTGACTGGAGCAGGACAGCAACGCTCTGCCACTGACTGATGCAGAACTGATGCAGTAGGTTGCAGAAGGCACTGAGGATGCTCCCGAACTCCAAATAGAACAAAACTGGTGGTGGCGCGATCATGGTCAGAGAAGATTTGAGCAGAAGTTGACGGGGCCACAATCTGAGGTCGGAGAAGAGAGTGGTGACCAGAGAAGTGGGGACTGGTCGAACCTGGATCCACAGGTGGCAGACTGCACACTCCGGCAAAGAAAATGGTAACTGATAGCTCCGGTGGCCGAATGAGGTCCTTCTTCTTGGAGATGAAAGCTAACTGGACGTAGTTTCTGCCCTTCAAAAATGGCACTCAGATCCTTCACGAGCTGGCCGTGGCAGCTTCTGCTTTCAGCTTCAGGTCTTCAGACAGGGACAGAATGCGCAGTTGGATGAGATCCTCGAATACGAACAGATCCGGACTCAGATGGATGCGAGACCACCACCGTTGGAAAGCTACCTCGCAAAAGATTCCAGAAATATAGGCCTTGACAACCTGAATCTTTGAGAGACGGTCGTGGCTGCCTCTGCAAGTCACTGTAACTATGCTGTCTGAAACAGAGACAGAATGAGGGGAAGAAGAAGGTGTGGGGAAGGGGATAGCCAAGAAGGTAAGAGGTGGAGGGTGTGTCTAATGGCTATGGGAGGGGAATGTGAGGTGTTTAGGGGTTGAAGGATGGCTGTTGGGATGGCTTGAGAAGCAGGGAGGAGGTGGGTGAAGGGGCTGCAGCTGGTGGAGGTGGTGATAGGGGTGGAGGTGCACTAGGGAGAGGGTGAGATGGAGAGGAGGAAGAGGAGGGCGACCAGACCAAGGGGGGTCTGGTTTGGGTCGACCTAGGGTGTGGGAGGGATGGGAGAGGGGAGGGAATTTCGAATTTGGGCTTTGGGAGAGGTTAATTCAGCCTTGGGAAGGTGGTGGGGTGCTTAGGGAAGTGGAGGGGGGGTAGGTGGTGGTTGGGAAGTAGGGCTTAGATTGGTGGAGGGTTCTTGGAACTAGATGTGGAGTAAAGAGGGGCTATGGGAAGTTGTGTGGAGTTAATGGAGGTAGGTGGGTGTTGGGAGTGGTTGGGAGGAGGGAGGAGAGAGAGAATGATGCGCCCCATTCTTGAAGAGAGAGTGGGAGAGAGAGATACTGAGAGAGAGAGAGAGAGAAGAGAAATTTAGTGGAGGGGAGTGAGACTTGGGAAATATTTCTATTCAAATTGATTCATCAAAAGTTGTTACAATGAGAGGGAGGGGAGGCCTATTTATAGGCTCCATACTTTCATATGACCACAATGACCCTGACAAGCTCACTAATGACCAAAGCAGTCCAAGGGAGGGGTGCCCCTGGGCCTAGCCCACTAGTTGGGCCCAATAGCTTAACAAACCAACATAATGACACAAGACTTTGGTAGATAACCTACTAACCTAGGTACATGACTCGAATAATAGGAAAATTACATGGTTTAAGACTCAAATAAAATATAAAAATTACATGACTAGACTCACAAACACATGACGAACATAATGGCACAAGTCGACGATGATCCGAGCATCAAAAAAAAGTGGAGGGGCAAGGGATGCCCCCATCATTATAAGCTTTAAACCATTTTGAACTTAACTTAGGGGTATATACACCATTTCGTATTTCAAGGTTGTTATTTTAAACTCAAAAATCTCAACTTTCCTTTTTACTCGACGGTGAAAATCTTTTTCCTCACCTTTCCACTGGAGAGTTTTTTTTTTGATTCCTTCTTCCCACTGCCTCCTCCATTTTCATTTCAAATCCTTTGCCTCTGAAACCTCATTTTTCACCGAGCATTAAGTGAGGGGGAGTTGAGAATGTTTTCATTCATTTATACAACCCTGGGTAAGTTAATATGTTTTACTCCTGGTCAAAGAAATGGTTTCTTGTTTATAATCTTCATTTTCATTAATCATTGCGTTGAGTTCCACCAACCTCGCACTCATAATAGGATTAAACCATTCTTCAAGTCCTTGAAAGTGACCATTGCCTAAGCATCTGAAAGTTCACTTAAAAATAGGCTTCTTGGTTTATGAATTGATTGGCATGTATTGCCTTTAAACATGTTACCAAACTTGACACTATTAGAGAATACGCCCCCTAAAAACTATGCTGCTATAATTTCAGAGCAATGACCTCTCTTCAGAGGAATTAGATCTTCCATCAATAAAATGAAGGATAATCTAGTCATGATGAAGACAGTCAACTCTGTTCAAAAGAATTCAGAAAGATAAGCTACACTGAGTAACCAGAGATTCTGGCGTCTAAACAACGTGTTTCCTTGAGTCAAAAAGTGAATGCTATATCAGACTGTTTAATTAATTTAAAAAAAATGGTTTGGGGTGGACTCTATACCTTGCTTCAAAATAAAAGGGTTTTGTTTACTTCCAATACTTGCTTATCTTCCCTTTCCAATCATGCCTAATGAAAGTGATAAGTAAGCCAAATGGGCTTGGTTCCATTCTCTTGACTTTTTCAAATGTTTTAGTCATATTATTTATTGCAAAAATGGTTTTTTCTCAAACCTTCATTACTCAAAAATGAGCTTATAAGCTTTAAACCATTTTGAACTTAACTTAGGGGTATATACGCCATTTCTTATTTCAAGGTTGTTATTTTAAACTCAAAAATCTCAACTTTCCTTTTTACTCGACGGTGAAAATCATTTTCCTCACCTTTCCTCATTTCAACCCTATTCCACTCGCGACCCCTCTCTCCGGTGAATCTGCACATCCACGCCGTGGAGGTCGACGCCCAGCTCCATTCCTCTTCACCTGTGCAACCATCTCCCCTGCTAGCCCTCGCTGCCCTCTGTCTCCTCTCCTCCTTTCCGTCCACTCTCCATGGCTCCACCGGTCACCCACAGCAAGAAGAAAGTCGCGGCTTCATCCAAGAAGGCCGCTGCCTCGAAAGCTCCCTCTGAAGGGTGCCCCAAGAGCATTGAGGATCGCCCAGCTGTCGAACCAGCCAAGAGAAGGGCTGCTGAGGCCCAGGGCTCGAACAGTGAAAGGATTTCACCACCACATCCAAAGGAAAAGCGGCCACAGCTGTCCGCAAAGGAAAAAGGGAAGGCCAAGGTGCCGTCAGTTCCTCCACAGCCTAGTACTGCTCCCTCCGTTAGGGAAGAAGACAATGATCCCACCAGGATTCTCTTCCCTAGGTATGTGAATTTTGATGACCACAAGCAGCTTGAGTCTTTTCCTGAACTATTGCCGTTATTTGAGTTCCAAGGATGGCGACGGTTTCTGTCCGATCACAGGGTATACTACCCTTTTTTGGTTCAGCAGTTCTACAAGAACTTATTTTTGATGAAAACAAGAAAGTCCTTCGGACTGAGGTCAAGGGGGTCTCCATCAAGCTTACAACCAAGCTTCTTCATAGGGATTTACACATACCCCGAGATGGGGAAATAGAATCTGAGGTTCAGATTAAATTGTCAGTCACCTACACCATTCTGACAGGAAAGCCTCGAGACCCTCAGGATGCTACCCTAGCAACTTGTCAAATCCTTTGACACAAACTGGTTTCTCCCTTTACAGCTACTTCTGCATTACATTTTTACTACCATGATTACCCCACAAGGGGGTGGCTGAAGCAGACTTACTGAGACACAAAGATTCATTTTTTACTCACTGTTCAACAGTTACCATGTTTGTCTTCCAGAGATCATGCTCCAGGTTATGGATAGTTGCACTCTCAACCGGCGTAGCCTGCCTTATGCCGCAAACCTTACTGCCATTTTTTAGAAGGTTGGCATTCCTCTTGCTCATGAAAAGTCCATCACTATTCCTAGGAGTAATGTCTACACCATGGGGTTCATAGAAAATTACACGCACTTCAAAACGGAATGTGACAAAATGGTCAGGAATCTACCTAGACATCTACCTGACCCTCCAGAACAGCCAGCTCCACAGGCACAGCCTGCACATGAACAGCATGCACAGGGACCACCTGCATAGGATCAGCCAGCTTCAGATGCACAGTTAGATCAGCATGAGGAAATGTTCCATCCAGATATCCACTTTGAGCAGGCCCCTCAGTAGCAACAGTCTGCAGATCCCATGGACCAGCCTGGGATAATGATGGCTTTTGGCATCCAACCCCCTCTGTCTGCGGATAATGAGCCTACGGTGTTTACTGCCAGGGATGCCCCTTCTGAATTTCATACCGAGGCCTCCGCCTTACAAGGTCCTACTTTTGGTGCCACTAGCAGTCTTATGGATATTCATCCTGCCCTTATTCAATTTCTCACTGCCCAATTTGGAAGTATGAATTCCTCCTTTCGTCAAATCAGTCTGCAAGTGGACAGAATCGAAGCCAGACAACTTCACTTTGAGCAAGTCCAAACCAGCAGATGGGCAAAATTTGTGCACGATAAACATCAGTCTGATGATAGGTTGCCAAGCTTTATGAACTCCTTGATAAATGTGTGTGAACAAGCAGGGAGAATCATGAAAAGACTACGAGAGATCCACACTGAAACCCAGGAGAAAACTACTGAAATGGTCATGCATGCCTATGACATTCGAGAAGATCAAGGTAATCCCAACACTAAAAACCCAGGAGAAAACCCAGGAGAAAAATGCTGCTGGATTCATCCATTCAGCTAGCTGAACAAGTGGCTGGCGCAACTACGTCCATCATAGCACAAGTGGATGGCGCAACTACATCCATCAGAGCACATGTGACCGCAGAGACCAACAGATCTATTGATGCCACCTCCAATCTGGAGAGAACAGTAAATGCTACTACTTCTCGACTATTGGATGCCTCCCAACGGATGAAAGGGAAGATATACTCTGACTGCAACAATCTACTGGATGCCTCCTCCAAGCTTACAGAAACTGTCCATACAGACACAGCTCGCGCAGTCAACATCACAACCAAAGCTGAGGCCAAAATGGATGTAGTGTATAGAAAATTGGATATGGTCGGTACTGAAATCTTGGAACTCATTCGTCTGCATAAAGCTCAACTCCAACCAGCCCTGCAGGACGCATGTGATGAATGGTGTCCTCCTTCTCAAACAGAAGCCACCTCTTCTCGTTTTCCACCACAAGGCTCCTAGCAGAGGGCTGAAACAGAATACATCTGTGAAATGATTCATGGCTGGCTCAAGGACATCAAAGAAAATATCAAGTCTTTGCACCAGTTTGTCAGACAAAGGGATGAGCAGCTAACTCAGAGGGTTAACTCTCTAGCAACAACAATCTCTTACACGCAACACGACTTCCAAGAGGCACAGATCCTTCACTTTGCCAGTTCTAGCTCCATGCCTCCACCACAGCCGCCTCCTCCTTCACCCCCTCCTTGCTGATGACAAAGGGGGAGAAGTACTAAAGACCTTTTGAGAAGACATGCATCATCTAGCATCTAGCATGTAGTTAGCTTTTTCATCTTTGCTTGATCTGTACAAAACTATGGTTGACCAATGACACAAATCTTTTTGTTGTTGTTGTTGAAAAATGCTATATGCTGAAAAATGCTAACGTTCAGTTGTTGTGTTAAATGGATAGATCTCACTTGGTTGTTGGCTCCTTAAACCAATATGATTGTAATGCTATATGAATGCTTGAATATAATGATTCATGGTTGTCATCATCAAAAAGAGGGAGAATGTTGTGTCCCCTGGTTTTGATGATAACATATCATAAATCATTAGTAGATACTTGAGGAATATCTCACATAATTTGGTTTGATGAATAGACTAAACAAGTACAGGAGAATCTTTCTACGTGATGTCTCGACACGGCCTAATGATGGCCCGACACATCTAGAAGAAAATGTCTTGAATCTCCAATGTTTGAGCTCCGGCATAAAAGAATGTGTCGACACATCTGACCCATGTCTCGACACCTCCAGAAGAAATCAAGCTGAAGCCGTTCTGTCTAGCCTTTGGACTCACCGATGTCTCGACACACTGAGTGAAAAGTGTCGACACATTCGTGTGATAATCTCTGCACATGGTGCTCCTGTGTCGACACCTTCATGCGACAACTTTGCACATGGCTCACATGTCTCGACACCGTTTGGTGCTGTCTCGACACAGTCATGGTGTCATCGCGAAGCCAAGCACCTATGTCCCGGCACAGCACTATGGATGTCTCGACACATCTGCCATAGGTCTTCAAGACAGTCACTGGATGTCCCGACACACTGGGTGTAAAGTGTCGACACATCAACGTTCAACCTGAACGATTTTGAAAACGGCAGAAGCTGACTTCAAGGGTTTTCAAAGGGATGGCTCGATACACTGAGAGGAAAGTGTCGACACATTTGGTTCGCCCAGAACGGATCTGAATCCGACAAAAGCTATCTTCAAGATCCAGAACTTAACCCAGCGGATCCGTTTGCTCTAGAAAGAGCCGTCAAAGTACTACCTTGTTAGAGGACTGTGTCTTGGCAGAGATATCCTCTGAAGAAGATCGTACCTTTGCTGCTATGGTCTCTTACCTACCCACATATCTGCAGACTTGATAGAAAAGGAGTCAACTATGCAAATGGAAGCAAATCAAATAATGTGGATATGACATTCTGGGTGTTGCTTGATAAGTGGATAACATTGGTGCCGCCTCGGGACACCAATATATGAGTAGCATTGCTCTAGTTCGGAAGTAGAGGGCATCCAAGCAAGCAAGAGAAAAATGAAAAGCTGGAAGACTTGCTGATGAAGCTACACTCCTTCCTGATGCTACGTCCAGAAAGGTTTTGTAAAGCTTTTTGTAAGCAGAAAGGTTTTGTAAAGCTCCGTCCAGAACCCTTGAAATCTTAAAGCTTGATCATCTTTCTTTCTCAAGTGTTGTGGTGAAGATCCAGGAAGAAGAAGAAGAAAGCCAAGGACCCCTCAAGCTCTTTCCCAGACAGGAGACTTCTTTCTCATTGTGCTTCTTACGATACTCTGTCTGGTTGGTTCTTTTTCAGTTTACTTTTCTTAAAAACAAACTCCATATCATTCGTTCTTTACCTGCATGTAGGAAGACAGACGGTGTGGACACCGGTCTGTGTGTTTTGGGTTGTGATCCCACAAGCTATGTGGCAGCGGAGTGTGAGAGTGTATCTCTCAGTTAGAAGCTGTGAATTAGCGGTTGTGCATTGGCACCATTAAAGCCTCACCTTGTTGTGTGAGGGGTGGATGTAGGTCTCTAGATGGAGACCGAACCACCTTAAAGATCCTGTCTTGTGGTTTGCTTTCTCTCTTGAATCATGTGTGTATCTAGCTTCTTAGCTATTAACTAATACCTATCTCATTATCTATTGTGGTTGACTTAATTTTTATTTCCGCAAAGAAGGGCAAAAGGGGGCTGATCTATTCACCCCTCCCCTCTAGATCTGCCTATCACCACTCAACACATGACATAGTTCATCTCACTTCTTTGATGAGCGAACAATATTTCTCATTGAGTTATGCCCTTGCTCTGCCTTTGTACTTATCAAAATTTCAGACAGAGTTAACTTTGGCACCTCATGACATAGTCCTCTTAACTTCAGAGGAAAAGGGACATGGTTTCTCAGTAGACCATTGTCATTGCTCTATCAAGGGCTGCCCTTAGGGATTTTTTTTACTGTTCCAATGTTTGAGACCCATACTTAGTTTAAAGTGCACCCCAAAGTTGCCTCTGTACTTCAGAATTTTAGGTTTAGAGAAGGTTTCGGGACATAACTTTCTAAGGCTGGTTTAAGTTCATTAAAATTGTATGCAGTCACTTCCAAGCGTTTTAGCATTGTACTCATGGAATTATTAACCCTAAACCATCATATTATTTTGGGCATTCACAGAGCTTTATAAATGACAATTCTTGTTTTAATTTTCTCTATGTTATGTAGCAAGTGATCAGACATAGATCTTCCCCTAAATCCAAGCTCAGTACTCAAGGAGGGTTTGAAAGAATTATAATAGAATTTTGATGGTCAAGAGAGGGACTCAGAAAGGATAACAAATGTTCACAGATGGACAGCGATATTGACACCCATTTTTTACCTATGAGTTGAGTCATTCCTCTTACCATCAAGTTTGATGGCTCGAGTTGTCCATTACTCATTGGGCTATTTCTAGGCATGTCTTTGGGCTTATTTTATGAGTATCTCCCTCCCTGGCTAGGTATGCTCTTGGAATCGGGCTTAATGGGCCTTGATTTCGCTTAGTTTTGGGATAAATGGGCTCGTCTATCCCATTTTATTAATTTCGAACGCCAGGCTGTACGCGGTCTAGCGATTGGCCTTTCAGTAATTGGGCGGTCTCTTTGGAATCGTTTACAAGCTCAGAATGATTTATTGGATATTTATTTAATTTTCTGAATTTCCACCGACAAGCCTCTGCACGGTCTATGTTCAGCCGTTTACTTCCATTGAACGGCCTGGCTTTAGACCGTCCAATTCCCAGATCCCTAAGCCGGTGGGTTTTCAGATAATTATCTATTTATCCTATTTTATTGGATTTATCACCGACACAGTTTACACGGCCTAGCATTGGACCATTTCATTCTTTGAGTGGTCTATCATTAGACCGTTTTATCCTAAAGAGTCCAGCGCCGTGATAGCCGGTCAGTTTGATGGGATAATTGGATAATTTGATATTTTATCTATTTACCACCGACAGAGGTAAGCGATCTAGCAATGGACCGCGTATTACTCTGGGCGGTCTATCGAGCGACCATGTACAGGCCCGAGATCTGTGGATTATTTGGTTTTTCTCTCTCCATCCGTGGTTAAACCTCCACCTTTCTCCGCCATTTTCTCCACGGTTTCTCCACCAAATAGGGTGCCGTTTGATCCTGGCGGGAGACTAGAGTATTATCTATGAATTTTATTTAATAATCTCAGATTAATTTTCACTGGAAAATCCAATTTCAAGGCTAGACTTTCAGGGGTCTATAAATAGCACCCCTAGTCCAAGCTTGAAAGGGGAGATCCAACGTCGACATTTAAACTCTGCCGAATTCTTGAGCGAGCTGTAGCCAGGGAGGGAGGCTCTCTATGTCCTTTTGAGCCTCCGGTCAAGGGAGTAGTCATTTTCTTTGTGTTCTAGTCTAGGTGTCCAATCATTTTTTTTCATTGCATGCTTCTTTTCATCACCTTTTCATCCACGTTTTTCACTTGCCATCATCATTTCTACACCCTTCCCTTTTGTTTTTACGCCCTATAGGGGTTTAAAAACCACCCCAGGTATCGCCCATTCCATGCCATTATGTTGATTTTCCGTTCTATTTTATAGTTGCTACACATTCCAGTGCTTATTTGGGTGCTATTTTCTTGTCATCTACATTGTTTTGCAGGTCAGCATCAGTACAACACGAGGCCCATCCCCTCTGGCCGATCGAAAGCGATGGAGGATCAAGTCCTACATCTTGGGAGTTTGGCAGCATCACACGGTCTTCATCTATCAGTCTACAAGGATACACGGCTGAGATCGGACCGTGTAATGCCTTACTGCGGGTTTCCTTGGACCGTGTTGTCACCAGACCAGTCTTCGTCCCACTTCCTTTTCCAGTGCTGTGAGGGGTCTATCGAGCGGCCGTGCCATCCATTTAGCGGTTCTTCCTGGGCCGTGTACAACTGCCAGCGCTGTACTTTGGGTGAGTGTCTTCTCCCTTTCCAAGGTACGTAGTACTCTTTGGTACCCCGTGTCTTGGTGGCGATCATGATCACACACACACCTCTCCACCCTTCCAACTTCATCTTCATTGCCTTTACATCTTGACATAGAAAGGGAAGGGAAAGAGGGGGGGGGGAACATGTCAACATCCCATCTTTTGGCGATCACGGTGGGACACCTAGTGCCCATCGTGCTGTTGTTTTGCTGATCTGTGTTTTTATGCTTGGTTATGGTGTTTTTCTAAGTTGTTTCAGGTTGCTATCTCGTCCATGGTGCGTTTCTGTTCCTGAAGGTGTACGCGGTTCTCTCAAGGCCGCTCAAGCATTCCCGCGGTTGGACGATATACCCTGCCGTCCTAGTCTCAGGTGCGTTCTTGTTTTAATTTCAGTCACGTTGCTATCGACTGTGCGGTCTGATTCTGACCGCTCCTGTTTCCACTGTCAGACGATAGACCGTCCATTACCTTCTCACGAGTGTCTATCTTTCTGTGAGCCTGATATCTTCAGCGGTCTCCCTCGGACCGTGCACTCATTTCCACGGTCTGTCAAAAGGCCGTTCACATCCGTTGGCTCAGGTACATTACCGTCCTTCGTACACTTGTGGGTTTACTGATTCTTTGCGGTCTATTTAGGGCCGTTTCACATCTTGCACGGTCTATCGATAGACCGTCCAGTCTTCTCAGGTACGCACTGGTCTTAATCATTTCAGTTCACCTTAGTTCTGTGTTTCTACTATTTTACTACTCCCTGCTATTGCACAGTCCTGCCCAGGACCGTCTACCTTCATGAGCGGTCTCCCATCAGACCGTGTTTTAGGGCTACAGTGCACCGGTGATCATCATTTCGACTATCATTTCACATTATTCCATATTGGTTTGGGTGCTGTTTTGATCTTCCCTTACAGTTTTTTTTAGCTTGCATGATTATTGTTATACTTGTTATAGTTGATTGATCATTGCTTGTTAGATTTAGGTTAGATTTTGCATGCACTCCGGTGCGTATAGGATTCATTCATATTCCATATTTGTTGCATTCCTACCTTGGTAGGGGATCCTCTCATCTCCACATTCCATGGAGCCGACTAGGTGACCTTACCCGGGACCTCCGTAAGTCACCGTGAGCCGTGGATTCCCACACAGACGCCGGGCAGGTTGTACCTTACCACACCAGTCTAGGATTGCATCCGTGAGAGAGGGTACCCTTTAGAGTCAACCAAGTCCTCATTCCACCCTTGTTAGGCACCCTTGTGTTGAGAGAATTTTAATTAAATCAATCCACTAAGGTTCTAAAAGGGAGAAGTTATAAAATTTGCCGTGCATCATTTAAACTTGGTTGTTCAGTTGATTGCCTCTTCTCTCCTCTCTTTCTGTGTGCATAGCTTTTATCCAGGATCTCATTAGGTGTTGTTTTTGTGCCAGTGAGTGTTGCATGTGGAGTTGCCTCACACCCTCAGGATATTCTCGTAGGGGCAACTCTCATTTCTTTTCCTACTTTAACCCATTGTTTGATTCCTCACCCACCATGTCTTCCTACAATTTCTCCCACTCCCACGAGGACCCTCTCCCTCAGAGACTCCTGGAGGACCCACCTAGGGTCACCACTGCGCAGGAGAGAGAGGGGTTCGCCCCTCCTCTCCCGACTATTGTTATTGAGGGTGGTCAACCCTCTCATTCTGGTTCTTCTTCACAAAACTCAGTCGGTCAGATTTTTCACATGGTGGCCCAGTTAGATCCCACCCAGCTCAACCTCCTTCGTCAAGCTCAGTAGGGGCCGGATGCCCCGTCTTCAGTTCCTTCTCATGACGTGTCTGCTGCCACCACTTCAGCACCTGTCATTGGGTTAGGGGCCGCCTCTGCTACGCCCATCGATATCACTCCTATTCATCCACGGACCCTCTGATTTCCTAGCATGGAGGTGGGTCAAGCCTCTACCTCGGCCCACCAGCCTCTTGACAAGGGGAAGACCCAGATCCCCTTGAGTTTTTATTCTGATCCGTATACCGCCATCTCACCAGCGCGCGCTGTAGGCTCTTGTGGCCCCAGCTGATGTTGTTCATCTTCAAGCAGGGGCTACCCAGCTTGCTCATGCAAATATGGGCCCTTCCCTGGTCCATTATCCTTCTTATGGGTTTCCCCCTCCATCAGTCCACCCATCAGTTCCATATACTGGTTCTGTTCTTCCTACTTTGTCTCCTCCTTCTCGAGAATGGGAACTTCTCGATAAGTGGGCTACCATGCAGTAGCAAATTGACCTCCTTCATAAATGTGTCGGCCCACAGTCCCTTGCTGATATCCCCGTTCCAAATTTCCAGGACATTCGCTTCCCACCTCAGTCTGAGCTCCCTACTTACCGAAAGTATGACGGGAATGGCAACCCATTCATTCACATAAGGGAGTTTCTATATGAATCAGCGCAGTTCCAGCATGATGATAGCCTCATGGCTTACCTTTTTCACCGATCATTGGACGGGGTCACACTAGAATGGTTCTACACTTTACCGTTGGAGGAGGCAAAAACTTTCAAGGTGATCAAGGAGAAGTTTATACAAAGATTTCATTACCGGGTAGACCCGGAGTATTCATTCGTAGACCTAGTAGCAGAGAAGATGAAGACGGATGAAGATTTTGCCACTTATGCAGATAGATGGAGGCAGATGGCCTCACGTGTGCCCGGGCAGATCCCGGAGGAGGAGAAAGTGAAATTGTTGATTTCAAATGCCACACCTACATTCCGGAACATTCTGGCAATGAATGACATATAACCATGCACAAGTTTTACAGTCGAGCCCGGTTCATACAAACCTAGTTTAAGGACTCCCCTATCCATCCACTATTTGAGGCCCAGAAGTCCAAAACCACAAGAAAATCCCAGGGCCCTGTTACTGAAGGAGTCCAAACCAATGAGCAGGTGCAGGCTATCCAGTTCCCCAACCAATCCGCTCCACCAGCCCCTCGACCTCCTTTTCCAACTCCTCAACAGCCACAACAACAACTACCACCATCACAACAGCCTCAATAGCCACCCTAATACCACAATGTCCCTCCTCCTGCTGGTTACGCACCTACTCGATCGGGTCCGAAAAGAACCCATTATCCTCCACTTCCTGAAACTCTTCCAAATATATTCTCGGCCTCAATGTACACTGGTGACATACAGCTCCCTCCGGAACGTCAGAATTGGAATCCAGTCACCGATCAATCAAGATATTGTATGTTTCATCGACAGCTCGGGCACACAATCGAAAGATATTATCAGTTCCGAGACTTAGTGTATCACTTGCATGAGGGGCAAAGCTTTGACTGGGCCCAGATGCATAAGTTAATAGAAGATATCAAAGAAAGGAGAAGACAGGCGAGGCCGCTGCAGGCATCGCCACAATAGCAGCAACTTCAGCAACCCCAACCTCAACCACAGTAGCAACATCAGCAACCTGAACTTAGGATTCATCAAAATCGCATGCCAGACCATCTGCCCGCTCCACAACAGCAGCCACAGGCACCGGCACAAGTCAACATTGTTCACCACCCAGCCCCTAATGCTGGGTGGTCTTATGATGATGAGACTCCTGCTCATGTTTTGGCCTTCCACCACGCATATACCAACTCCCCTGCACCTACTGTTCTTTCCATCCTCCGGCCCTCTACCTTGACCACTGCTCCACCCTCTATTCTCTCTAGGTCATCTTTTACACCCATCACATTACCCACCATTCCGCCAATGCTTGCACCATCACCCGCCATACCCTCCACCGTCACCCCTCCACTCAACCCTTCACCAATCACCACTCCGCCAGGGCCCGTCAGACCAGCCTCCACCATCATCACCCCTACTTCTATACCTTCCACCTACACTACCAGGCCAATTGGGAGTCCATCCGTCACCGTGCCGGCGCAGAACCTTGCCCTAAGGAGCGGGCGCTTATTTCAGATAAACTACCCTTCTACTGGTGCACCTGCACCCAACCCCCCAATTCCTTCCTCAGCAATAGAAATAGAAGAAACTGACCCCTTACCGGGCACTAGGTATGATTTGTTGCAACACCTTGACCGCATGCCAGCCAAGATCTCAATCCTGGAGTTGATCAAGAGGTCCACGCTACACCAAGATGCCCTAAGGGCTTTTCTATAGAAAGTCATGGTTAGCGAGGACGTGGCGGTAGACAGCTTGCCATCAGTGTTGGCCACTATCACAAAGGGGCAATCTATTTCCTTTTCTGAGTCAGAGCTAGCACCCCCCGAGGCACGTCAGATGCCACTATGTATTTCGATTTCATTAAACAAGGTGGCCGTTGACTCAGCTCTAGTGGACACGGGAGCTTCTATTAATGTTTGTCCCTTGAGCACGTTGCGTGCCTGCAACATCTCTGAAGACCTGCCGACAATGACAACTATTGCAACATATGATAACTACAGGAGAGCTTGCCATGGGGTCGTGACAGTTCAGGCCGAGCTAGGGCCTTTGAAAATGGACGTGGAATTCTATGTATTGGGCATAGACCCAATGTTTAAGGCTATTTTGGGTCGTCCATGGATTGATAGCTTGCATGTAGTGCCCTCGATCGCCCACCAATGCCTCAAATTTCCATTCCAAGGGCGGGTAGTCAAGGTGAAAAGTATTTCCACGGTCTAGACAATTGATGCTATTCCTGACAAAATTCTGCCTACACTATCGCCGAGCAACAAGTCAATTTTATCTGTGATGGACTTGAACTTTCCATAGGCATATACGTCACGCAAGCTCACCACAGCACCAATTAACGTCAAAATCAAGTCCAAGATTAGAGATTCCAAGGGATGGCACATGATCTTCGAATTAGGCTATCAGCCGGGCATGGGCCTCGGTGCACAGTTGTGGGGACGGACTAAGCCCGTCCCCAGGGGCAGAAAGATGAGCAGGCGAGGCCTTGGCTACCGGGAGTCAGCATTGTCAATACTGGGAGAATTCGGGCCACTGACCTGGGACTACCGTCGACATTTCGTGAAGGCCCCGTTGTAGCCAGGTACTCTAAAGAGGCCACCGCCCCGTTTTGATGAAAGAAGTGATGCTGCTTGTGCTGTTGCCGACCCACCACCGCCACTGAAGGGGCTGGTGGGTGATATGGAAGATTTTTGTAGCTATTTTGAAAGATTGTTTCATGAATAAGAAGATTGTTCGAAGAAAGCGGAGATGCAGCTTGTGAAGTGCTTTCCGGCGGAGCCAGTATATTGGAGGCCGCAGGAAGAGGGGAGCTCCGTCATTACTTTTTCTTGGCCTCCTTCCCGCCTTGCCTCCCTTTTTCAATGATTGGGATGTATTCCCCGTTCACCTCCAATCATGGTCGACCCATTCTTTAAGGAAAGGCCATTCAAAATTTTGTTTGTTCCGTGTGCATGTGGGCAGTGCCCACCTAGTGATCTTTCCACTATGTGGTCCTCCCCGTCTGATCTTTCCGACATGTGGTTTTCTTCTTCTGACCCTTTCTTTGACGTTCTCTTCCCGTCACTCTTCCCCCGTCAACTTCCTCCTCCTCCTTCCTCCTCTTCTTGCTGCATGATTTCCTCTGATCTCAAAAAAAAACGTCAATTTTAAAACCAAGGTTTCAATGGAGGATTACGATATGTTTAGTCCGTCTTCCTGCTAGGGGCACGAGGCCCCTGCTTCTTTCCCTGTAGATTTCTTATCTCCTAGGTTAGATGTATAGTGTGCAGAGTCCCCTAGGTTGGTAGAGTTGGCTAGGATAGAATCTAGCTCTAGTATTGTCAGCCCGTCCACGTCTGTGGCGCACCTTGTAATGCGTCATTCTAAATCCGTCCCAGATAGGTTTAACCATCGTCGGCAGTGGATGAACCCACGAAAGAAATTAATCTTGGAACTGAAGAGGACCCTAGGCCCATAATCATTTCTGCTAATCTCCCTCCTCCGGTTGAAGAGGAGCTAATGAAGGTGTTGAGGAAGTATAGTGATTCTTTTGCCTGGTCCTATGAGGACATGTCGGGTCTTGACCCCACTCTGGTAGAACATAGATTAGTACTTAAACCAGGGGCAGCGCCCGTTAAACAAAAATCAAGAAGATTCCACCCTCAAATGGCCTTAAGGATAAAAGAAGAAGTTGGCAAATTGCGTAAGGCCAAGTTCATTAGAGTTGTCTTATATCCTTAATGGGTGGCAAATATAGTCCCTCTGATGAAAAAGGATGGAAAAATTTGGATTTGCATTGATTTCAGGGACTTAAATAAGGTATGTCCGAAAGATGATTTCCTGCTTCCTCACATTGACGTGTTGGTGGACAACACTGCTGGGTATGAAGCCCTCTCATCTATGGATGGCTATTCTGGATACCACCAAATCCGTCTTGCTCCAGAGGACAAAGAAAAAATCTCGTTCACCACGCCCTGGGGCACATACTGCTATGTTGTCATACCTTTTGGATTAAAGAATGCAAGTGCCACGTATCAGCGGGCAATGATGGCTATCTTCCACGACGTGATGCATGTGTATATGGAAGCCTATATGGATGATATTCTGGTAAAATCAAGGTCCAAGGAAGAAAACCCCGTCATTTTAGCCAAGGTGTTGCAAAGGGCTAGGGAATATAAGTTAAAAATGAATCCAAAGAAATGTGTGTTTGGAGTTGCATCAGGGAAATTGCTAGGGTTCATAGTTAGCAAGCAGGGGATTCAAATTGATCCAAACAAAGCGAAGGCCATTATGGAAATGCCACCACCTAAGAACATCACTGAACTTAGAGGATTGATTGGGTGTTTACAGTTTATTCGAAGATTCATATCTCAACATTCGCAAAGATGCCGCCCATTTTATGAATTGTTGAAGGCGGGGGCCAAATTTGAATGGAATGAACAATATCAGAAGGCCTATGAGGATCTTAATGTTTATCTATCTAATCCTCCGGTTCTACAACCACCTATCCCTGGGAAACCCCTGATATTATACATTTCTGTTATTGATGGCTCCCTAGGAGCTGTCCGGGCTCAAGTGAACGACGAAGGAAAGGAAAGGGCAGCATACTATCTCTCTAGATTGTTTAATCCTGCTGAAGCAAAGTATAATGCCATGGAGAAAACCTGCGCAACATTAGTATGGGTAGCTCAGAAACTTAAGCATTATTTTCTCACCCATTAAGTTAAGTTGATCTCTAGAATGGACCCAATTTGTTACCTCCTAGAAAAACCCACCCTTTCTAGCAGATTAGCTCGCTGGCAGAGCTTTCTCTCTTAGTTTGACATCACTTTTGTCGTTCAGAAAGCGATCAAGGGATACGCTATTGCTGAACATCTTGCTCATTCTCCTATCCGTTGCACCGATTCAATCCAGGATGAATTTCTCGACGAGCATCTGGCTGTACTTACTCATCTCCCCTTCTGGTCCTTGCAATTCGACGGTGCGCTCAATTCTCAGGGCCGTGGAATCAGCGCGTTCTCCTCACTCCGGAAGGAGTAACCATCCTCGTCGCTTACCAGCTCTCTTTTCCTGCCACAAATAACATAGCCGAGTATGAGGCTCTCCTTGCTGGACTGAAGCACGCCTACATCCTAGGCGTACGATACCTAAACATCATAGGAGACTCGCAATTGGTGCTACGCCAAGTTCTTTTAACTTATCCCACCCGTGACCATAAACTCAAGCCCTATCAAGATTTGGTCAGGCTCTTGGCTAGGCAGTTCCATAAGCTCATATACATTCATACCCCTCATCTCAGAACATTCTTGCTGATGCCTTAGCATCTCTTGCTTCCTCCCTTACCTTCCCCCTCAGTAATTCCACTGAGACCATCGTGGTCCAGCGGTTAGACGCTCCTTCCCTCCAGGATCCGTGGTTCGACAACCTTAGGAAATATGTGGAGAAGAAGGCTGAGTTGGAAAATCTGAAGGAAGTGTCCTTAACAGAGCTTGAGGAGATTATAGAGGAAGAGGAATTGCCGTGGAACCATGAAATAGAGCAGTACTGTAGAAATGGTTAATTCCCGGAAGCGGCAAGTGCCAAGCAGCGCAAGGCCATCAGAAGAGTCACCTCCAGATACACCATTATTGCAGGAGAATTGTATAGGCGAGCTCTCAACGGAGTTCTTATGAGGTGTTTAGATGACGACGAGGCTTGGAAGGTTGTTGAGGCAGCTCACGCAAGCGAGTGTGGAGGGCACGTCAATGGTCAGGCTTTAACGAAAAAGATTCTTAGGCAGGGCTATTACTGGCCATCCCTAGAAGAAGACTACTCCACCTATGTCCGTAGGTGTCTTCAATGCCAACTTCATGCTGACAAAATCCATGCTCCTGCTTCCTCTCTCCATCATCTCTCCGCTCCTTGGCCATTCTCCATGTGGGCTTTTGATATTGTAGGCCCACTGGGTGATCCTAATGCTCAGGTTAAGCAGAAATCATTTATCCTCACCGCAACTGAGTATTTCACCAAGTGGGTGGAAGCTGAAGCCTATGCAGAAATCAAAGCTACCACAGTGTGCCACTTCATCATGAAGAATATCATTTCGCGGTTCGGAGTGCCAAGCGATATTATCACCGACAACGAGCCTCAATTTGTGTCTCAAAAACTTCAGGACCTTTGTAAGAAATTTCATATTTCATTGCATCATTCATCACCATACTACCCTCAAGGCAATGGCCAGGCCGAAGCTACCAACAAGACACTTTTAAAAATTATCAAGAAAACTTGCGAGTCGCACAAATTTACAGATTGGCCTGAAAGACTTGTTGAAGCTCTATGGGCTTATCGCACCTCCGTCCGCACTCCCAATGGGTAGACTCCTTTTGCCCTGACTTATGGGATGGAGGCGGCACTCCCGTATGAGATTTTGATCCCTTCCCTAAGGGTGCAGCTTGACAAAGAACTTAATCTCGACGAACGTCGAGAAGCATTGTTAGTATAACTGGAACTCTTGGATGAGAAGAGACTTAACACAGCCAATCACATCTCCATTTATCAAAAATGTGTCTCGCGTCATTTTCAAAAGAAGGTCATTGAAAGAAAATTTCAAGTGGCTAACATGGTTTTGAAACGTAAATTTATCAGATCAGTAGGTCCTAGGTCTAAGCTGTAACCCAATTGGGAAGGGCCGTTTGTAGTTAAAGAGGTGTATCCTGGAAATGCATATCGTCTTGTTAATGCAAGGGGCGAGGAATTGTCTAATCCGTGGAACGGGTTGTATCTTAAACATTTTTATTCATAGAGTCGAGCTAGCAATGGCGCGGTGGCGGGGGTTCCTCTACTTGATCATGAAAGGAGGTCCCCAGTTCAACACTCACACACTACACGACCCTCGTGGTTCGGTTTTCCTTTTTTGCGCAACATCGTTTCTCCCTTGGCCATACTTGGGGGAAAGTGAGAGTCTTGATTTTCTCATCTTTCGATTGAAAATAGGTGCAAGTGGCGAATAAGGGGGCGAGAACTGATCTAGACACCCCGATGAAAAGAGAGGTCTCAAATAGGGGCAGCCCGTTATGACCTACTTCCGCATTCACAAAAGTAAAAGAAAGAAAAGAAATAAAAGAAAAGGGGCAAAAGCAAGGCGAAAGCTGAAAGCTCATTCAAAAGCTTGAAGCTCAAAAGTCTAAATGCTCCCAAAAGAATGAAACTAGGCATGGCAAGAGTGGCAGTATAGTTTCCCCGCGGGACATCATGAGCCCAGTCGTATGTGTGCCTAGAGCAGATGTAGGTTCGATGACGAACACAAAGCCCCAGCGTAACAGATCAAATTCTTTGAAAAGGGGCCGTTGTGAGAAGAACTCAAGCCCTAAAAAACCTCTATACCTATTGCCGGCTTCCCTGTCAAATTCTCTTTCATTTTCCAAGGACTAGATCGTACCCCGGGTATGGCCTTGGTAGAGGCACCGTTGAGTAGAATTGGACCTCGGCCTTAGGCGGTCACCGATAATGCACGTTGTACTTGGGAAACCCCTAATGAGATATGAAGGTATCCCGTCGCCGAGTTTGAGTTGGCTCCAAAATCCAAAAAAATCAAATACTCCAAAATCAAAAAAAATCAAATATTTCAAAATATAAAAATATCAAATATTTCAAAATCCAAAAAAATCAAATATTTCAAAATCCAAAAAAACATAAAAAAATAAAAAATAAAAAGAATCAAATATTTCAAAATAAAAAAAATCAAATATTTCAAAATACAAAATATTTCACAACCCAAAAAATCAAATATTTTCATCATTATGATTTGCATTCATGGCATGCATTACATCCATTTTTTTCCTTTGTGTTATTCGCCTATTTAAGGCTTACTCCCTTGAACAAAAATCAAGAAATGGTCATTTCCTAACTTGCTACAGGCGAGGGGTTAAGCCTAAAATAGATTTAATCTGTTTTCTTGTTTATATGTGTGTAGGGGCAGGTTGAAGACAAGATTTAGCATTTCCATCTCTACACGGTCCTATGGAGGCCGTTTTAATCCTTCCAACGGTCAACATCAGACCGTTCCAGCATTCACACGTCCTCGTTCAGACCGCTTCCAATTTCTAGAACCTTCAAGAACCAACGGTCTTCACAAGACCGTTTACAAATCAGAACAGTGCAGGCTTGGCCATTCTACTCTATCCACGGTCCATCGATAGACCGTTCCACTCTCCAAAGGTCCTTGTTCTTAACCTTGCAGTTGATCTGCTACACGGCCCAAGTCTGGCTGTTCAATTCTCTAGCGCGGTTATACTCTAGCCGTTTATCCAACTGAGCAGTCTTATTATGAGCTGTGTTCATCCCGAGATCCTATCTCAAACTCATTCAATCACATGCAAAAAAGGCCAAACTTAAATCAATCCAATCATCAATTTTATTCATTCAAATGCAAATATTTCCAAACATGAGTCTCTATATCAACATCATGAAAATAAGAAAATCACTCGATCCTCAACCGGGCATCCCCGCGAGGCCTAATCTCTCTCAGCTCTCTCACATATGCCTGATATGCCTCCTGGAGCTATGTCACCTTCGCGGGTAGGGAACGCACCTTGCTAATCTCCCACATGATCAACGCGCTCCTAACTGCCTGCTCATCCTCCTTCGTCCCAAGCCTCCTCGCCTGTAGTGCGAGAAGGTGGGGCAGTGCTGGAACTGTCGTCCTGGAGAGCCCGACCTGTAGAAAACACCTATGTGGGCCGTACATCGCCAAAGCGGTGTCACCCACAAGCCGCAAGTCGAGCCCAAGCCTCCTAGGAAGCCTGAGGGTGGTGCCATGGAGGCAGAACGGGTGCATCACGAACCGATCTAGGGGCAAGGTGTTAATGAAGAGGCGCCACTCGTCCCTGCTCTTCTTGTCTGCTGTCCTACACTCCACCTGCTGGGAGAACCTGAAAGAATCGCCAATAAAGAACAATGGATGGCTCCTGAAGATCTGGTTGACCGAGGTGACATCCTCCCTAGGCATGAACTTCATCCTAACTCCCATCCAGCACTCCAGGACAATCATAGAGCCAAAGAGTGGACCCCCTAGAGCAGCCGAGCTAAGACCCTCATATAGGTAGGCAAGGATGGCCTGGGAGATGGAAAGACCCTGCCACAGAGCACTGATGGTGCTAAGGGTAGGGACATCTAAGACATGGTCGGCAAAGGGGAAGAGTATGGCTCCGCACAAGTAGATAGAAGTGGCCTTAGCTATGGCTTCATCCCACCCACACTTATTCTTACAATGTGCTATCACCCACTGGCTGAGAGGTAGTAAATGGATCCGGTGTGGGCACACTATGGTGCGTATGTCCTTGCTACTAGGTATAAACTCCTCTAAGATGAGGGCAGGATCCACAGGGGCAACAGTGTGATAGACCAAATCCTCCTCACCCACCTTGGACCTAGGGAAAGACAAGTAGGTCTCTACCTCCTCTAGAAGGATGGTGGCCTCAAAGGATGGGAAGATGAAAGTGTGTGTTTGAGGGTGCCATATCTCTACTAAGGCCTAAATGCTATGCCAATCTAGAGAAAGCTTGGGGTAGTTCTTGGCTAGCACTAGAAGAGAGTGAAGGTGCCATGACCTAAGGATGGATGTCACAGATATGGGTAGTTCACGGATCATAGGAGCCATCCACTTCAAGGTGGAGTATTGTCTCAGGCCAGGGAGAAGCTGAAATAAAGAGAAGAAGAAGAGAAAAGAGAGGAAGACATATAAGCTTTTTGAAGGAAATAATGTGAAATTAAATGAGATTGAGCAACATTAACTTACCTCTCTCATAGGGTTGGAGCTCAAATGACCCGGGATGGTGGTCAGCCTTTGTAGCAGCCTGTGTTCCTTTCTAGCCGACTTTGGACCTTGGTAAGCCACCTCACCCATTGAGCTCCCTTCCAAGGCCCTCTTCATGATGTTTTGAGGAAGATTGAGAAGGTTTTCAAGGTTTGAAAGAGGGTTGATGTGTGAAGAACGAATTTCGAGTCCTCTCTTACTTATAGGACTTGATTAGAGGCCTAAACCCACTAGAATTGAGGTAGGATAGTTCTTGATTGGGTTAGGATAGAGTTTGGGTTGGTTTAGGACTCCCACTCTCAGGTTAGGACTCTCCAAGAGAGTCCCGATCGGACTCACAGGGCGTCTGCATATGCGGTCTATCGATAGACTGCTTTTATCAAGGAACGGTCTCATGGAGATCGTGCGGCAACCTTCTACACACTTCGACCCCTGGCACTTGCACGGTCTTCGAGAGGCAATTCTACATCACACACGGTTCAAACCTGACCGTTCTATTTTTTGAACGGACTATCATGGACCGTTTATTTGCTTCATTGACGCTCAACCGAGCAGATTTCAGCGGTCTATCAGGGTACCATGTCAACCCTGGAGCGGTCATTTGGATGACCGTTTATCAACCTAAAGCCTCAATTTTTGTCTTCTTGCACTAATTCCACTCAGGCTATTGTCGTCTCTCTCTCCCACTCACTTGTGTCAGGTTAGGAGTCGTTGTTAGTTGGTTGAAGTCAAGCATTTGCATTCATTCACACATTTCATTCACAAAATCAAAATAAAAAACATATCATATCACTATCATATCCACATGTACACGAGTCGCAAGTACATCAAGCATGTCCATCTCCCTGGCCCCTACCACTGTTGCCCGAGCCCTCATGCCTCTTCGAGGGCGGGGGCATCGTCGAGCTCGCCTCCTCGCGGTGTCGTCGGCGCCGCTCCTCCTCCCGTTCCTCCGGCGACCGGAGGAGCCTGTAAAGAAACTCCTTTAGGAGCCGTGCGTACCGTGAGTGCTGTCGCTTGGGGTCCCACTGCGCTCGGATCTCCGGCTCATCCCCTCCATAACGCCCTCCAGCTTCACCGCCTGGAGCCAGGCTCGCTCTGCCTCAACTCAGTAGCGCTCCGCCTCAGCTCGGTAGTGCTCCGTCTCTGCGACTCCGGCCCGGAGACACTCTAGCTCTGCGCGGAGGAGCGCCGTCTCGACCGCATCTGCCGGTCGACTCCGTGCCATCTCTTCCCGGAGGCGGGCAGCCTCCTCCCGTGCTGCTGCATGGCTCTGCTCAAGCTTCGCCCTCCGTCGGGTCAGCTCGATCGTCTACATACACGCATCATGGTTAGTCAATTGCATTTCATAAACATAATCAACTGGGAAAGCGCAGTGGTTACTTACCCTTTCGGAGAGCACCGCCTCTGCTGCCTCAGCCCGCGCCACCATCCGCGCGAACTCTGCCTCTAGCTCGGCACGGTCCGCAGGAGTCTGGGAAGAGGAAGAGGGTGCGTCAGCCCCCCGACGCTGGGCTCCCTCGGCTCGCTGCATTTCAGAAGTCCAAGGTTAGTCATTTCACAAGCATAATCATAATCAAGTGCATAAGTAAATTTAAGAGTTAGGGATCAGTGAAACTCACCAGAAGGGTCAGGGCCTGTCAGAGCTCATCTCGCTCCTAGATGGTCGAGTGGAGGAGTCCCTGCAACTCCGCGATCCTCCCCTTGGGGTCAATTTGCATTTAGGAAGTCCAAGGGTCAGTGCATAATCATATAGAAGGCATAATAAGAAAGCATTAGAGTTAGAAGTCGTACCGGTCGACAGGCACCACGGAACACCTTGTCCCTGTAGTGTCGGGCGTAGGCCGTATAGTAGGCCTCCTTGCTCTCTGCCCAGACGGACACCACCCACCCGAGCACTGTCCAGTCGGTGATCTGCTCTGCCGCCCGCGCTGTCCAGTCTAGCTCTGTGGCCAATCCTCGGGGGTGTCACCCGACTCGCTCCTCCGGATTCTCTGGCGTCGGAAACTCGACCGCTGGATGGTGGACGTCGATCATCCTTGTCACCAAGCGGAAGTGGAGCGGCTCCACCACGTTTATGCAATGAAGCCAAATGTCTCGGCCTGAGTAGGCGAGGGCCGCCACTACCCAGGGTTGACCCGCGTGCCCCTCACTCTCGTACGGTGTCCACCAGACCTGCCAAATAGAAAATTTGCATTAGCATCATAAGCATATAAGTTGCATTTAATGAAAAACTTTGAGTTTATATTCGTACTGAGGCGAAGGGCAGTGTGTCTAAGTCGTCCTGGATCCCCCGGACCTGTCTCCGCAGGGACCCCATCTCCCGTGGATCTGTCCACCGCCTGGCGATGGGCAGCCGCTCCGGGTGAGTCTCCTCCCCTCTCCCTAGCCCACGTAGGTGCATGTAGGCCCACACCTGCATTGCATTTCATCAAATGTCAGCATATAGCAGTTATAAGAAACATATAGCAAATTGCATAATCAGTTTAAGAGTCAAGTTGTAGCTGGAGTAAGGGAGAGAAGCCCCCGAGGAATGCCCGCCGGCTGGTGGAGCTGAGGGTGTCAAACAAAAACTCGAGGACCGCCGCTCCCCAAGCGTAGTCCTCGACATGCCCCAGGTCCTTGGGCAGGGGGAGGAACCGGTAGCTGATGACGTCAGCCCTCGTCGCGAACAACGGACGCTCGAAGAACAACGTCAGGAACCTCCTCAGCACTCGATCCGCCTCGGGTCCTGGCTCGACTGCCACTCTCGGAGGCACCCGGTCCACGAGCCTCTGCAAGTGCTGCTCTAGCAGCTCCCCGATCGCTATCCCCGGACTCCTCAGTCCGAGACTGTCCTGTAGCCTCACCCGCGTCAGCGTCGTCGACTGACGCTCCGGTCGGAGTAGCTCCAATCCCAGCCACTCCTGGGCCAGCTCTCGGTAGTCGGGGTATGATAATGCGAAAATGTATGTCATTACTACACGCGCATTAACAATCTTAAAATCAAACTCACACAAAATGATCAAAAGATAACGTAGTACTATGGCAAGCACGGGTCGAATCCACAGGGAAGAAGAGATTTTTAAAGTTTAAAACCTTGGACTCCTTTGGAAAATATTTGTGATTTGATTGCTTGAAGAAAAGTGATGAAACAAAGAACGATTCTAACAATTAATTAAAAATGCCTATGACTATGCGCCTATGTTCTAAAAAATAATTACATGAAGTGGAAAAGAAGAGATAGAAGAAGGAGGTAGAGAGGGAAGAGGAGCAAGCTCTAGATCAAAAGATCAACTCCTCTCATTAACTTAAAAGAAAGAGTACATAAAATGTGAATCTAAATTACACTAACAACGTAACGAGATTACAATGAAGTGAAATAACATAAAAGTAATAAAAATAAGAAAAACATGGAGTTTGGAGATGGTAGCAGTAATGGTGATGATGACGCCATCCTCTCTTGGCTTTGGATCACGAACCACCTTGCAAAGGATGTCGTCTACGCCGAGAGAAAGTCACCTTCATCGTTGAAGTAGCCTTTGGAGGGTGAATAACTTTGAAACCAAGACGCATTAGGGGGTTCCGAAGAAGAAGAAGTTGAAGAGGAGGAAGAGAGGAAGAACTTTTATGAAGGGCACAGAGAGAGAAAATATGAGGAAGAGGGTGAAATTAGAGGAGGAAGGGAAGTGGTCTGCACAGATGAACAGTAACTGTGCAAAAAAAATTAAACTGAGAAGAATAAAAAATAACTTAAAAATAGGATGGAATTAGAGGAACTGGTAGAAGATTAAAATATAGATCTATACGATAGGACGAACTATCATGAATAACCCAGAGAGAAAAGAAGAGCCGAAGGGCTTCAAAATGGAGGAATAATAGAAGCTAGCATCTCGGATGAATAGTAAAATCACAGGATAGTAAGTTAAAAAATGAGAAATAACTTCAAAATTAGAAAGAAGTAGAAGATGATGCAGAAGAAGAAGTTGTATAACACTTAAAAACAAAGAACTTTGAGGAAGACAGCAAAAGGAGAAGAGGGACGAAAGGGGGAGAAATCGGTGGCCTAAGAAGATGTGAGAGGGAGAGGGAGAGAGAAAATGCCAAAGGAAGCACTCCCTTTCTCCTCCTTGTCATGGGCTATTTATAGGGAAAATTGGATCAATAGAGGGTGGAGATTGTATCAAAAGGAGATGGATGGCTGGGATTTAGGTAGAAGATGATGCATTGGGGAAAGAAAAAATGCCAAATGAAGCACTCCCTTTCTCCTCCTTGGGCTTTGGGCAACCCCCTTCCCAAGACTCATCATTTCTCTCTTTTATTTCAAACTTTGAATTCTTTTTTTCCTCCAACCAAAATATGTGCTTCTTTTCCTCAATTTTAAACTTTTAAAATTTCTTTTCCCTCCAACCAAAATATGTACTTTTGTGTTTGACTTGGTCAAAGTGGTGATGACAGTTTTGCCCCGGCTTCTTTTGTAACTACCTTCGGTGTCCTACACACACATAATTACGATTTAATCCATAAAAATTACCATAATGTGCACATGAATCATAATTACTCATAATTATGCAATGGAGAATTAATGTTCATGACTCTCAACTCCATTTTATTAAATGAAATCACCAAATTAATTAAGTTGCGTGAAACGTCTAATCTACATGCGAAGTTGAGATTAACGATAGATCATGCATAATTACCTAATTATGTGCACATAAAATGGTGTACATGCGATGAATTACCATAGAAAATGGACACTTATCACACCTCTCAACTTACTCATTGCTACTCTCTTAGCAATGTAAACAAATTAAAAATTAGGGACCAACAAGAGTTTAAAAGTTTCATGCCTCAAAGTAATATCCTCATTCATAGAATAAACTATGGATTAGGACTTTGGAATTATGAAAGCATACTAGCCATAAGATTAGAACATGATGCTCAAAACTTTCTTAGAATACTCCCAAAGTCTTATAGCACTTATGCTCGTGAAATCTAAATCCACAGTTTGGACAATTGCATCCTCTATATTGTCAATTTATCTAGGTGTCCTTCAACTTTACCTCCCAGATTAGAGCTTTGATCACAGTAACCTTCACTTTTTTTCTCTTTTTTTTAACACATAGTGTTGCACAACCCTTCACCGTTTGACACGAACCTCAACTCTTACCTTAGGAGAAGCAGGCCCGGTTACTAAGATCAGGGGTATTTTCTATATTTTTTTTCTCTTTTTTTTTTGAAACCCATGGTGCTGCAAAACCCTTCACCATTTGACACGAACCTCAACTATTGCCTTAGGAGAAGCAGTCCCGGTTACTGAGATCAGGGGCATTTTCCATGGGTTTTTTTCTTTCTTTTCCGGTCTAACTCTTCACTAGGTAGGGTAGAGCATCAGACACGAGACCAAATGACAGAAGGCTTGTCCTTCCTATTTTATTAGTGTGCAAATGATTTTTTTTTCTACTAAAAGACCTTAGGAGATTCTAACTTAGTTTTCATGACTAGACACAAAAAATCATTCCATCATCCATCTCCACAGCCTTTTCTATTCCAGAGTCTCTTTAATGAGAGCATGAATCATGAAAACTTAGTTGGGTTTTTTTTAACAAAATGAAGTAGCAAGTTGCATGAGATTTTTACAATAATTACACTTACCCCCCAACTTGAATAGCATCGTCTCTGATGATATGAACAGTGTGTGAGAAGAACAATGCACATGAATGTTTGGGAAGGAAAGGTACAACCTAGGGTAGGGAAGACGAGGCTTACGCCAGACCTCCTCGCGGTGCTACGGTTGAATCCTACAAACACAAAAAATGAAAATGACTTATTGAAATATAGAAGCAGAAATGTTGGGTTGCCTCCCAACAAGCGCTTAGTTTAACGTCTTCAGCAAGACATAATGAGACCCATTAACCAACAAGTTGATTTCATGATTAGCCACCATGTTATCTGATTTTCTTTTAAATTCAAACAGTCATGCCATTTGAATATAACATGATATGTGTGTGCATGCGGCCCAAAAATGTGCTAGTCTCGAACATTATTGATTTGACATTACCAATGTGACTGAGCCAGTTTTCTTTTTTATGGATCATGTGATAATTAATGGCCAGTAATCTATCAAGGTCGGGGTGGAACCTTTGCCCAGTATCTAACCAATGGTCCCTTTGCCCTGTATCTACCCACCTGACTACCCTTTTATTGATTTCTTCCTCGAAGGAAATTTGGTTAGGCACTAGTGACTTGTGAAGATCGACATTATTAACCACATTCCCCTCAATAATAACCTCATAAGCATTAAGGGCTCTAATCAATTGATCTTCCTGATAGGGAGTTAAATCAAAGGTGAAATCATTTGGCATATCCCCCTCAAGTTTGAGAGTGTCATATTGGAGAGGCTTATCTTGCATGGGAATCAAATGGGAAGGAGGTGTGAGCCCATAATCTAACTCGTCCAATAATTCAAACATTATGAGGTAGGGCTTAGGGGTCAGATCAAATGTTAAAGTTTCTTAGAAGGCCCCTTTATAAAACTCATCAATCGAATGATGTTTATCAATCAAAATTTTCACTAATGGGGTGGGTAGACCAAATGTAAACCTTTCCAACAGGGCCCCTTCATCACACTCATCCATCAAATAGAGATTATCACTCAATTTATCCAATAAGGGGGTGGGAAGATTAAATGTAAAATTTTCTAGTTCGGCCCCTTCATCATAAGTCGGATCAAATGTGAAATTCTCTAATAGGGCCCCTTCATCACACTCATCAAAAGGAGGAGGATATTCAAGATTCATCTCCATTAAATCAACAAAATTATTAATCACAAGGCAATCCCCCTCTTCATGTGTTTCCTCAAATGGGCCTTTGATGTTTAGAGTGATGTTCTCAATTTCTTCAAGTGATGTCCCGTTATCAATATCTTCTATCAAAATGAGATTATCAGTTATCTTCTCCAGAAGTGGGCCATCTAAATGGGAAATGCATTTTCACTCAAAGGCTCTTCACCATTCTCTTCCTCATGAGAGTTATCATTCAACATGTTGGCAACATCAACCTCGCCTTTTTCTTTATGCTTCTCCTCACGTGAGTTAATGATGACACTCTCCATGTCAAAGTGTTCACATTGTTCTAACATAGTGAGAATGTCAATCAATTTTTCCAATTGTGGAAGTGTAAGGTGAAATGAGAAATCTTCCAATGCAGTCCCTTCATGATATTCTTCCAAGTGAGGAGGGTCACATTCCCTAACCTTGTCATCATCATTTTCCACTGTTGAGTAGTGGATAGTTGATATAGAGGGGAGGGGTGAATAGATCTGCCCCTCTTTTTGCAATGCAACCCTCTTTAAAGCTAGATAATGATAATAGCAGCAGAATATAACTAGCTTAACAAAGGACACAACGATTTGCTTAGCAAGATGATTATGCAATATAGAGATTGAACCTAAACATGCATCTAACACAAAGCAATCGCACAATCAAACCACAACACATGAGATTTTAAGGTGGTTCGAACTGAATCCCTAGTCCTACGTCCACCCCTCACTAAATCCGGTGAGGCTCCACTAGTGCCACGCACTGAACCGCAAATCGGAAAGACCTCCGATTGCCTTCCTACTAACCACAGGTAGGGACGTTAATATGGCAGATCAGACAACTTCTGATTGCCTTCCTACTAACCACCGGTAGGGACGATATTCAGTTTCAAATGTTTGAATGAAATGTAAAAAGAACAAGATATGAAAACACTCAAACAAGATATAGAATATGCTCAAAGAGAAAAGATTTTTTCTGAGATTGCTGGATCTTGAATCTTCTTTTCTTCACACGATGTAGATCACCAACAGAAGCTTCTTTCTTCTTCACAAAGCTCACTTCTTGATTCAGCAACAATGGCTACTTCTTCCTTGTGAAATGAGCTTCCTTGGATCTCCTTGAGTTGATGAAGAAGATGATGGTTGCAGCTTTATCGTCACTTGACTTGGGGTTGATCTCCTCTTGAAGTAGCTTGAATCACTTGAGGATTTGATGAAGAACTTCTTCCCGGAGTACTGTTCACGGCTATAGTACTCGATCTCCTCTCCCTTGAACACACCCTTGTAGCCTCCTTTGATCTCCCTTGGATTCATAAATGATCAACTAGGGTTTCTAACCCTCTTGCATTGTTTTTATATCTTTTGAATGGTCTTTGGACATCTCCCAGACCAGATCCATAATCCATGAGGGATTGGGTGACTTTTGGGTTAAACAAATACAAGGGGCTCTTCTCGAAGTGGAAAACAAAGTCAACATTTGTTGGCTCGGGGCTGGCGGTCGACCTGCAGAAGCTGACGGTCGACCGTTACTGAGAAACCCTGTAGAAATTTGATCTCTAGAATTTCCGATCGACCGCTACTGGGTTGGCGATCGACCGCCACTGAGAATCCGTCAGCCAGTGAGCTGCTGGCAGGGGCGGTCGATCGGCCCTGGGCTGGCGGTCGACCGCCAGGGCAGACCCCGAGTTACGTCGGGTCAGTCCGTTAACCCCTTTAGCTCCATCGCTTGAGTCCTTTAGCAGCCCGTTCTCATCTGTGGCATCAACCTTTACTATCTTGAAGGTGTCAACTGAGTCTTTCACCGTGGCTCTCTTGGTTATGCTTCTTTGTGCATCGACCGTGGCTATGTGAAGTGTCGAATGAGAAATGTCGACTTTTACTTGTAGAAGAGATTTGCATCCTTGCTTGGGCGGGATCAATGAGCTTTCACTTTTGCCATTTCCACTCGATTCTTTGTCCATTCATTGGCTTATCTGTCATGAACAAAATATCACATATGTCAATCATATGAGAGTGAAAAATAATAATGACTTATAGTGTTTAGTCATTATCAAAATCAAGAACATCAAATAACTCAAATGACCATAAGATGATTATTTAATGACCCAAGTGACCACAAGATGACTCAAATGACCATAGGGGCACAACATTCTCCCCCTTTTTGATGATGGCAACACTGTGAGTCATTATGTGGCAATAATATCCAAGATGACAAAGTTTATGACATATGCGACATGTGCATCTCAAGATCCATGATAGTGAAAGCATGTGAATGCGGATATGTATGCATGGATGATCAAAGCATGTGAATGCTATGCACAATCCCTCATCACATATGAAGACTCAAAGCTCACAAGGTTCTCTCCCCTGTGGACTCCCCCCGTCCACAATTCACTCTCCCCCTTTGACACCTCACAAAGGCGCACAAAGGACCGACAAAGGTATTAGCTCATAAAGGACTCACAACAAGACATTTTCTCCCCCTTTGACAGCAGTAAAAAGGAGGGATAAGGTAGAGAAGGTGACAGATGTCTGTGAGACCAAAGCTGAAAGGACTTAAGAGCAAGCCATTATATGCAAACCTGAACCAGACCGTGAGCAACATGTATGGTTCAAAGCTAATGAAATCCGAGATCATCAACAGAGTTCGAAAAGCATCTACATCCAAGTTTAAATAGAAATGAACCAAAAATACATATCATGGCAGTGTTTAACCTTCCCTAGTCTTATATATCCATATTCAATAACTACAAAGGGAATAACACAAAAACTAGTATGGAGGCTAAACAAGCATGAGTAAAGCATGGAATTTTATGAGTGCAGCAAATTTGATTTTCAATATAGTTTGAATTTGAAGGCACATGACTCATATTTTACGAGCAATCAAGTCTAGTACATGCCTCATAACCGTAAGAATACACGTTGTTTAGACGCCAGTATCCCTAGGTATTTGGCAAGACTGACGGTTATGCTTCAGACTGAACAGAGATAGCAAAGTCACGTCATGACATATCCAATCTCATTTCTTTGATGAGAAAATATATTTCTCAGCAATTATGCCAATGCTCTGCCTAGAGTCCAAGAAATAATTAAGACAAAGATAACAGGGGCACATCATGACATATCATTTGTCACTTGATTTGAAGACATGACAAGTTTCTCTGTGCAACACTACCATTGCTCTGTCAAATGGATTTCCAAGAATTCCAGCTCATCAAGATATTTAAGAACAATACTAAGCCTGAGTGAGATGATCATGAATTTTGAATTGTCAGATATCAGGATAGTCATTCAAAGCACAATATGCAATCTCTAGTTAAGGTCTATTAAAATCATAGAATTTAGATGATTTCGAAAGATATATCAGAACTTCAAGAAATCATTAAATCTGAACCATTTTCATTGGATGGACAATCATCAGGGCATATAATACAAAGCTCTTACGCCATAGTTCTGTCGGTCTCATGATCTCAAATCATACTGTAACCCATTGAAGTTCAGATTGCAAGAGATTAAGAAAAGCAACAAGACTTCCCCTAAGGATATGCAATGAATGCACTCAAGGAGTTATGTTTGCAAGTGAAAAGACAATTGTCAAGGAGAGGTTGACGAGAATCATGCAGGGGTTGACTTGATCAAACATGAAGTTGGCAGACATGAAATGCATGACCCAGCACATGGTTTTACACTTATTAAATGTAACAGAATGAAGATGAAACAAATGCATGAATGCTGCAAAGAGATAACCCCCCCTTACAATATGGCCTATATGCGACAGTGACGCATGGTACTTGGCGGAGGTGAAACCTCACGCATATTGAGTGCTTCTAGGCAAGCATGACCTGCCTTTCCATACATCAACATTTAATATAGTACGGCCATGCAAGAATGATGCTACACAAACCATGCAATGCATCGTGAACATGAATTCAATTCATTATTATGCATCATGACTACATGGAATGCCACACTATATGCAAAATAACATATTTACATATAAACAATGCATGGAACACCAATCTATAAAAACACACACTAAATTGAACAAGATCATCATTTCAATTTTTATTGGCTAGGTATGCTCTTGGAATCAGGCTTAATGGCCTTGATTTCGCTTGGTTTTGGGGTAAATGGGCTCGTCTATCCCATTTTATTAATTTCGAATGCCAGGATGTACGTGGTCTAGCGATTGGCCGTTCAGTAATTGGGTGGTCTCTTTGGAACCGTTTACAAGCTCAGAACGATTTATTGGATATTTATTTGATTTTCTGAATTTCCACTGACAAGCCTCTGCACGGTCTGCGTTCAGCCGTTTACTTTCATTGAACTGCCTGGCTTTAGACCGTCCAATTCCTAGAGTCCTAAGCCGGTGGGTTTTCATATAATTATCAATTTATCCTATTTTATTGGATTTATCACCGACACGGTTTACACGGCCTAGCATTGGACCGTTTTATTCATTGAGTGGTCTATCATTAGACCGTTTTATCCTAAAGAGTCCAGTGCCGTGATAGCCGGTCAGTTCGATGGGATAATTGGATAATTTGATATTTTATCTATTTACCACCGACAGAGGTAAGCGGTCTAGCAATGGACCGCGTATTACTCTGGGCGGTCTATCGAGCGACCATGTACAGGCCCGAGATCTGTGGATTATTTGGTTTTTCTCTCTCCATCCATGGTTAAACCTCCACCTTTCTCCGCCATTTTCTCCACAATTTCTCCACCAAATAGGGTGTCGTTTGATCCTGGCGGGAGATTAGAGTATTATCTACGGATTTTTTTTAATAATCTCAGATTAATTTTCACTGGAAAATCCAATTTCGGGGCTAGACTTTCAGGGGTCTATAAATAGCACCCCTAGTCCAAGCTTGAAAGGGGAGATCCAACGCCGATGTCGAAACTCTACCGAATTCTTGAGCGAGCTGTAGCCAGGGAGGGAAGCTCTCTATGTCCTTTTGAGCCTCCGGTCAAGGGAGTAGTCATTTTCTTTGTGTTCTAGTCTAGGTGTCCAATCATTTTTTTTCATTGCATGCTTCTTTTCATCACCTTTTCATCCACGTTTTGCACTTGCCATCATCATTTCTACACCCTTCCCATTTGTTTTTACGCCCTATAGGGGTTTAAAAACCACCCCAGGTATCGCCCATTCCATGCCATTATGTTGATTTTCCATTCTATCTTATAGTTGCTACACATTCCAGGGCTAATTTGGGTGATATTTTCTTGTCCTCTACATTGTTTTGCAGGTCAGCATCAGTACAGCACGAGGCCCATCCCCTCTGGCCGGTCGGAAGGGGTGGAGGATCAAGTCCTGCATCTTGGGAGTTTGGCAGCATCACACGGTCTTCATCTGTCCGTCTATAAGGATACACGGCCGAGATCAGACCGTGCAACGCCTTACTGGGGCCTTCCTTGGACCGTGCTGTCGCCAGACCAGCCTTCGTCCCGCTTCCTTTTCCAGCGCTGTGAGCGGTCTATTGAGCGGCCATGCCATCCATTGAACGGTTCTTCCTGGGGCATGTACAACTGCCAGTGCTGTACTTTGGGCAAGTGTCTTCTCCCTTTCCAAGGTATGTAGTACTCTTCGGTACCTCGTGTCTTGGTGACGATCACGATCACACACACACCTCTCCACCCTTCCAACTTCATCTTGATTGCCTTTACATCTTGACATAGAAAGGTAAGGGAAAGAAGGGGGGAAAACATGTCAATCAGTGACAAATCATGCAAGATTAGAGCAGACAAGACATTAGGTCGATAGATATTTGAAGGTGTGCAGGAATTTTTGAGCAAAGTCAGTCGACTTGGACCATATCTGTTGACTTAGCCACCACCTCTCTAGCAGACACAAATTTGGCACTTTCAGACCAAAGGAATAATACATTCAACATACTTTTCAATGAAATCTGTCTCATAGCAAGCACGCAGATCATGCTACACAACCTAAGAGTGTGACACCATAGCTAACTCCCCCGTATTTTCTCAACCTAAGGACCCTTAACAACTGTAAACATAGACCCCTAGTACCTGGCGGAGCATGTTCTCATGCATAGTGAAAGCTTTCAGAAAGAGCTAATCTACCCTTTCACAAGTCACCATTTTATATACCAATGGGTCAAATACACACAGTCAGCATAGACAAAGATAGATATGCACCAAGAACTCCCCCTGACAAGACCGGTATGTGACTCACAAGGCTTACCAGACCTGAACCTGACAAGATCAAGAAGTGGAAGGTCTACACAAACCTAATTCTCTCCTCAGAGTCGAAAACCTTTTAGTGTTCAGAGGTTTTGTAAAAATATCAGCAAGTTGCCTTTCAATTTCAATAAAATGCAGCTCAAAATTTTTCTTGTTTACCTCATCTCTAAGGAAGTGATGCCTTATTTTTATGTGCTTTGTTCTTTAATGTTGGATGGGGTTTTTTATCAAATCAATGGCACTAGTATTATCACACATGATGGGTGTACATCCAAGATCTACACAGTAGTTCTGGAGTTGGTGCTTTATCCATAGAACCTAGGTTCCACAACTCCCTATAGCAACGTATTCCGCTTCTGCAGTGGAGAGTGCAACTGAGTGTTGCTTCTTGAAAGCCCAAGAAATCAAGAACCCACCCAAAAATTGGTAGTAGCCACTAATGCTTTTCCTATCAAGCTTACATCCGGCATAATCAGCATCAGAATATGAAAATAAATCAAAATGACATGATGCAGGATACCAATGCCCTAAATCATGTGTGCTAGCAAGATATCTCAAAATTCTTTTGACAGTAATCAAATAAGACTCTTTGGGATTTGCTTGAAATCTAGCACACAATCATTCACTAAACTGTATGTCTGGCCTAGAGGCAGTGAGGTACAAAAGGGATCTGATCATATCTTGGTATGTTTTTCGATCTACATGTTTACCTCCCTCATCTGCATCTAGGGATGCGCTTGTTCCCATGGGCGTGAATATATGCTTGGCATCTTTCTTCCCGAACTTCTTCAAAATCTCCAATGTATACTTGGACTGGTTTAAAAGAATCCATCCTTAGTCTGTGTGACCTACAGTTCAAGAAAAAATTGGAGTTCACCCATGAGGCTCATTTCAAATTCCTTAGTCATAAGTTCAGCAAATTGCTCACACATTTTAGGATTAGTCAAATCAAACACTATATCATCAACATACACCTGAACTATAATGATATCAACATTTGAAACCTTGGTGAAGAGAGTTTGGTCGACCTTACCTCAGCTATACCCTTTACTTGTCATGAAGGTGCTCAACCTGTCATATCAAGCTCTTAGAGCTTGCTTTAGTCCGTACAGAGCCTTATTCAACTTGAAGACATGATTAGGAAAATCAGTATGCTCAAAACTGAGGGGTTGTTCAATATAAGCTTCTTCCTTAATCAAACCATTCAAAAAAGTATTTTTCATATCCATTTGTTACAGTTTTATTCTATGGGAGCATGCAAAGGCTAATAGAATTCTGACTGCTTCTATCCTAGCCATAGGAGCATAAGATTCTTCAAAAATCTATACCAAACTACTGGTTATAGCATTTAGCTACCAACCTAGCTTTATTTCTGATTATGACACCATCTTCATTAAGTTTATTATTAAAGACCCATCTAGTCCCAATCACAGGCTAGTCTGGGGGTCTGGGAACTAGATTCCATACTTTATTTCTCTCAAACTGACCAAGTTCCTTATGCATGGCATTAATCTAGTATTCATCCATTAAAGCTTCTTCAATATTTTTGGGTTCAATTTGAGAGACCAATGCAATGAGGTCTTCACTATTTACATCTCTATGATAGGATCTGGTTCATGGTGGGTCATCGAGACTTTCGATTATATTTTGAATAAGATGGTCTTTTAAGGTTCTGATATTAATAGATGACTCAATGGGCATAGTTGACTAAATTTCATTTCGGTCGACTGACCTGTTTCCTATTCTTCAGCCTGCGGTTGGTAGTTTTGCCCTGGTTCCTCCTTGGACTCTAGGAATTCTCCAACATCATCCTCCATTTCCTTGTCATCAACACCTTTGTAAGATTTTTCAGAAATCTCGGCAAACACTACATGTGGAGTTTCTCCCATAGTTTGATTTTTTACATTGAGAACCTTGTATCCCCTATATGATTCAGAATACCCTAAAAATATTTCAATGTCACTCTTGGTCTCAAATTTGTCAAGGTCAGATTTATCATTGTTATGCATATAACATTTTGACCCAAATGCTTTGAAGTAGGCCAAGTTGGGTTTCTTACCTCTTAGCATCTCATACAGGGTTTTCTTACTCTTTGGCCTTACCATGGCCCTGTTTGTGATATAGCACATAATGTTTGCTGCCTCTGCCTAGAATTTCTTGGGCAGCTGATTTTCAATCAGCATTGTTCGGGCATTCTCCACAATTGTCCGGTTCCTCCTTTCCACAATACCATTTTGTTCTAGGGTTCTGGGAGAGGAAAACCTGTGGATTAATCCTTCTTGATCACAAAAATTAGTAAATGAAGAGTTTTCAAAGTCTCCTCCATGATCAGATAAGATAGTGTAGATTGTAATTTTTCTTTCCTACTTTATTTTTCTAAAGAAGTTCTAAAATTCAGTAAATGCTTCATTTTTATGAGCTAGGAGGAAAATCTAGGTAAATCAAGTGAAGGCGTCGATAATGACAAAGCCATACCTCTTTCCACTTAGGCTGGCAGTTCTAGTCGACCCAAACAGATCCATGGGCAAAAACTCAAGTGGCATGGATGACAGTGGCTCATTTCTAGGTTTGAAGGATTTTTTGGTTTGCTTACCTAGGGAGCATGCTTCATAGATTTTAGTGTTCATTTTGAAAGACAATTTAGGCAAACCCTTTACCATATCATGCTCTGCCAATTTATGTAGAACACTATATCTAACATGCCCTAACCTTCTGTGCCACAGCCATGCATCATTAGGCTGACTGACAGAGAGACAAAGATTTTTATAAAATGAACTATCATTGGTCTACCAATGAACTATTCAAAAATATTGCACTCATTGGCATCAAACAATACCTTGTGGCCTTTGTCGTAAGGCTGACTTATGCTGAGCAGAATATGCTCAAGGCCTTCTACTAGCATGACATTTTCAATGAGATTGGACAAGTTCTACCAACGGTTCCTATGCCAATGATTTTACCTTTATCTTTACATCCAAACCTTACCTGTCCTCCTTCTTTCTTGATCAAATGACTGAATTTATTTTTATCCCCTGTCATGTGTCTCGAGCAGCCACTGTCAAAGTATCATCTATTGTGGTAGGCTGCTAGGCATTCCTACATAGGACAAATCAAGCAGAAACTTTTGGAACCCAAGCAAATTTGGGTCCATAGTCATTATTGAAAACATGTAGTAAATATTTTTGAATCCATACTTGCTTGAATGATTTGATTTTCTGGCTAGACCAACATTTTTGCTTATGTGTCCTGATCTGTTGCAAGTATGGCAGACTGGTTTGATATAATATAGATCAGATTGTGGCCTTGTATTCTGATTCTGAATTTATTAAATTTGGTTTGATGGACACCCTTGTTTGATTGGAAGTTGAGTTCTCTTTTATTGTTCCACCTGCTGTTGAACCAGTTGTTCTTTTTCTGATTAGAGTGGAAATTATAGTTCTTGTTCAACTTAGGCCCGGACTGGTTCCTATTTGGCCTGGAGTGGGCAAGAATGGATTGAACATTCCTTCCAAAGTTTGGTTGATATTTCTAATTTTTACTAGTTTTGTTTAGGTTTCTATAGGTAGCCAAGGTTGGATTCTGCCTAGGTTCAAATGCTGAATGGACAAGGTTGTATTGACCTGGCTGCCCAGCTCGCTTTGGTTAAGGAAAAGTCTATCGACCTAGGGACTTAGCAAATTTATGGTTTCGTGAATGCTGGCTGCCCAAGTTCTTGCTTCTTTTATTTTTGATGTTTTGTCCCTTGCCTTGATTGTTATGAATTTTAATGGTTCTGGGTTTAGAGGCATCCTTCTTGACTGGTTCTTCCACAATCAGTTTCCCTTTACCTTTTTTAGGGTAGAATTAGATAGTTTTTAGTTCAACCATCTTTTTTCCAGTGAGATTAAATCTCAGCCCTTCTCTTCTGAAATTAACTTGGGTACCCAAGACAGCGTCCAAATTGGACTTAGCTTGAACCATTTTTTCTAGGACTGACTGTTTGTCCTTCAAGTCACTTTCAGCCTTTTCAAGATTTTTCTGCATTTTAACATTTACAGCTTTTATGGCTTCATATTTTTCAAGGCTAAGTTTGTTTTCATTCTCATGTTCTTGACACCTCAGTTTAGATTCATCTAACAGTTTTCTGAGATTCTCATTCTTAGTTTTCATGTTTCCCAGTTTTGAACTTTCAGATCCTAATTCATCAGCTTGTTTTCTTAATCTTTCATTTTTACTTTTTAGAATCTCCAGATTTTTATTGACATCATGTGCCAGGGCATTGATCTTCTTTTTCAAGGACTTGGTTTCTTTCTTGTAGGCTTCATATCTTTCAAACAAATCAGCGTAAGGATCCGCCCATTATTCAGTAGAGAAATTTTCAAAGGGAGTGGTTACCTGATCATCATCCTCATTAGCCATCAAGCAGAGGTTGTCCTCATCTTCATCTGCGGAGGAGCTCCCATCTTCCTCCTCATCGTCACTCCAGGTGCTGATCATTGCCTTGGGCTTCTTTCCATTGGCCTTGGTCATCTTCTTAAGCAGCTCGGGGCATTCTCCTCGCATATGCCCGGGTTTCCTACATTGGTAGCATATGACTTTGTCAGATTTCTTTGTTTGTTTAGGCTTGAGATTGGAAACTTTGTTTACCTGTGACGACCATATTTTCTTCTGGAATTTACCTCTACTCTTTAAAATTTTCTTAAACTACCTAGTGAGCAGAGCATGATCACCTAGACTTGCTTTTGGAAGGTCATCTTCTTTGTCCTCATCAGACTCGTCGGTGCCCTCAGAGACTTTGAGAGCCACTGGCTTCTTTTTCTTGTGGTCTTCCTCGTTTCTTCTAAGGTTGAGTGTTGTGTCCCTGTGATTTTGATGATGTCAAACACTATGACTCATCATGAGTCAGTGCATAGATTTCATCATGAGTCAGTGCATAGAATTCATGCTTGATGTCATACATGTCATATGGCTGATGTTAAGTGCATTGTTCAGGAGCATTGTTCTGAGCATTCCAATCCATGAATGGTTTTAATTAAGCATTGCTTTAATGCCACATGATGTCTTAATCATGTATGAGTATTCTTGAATTTGTGAAGTGGCTTCAACCTCATAAAGCTAACAGGTCGAAGCAACTCAGAAGAATAAGCAGTGACAAATAGCTACAAGGACTGCTACAAGGAAGACTATGTGTTGCTATGAAGATAACTGTGTGAAGAAGAGCCAACCCAAGCACTATAGCAAGACAACACAGTCAAAGGTAGATGGTCAAAGTCAGCACCCATGTCAGTCAAAGGTAACTCACTTCAGCATAACTCAGCATTACAAGATTGGGTCTTAAGACAAGTTTTGGTCGACCGAACTGTCCATTTCGGTCAACTGAAATTATTAGAGGAGAACAAGCACTCTATTTGTTATCAGGACATCGACGTAGGATTGACACTGCATCGACGCAGTGATGCTAAATCAGCTGACCATAATTCTCCATCGACGCATCAAGGTTGATGCACTGACGCATCAAGTAAAAAGGCAGTGCTCAAAGCACTGCATCGACGCATCAAGGTTGATGCGTCAACGCACCAAGTCAAAAGCCAGAGGCTGAAGTCTGCTCTATCTTTACACAGTCTCGATGCATATGAGGAGTGCATCGATGCACTCAGCTCGAAACCAGCAAGTTGAAGACAACAAGGTCGAAGCAGCAAGCCACTGATCCAATGCATTAGTTGTCAGCTGATGTATTATTACACCATGCCTCGACCTAAAGGCCTATGCATCGACACTTCTCATTCAATCTTCAACACACTTAAGGGAGCATCATTGTCTGATAGTTCAAGTGTGATTAAGGGTCTCTTAAGGATCAATTATGATCACTTGAGTGTTAATGGAGGGTACTTAAAGAAGATCAACACCGCCAAGCTGAAAATTATCCTGAGCTCGTGATGAACCCAGGGGATCACGTGCTAGCGCTTCTCAAGCCTTGGCGCGAAAATTTTCAGGCCACGTGGATAAGTCACTAGAAGATTCAGATATCAGAATATTTCATTTACCACTTGGACCCATGGTTTATTTCGGTTATGGATCAATTCCTTTTCGTGGAAGATGGTTCTCTGCTATATACTCAAGCCAGTCGAAATCAGGAAAAAGAGGGGGCTGTCGAGAAGGAAGAACAAGTCTATCTGAGAAAGAGGGAGAGCCACTGAGTAAGCAAGAAAGAGATAGAGAGGAAGAAGAAAAGAGTGCTGTGAGAGAGGAAGATCTGAGAGATAAAATTAGAGAGAAAATCTGAGAGAGAAGATTGAGAGAAAAAGAAGAAGAGAAAAGTGTCCAGTTCGATAGAGTATAGCCAGAGCATCCTGAAGATTTGAAGTGTTTTCTAGCTCGTGGTTCAAATCCAGTGCTATTGTGCTCCTTATGAGCTACATTCTTTTCCTCTTGTTTTATTTTTGTCGTTGTTTGTTTTTAATTTTCCTTGTGCTTTTTCGATACCCTATTTGGGGATCGAGTGTTCCTTCTAAGAGATTAGAAGAAGGGAGACTTGGTCTTCGGGTGTTCCTTCTGAGAAATTAGAAGAAGGGAGAGGTTCTCTACGAGTTCCCTCTGAAGGTTCAGAGAAAGGGAGGATTGTCCTCTGGGTTGTGAACAACAGGGTGTTGTTCACGGGTTCCCACTACATTCGCTGAGGAAGGGAGGTGTGTTCCTCTGTTCACTATAGTGTAGTGGGTTCTTATCTAGCTGGGTGATAGATCAGGGGTTGAGGGATTTGTCTCCCTCTCGTTCAAGCTGTTCGTCAGCACTTTATTGCAGACCGAGTCTGCTTCTTGCGGTTTGCAGGGGTAAGCCACACTCTAGTTTGAGTGTGGGGTTGACGTAGATCTGCGAAGCAAATCGAACCACCTTAAAAACTCAGTGTCCTGTGGTTTGCCTTGAGCATTCATTCCATATCTTCTTCCTCCACTTCGCAGGTTGTTGCTTAAGGTGATTCTCTCTTACAGTCTGACATAGTGATTTATCTGATATGAGCTAGTATGTTTATCTGCATGAACGAGTGTCTAATGTTAGCATTCATTTAATTCCTACACACTGTCTTACACTTGATTGTGGTTCGGACTGAAGTGTTGGCTTGTCGGTTGCTTCTGCTTGGAGTATTCTCCTGTGTATGCTAAGCGTTCGAGTTTGGTTCTATGAGAACTGAGAGTCATTTAAGAGCATATGAGTTGTGAGCTTTCTGATACTGTGTGCTAAGTGCTTGAATGTTGATCTGTGTGATCTGTTGACACCGATCTATGAATATCATATTTGTTCTGGCCGCTGCTAAACGTGGTTATTTCAGTTCTAGTTAGCTATAATTTATTTTAGACCTTTATAGTTTTCAAATTGGACTAAATTTTGTAGAAGGATCCATTCACCCCCCCTTTGGATCTCTCCTCGCACCCATCTACTAGCCCATCATTGAGCTCATATGTCATGAGCGATCCTATTAGCCCATCAACTGTCATGACTGATAGGTCTTTCGAATATTCAATCATGGTGGCCTTAGTGTGCCACACTGGTGTCAGAGATCTCAGTATCATTCTAACTAGTTCACTATCATAATATTCTTTACCCAATGATTTTAGATAGTTTGTTAGTTGGCTAAGTCTTGCATACATTTCAGAAATGGATTCATCAGGTTTCATTTTAAACATTATGTAGTCATAAATTAGCATGTTGACCTTAGTGGCTCTTACCTCAAAGGTTCCTTTGTAGATCAGTTGCAGCTAATCCCACATCTCTTTTTCCAACTTGCAGGTCAACACTCTGGAGTACACTATAGGATGGAGAGCACGTTGCATAACGTTCATCACGCTCCATTTAACTGTGGACTTCTTGATCTGGTCAGTAGTCCAGGTGTCCTCGTCTTCAGGTAGTTCAAAAGGACCCCGACTTACTACCTGCCAGATCAGATGATCTTGGGCATGAAGAAAAACCTCCATCCGATTCTTCCAATATGTAAAATTTGCCCCATCAAAGAATGGGGGTCGATTGACAGAGTGACCCTCAGTTATAAAGCTGTGATGGGCATTCCCATTAGGTCTTCCATGCTCATTGGACCACATCTCTAGGGAACCCGCTCTGATACCAACTGTTGGATGATATGAATGGATCTAGAGCGGGGCTGAATAGATCACTTCTAAAATCTTTGCCCCCCAAAAAAATTCACAAGCAAGAAGTGAACTAGCGCAGAAGCTAACACTTGTCCCTTCCCAGGATAGTGAACAAGCTATTTCAGGTGAAAGTGCAGAAAATTATTGTTTCCCACTGATCGTTCGACGGGCAAGAAGTTGGTGACCGTGGTGAGAAGGGGGAATAAAGCGATAAAGGAAAATAAGGGAGTTGATGTCATCTCTGGGATATTCTCTTTTGTAGCCATATGCCTCTCACGGCAGTACCGTACACTAACCTTTTATGGAAGGTCGAGAGGGGTCAACTTGCACGAGAGGTTTTTGGGAGGATAGGACTGGACAGGGTGCGGTCGTGCCAGTCGATTTCTCAATGATCACCTATGGAACCTAAGGTTGACTAGGGAAGCGTCTCTAGGATGCGGCACGTGGGCTCGAGGCATCGGGAGACATGTAGAGAGATGGGAGGATCCACGGGTGCGAGTGCGCATGCGATTGTGGGGATTCGTGTACGGGACGTCTTTCCCCGCCGGTCGTAAGCAACCGATGTTTATTTACATCGGATTGAATCCGAACACATTTGTTCCGTGCTGAAGAAGAGCCTCGATATTTCTGAAGCCATGGATAGAGGATCGGGGGTACCCTATAGCTATAGGGGGACCATCGCACTCGACTGGTAAGGTTAATTAACTGGAGTTCAGAAAACTGGACACACGTTGGGTGGTGTGGAGGTGAGACTAAGACCCGGGTATGGGTTTGCATATTCATCTGGTTTCATGCTTTATATGTGCCACATGGGCTTTACAAGTGGCCCAAAAGGGCCAAAGTACATCTGGTGCAAGCCGTGGGACAATTCTGACACGTAGGTCGGTCCCCGGGTCGTTGTAGGATAAAGTAGATTATCCTCGTGTTTTTACATGGGGCTCTCCGCAAGGAGCTAGGGACGTGCCCGTATCGCCGAGGGAGGGCTAGACTGGATGACAGGGGCGGACATTGGCTGGCACCTGAGGGAGGCCGGACGTGGCTCGAGGTAAGTAGTCGGGTACGGGTCCCAGAAGGCCAGTGTCTTTGTGCCGGGGAGTTAGGGCCGGTCCCGGGAATGTTACTTCCGGGCCAGGGTTTGGCTAACTCCGGTCAGTGGTCGGGACCGTCGGTGATAGGCTCGAGGTGAGCGATGGGCACGCGGTCCCGTGGCGGGGGTGATTTCGACATTATGGCGTGCACTTTGTTTTCATGACGCGCCTTATGCGGGCGGAGCCGATGTGCGAGTGTCTTTGCTGTTATCATAACACCTTTTCTGTGAGGGGATGGACTTGAGTGAGACGGCTAGATGCCATGTGAGGGAAGTACGTTTGACATACCCTCGGCATATACGAGCTGATCAACAAGCCACTCGACACGCGCTTAGCTCCTCGCATCCTTGTCGAAAGCCTTGGGGCTTAAGTCCTCGTGCTTGAAGGTCCGGTGTGCAAGCACATGCTATCTGTGTGTCTCTATCTCTTATGCCCCTTGAGCTTCTAAGGGGGGAAATTTATAGGGATGTTGAAGGGTCATGGGGGGTTTACGCGGATTGGATCGGGGGGGGGGGTTGATCTGGTCCGCGTAAACCCCCTTGAAAATATTTTTTTTTTGTTTCAGAGTGGGTGAGGGAGGTTTACGTGGACCAGACCGGAGGGATGGTCTGGTCCGCGTAAACCCCTCTTGGGGGGTTTACGCGGGCTAGAAATGGGGTTTCTTCCCATGGGTCTATAAAAATCCTATTTTTTCTATTTTGGGCCCACCTTGACCTATTGTGAATGCAAGACAGAGACAAAAAGTATACGGTGGCTAGAGCCAGTCGTGTACGCGTAGAAAGAGACCGTTGACCCGGGCTTCACACGATCTCGAGTCTTCTTCTCCCCGAGCACTCCTGAGCTAGTATGCAGACCATTTTTACGCTGGACCGGGGCTTGGACGAGATGGCGGCTGGACCCACGGGGTTGGGAGGAGGGCGCGACCCCCAAGTGGAGTTCACCCCCACAGCGGCGCGGCCGCACCCAGGGCAAACTCCCCCCCGGGTGGGGTGGCCATTGTGTGGGGTTGGCCCGGGTAGCCGTCTATGGTTATTTGGCGATGTCCTTTGAATGACTCAGGCCGATGAAGTGCTGGGATTGGCCCGCGGGGGTCAATTGTTGTCGCGCTGTGGCTACCGCTCGCAAGGTGTTCGGGGAAATTCCCGACACATCCCGGGCTGCCGAACGGCTTAGGTAGCGGGCTGGTGGGCCTCGGGTTCGGCCCGAGGACGGGTAGTGTAGCTCGTGGCAGCCATAGGAAGGCATTTTGGGTGTGTGGGCACAGCCTTTGTGATATGTGTCACGTTGTAAGGCAGGTTGGCAGGCGGCCCGGGGTTGGCCTGGGGGTTGAAAGTAAACGGCTTGTCACCACATGTCTGAGGGTTGGGGGTGGCCCCGACTTGCTGAGGGGTTACCGTAGAATACGGCTGTTGTGTTCGAGCCATGGGTTGACCCCCAGCTTTCTATAGAAGGTTGGAATATGCACGCCCGTGAGGTGTTCAGGGAAATTCCCGGCACACGTGCATGGGCCGCATGAGTGTGCTATGGGCCTCCAAAGCTCGCGGTTGACTGGGATGAGTCTTCCTTTGACTTTAGGAGGCTGGAGGGAGGTGTCTTAGGGATAGACCCCAGCCTCGTTGCTGGGTGCCACGTGTCATGGCTTGTAGTCAGGGTGTCCCCGGGTTAGCCTGGGTGGCTTGGTTGAAGGCGGGTATACCCGTAAACTGGGTGATCGAGGATGGCCCCAATCAATGATTAGTGTTGCCGTGGGTCACGGCTAGTTGGTTAGTGTTGGATGGTAAAGAGAGGATCTAGAGGGGGGTGAATAGATCCAGGTATATACAAATAGCACTTTTAAATGTTTTTCAAGATTAGCAACGATGAACCAAAATGAACCACAGAACTTATCTGGAAGCAGTGGGTTACTGTTGGCACTGGATTATTTTCTTGAATTAATCAAGGATTAAACATAAGAAAATACTCCCTAAATAGAGTAAAATGGCACATCGCCAGAGATGCTCTACCAGTCGAGTTGAGCTCAGAAATTGAGACACTTCGTCGGGTCAAGCGGCGCAACATAACAATCGGGGATCGGTCCCTAGCAAACGGCACTATGCCAACCAGTTTCCTGAGAACCGGGTCAGTTTCTGGATTCGGGAAAACCTGCCGTACCTTACAGCACTCTGAAAAGATTCGGGGATCACCCCTAGACACTCTGCATACGGTGTCACACCACCGGCGCCTCAACAACCGGGTTAACCTGGGACTCAGAACAACTTGCTGCATCATACGGCTCTTCGCCAAGGAGCGAGGGTCACCTCGACCACTAGACAAACGGCATCATCATGTCGACGTCCCAGTCAGCGGGCCCAACCAAGGGTCCTAACCAGCTAGTCGTGACCCGTGGCAACATCAACGATCGATCGGGTCCACCCCCGATCACTCAGTTTACGGGTTTGCCCGCGTTCAACATAGCTACCCGAGCCGACCCGGGGGAACCCTGACTACAAGGCACGCCACGTGGGGCCCAGCAATGAGGCCGGGTCTACCCTCGAGTCGCCTGCCTCCAGCCCTCTGAAGTCAAAGGAAGACCCATCAAGGCCAACCGCAAGCTTCAGGAGCTCACAGCACCCTTACATGGCCCGCACACGCGTGTCAGGAACTTCCTCGAGCACCTGGTGGGCGCGTATGATCTAGCCACTCTACAGCAAGTCCGAGCCCAACTTGGGACTCCCCAGCAGCCCATCGCGTCATGCACCACCCTCGTGCGCCCTCACACGCGGATCGACCTGCTCGATCAGGTCACGTCAGGTCGCGGGGGTCAAGGGGGCAGCGCCCCTTGCGGGGGTTTCAGGGGGCGGACCCCCGGAAGAAAATTCCTATTTATCAACCCAGTCAAATCCCAGTCTAACCCTCAGTCAAATCCTAGTCTAACCCTCAGTCAAACCCATGGTCAAACCCGCGGTAAACTCTCGGTCAACCGAATCAAACCCCCAGTCAAGACCGCCTAAACTCCCCCTGGGGGAGGGTTTAGGCGGACCAGCTTGCCCCCTCAGGCTGGTCCGCCTAAACCCCCCAGGGGGAGGGGTTTAGGCGGACCTGCCCCACCCCCAAGGTTGGTCCGCCTAAACCCCCATTAAACAAAAAAAAGTTTTTTTTAATTAAAAAAGGTGCCCAAGCCAGTCCGCCCAAACCCCCTCCGTGAGGGGTTTAGGCGGACCAGACCAGCCAGTTGGGCTTGTCCGCCTAAACCCCACTTTGGGGAGGGGTTTAGGCGGACCAGACCAGCCCCTTGGGCGGGTCCGCCTAAACCCTCCCTCCCCCACTCCGTAACAAAAAAAAGTATTTTTTAGGGTTTACCCGGACCAAATCCAGCCCTCAACTTGGTCCGGGTAAACCCCTTCCACCCCTTCACCTTCCCTTATAAAATCCCCCAAGGGGCTCAATGGGAGGCAATGCAAAAGGAATGAAATGAAGGATGCAATGCAACACCCTCCGACCTAACTGCCACGCCCTTGGACTCCCGAGGCCTTTGGCAAGGGTCGGGGACGCGAGGAACTAAGTGCGCGCGTGGTTGGCTTGTCAATCAGCTCATACACGCCGAGGGTATGTCATACGTACTGCCCTCACATGGCGTCTAGCCATCACATACAAGTCCATGCCCGTCGCGTATAAGGCATTATGACAACGGCGAATACACCAGCGTCCCGAGTCCGCCCGCGTGTAACAACCCACGATGGCTATACACACGCCCTAATGCCGCACCTACTTCTGACATGAAACTACGTGCCCATCGCCCGCTCTGAGCTATCCACCGACCACTCGGACTAATGACTCGAGTTATCCGGACCCTTGCTCAGGAATAATATTCCTGGGGCCGGCCTCGACTCCCCAGCATGACAACATTCGCCTTCCGGAGCCCGGACCCGACCGCTCACCTTGAGCCGCGTCCAACCTCCGTCAGGCGCCAGCCCACGACCACCCCGGCCACCTAGGCAGTCGGGGTTGTCTCGATCACCTCACGGGGAGCCTCTGTAAAACACGCAGATATCCGCTTTATCCCGCATTGACCCGGGGACCGACCCACGTGTCAGAATTGTCCCGCGGCTTGTGCCCATTGCACTTCGGCCTCCTCGGCCCATTTGTAAAGCCCACGTGGCTCTCATATAGCATGCAACCAGTTGAACACATGCACCTGTACTCGGGTCTCAGCCTCTTCACGGTGCCCGCCTCCTTCAGTCACAACGGTGCCTCCGACACCCGACTCCAGTCACATCGGGCCCTGAGCATGACCATCGAGGTCTCCAGGCACCCGCCTCCTTCAGTCACAACGGTGCCGCCAGCACCCGACTACCCAGCTGCTTCAGTCACAACGGTGCCCCTGGCACCCAACTGCCAACAACTCCAGTCACAACAGTGCCCCCAGCACCCGACTGCCAGCTACTCTAGTCACATCGGGGCCCACGGCACCCGACCACTAAACAACTGTAGTCACAACGGTGCCCCCGGCACCCGACTGCCAGCTACCCCAATCACAACGGTGCCGTCGGCACCCGACTACCCAGCTACTTCAGTCACAACGGTGCCCCCGACACCCGACTACCAGCTACCCCAGTCATAACGGTGCCGCCGGCACCTGACTACCCAGCTACTTCAGTCACAACGGTGCCCTCGGCACCCGACTGCCAACAACTCCAGTCACAATGGTGCCCCCGGCACCCGACTGCCAGCTACTCCAGTCACATCGGGGCCGCGACGTCACTCGCGGCACCCGACCACTCAACTTCCCAAGCATAATGGTGCCTACGGCACCCCTACTGCCCCGACCTCGACACTGTCTCATGTCGGGAATACATTGTGACGCCCCTCGGGCGCCATCATGTTGAGTCATAGGTCCTTTGACGGATGACACGTACAAATGTGGAAATACCCACACATTAATGCAATGACCCGGGGACCGTCATGAATGACGGAATTGTCCCGTGGCTTGCAAGCAATTGTAATCGAGCTCTTACGCCCCCATATAAATGCCTTTCATGGCATATAAGTCATGTACTCCAGTGAAGGAGTGGATTCCCCTCCTCGCTGGAACCAGTCTCTCTGTCCCCAGGAATCCCTATTGTGTTGTTGTTGCCCTGTCGCTGTTGCACGGACTAAGCCCTCCCGACGTCGCAGCTCCCAGGGTCTCTGACTCTCTCTTCGGAAGTAGAAACAAAGGTGTTCAGATTCAATCCGATGTAAAATAAACACCGGTTGCTTGCGACCGGTGGGGAAAGACGTCCAGTACACGAATCCCCATAATCGCCTGTGCACTCGCACCCATGGAACCCCTTCTATCTACGTGTCGCCTGATCCCTCGAGCCACGTGCCCGTCCTGGCGACGTTTCCCCTATCAATCCTCAATTCCATAGGTGATCGTCAAGAAATCGACTGGCACGCCCGCATTCCACCCAGCCATCCCTGTCCCAGTCTCCCAGAATGATGAACCATACGTCATCCCTTCCAGTGCGTTCCTATCGTTCTCTCTGCCTTCTTCTCAATACCCCTGGAATCCCCGCGTGCACAGTCAACCTATCTCGACCTTCCGTAAAAGGCGAGTCTACACCCCCGCCGCGAGGATACAACGACAAGTGACTGCCCCGCGATCACAAACAGTTACACAGTGGAATGATAGGATGAAGATCTTAGGAACCCTGTGAATGGAGATAGGAGAGATGGAAGGAGAGCATCACACCATGGCGCAATGTTTTAAGGTGGTTCGGTTGTCCCAGGAAAAACCTACGTCCACCCCTCTCCCAACAAGGAGAGGCTTCCACTCTTTGGCCAAAACAAGTGTAACCACACACACACACACACACACACACACACACACACGAGGAGCAAACTCCTCACAAGGATGAAATCCTCACCACACACGAGGACAAGCCCCACAGGCAAGTTGATCTGAAACGAAAAAAAGCAACAACGGAAAAACTAAAAAACACTGTAGGTGCCATGGCTGCAGATGTAAGGCACTGTAGGTAATAAGGGAGGTGTTAGCAGGCACTCATCTCTCCTTTCTTTCTTCTCTCCCTTTTCTTTTCCACGCTATGCTGCTTCCTGAAAGACTGAGCTTCAATTCATGCAGCAACTCCAGCAGCAACATTTCTTCAAGCATGGAGTCCTTCGTATAGGCGCAAGCAGTCATCCCAGTAGGAGGTTTCAGCCCGTATGTGATTGGCCCTTCATAATATATTATTTGTCTTCAGGGAGCTTTTGCCTTGGCAGCCTCTGATTGGCTAGAGAAGCAGCAGAAGGATTCCCAGCATTTTGTTTTTTTTTTGGTTGATCAGAGGGTGCGAGTAGAGCTTCCTAAGTAAGATATGCAACATCCTTTTCTTAGCTGGCTGGACTGTCCAGAACGTCCTTTTGTCCTGTGAGATTTTTGGAATAGCAAATCTGATTGGGAGGAGGCAAAAAGCTGGGTAGCAGACAGGTGACTATTCCCGGATATGGTAACCTGCATTTCTATTGACCAAAAGGGATGAAATAGTAAGCCAATGATGACAGGGAAGTTGACTGAGCAAAGATACCTTTCCAGACCTCAAAAGACGTGAATTTTGGCATTTACGGTTCCTATTTATGCTCTCTGGATCCAATTCAGAAAACAGTGCAGGTTTACTAAAAATGGCTTTGGAACCCGCTCAATGAGGCATTTTGTCGAACAAGTGCTCTTCTCCATGAGGTCGGTGCAGATTAGCTTGGCATGCCTTATGAGGTCGATGCACATAAGATGCTTGCTCCTTGGTAGGGTCAGTGCACATTTGGAGAGCCTTCAGTTGAGATCGGTGCATACTGGGAAAACAAGGTCAGTGCACATCTGAGAAACAAGGTCGGTGCACATTTTAAGGTCGGTGCACATTTTTGTTCCAACACATATAGGTCAATGCACATTTAGAACTTAGCATACCAAAGTCTGTGCACATTTGGATAGTCGGTGCACAATTGAAATTCTTTAATAGAGGTCGATGCACATTACTGAAGTCCCGCGATCAATGACACCCAAGAGGGGGGTGAATTGGGTGTATACAAACTTTTAACAAATTTATGTCCGATTCAAACAGGAAGGATTAAAAGCCGTAATGAATTCCAAGACTATATGAAAATTAATAGATCTAATAGAATCTATCGCACTCAACCGATCTTCGGTACTATGGCGGAGGTGAGAATCCGGAGATTTCCTAACAAGGTTTGCCTTGCCAATCCAAACCCACATTTTAATATACCCAAGATATAGTATGGAAATGATAAATTATGCTAGATCTAACATAAACAATGCAACCAAGAAAACTACGTATATGCTACACAGAATGGGGATAGAAGAAAAGGAACAAACCACACAATAGACAGAGATTTTTAGGTGGTTCGGATGCAACAACAGTAACCTACGTCCACCCCTCACGATCTGTGAGGATTCTCACACTATCTTATAAAATATTACAAGATCAAAACACACACACACACACGTGAGGAGTTCGGAACTCTCACAAAGGTGTACAAACACCGAATCACAAAGAGATGTGAAGAATTAGACACACACACACACGGATCTGTTTAGATCCACACACACACAAGTATTCAGATATTACAAGAACACACACTTGAATCTGAAATAGAAATCAAATGGAAGACACAAAGAGAAAACTTCATATTCATGCTCCGCCTTAGTTGATGAAGAAGGTTTTGGATGCAGCTTGATCTCCACTTTGCTTGGGGTTGATCTGCTCCAGATGTGGCTTGAATAACTTGGGGATTGATGAAGAACTTTCTTCCCGAGCATTATTCACGGCTACAGTACCAGCACTTGAATCACCCCTTGATAGCCTCGTTTAGCCTCCTTGGATTGATTAGGGTTACAAGCCCCAAAGAGATGTTTTTATAACTCGTGAATGGTCAAGAGACAAGCTATGAACCAGATCCACAAATCATGGTAAGTCTGGTGACTTTTGGATTAAACAAACCCAATGAAGAGGGCTTCCCACATTATAGAAAATAAAGTCAAACATGGCTGCTTCGAGACTGGCGGTGGACAGGTAGGAGGGGGCGGTCGACTAAAATTTTATAGAAATGGGGGATTTCGTTGTTGGGAAAATCGGTCGACCGATCCTTGCTGGGCAGTCGATCGCCACTGTAAAAAAAATGTAGTTTTGAGATCCCTAGAAAATTAGGTCGACCGCTCTGTGCCTTTAGGTCGACCGCCAACTAGGAATTCTGCAAAAAGTATTGTTCAGTCCATGAAACATAACCGAACATCTGAAGACTTATGTTTGCACAGGGATACATATTAAATGAGCTTGTTTGACCCACAATCAACTCATGCATTTGGGTTTCAATCTCATTTGGAGAAGTTCAAACAATTAAACAACCCATTGTAATTATGGGGTTTTGTTATCATCAAAATCGTCTGGAGACTCAACAATCTCCCCCTTTTTGATGATGACAAAACTCTAAATTACAATTGCCTTGACCTGTCGTAAAGCAAATTTTGGAGCTAAGCAATGGAATAACCAAATACTCGTTCCCTTAGGTGAAACATCACAAGCCATTCAAAACATGCAACCATTCAACATTTATTTGCCAAGAGAAAAGAAATGAGATACATGAGCCAAACATTTGAGATCAAACACCAGTTGCATTCAGTTCATCATTTCATTACTAGGTACATTGATGCAAGAGTGAATGCACGACTCTAGGCACAAGAGACTAAACAAATGCAAAAATGCAGAACAGAGACACAATGATCCTCACATGATCATACATGCAAACACACAACATACCGACATAGATAAATATAGAACTCTGCACTACTACTTCTCCCCCTTTGGTATCATCAAAGAGGGGAACATGATAGATGAAGAGTGGACCCAATAGACACAAGATGAAAGGACACCAACTGGAGGGAGGAAACTAAAAGATGTCCTCATGGGTCATCTACAGGAGGTGGGCATCTGGTGGAGGAGGAGGCACATAGTCGAGGCGTTGTCGAATATCCGTAAATATGTGTTCGTGATGCTAACGGCGGTGCTGGATATGGGTCAGTTGTTGACCCCTATCAAGGTCACGGCACTGCTTGTTCAGGAGAACTCTATTCATGGCTTGAAAGGCCTCACGTGAATCCTCATGGCTTTGGGTAAGAGTGGTCATGTTTGTGGAGAGAGTTTGCATCTGAGTGGCTAAGGAATCCAAGGCTGTGGAGATAGAGTTAGGATGCTGTGGTATAGATTCCAACATAGTGCCCATGGTGGCAATATTCTCCCCAAAGGTAAAGTGTTGTTCCCCAAAGGTATCCACTCGAGTTTCTAGCCTAGTGAACCGCCTGTCAAAAGACTCATAGTCTACCTAAGGATGATGTCCGGCCCCCTGAGTAGAAGACTCTCCATAATTGTACTATGGTGAAGGAGGTATCTTCGGATCCATGTGGGGAGGTGAAGGTGGGGGAGGCTGGTCCTCAGCCTGAACTGGAGGAGGAACTGCCCCTTGATCCTGCTGATGTCCCTGTTCCTGCTCTGCATCTATTTCAGCTTCTTCTTCATAAGTGGGCACATCACGATGAAGTTCACCATCCGGACCCCAATAATATCCCATATCTGTGAAAATCTTGTGGTGATTGTAAATATCATCCTGTCGAACTCGAATGAATACCTCATCACCAAGGTGAACCCCAATGTATACAAACACACCTGTCAGTTGGGAGGCATAAGGCGGTGATCTCCTTAGTTGGGTTCGACATGTGCTTATCAAATTGGTCATGAGCCGACCCATGTTAATTAAGATACCATTCATAACATGATAAAACAGAAACCTGTGAACTTCAGTCACCTCATTTCTCCTCCCACTCTTTGGATAAATAAGTGACGTGAACATATGGTGTAGAATCCGCTGTAGAGGTGGAAAGTAGTTGGCATTCAACTCAGTCAAGTCACTGACACCTCGCACAAAATCACAGTTTGTCATGGCAATAAAGGTATCATCAACTTCACCATGCCCAAAAGTCATATCAGCACCCCTGGCGAAGACACCTAGGGCTTGCTGAAAGAGTTCGGGTGTGATATGAATCTCTACTCCTTGGACAACTGTATACAACTCTTCATTTGTCTCGACCAGATTTCCATAAAACTATTATACTAGGTTAGGATAATACCTAGTGTATCTGGTGACAAAATCAATCCACCCCTCTTGAATTTCAAACAGGGCACATAGATCAGCCAAAAGCTCATTCACCTCGTCAAAATTGACCAGTTGGGGATTGATGATGGGTCGCGGAGGCAAACAAGGTGCTCGACGAGGCACTGGTGCCTGCTGTGGTGAATGAGCCAGGGCCTCTCGTCTCTGACCACTTGGTCCCCCTTGGGCAGGACGCTGAGAACTCCGTCGAGGTGGCATCCTGAGCTAGAAGAACTCACCGGAAAACCCTCGAACAAACAATCTCAACCCATGGGAGGAAGAAGAACCAAAAGGGCACACCAAGGGATTTAATGAACTTCTCCACAACATGGATCCCTGGAGGTGGCTTCACGAATGCACAAATCGGCCGTGAAGATTTCGTCCCGAAAACGTGACGAACCAACCGGATCTTGTGCGGGTGAAGGAAGAAGGAGGTTTGTGAGGTTTAGAAGAGGGGTTTTGGTGTTTTAGGGTTAGGGGAGAGGATAGGAGAGAGAGTGGAGGAGGTGGAATGAAGAAAAGAGGAGTGAATACCGCTTTAAAAGGGGTTCGGATGGTGGTTCGGCCGGTTCGGTTCGTCGGGTTCGATCGATTGGACCGGGTCTGGCGGTCGACCGCTACACCCAAAAGTCCCCAATTTGTAACCTTTTTCTTTTTTTTTCTTTTTTTTATATGGGCATAACCATCTGACCTTTTGATTTGAACTAACATGAAGTGGAGAGTGAGAGAAAAAAGATGGAGATTTGAAGAGACTTCTCTAGCTCCCCCTCAGAAGTTGCCTTAGGTCCAGCATCACTGGATCCACATTTAATTCAGCAAGGAGTATCTGGCCTTAGAAGTATTTTTCAAGGAGGGCTATATATATAAATACATTCAAGCATGCATGAGTGTATGTGAACACACAAGGTATTGAAAGTAAATATAGACAATATGCATGTTTTCTACCCTTGATGCATATGAGATTCTACAAATGCAAATCTTAACCTAAGTGCAGACTTATGTATGTATGCTCTCACCCTTGTACATCCCAAGTTCTCTTCTTATCTTGTTAAAACGATCCAGGTTTAGGGGTTTTGTGAAAATATCGGCTAGTTGATTGTGTGTGTCATTGAAATTTAATTCAAAGACCCCCTTTCCTACATGATCTCTTAGAAAGTGATGACGAATATCAATATGTTTGGTCCTAGAATGTTGAACATGGTTTTTTGACAAGCTGATTGCACTAGTATTATCACACAAGATTGGCACACATTTCATTTCAATATCTAAATCAAGCAATTGATTTTTGATCTAAAGTACTTGGGCTTCACAACTTCCAGCGACTACATATTCAGCCTCGACCGTTGAGAGAGCGACTGAATGTTGTTTCTTGGAGGCCCATGAGACTAGACACCCACCAAGAAACTGACAGTACCCACTAGTACTTTTATGATCTATAATACATCCGGCATAATCCGCATCGGTGTATGCAATCAAATCAAAGGAACTACCGATGGGAAACCACAAGCCAAAATCTATTATGCCAAGTAAATATCTAAAAATACGTTTAACAGCGGATAAGTGAGATTCTTTAGGGCATGACTGAAAACGGGCATAAAGACATACACTGAATTGAATGTCAGGGCGACATGCTGTAAGATACAGTAGTGATCCGATCATACCTCGAAACAGTGTAGGATCTACTGTTTTACCATTTTCATCTTTTTCTAACTTCGAGGTTATGGCCATTGGAGTTGACAAAGATTTTACTTCAACCATCCCATATTTCTTCAGAAGCTTCATTGTGTACTTGGCTTGGCTTATGAAGATGCCCCCAGGTGTTTGCTTCACCTGCAGTCCAAGAAAGAATGTTAGTTCACCCATTAGGCTCATCTCAAATTCACCTTGCATGATTTCTACAAATTCATCACACAACACATTATTAGTAGCTCCAAAAATTATATCATCCACATACACTTGAACTACCAATATATCTTTACCTGATTTCTTTGTGAACAGTGTTTGATCAACCCTACCTATCTTGAAGTTATTTTCAATCAGAAATGGCGTGAGCCGTTCATACCATGCCCTTGGTGCTTGCTTCAGTCTGTACAAGGCCTTCTGGAGCTTGTACACATGTTGTGGATGTTTGGGGTCTTCAAAACCTGGAGGTTGTTCTACAAAGACATCCTCTTTGATATACCCGTTTAGAAACGTAGATTTAACATTCATTTGAAACAATTTGAAGTTAGAAGAGCAAGCATAAGACAGTAAAATCCGGACTGCTTCTAGACGAGCAGCGGGTGCAAATGACTCATCAAAATCAATACCCATCTCTTGGCTATACCCTTTGGCCACAAGTCAGGCCTTGTTCCTAACAACAAATCCCGTATCATTTAACTTATTTCTGAAAACCCATCAGATTCAATTATGGATTGATTCTTAGGTCGCGGCACAAGAGTCCACACCTGGTTTCTTTCGAACTAGTGCAACTCTTCATGCATAGCCTGGATCCAGGATTCATTTTGAAGAGCTTCATGGATATCCTTAGGCTCTTCGTGTAAGATTAAGGCTATCAAATCCTCTTCTTCTACATGCCTTAGAGATGTCTAGTTCTTACCCCATCTTGAGGATTATCGATTATGTTTTTAGCTGGATGATCCTTTAAGAACGTAGAGGTGCTGGGCAAGTCGGGGTGCTGCATTTGCTGCTCTTGCAGTGTTTCAATTGAGGGATCTTCATCTTCTTCACTCTTGCTGAGTATTCCTTCCTTTGGTTCATCCTTGGCTTTATATGTTCCAGCATTAGTTGAATTATTGGGGGCTTCTCCTGCATCCATAATTTGAATAGTCAGTTTTAGTTCAGATTCATCAAAAATCACATGAGGACTTTTTTCAACAACCAAAGTCCATTTATTAAACACTCACTAAGCTCTAGAGTTAAGTGCATAACCTAGGAAAGTTCCCTTGTCACTTTTCTCATTAAACTTACCTAGGTTGGACTTACCATTGTTTAGGATGAAACATGAACATCCAAATGGTTTAAGATGAAAAATATTTATTTTCTTACACTTGTAGAGCTCATAGGGAGTTTTCTTCAAAATGGGCCTTACCATTGCCCTGTTGATGATGTAACATGCTGTACTTACCGCCTCAGCCCAAAAGTATTTTGGTAGAGAATTTTCACTTAACATGGTCCGTGCCATGTCTATCAATGTTCTATTTTTCCTCTCCACCACTCCATTTTATTGGGGCATCCTTGGTGATGAGAAGTTGTGCGTATACCCGTGCTCTTCACAGAAATTACTGAACTCATGATTTTCAAATTCACCACCATGATCACTTTGGATGGTAGTGATTAGATAACCCCTATCATTTTGGATTTTTCAGCAAAACACTTGAAACTCCATCAATGCATCATTTTTATTGGATAGAAATAGCACTTAAGTAAATCTGGAATAATCATCAACAATCACAAAATCATAGGATTTCCCTCCTAGGCTGGATGTCCTAGTTGGGCCAAACAAATAAAGATGCAACAGTTCTAAAGGTTGAGAGGTGGAAACAATGTTTTTATTTTTGAAAGATATGCGTGTTTGTTTGCCTTTTGTGCAAGCCTCACAGATTTTATCACTTTCAAACTTTAATTTTGGCAAACCATTCACCAAGTCATGTTTAGACAACTTGGAGATTACTCCAAAACTAGCATGACCTAGTCTTCGGTGCCAAAGCCAAACATTTTCATGATTGTTAGCTACCAAACACATATCATCGCAAGAAACATCATCAATATCAACAGTGTAGATATTATTGTTTCTTTTTCCAATGAATTTGATCTCATTTGTGTTTTTGTTCATGACAAAGCAATGCATCTCATCAAAAATAATCTTGAACCCTTTGTCACATAGCTGGCTTATGTTCAAGAGATTGTGATTTAAGCCTTTCACCAAAAGCACATTCTCGATAAGAGTTTCAGAATTCTTACCTATATTGTCGATTCCAATAATTTTACCTTTGTCCTTGCCTCCAAACGCAACTAAACCTCTATCCTTGTCTTACAATGTAGAGCACACCTTCTTGTCCCCTGTCATATGTCTTGAATAGCCGCTATCCAAATACCATTTGCTTCCCCTGGCTTCAAGATATATCTGTAAGAAATAACATTCTCATGCAATTGATTTTGGTACCCAAGTTACTTTGGGTCCGTAGGAGTTAGTCCAATTCTGTGAATATCGTTTCTTGTTCCAAAAGGCATGATTTCTTGGTGAGTTTTGTTTGAACCAGCAATTTGCAACAACATGACCGAATCTACCACAATGATAACATTTAACAGGTGCAAGCTTTCTTTGAAAATTGTCGTGGTTTGGGTTGGACATGTTTTGGCTTAGAGTTGGAACATGAAGCATGATTATTTTCTTTTTCATGAACATAGGATGTAGTGATCTTATGCTCAAAGGGTTTTTTATTTTGGGGAGTATATCCCAATCCTTCCTTCTGGAAATTGACTCTAACTCCCAACAAGTTATCTAGATTTTGTTTGCCCTTTACAAACCTTGACAAGGTGGACTGAAGTTCAACCACTTCTTTATCCAAACTCACAGTTTTCTTTTCAAGTTCTAAATTTATGGATTTCAGAATTTTTTCTTCAGTTTTCATTTTTTCACACACTTTCTCCATTTCAGACATTTTGTAAGATAGCTCTTCTTTGGCTTTTTCACAATCTGAAATTGTTTATAGCAGACTTTCTTTTTCTTCTGTTAGTTTGAACCATTCTTGTTCTAGTTTCTCAAATTTAACAAAGATATCTTCATGTGACAAATCATCAATTTTCTTTTTGAGAGTTTTATTTTCAGATCTGATTTTCTTATATTTAGTATACAATTTTTCATATTCCGACTCCCATTGTTCATTGGAAATAAAATCAGGGTCAGAATTTACCTCCGTCGAATCATCTTCATATGTCATGAGGCACAAGCTCTCCATGAGCTCTTCGAGCTCTTCTTCGGACAGCTCTTCCTCTTCGTCGCTCCATGTAGAAACCATTGCTTTTGGCTTCCTGAATATCTCCTTCTTGAACTTCTTCTTCAGATCTGGACACTCTCCTCTCATGTGTCTAGGGTTCTTGCATTCATAGCAAATGACGTTGTTGGGCTTGCTTGACTCGCACTTGGTTTGAGTTGGCTTCCTTTGTCCCTTTTTGAAGTTGCCTTGGAAGTTTCTCTTCTTTCACAAAAATCTCCTTACTTGATGACTTATCATGGCCAAGTCTTCTTCTTCATTGCTTCCCTCGCTGGATTCTTCTTCCTGAAAGTCTTCATCAGATTGATGAGCTTTCAATCCGACCACTTTCTTCTTCTTCATATCTTCCTCGACTGTTCTCTTCATGTTTATCTCATAGGTCATGAGTGACCCTATGAGCTCGTCCAAAATGAGTGTGGATAGATTTTTTGAATCCTCAATTACTGTGGCTTTTGTGTGCCACGCCGATGGAAGTGATCTCAACACTTTCCTTACGAGCTCAGAATTGGTGTATTCTTTTCCGAGACTCTTAAGACCATTGGTAATCTCAGTTAAACTTATGAACATTTCAGAGATAGATTCTTCAGATTTCATCTTGAATAACTCGTAGTCTCTGATGAGTAAGTTGGCCTTGGTCTCCTTGACCTCAGAGGTTCCCTCATATATAAGACGCAACTTGTCCCACATTTCCTTCGCTGAACTGCACATGGATATACGAGAAAACTCATTAGGATGTATAGCACATTGCATGATGTTCATAGCATTAAAATTAACAGTGCATTTCTTAATTTCCTCGGGTGTCCATTTCTCTTCATCGTCAAAGAGTTTGTAAGGACCCTTGTAACGACCCGAGAATCCGATTACCGGGAAGGCCCGATAACCCGAGACTCGTACCGCCACCCACGAGTCCGAAGACTCGGAAGGGTTAAAAGGATGGTGTGGAGACTACACAAGCGTCACAGATAATTGCAGAAATTAAACAGTTATAATATTAAGCAGGAAATAAATTAACAATTTACATGGTCCACAATAAAATAACAACAACAGCAAGAATAGTCCACGACTAGTACAGTGACAAGAAAGAAAAGTACAGCTACACGGGGCATACCCCGGCTCTGACCTCTGGCACTATCTCTGGGCACCCGCACCACGCTGCGCTCCTGACGCGCTCCCCGAAGGTGGCGTCTCACCTGAAACACGGTGAAAACACGCAGGGAATGAGTCTCGGAACAAGACTCAGTAGGGATCACTCGAACCCTACCTCGTAAAATGAGAAACCACTACTCTAGCGGTAGGAAAGTACCTCGGAAAGGAAAGCCCTGCACTCTACAGAACTAGACCCTACGGCACGCAAACTGACACACGTGCCACGGTACGAGAAGACCGAAACCAACGGTCGAATCGTAAAACCCGAAGGTCGGAAACACACGACTGACAGTCTGACACTCCGTACTCGACAGGAGTACCACCCACTAGAAGCACAGTCGGCGGCGTCCCCTGACGTCTTATACCGCACCGCAGGTGAACCGCCTGACGTGGTAGGTCCTACCCGAGGCGCAAACACCGTACAAGTAACCACAAACAAGTGACTAGCTGGGGTCACGCCCGTCGACGTGGGTCCAACCGCCCCCAACCACGTGTGCACACACAGACCACGCGTCCTAGGTCTGGCCCTTTGACCGGTTTTCCCCCGCAGCCGAACTCTGGCTAAGACGAGGAGCCTACGGTAACTGGTCCACAAACCGTCTCGAAAGGTGGGTGCCCGTACACCACTCCCAGGTGAGACCAGCACCTCGTACTGGTGGGCTACGACTAGTGGAGGGTCACTGAAGGAGTAGACTCTCAAGTCACGAAAAATGACGTCCGAAACCGACAACGTGTGGGAATCACCCCATGCACCAGCCCCGTCGCACGGTGGCCACAGTCGGAGATAAACGGACTCACCGCCCACGGCCAAACTCATGATCGAGGCAAACGGAACCTCCGGACACCAAAGACACGGTCACGGAACTCCACGGGGTGCCCGGGACGCACACACGGCCCAAGGGGAACACCCAAAAATAGCCAGATCGCGCTAGGGATACCTAGCGCGACACGGAAGAACGCGCTAGGGAACCCTAGCGCAACAGGGAAGATCGCGCTAGGTCTCCCTAGCGCGACAGGGACCATCGCGCTAGGGAACCCTAGCGCGACAAGGACCATCACGCTAGGTCCTCCTAGGGCGACAAGGATGATCGCGCTATGACCCCATAGCGCGACAGGAACCGCCTCCTGTTCATCTTCTCCGATGAACGCGCTCGGTCGGGGCAGCGCGACCTCCAAGAACGCGCTACTGGAGTATAGCGCGTTCTCAGTCCGTGGCCGAAAATGGTAAGAACGCCCAAAAATTCTAACCACGCCCCCATGCCTCCATAGGAGAGTGGGAAAACAAAGGGGAAGACCCCAGGGGACCCCTAGCATGATTCTAGGCCATCAAAACACGAAATCATGCATCAAATCCATAGATCAGGCGAGCTCTCCCCAAATCATGGAAAAACCCAAAAACGCTCAAACGATCCCCTCTCGGCCTCCCCGCGGCCTATAAATCGTGAAAAAGATCGGCATGAGGCTAAGGAACGTCACCCTACCTCAATGGAGCGAATGCTCCGCCGGATCGATCACGAATCACGAAGAATGCTCGAAGCTTCACGAACTCCCCACGCTTCCCACGCTCACCGCACGCCCACGAGATCGCCTCACCGTCGCCCACGCGTCCGCGCCGTCGCCCCGCCGCCGTCCGTAGCCGGAGAGGGGTTCGTTGCGCCCGAATGGGAGAGAGGGAGAGAGAGGAGGGCTCACGGTCGCAAGAGAGAGGAAGAGGAAGAAGAAAGAGAAAAGGGAAAAAGAAAAGAAAAAGGATTAGGCTTTATAGAAAATCCGAATTTTCAGATAAATATCAAAAAATAGAAAAATACATTTCCGGAATCCTCGGAACGCATCGATCGCAACGGTACCACTCGTGCCTGGGGGAACCACCCGGTTCGCCCGCAGCGAGCTTCCGAAGGAAAAGCCGAAACACACACCGGGAATCGGAAAACACACGCGGAAAAGCCACGGAACGCCTCCGGGCCTCCGAAACGACTCCGGATCGCGCCGATCCGAACACGAAAGATGTCCGAAACGAAATTTTGGACACAACGAAGCCGGACGCTCCGAAAACCAGATCCGGGACCCATGAAGAAGGATCCGAAAGGTCCGAGATATTATAGCCCTCCCCCCTTAAGGAATTTCATCCTCGAAATTGAGAACAACCCAAGGGGAAAGAAGAGAAAGACTCACTCAAACAGATACGGGAACTGCTGACGCATCTCATCCTCACGTTCCCACGAAGCCTCACCACCAGAGTGTCGTTGCCACACGACCTTTACCAAGGGAATGACCTTGTTCCGCAGGCGCTGCTCTCGCCTATCCTCCACGCGGATCGAAACTCTGGGTGAGAAAGATCTGGAGTCACCTCAGGCCAAATAGAAAACTCGAGCACATGAGAGTCATCGGGCATATACTTCCGCAACATCGAGACGTGGAACACGTCATGCACCGACGCCAACTCAGGAGGTAACTGCAACCGGTAAGCAACCTCACCGATGCGTTCCACAATCGCGAAAGGACCAATATAGCGGGGACTCAGCTTCCCACGCCGTCCAAAATGCATCACCCCCTTCATCGGAGAAACTCTCAAGAACACATGATCGCCCATGGCGAACTCGAGGGGCTGCCTCCTACGGTCAGCATAGCTCTTCTGCCGACTCTGGGCCGCCAACATGTTCTGACGAACCAGGTGCACAACATCCACACATTGCTGCACCAACTCCGGTCCCGTCAAAACACCCTCACCCACCTCAAATCAGTCAAGCGGAGTCCGACAAGGACGCCCATACAGTGCCTCATAAGGAGCCATGCCGATGCTCGAATGATAGCTGTTGTTATAGGCAAACTCCACCAACGGTAGGTGATGAATCCAACTCCCCTGCCACTCCAGACAGCAGGATCTCAGCATGTCCTCCAAAGTCTGAATGGTCCTCTCAGACTGACCATCTGACTGAGGATGATACGCCGAGCTAAATGCCAACTCCGTGCCAAGAGCTCGCTGGAAACTCCTCCAGAACCCAGAAGTGAAGCGCGGATCCCGATCCGACACGATCGAAATGGGAACCCCATGCAACGGCACGATCCGCTCCACATAAAGACGAGCCAACTTAGGCACGCTCCAGCTGACCTTGATCGGTAGCAACCGCGTCACCTTCGTCAGCCGATCCACCAGTAACCAAATACTGTCCTGCCCACTCGGGGTCCTTGGCAACCCCACCACAAAATCTGTGGTCACATGGTCCCACTTCCAAGCAGGAACATCCAAGGACTGGAGAGTACCTCCTGGTCGCTGATGCTACGCCTTCACCTGCTGACAGATCAGGCACCTGGCCACAAATTCGGCGACATCTCTCTTCATACCAGGCCACCAAAACTGCCTCCGCAAGTTCCGATACATCTTCGTCGCACCCGGGTGCACAGTGTACCTGCTCCCATGAGCCTCGAGTAACACCGCACGACGAACCTGCTCCTCCGCTGGGACGTACAACCTGCCACGAAACCTCGCAGCACCGTCCTCGCCGAGCTCCACGTCAGCCATCGCAAGAATCCGGGGCAACTCAGGGTCCGCATGCTGAGCCTCTGTCACCTGACAACGGATAGCAGGAGTGACAGTCAAACTCGCAAGCACTGCCAACCCTCGCTCCTGGGGAATCTTGAGCCTGAAGGATACTTCGGACACCTTTTCCCAGAGCCTCCACTTCCTCAGCATCAAGGTACTGACCGTCACCTTCTGACTCAAGGCATCGGCGACGACATTCATCCTGCCCGGCTGATAACACAGGGTGAAGTCATAGTCCTTCATGAACTCCATCCAACGCCTTTGTCTGAGGTTCAGATCTCTCTGCGAGAACACATACCTCAAACTCTGATGGTCAGTGAACACCTCGAACTTCTCGCCGTACAGATAATGCCTCCAGATCTTCAGCGCGAAGATCACCGCCGCCAACTCAAGGTCATGGGTAGGGTAGTTCTCCTCGTGGGGCTTTAGCTGCCGAGATGCATAAGCCACCACTCTACCATGCTGCATCAGAACAGCACCCAATCCGACTCCGGAAGCATCTGTACACACCACAAAACCTCCCGATCCAGAAGGTAAAACCAACACCGGAGCCAAGGTGAGCAATCTCTTCAGTTCCCTGAAGCTCTGCTCACACTCCTCGGACCAAACGAAAGGCACATCCTTCCGCGTGAGCCTCGTCATCGGGGTCGCAATGCGGAAAAAATCCTGGATAAACCGGCGATAATAACCCGCAAGCCCCAAGAAACTCCGGATCTCCGTCACCGACCTCGGCCTCGGCCATTGCATCACAGCCTCGACCTTGGCGGGATCCACAGAAATACCATCACCAGAAATCACGTGCCCCAGAAAGTGCACCTCGCTGAGCCAAAACTCGCACTTGCTGAGCTTCGCATACAACTGGTGATCTCGCAACGTCTGCAGCACCACACCCAAATGGTACGCATGCTCCTCAGCAGACCGCGAATAAACAAGGATGTCATCCACAAAGATGACCACGAACTGGTCCAAATACGGATGGAACACCCTCTGCATCAAGTCCATGAAGGCTGCTGGGGCATTGGTGAGCCCAAACGGCATCACCAGAAACTCATAATGCCCGTACCTCGTACTGAATGCAGTCTTCTCCACATCGGACTCGCGAATTCTCAGCTGATAGTAACCGGACCGCAAATCAATCTGCGAGAACACTCGTGCAGACTGAAGCTGGTCGAACAAATCATCAATCCACGGTAACGGATACTTGTTCTTAATGGTCACTTCATTCAGCTGCCGATAGTCAATGCACAACCGCAGACTACCGTCCTTCTTCTTCACGAACAACACGGGCGCACCCCAAGGGGAAAAGCTCGGACGAATGTACCCCTTGGCTAACAGTTCCTGCAACTGCGCCCTCAACTCCCTCAGCTCAGCGGGGGCCATACGGTAGGGAGCCTTCGCCAAAGGTCCCGTACCAGGTACAACCTCGATCACGAAATCGATCTCCCGCTGGAGAGGTAATCCAGCAACTCCGCAGGAAAAAATATCGGGAAACTCGCACACCACCGCAATGTCCTCGACATCCCGCTCCATCCGGTCAGACACAACCACAGACGCGAGAAAACCCTGACAACCTGAATCAAGCAATCGACGGGCTCGAATAGCAGAGATAAGGAATCGAGAAGAGGTGGAACGGATACCTTGGAAATAGAAGGTCCTCATGCTCGGATGCTGGAAGTAGACCGTCTTCATTCCACAATCCACCACCGCTCCATGAGTCTCGAGCCAATCCATGCCTAGAATCACGTCGTAATCCCGAAGCTGCAACACATACAACCTGCCTGGCATACTCCGCCCATCGATCCACACCGGAACCTGGTCGAAGCAATACGGAGTGACCATAAAATCACCCGAAGGCAACTCCACTGCCAAATCACAGGACAACTGGGTCACCGGCTCCTCGACGCTCGACGCGAAATCCTCCGAAATAAACGAATGAGACGCGCCAGAATCAAATAAAACCCGAGCCGCACAACCCAAAATCTGAACGGTACCTTCCACGAGCTGCGACGCCACTGCCTCTGCCCTGGTCATGTGCGTGATCTGGCCTCGAGCCCTCTGCCTGCCTCCCACACTAGCTGACCTGGGTAGCGGCGGATACTGTCCCTGTTGCTGCTGCTGCTGCTGGGGAACCTGCTGCTGCGGCGGCCTCTGAGGACAGTCACGCGCCATATGCCCTGGCTGGTCACACCGAAAACAGATGATCGGCGCCGTGCACTGCCTGCCTGGGTGGGTCCCACCACACCGTGGACAAGGTCCTCGCGATCCACCCACCGATCCCTGACGCTGCAAAGGAAACGGCTGCTGTACACTGCCCGATGAAGCCTGTTCCTGATCCTTGGACTTCTTACGGAAATTCTTCTTCAAGAACTTCTTGACCTTCGAGCCAAAGGACGCAGATCCTATCACCGAAGCTGCCGATGCCGGTACTCCTGAACCACGCGACGCATGCTGGAAGAAACCCTGCTGCTGGGTAGCCGACTGCTGGCTGCGACCTGACAAAGACTGCCCCTGGCTGATCGGTCCTCGAGTCCTCTGCATATCCATCTCCAAGGAAATCTCAACATGAGACGCTGTCTCTAGATCAGTGGCCCCATTCGCGATCAAATGGTGCCTCAGCTCCAGCCTCAAGCCCTGCATAAACTGCGTCGTCCTCACCCTCTCATGCTCCATGATATGAGGTGCGTACCGACCCAGCTCGATAAATCGGGCCCTGTACTGCAACACGGACATGTCACCCTGCACCAGCTCCAGAAACTCCCGCATCCGCTGCGTAGTAACGACGTCTGGATAGTACGTACGCTCGAAAGCACTGACAAAGTCACCCCACTCGACCTGCTCAAGTGGACGAAGCTGAAAGGACGTCTTCCACTCGGAAGACCACCACCTCCGAGCCGTACCCTGCAACTGGTTGTAGGCCAACACCACTCTGTCCTCGGCAGTACTCTTCGCAGAACTGAACACCCGCTCCATCTCATCAAGCCAATCACGAGCCGCATCAGGGTCTGCCTGGCCGCTAAAGTAAGGCGGATGGAACTGCATGAAGTCCCTCACCGCTCGGCCCGGCCCACCCCTGACTGACGAGCCCTCAGCAGCCTCTCCGCCAAACTGCTGAGACATGAGATGGTACATGCCACGGAAGAAATCCTCGGCCCCCGGAGCTCTCGCAGCATCCGCGGCCTCGGTAGCTCCCGGAACTCTGCTATGCTCCTCCTGGTCCCTCTGGACCCCCTGTTGAATCTCCTGACCTCCAGCCGACTGCCCCTGCTGAGAGCGAGAACTCCTCCTCGACGCCATACTCGCTCCTGAAGCAAAAGATAGAAAACATGAAAATGGCAAGGTCAAAATAAAACACGCGGTGCCCAATGCTAGCGTCACATGTACATCATCGTTGTGGACTAGTGGACCACTACAATTACCTATGATTCTCATGTAATTCCACAACCGCGCTCTGATACCAGCTGTAACGACCCGAGAATCCGATTACCGGGAAGGCCCGATAACCCGAGACTCGTACCGCCACCCACGAGTCCGAAGACTCGGAAGGGTTAAAAGGATGGTGTGAAGACTACACAAGCGTCACAGATAATTGCAAAAATTAAACAGTTATAATATTAAGCAGGAAATAAATTAACAATTTACATGGTCCATAATAAAATAACAACAACAGCAAGAACAGTCCACGACTAGTACAGTGACAAGAAAGAAAAGTACAGCTACACGGGGCATACCCCGGCTTTGACCTCTGGCACTACCCCTGGGCACCCGCACCACGCTGCGCTCCTGACGCGCTCCCCGAAGGTGGCGTCTCACCTGAAACACGGTGAAAACACGCAGGGAATGAGTCTCGGAACAAGACTCAGTACGGATCACTCGAACCCTACCTCGTAAAACGAGAAACCACTACTCTAGCGGTAGGAAAGTACCTCGGAAAGGAAAGCCATGCACTCTACAGAACTAGACCCTACGGCACGTAAACCGACACACGTGCCACGGTACGAGAAGACCGAAACCAACGGTCGAATCGTAAAACCCGAAGGTCGGAAACACACGACTGACAGTCTGACACTCCGTACTCGACAGGAGTACCACTGATGGGGACATCACTCAGAGCTCCCTCTGGCTCGACACATCTCTCCCCTCTGGAGACGGATAGGATGACTTGATGGGGCCTCGACGGCACTGGATCTCACTACTATAGACATCTTGATGTATTTTCTCCTTTGTTGAGTCCTTTTGATGTATTTCACTTCTATTTTTGAGTCTTGCCCTAGGTGCTCTTATTAGTGGGTCATCATATTGGACTTGTCTGGTCTTTTGGCCCATTAGGGAGCTAGGCCCATGGGCGCCCCCTTCTTGCACCCTTGGTTATCTGTTATTTCCCTTTTTCTCAAGGACTTTTGTACAAAGTTGGGTTCCCTATATATAGAACCCCAACTCCCACTTGAGAAGGCAATGAAGATTTGAAGAATTGAGCATAATTGCAATCCCCCTCTCTCTCTCTAGTTCTCTCTCCCTCTCTCTCTCCTTGGGGCGGATCCCCCTCTCTCTCCTCCCCCTTCTCTCTCTCTCCCAAGGGCGAACCTGCCCCTTCACCTCCTCTCTCTCTCCTCCACCTCAGCTGCCACCTCCCCCTCCAACCTTTCACCTCCCCTAGGCCACTTAACCCCCATCAATTCCCTCCCCTTCCCAAGTGACTCTTCCTATTCCCCATACACCTTCCCCACCTCCAATACACCCCTCCCACTTCCCCAAGCAACCTTCCCACTCCCCCACACCTTCATTCACACCCCAAGACCATTCAAACTCCAGCCCCCCTCCACCTATTGCGCAAACAGCCACCCCCCCCTCCTTACATCCTTGCCATGGCCGAACCCCACCTCCACCTCCACTAGCTTCGGCCCCCACTTCCTCTCCACCCTCCTGCCCCTTCACACCCCTGCTCCACCCCTTCCTCCACTCCCACACAACCCCCCCTGCCACCTACGAACACCCCCACCCTCTCCACCTCCACCAAACACTAGCCTCCCATGCCTCCATCCCACCCCCTCTCCTACATCCTGCCCCACTACAGGTAGCAGAAGAAGACACGTCTTGCAGAGGCTCCCCCGAACTCATACAGTGGCTTCTGAAGGCAAGGCGTACCATTCTGGAAAGGGCTCCCAGTCCTCTTCCCAGGCGAAGTGGAAGCACTCCGTTCCAAGTTCGTGGCCACCCGTGAGAGCCGATCTCCTCCGACAGCGTCTGGAACTAGCTGCAGAGCACCAGAGTCCGACTAGAAGCTCAACCACGGTCGACAGCGACAGATCCAGACTGAAGTTTCTTCTCCAAAGATCTTCCTCTCCCTATCCCCGATCAGGAGCAAGAAACGGAACCCCGTTCGGCCTCCGGGAGCTAGAGTTCCAAATTTTCTCCCACCATCGTTCGGGTCTGCCTCCTGCTGTCTGCCGTGACCAGATCCCACTCAACGGATCCCTCCTGTCCACCCCGACCTCAGAAGGAGTCTCCGTCAGTTTTTCTGTGCAGAGGACTTGTCCACGGATCCAACAACTCTGACGGATCGAGATTCTGAGTCCGGAAGCCCCAGGTACAACTTCTGCATCCGGCTGCATCCATTCTGAAGCTGCCAACCCCAGATTCCGACGTCCTGTTCGAGTCTCCACCACGACCACCAGCAACGGCAGAAGAATTTGACATAAATCTGAGGCATCCCTGTACCTGTTACGAAGCCATCCTCACTGATCTCGTCATCGACAAAATTCCTGAGAGCAAGCTACGACTGCAACAGCGACCTCCTGTCCCCTCCAACAACAAGTGGGCAGAACCACGTCGGCACCCGTTCCGTCATCCTCGGCGGAATTCTCTCTCTCGCCTGGCCGGCTTAGCGCCCCTCCCTGCGTGGAGGTAGTGTTTGATGTAATTGTGATTACCCCACCCCTAGTTCAACCCTCCTGCGTGGGGTGTAGTTCATGTAACTAGCAGCCCAAGCTTCATCGGCGCAGTGTGCGGGGATCACACTTCCCCGCTCGCCCACGTCTCCAAACGGGGTTGGTTTCTTCAAACCAACCAGGTGAGCTCTAAAACTTTGCTCCATTTATATTAGTGTCTGTTTGTTTAATATCCGTAGACATAGCTCCGTTGCGCAAGGAAGTGAGTGCCCGTTCCCGGAGCCATCATCATTGAGTGGTCACCGTGGTCATCGTGAGAGAGTGGGACCTTGTGCCCCAAGTGGCACCGGCCAGCCCCAAAGTGTGGGCCACGTACCCTCGGGAGGATAACCCTAGCCCTGCTGGCACTCTACCAGTTAGGGTCTTGATCCATCACCTCCTTCTAGCATCATATAGTTACCCGGGGCTTGCGAGTGTGCGACGGCGTTTCGGTCTCAATTTATCATTTTACTTGCTATGTGATTGTGAATGCGGATTAGGTCCGAGGTTTGCGTTTGCTTGCTGCATACCCTATACTTGTGTCACATCAAATTGGTATCAGAGCAAGTTTTAGACTTGTCTCTACAAGCCTAGGTCCAAGGGCTCTTGCACTTCCACCCGCGTGTCAATCTCTTCTCCTTCGTGCATGTCCACCCGTAGAGGCACCGCTTACCAAACCAACCCCCCAACTTCCGATCCCCCCATGAGTTCCCATTCTCAGGGCAATCAAGGCATCCCTAGTGAAGTCCCACCTGCCCCTATGGAGCAAGTTGACCCTATCCTTAGGGCTATCCTAGAGAAACTTGATGGACTTACCACCCGAATGGATAAGCTAGAGGAATTAAGGGCCCCACCTAGGATCCCTGCCCAAAGAACCCCCCTTCCACAAGTTGAACCGGGTAGGGAAGTCCTTGAGAATGAGTGGTACCACGAACCGGAGAGGCCTCAACGGCCCCGACATCATGAGAGAATCCCACCTAGGAACTATGCCCAAAGATTTCCCCCTCCGCGGGATGAACATGAGAGGGAAGACCTAGATGATGGGTGATATCGTGAACAAGAGAGAGCTCCTCAACCTCGACACTATGAGAGGCGACCACGTGAGGATCATGATGAACTCCTATTAAGAATGATCAAAGTGGAAGCCCCTAATTTTGATGGGTCTCACAACCCTAGTGTCTACAAAGATTGGGAGCATGGCATGGATCAATACTTCGAGTGGTACCCCATGACCGAGGAGAGGAAGGTTAGATTGGCCAAGATGCACCTCCTTAAACTAGCCAAAACCTATTGGCTAAAGGTTGAAAACCAAAGGAGGATCAGGCATGAGGAACCCATTAACACTTGGATTGACATGAAAGATCAACTTAGGAACAAATACCTTCCCATCTCCTATAGCCAACTTCTTCTTGATGAATGGCAAAGCCTTACCCAAGAGGGAAAGACCGTGGAAGAGTATATTGAGAAATTTGATTCATATCTCCTAAGGTGCGGTGTGGTTGAGGATCCAGCCGTTACCTTATCCCGGTTTAGGAATGGTCTCCTTCCCCACATCAAACGGGAGCTCTTTATGAGGGAAGTGCATAGCTTGGAAATTGCCTATCAAATAGCTCGGGATGTAGAGAGATTCTCCAGAAATCCTAGGTTTGCCCCTCCCAAAGGGTCAGGACCACGTCCCAACCTCCCTCCTTTGTTAAGAACACCACCCCCCAGCGGGGGAACTCCTACAAGACCCTCCCCGCCACCCACCACACCCAATCCTCCCCCTAGAAAGGAAGACAACTCCAAAGGGACGACCCCAATGAGTAGCACGATCAAGTGTTTCCAATGCCATGGCTATGGCCACATAGCCTCCCACTGTCCCTCTAAGGGGTTGTCAAGCCTAGTTATTGAGGTTGGACCTTCTACTACTCAGGAAACACATGAGGGTACTATTGAGGATTATCAGGCCAATTTAGAATGGGAAGAGGAATACCATGAGCAATTCTATGAAGAAGGAGTAGAGGAGGACCCCCACTCCAGCCACCTAGGGGTGATAAGGTGCACCCTCACACAACCACAAGAGGATGATTGGCGGAGGACTTCCATTTTTCACACATTTGTCAAAATCGGGGACCATGTTAGGAAGGTCATCCTAGACAATGGGAGTTGTGTCAACGCCGTGTCTCCGGACACCGTCAAACTCCTAGGACTTACCCCTACATCCCACCCCAAACCTTACCGTGTGTCCTGGATAAACAACCACTCCTACCCGTCAACACATGTTGCCTTATCCCCATCACCTTTTCATCCTACCAAGGGCAAATATGGTGCGATATCATACCTATGGCTGTAGGAAGCATCCTATTGGGGAGACCTTGGATATATGATGTCAATGCCACTATCCATGGAAAAACAAACACTTGCACCTTTGACCACGAGGGGAAGACTATCCGTCTCAACCCCTCCCCTCCCCAAAAAGAACCACCCACCAAGGGAATCCTTCCCACACCACCAAAACCCAAGGCCTCGATTGCTCCAACCAAATCTTCAACACAAAGTCACACACCTGCAACTCCGACAGTCAAAAGCCTCCACCTTATCACCAAGAAAGAGCTCGAAGAAGAGATAACCCGGGGGGCACCCCTTTGTGCCATTGTCATATGCCTTGGGGAGGCAACTCCCTCCAACCCTCACCACGTGGAAATCCACCCTCTCTTGGAAGAATTTAAGGACATTTTTCCCAAGGAACTCCCCGACCAACTACCACCCATGAGGGATGTCCAGCACGCTATAGATCTTGTCCCAGGAGCCACCCTCCCAAACATGCCCCACTATCGCCTCAATCCCACCGAACATGCTGAGTTAAGGAGGCAAGTGGAGGAACTGATTAGAAAGGGGTTTCTTAGGCTTAGCAAAAGCCCATGTGCCGTCCCGGCCCTCCTCACACCAAAAAAAGACAGGACATGGCGAATGTGTATTGATAGCAGGGCCATCAACAAGATTACTGTCAAATATAGGTTTCCCATACCTAGACTTGACGACATGCTGGACATGCTCGCCGGAGCCACCATATTTTCCAAAATAGACCTCAAAAGTGGCTATCATCAGGTTAGGATAAGGCCCGGGGATGAATGGAAAACAGCCTTTAAAACCAAGGATGGACTTTATGAATGGCTGGTGATGCCTTTTGGGCTTTCAAATGCCCCAAGTACCTTCATGCGCCTTATGACCGAGGTCCTGAGGCCCTACATTGGAGTCTTCCTGGTAGTTTATTTTGATGACATCCTCATTTACAGCCGAACCAAGGAAGCCCACCTCAGTCATCTAAGGCAAGTTTGCACCACCCTTAGGAAGGAAAGCCTCTTTGCCAATTTAGGGAAGTGTCACTTTATGACCCAATCCATCACCTTCTGGGGTATGTTGTCTCCACAGAGGGCGTATCCATGGACCCTGACAAAGTCCAAGCCATCATCAATTGGCCTGAACCTCGCACCCTCCATGAAGCCCGCAGTTTTCATGGGTTAGCCACCTTTTACCGGAGGTTCATCAGGGGGTTCAGCACCATCACAGCCCCTATCACCGATTGCCTCAAAAAGGGGACCTTTGTGTGGACCAAGACCGCCACTAGAGCCTTCCAAGAGCTCAAAGAGAGAATGACCCAAGCCCCTGTCTTATGCCTCCCTGATTTCTCCAAAGTCTTTGAAGTGACTTGCGATGCCTCAGGGGTAGGAATTGGTGGGATCCTTAGCCAGGAAGGACACCCAGTGGCCTACTTTAGCGAAAAACTGTGTGATGCCAGGATGAGGTACTCCACCTACGACAAGGAATTCTATGCTGTGGTACAATCCCTCCGGCATTGGAGACACTACCTCTTGCCTAATTAGTTTGTCATATTCTCCGACCATGAGGCCCTGAAATACCTCAACTCCCAGCAGAAACTGAATGCTCGGCATGCCCGATGGGTCGAACACATCCAGGCTTACACATTTGTAATCAAACACAAGGCTGGGAGTGAAAACCGAGCAGCCGATGCCCTCAGTAGGAGAATTTCCTTGCTATCTACCATACAGGTGGAAGTCATAGGATTTGAAAGACTCAAAGAAGAGTACTATGCTTGCCCGGACTTTGGCCCAATCCATACCACTCTGTCCACCCTCTCACCAAAGGAACACCAAGGATTCATTTTAGAGGACGGGTTCATTTTTAAAAGCCATAGGCTTTGCATACCAAGGACCTCTCTACGGGATTTTCTGATCTGGGAATTACATGCAGGAGGCTTGGCTGGACACTTTGGGATTCACAAAACCATTGCCTTGGTAGAAGGACAATTCTATTGGCCCAGCCTCAAAAGGGATGTGGCCAAAATTGTGAGGCAATGCCGCACATGTGCAACCGCTAAGCAAATCAAACAAAACACAGGCCTGTACACTCCCTTACCAGTCCCAGACCGACCTTGGCAAGATCTTAGCATGGACTTCGTACTAGGGCTACCCCGGACCCAAAGGAAGCATGACTCCATTTATGTCGTGGTGGACCGATTCTCTAAAATGGCTCATTTCATCCCCTGTTCCAAAACCTCAGACGCCTCCCATGTGGCCCGTCTATTCTTTGAAGAGGTGGTCCGACTCCATGGTCTACCCAAGACCATTATCTCAGATAGGGACGTCAAATTCACCAGCTACTTTTGGAAGACCCTCTGGCATCTTATGGGGACCCTGCTTAAGTTTTCCACAGCCTACCACCCCCAAACCGATGGACAGACTGAAGTTGTCAATCGGAGCTTGGGGAACCTTCTACGGTGCCTTGTTGAGGATCGCCCCGGGAATTGGGATCTCATATTACCCCAGGCAGAGTTTGCATACAACAATTCTGTGAATAGGTCGATAGGGATGAGCCCGTTTGAAGCTGTGCATGGGTACAAGCCTAGAACCCCTACAGATCTCATTCCTTTGCCACCGCATGCTAGAGTGTCTATTAGTGCTGAGTCGTTTGCCCAACACATGAAGGAATTGCATGAGGAAATCCGCAAACACATTAACAAAAGCGATGAGGTGTATAAAAAGTCGGCCGACTCCCACCGCCGCCACCAGGAGTTTCACGTAGGTGATTATGTGATGGTACGAACTGAGAGGCTTTCCCCTGGGAATGTCTCCAAATTGAGGTCGCGTGGATCAGGCCCCTTCCAGGTTCTAAAGAGGATTGGCACAAACGCTTACGTGTTAGACCTCCCCGAGGAATACGCAATAAGTCCCACATTCAATGTGGCTGACCTGGTGCCATACAGGGGTTCCACGGTGACACCTAGTGAAGGAATTGAGCCTGTCCCACTTTTTGAGAGAGCCCCCACCCACAAGAAAGTTCCACCAGCCCAGAGAGGCCAACGGGAGCAGATAGAGCGGATATTGGATGAACAGGTCACTGTCACCCGGAGCAAAGTATACGAGCGATACCTGGTCAGGTGGAAGGGCCGACCTCCTACAGATGACTCATGGGTGAGCAGGGAGGATCTTCAGCAGCTGGACCCTGACCTCCTGGAGCATTACCGCAGCCGAGAAGACCCTTACTCGACAGAGTCGAGTTCTTCCCAGTCTAGGGGAGTTGATGGGGACATCACTCAGAGCTCCCTCTGGCTCGACACATCTCTCCCCTCTGGAGACGGATAGGATGACTTGATGGGGCCTCGACGGCACTGGATCTCACTACTATAGACATCTTGATGTATTTTCTCCTTTGTTGAGTCCTTTTGATGTATTTCACTTCTATTTTTGAGTCTTGCCCTAGGTGCTCTTATTAGTGGGTCATCATATTGGACTTGTCTGGTCTTTTGGCCCATTAGGGAGCTAGGCCCATGGGCGCCCCCTTCTTGCACCCTTGGTTATCTGTTATTTCCCTTTTTCTCAAGGACTTTTGTACAAAGTTGGGTTCCCTATATATAGAACCCCAACTCCCACTTGAGAAGGCAATGAAGATTTGAAGAATTGAGCATAATTGCAATCCCCCTCTCTCTCTCTAGTTCTCTCTCCCTCTCTCTCTCCTTGGGGCGGATCCCCCTCTCTCTCCTCCCCCTTCTCTCTCTCTCCCAAGGGCGAACCTGCCCCTTCACCTCCTCTCTCTCTCCTCCACCTCAGCTGCCACCTCCCCCTCCAACCTTTCACCTCCCCTAGGCCACTTAACCCCCATCAATTCCCTCCCCTTCCCAAGTGACTCTTCCTATTCCCCATACACCTTCCCCACCTCCAATACACCCCTCCCACTTCCCCAAGCAACCTTCCCACTCCCCCACACCTTCATTCACACCCCAAGACCATTCAAACTCCAGCCCCCCTCCACCTATTGCGCAAACAGCCACCCCCCCCTCCTTACATCCTTGCCATGGCCGAACCCCACCTCCACCTCCACTAGCTTCGGCCCCCACTTCCTCTCCACCCTCCTGCCCCTTCACACCCCTGCTCCACCCCTTCCTCCACTCCCACACAACCCCCCCTGCCACCTACGAACACCCCCACCCTCTCCACCTCCACCAAACACTAGCCTCCCATGCCTCCATCCCACCCCCTCTCCTACATCCTGCCCCACTACAGGTAGCAGAAGAAGACACGTCTTACAGAGGCTCCCCCGAACTCATACAGTGGCTTCTGAAGGCAAGGCGTACCATTCTGGAAAGGGCTCCCAGTCCTCTTCCCAGGCGAAGTGGAAGCACTCCGTTCCAAGTTCGTGGCCACCCGTGAGAGCCGATCTCCTCCGACAGCGTCTGGAACTAGCTGCAGAGCACCAGAGTCCGACTAGAAGCTCAACCACAGTCGACAGCGACAGATCCAGACTGAAGTTTATTCTCCAAAGATCTTCCTCTCCCTATCCCCGATCAGGAGCAAGAAACGGAACCCCGTTCGGCCTCCGGGAGCTAGAGTTCCAAATTTTCTCCCACCGTCGTTCGGGTCTGCCTCCTGCTGTCTGCCGTGACCAGATCCCACTCAACGGATCCCTCCTGTCCACCCCGACCTCAGAAGGAGTCTCCGTCAGTTTTGCTGTGCAGAGGACTTGTCCACGGATCCAACAACTCTGACGGATCGAGATTCTGAGTCCGGAAGCCCCAGGTACAACTTCTGCATCCGGCTGCATCCATTCTGAAGCTGCCAACCCCAGATTCCGACGTCCTGTTCGAGTCTCCACCACGACCACCAGCAACGGCAGAAGAATTTGACATAAATCTGAGGCATCCCTGTACCTGTTACGAAGCCATCCTCACTGATCTCGTCATCGACAAAATTCCTGAGAGCAAGCTACGACTGCAACAGCGACCTCCTGTCCCCTCCAACAACAAGTGGGCAGAACCACGTCGGCACCCGTTCCGTCATCCTCGGCGGAATTCTCTCTCTCGCCTGGCCGGCTTAGCGCCCCTCCCTGCGTGGAGGTAGTGTTTGATGTAATTGTGATTACCCCACCCCTAGTTCAACCCTCCTGCGTGGGGTGTAGTTCATGTAACTAGCAGCCCAAGCTTCATCGGCGCAGTGTGCGGGGATCACACTTCCCCGCTCGCCCACGTCTCCAAACGGGGTTGGTTTCTTCAAACCAACCAGGTGAGCTCTAAAACTTTGCTCCATTTATATTAGTGTCTGTTTGTTTAATATCCGTAGACATAGCTCCGTTGCGCAAGGAAGTGAGTGCCCGTTCCCGGAGCCATCATCATTGAGTGGTCACCGTGGTCATCGTGAGAGAGTGGGACCTTGTGCCCCAAGTGGCACCGGCCAGCCCCAAAGTGTGGGCCACGTACCCTCGGGAGGATAACCCTAGCCCTGCTGGCACTCTACCAGTTAGGGTCTTGATCCATCACCTCCTTCTAGCATCATATAGTTACCCGGGGCTTGCGAGTGTGCGACGGCGTTTCGGTCTCAATTTATCATTTTACTTGCTATGTGATTGTGAATGCGGATTAGGTCCGAGGTTTGCGTTTGCTTGCTGCATACCCTATACTTGTGTCACATCAACCACCCACTAGAAGCACAGCCGGCGGCGTCCCCTGACGTCTTATATCGCACCGCAGGTGAACCGCCTGACGTGGTAGGTCCTACCCGAGGCGCAAACACCGGACAAGTAACCACAAACAAGTGACTAGCTGGGGTCACGCCCTTTGACGTGGATCCAACCGCCCCCAACCACGTGTGCACACACAGACCACGCGTCCTAGGTCTGGCCCTCTGACCGGTTTTCCCCCGCAGCCGGACTCTGGCTAAGACGAGGAGCCTACGGTAACCGGTCCACAAATCGTCTCGAAAGGTGGGTGCCCGTACACCACTCCCAGGTGAGACCAGCACCTCGTACTGGTGGGCTACGACTAGTGGAGGGTCACTGAAGGAGTAGACTCTCAAGTCACGGAAAACGACGTCCGAAACCGACAACGTGTGGGAATCACCCTACGCACCAGCCCCGTCGCACGGTGGCCACAGTCGGAGAAAAACGGACTTACCGCCCACGGCCGAACTCATGACCGAGGCAAACGGAACCTCCGGACACCAAAGACACGGTCACGGAACTCCACGGGGTGCCCGGGACGCACACACGGCCCAAGGGGAACACCCAAAAATAGCCAGATCGCGCTAGGGATACCTAGCGCGACACGGAAGAACGCGCTAGGGAACCCTAGCGCAACAGGGAAGATCGCGCTAGGTCTCCCTAGCGCGACAGGGACCATCGCGCTAGGGAACCTTAGCGCGACAAGGACCATCGCGCTAGGTCCTCCTAGCGCGACAAGGATGATCGCGCTATGACCCCATAGCGCGACAGGAACCACCTCCTGTTCATCTTCTCCGATGAACGCGCTCGGTCGGGGCAGCGCGACGTCCAAGAACGCGCTACTGGAGTATAGCGCGTTCTCAGTCCGCGGCCGAAAACGGTAAGAACGCCCAAAAATTCTAACCACGCCCCCATGCCTCCATAGGAGAGGGGGAAAACAAAGGGGAAGACCCCTGGGGACCCCTAGCATGATTCTAGGCCATCAAAACACGAAATCATGCATCAAATCCATAGATCGGGCGAGCTCTCCCCAAATCATGGAAAAACCCAAAAACGCTCAAACGATCCCCTCTCGGCCTCCCCGCGGCCTATAAATCGCGGAAAAGATCGGCATGAGGCTAAGGAACGTCACCCTACCTCAATGGAGCGAATGCTCCGCCGGATCGATCACGAATCACGAAGAATGCTCGAAGCTTCACGAACTCCCCACGCTTCCCACGCTCGCCGCACGCCCACGAGATCGCCTCACCGTCGCCCACGCGTCCGCGCCGTCGCCCCGCCGCCGTCCGTAGCCGGAGAGGGGTTTGTTGCGCCCGAATGGGAGAGAGGGAGAGAGAGGAGGGCTCACGGTCGTGAGAGAGAGGAAGAGGAAGAAGAAAGAGAAAAGGGAAAAAGAAAAGAAAAAGGATTAGGCTTTATAGAAAATTCGAATTTTTGGAAAAATACCGAAAAATAGAAAAATACATTTCTGGAATCCTCGGAACGCACCGATCGCAACGGTACCACTCGTGCCTGGGGGAACCGCCCGGTTCGCCCGCAGCGAGCTTCCGAAGGAAAAGCCGAAACACACACCTGGGAATCAGAAAACACACGCGGAAAAGCCGCGGAACGCCTCCGGGCCTCCGAAACGACTCCGGATCGCGCCGATCCGAACATGAAAGATGTCCGAAACGAAATTTCAGACACAACGGAGCTGGACGCTCCGAAAACCAGATCCGGGACCCACGAAGAAGGATCTGAAAGGTCCGGGATATTACAACCCTTGTCCACAACTCTCCAGATGTCATACTCTTGGGCTCTCAGAAAAATATGCATTCTATTTTTCCAATAGGAGTAATTGGAGCCATCAAAGTATGGAGGACGATGAATGGAGTGACCCTAAGGCATCATACCCTTGTTTGCCATTGATCTGGATCTTACTCAAGATCGTTAGATCTGAAAGAATTAGAGCCCTTGCTCTGATACCAATTGAAGTCTCGCAATCAATGACACCCAAGAGCGGGGTGATTTGGCTGTATACAAACTTTTAACAACTTTTAACAAATTTATGCTTGCATCAACATGAAGGCATCATTAAATTAATTAACATTTTTGTTCTAGAAGAATAAGGTAAAATCATGCGAATGCGATCAATCATGCGATTAAACCAAAGAAAGTACTCCCAGCATATTGCGACGCCAGTAGCATCATACCCCATGATTTATAATAGTATGTTTCCGACAATCAGTCGAGGGGACTAGCATAGAGACTTTGAACACAATCAGTGCTCGATTGCATCTTCAAGTATAAATCAAGCTTTTTCCACGCATGTAATAATAATGTATGGCCAAGAATGTACAATTCCAACAAGCTCTTGATAACAATAATTCAATGAATGAATGCTTTAATAAGAATCATTAGAAATCAAGAATGACTTATACTATGTTATGCTTATGGAAATAAATCGGCAGCATAACTGTACATTCTTTATTTTCCATTCATTATATTAGGTTTCTTGATCAATATGATAAGTTCTAGATCATCAAGAGTCCATCTAGAAACCTTGGAATATCAACCATTGGTCAAACCTATGGTTAAAATACTCAAACAGTGTGACGGTCGTGTACTGGGCCGTTACATGATGTGACGCTCCAGTATTAGGCCGTTACATTAGTCTAAATCCAGAACCAAGAAATCGGACTCAGTTAAATGTGACGGTCGTATATTGGGCCGTTACATGTGCCTGACGGACCAATATAGATCCGTTACACTACTGATAACTAGAAACCTCAATAGTGTAATCTAATCAATTGGATTTTAATTGTACAACTAACTCGGCGTCCTAGTGAGAATCCTAGACTCGCGGAGAATTACGGAGGCCTTGCAACAAGATTTCCTAGTCCATTGGAAGGAATATCCAATAGAGAGGTCCTCATGTCCAACAATAATGTTCCTATAGTGCAAAGTGAACTAATAGACAACATATCGGAATATGCGCCATGTACTTAAAGAAATGACTCTATTGATAGAGAGGATGTGTAACAATAGGAAATCATGATAAAATTCCGTCAATACATCTTTGAAAAATCATGATTTAGATACAAAACTATAGAATTTTGTCACATGAAATTAACATAACTTAAAATAACTTAAGATACCTAAATTATGCAACTTCTATCATGAATCAGTAAATAATCTTAAAAGTCAAGATAACAGGTCAAAACTTAGATAACTAGGCTTATTTATAAGTTAAATTAACTAGATTTCATTCTGTCTACAGTTCCCCTGACGGTCTAGAATGGGTGCGTCACAGTGACTGTGACGGTTTATCGTGAGGCCGTTACAGTAATGTAACGCTCCATAGATGGTGCGTCAGGGACAACAGATAACTTCAAACACCAAAGAAGGTGTGACGGCTTATCGTAAGTCCATTATAGCATTGTGACGGTTTACCTTGATTCGTCAGATCGTCTACTGACAATAAAATAAAGAAAAAGTTTATGAAAACATAACATGCCTGAAAATCAAAATATTACAATTATTCTAGGCATGATAAACAAAGTATGGGCCAACTACATGCATGGGTTTTCGTGAATAGATAAGATAATATCTTTGATCTTTGATTAGGGCTAAGGATATGTATGTATGCATGAACCCACTAAAACATGGAATTCATAATTCATGATGCATGAAATCAAGCACAATCAAAGGACTTTTATCCCTAACAAGATATTTTTGCCAATCATGAGATAATCTACCTTTTAACTAGGCTTTAAGCTTCTAATTTGAATCTGAAAATCGAGCCCTAGCTCTCCTTTTCCAATGATTTTCCAGCAACTTCCTGCTGCTCTATCTCTCCAAACTCTTGTCCTAAAGATGTGAAATTTTGAGAGTAAGAATATGAAACTAAGGTGATCAAAAAGTTCTACAGGATTGAATTCTAATTACCTCATTTAGACATCCTAATCTCTTGATCTTCAGGGGTCCTTTGCTCTGAATTCTGAGTTACTATGGTCGAACCAGCAATGTTGGAAGCTTCAATCTCCTTGGTTGCTTGATCTCTAACATGAAATTTGGAGAACTATTAGTCTAAAGTATACTAAACAAAATCTTTAAAAGAACTTACCCGAAATTATATCTCCTTACCTTGATTCTTCACGAGCCAAAAGTAAGGGTCGCTCAGTTCAGAACGAGGTCATATTTATAGGGTCTTAAAGATTAGATCGATTCTAGAGTCCTTAATTGCCAGAACCTAATCCCTAAGAGTCCTTAGTAATATTATAAACTCTCGCATGTTGATCTCTTGTAGATATGATCTCAAAGCTCTAATCTTTTTGCTCGTTCTTTCTTTCACAGAACTATCAGGGTGTAATACATCAATCTAGGTGCGTTACATGTATGTGGCGGTCGTACGATAGACCGTTACATCCCACGTGTGCAGAATTTCAAATTAATAAAACTCTTTTATTCATTTATCTAATATAATTATCTATAAAATAGTATTTATCCTTAAAATACATGAATAGGCTAAATAACCTTCTAGAATATGGGCCAAACTTAATGGGCTTGGTTCTTAGTCCTTAGTCCTTTTGGATGTTATTTAAATAGGCTAGGTTAATTATTTGACACAATTGGGCCTTATAATGACTTATTAATCCAATAATCTATTTATAAATCTATTTAGTCTTTATAAATTCCTAATAAATTCTAGAAAATTCTATAAATGATCCAGAAATTATTACATAAATTCTGGGGCACTACACCCTCCCCCACTTAGAAGAATTTGGTCCCCAAATTCAATACATGGATTATGGAGAGTGTACTTACAGTTGAATAATTCTGAAATCTTTTCTACATGGCTGCTTCGGTTTCCCATGTTGCTTCATATGGCCATGTTTTCTTCCATTGAATCTTGACCATAGGAATAAGTTTATTTCTTAGTTGATGCACTTCCCGTTCCAGAATCTTTATTGGCGTTTGCTTGTACATCATATCCTTCTGAATCTCCAGATTGTCATAAGTGATAATATGGTCAGGATCATATACATATTTCTTTATCATAGAGATGTGAAATATGTCATGAACTCCTGCTAATTGTAAAGGTAAAGCCAGTCTATAAGCCACTTCACCGACCCTTTGGAGAATTTCAAACGGACCAATGAACCTTGGAGTTAGTTTGCCCTTAATGCCAAATCTCTGAATACCACGGCCTAGAGAAACCTTGAGATACACATGGTCTCCTTCTTGAAATTCCAAGTCGCGTCTTCGATTATCAGCATAAGATCTTTGTCTATCTTGTGCCATCTTTATTCTCTCTTGAATAAGCTTGATCTTCTCTGTAGAATCTCTGATAATATTGGGGCCTAGGAATTGTCTTTCCCCTATTTCACTCCAACATATTGGTGATCGACAACTTTTTTCATATAGAGCTTCAAAAGGTGCCATTTGTATGCTGGCCTGATAACTGTTGTTATATGTAAATTCTACCAGAGGCAAGTGATCATGCCAACTACCTCCAAAATAAATAGCACAAGCCCTGAGCATGTCTTCTACCACCTGATTTGTTCTTTCTGTCTGACCATCAGTTTGTGGATGAAAGGCTGTGCTGAAATTCAATCTAGTCTCTACTGACTGTTGTAGACCATTCCAAAACTGTGATGTGAATCGAGGATCTCTATCAGATATAATAGTGACTGGGACACCATGTAATTTAACAATTTCCCTTATGTATAATACTGCCAGGATATCCATAGACCATCGACTTTTGATTGGTATGAAATGTGCAGATTTAGTTAATCGGTCTATGATTACCCATATACCATCGTGTCCAGTTCTTGTCTTAGATAACCCCATAATGAAATCCATCCCTATACTCTCCCATTTTCATTCGGGAATATTCAAGGGATGCAGTTTACCTGCGGGTCTAAAATGCTATGCCTTTACTTGTTGACAAGTGAGACAGCGAGACACGAAATCAGCTATTTCTCTCTTCATGTTGGGCCACCAGACATTTCTTTTGAGATCCTGATACATTTTTGTACTACCTAGGTGAATGGTATACCTGGATTTATGTGCTTCTTCTAGAATCAATTTCTTCGTATCCTCATGATCCGGTACACACACTCGGCCCTTGAATAGCAATCTTCCATCCTCCGTAATAGAGAAATCCGGCCGTTGTTCAACATTAGCTTTAATTTATAGTAACACGAGATCATCATTTTGCAACTTGACTAGATCCTCTATTAAGGTAGGTTGAGCTCGGATATTAGCCATGAAGCAATCTTCTTCCTTCCTGTCAATATCTAAGTTCAACTGAGCAAATTGAGGAATAAGATTAGTCATACTAATCATAAGACTTGATAGCATACCCATTGGTTTTCTGCTGAGTGCATCTGCAACAGCATTAGCCTTGCCAGGATGATATTGAATAGTAAAATTAAAATCCTTGAGATACTCCAACCATCTTCTCTGCCTCATATTTAGCTCTTTTTGATAAAATAAATATTTCAAACTCTTGTGGTCCGAGTAGACCGTAAACTTTTCTTCATAGAGATAATGACGCCAAATTTTCAAGGCGAAAATGACAGCTGCTAATTCCAAATCATGCACAGGATAATTTTTCTCGTGATGTTTCAATTATCTTGAAGAATAATAGATTACTTTTCTATTTTGCATGAGGACACACCCTAAGCCAATACCTGATGCATCCGTATATACTTCGAATCCACCACCTTCCATCGGTAGTGATAGAATAGGAGCTGTGGTAAGATGATTTTTAAGAGTTTGGAAACTCTTCTCACATTCCTTGGACTAGACAAAAAGATTTTCTTTTCTCGTGAGTCTAGTTAAAGGAATTGTAATCTTTGAAAAATCTTTAATGAATCTTCTATAATAACCAACTAGACCCAAAAAACTTCGTACTTCTGAGACGGTCGTTGGCCGGCTCCAATTCATGACAGCTTCTACCTTAGAAGGATCCACCGCAATACCTTCTTTTAAAATAATATGGCCTAGGAATGAAACTTCCTTGAGCCAGAATTCGCATTTATTTAGCCTGGCATAGAGTTTATGTTCTTTAAGTGTTTGCAAAGCTATTTTCAAATGTTCTTCATGTTCCTCCTTTGTCTTGGAATATATCAAGATATCATCAATGAAGACGATGATATATAAACTGGTCTAGATATGGCTGGAAGATACTATTCATAAGTTGCATGAATGCTGCAGGAACATTAGTTAATCCGAATGGCATTATCACGAATTCATAGTGGCCACAACAACTTCGAAAAGTCGATTTATAAATGTCTTCTTCTTTAATTCTAAGCTGATGATAACCTGATCTGAGGTCAATCATAGAGAAATATTCTGCTCCTGAAAGCTGATCGAAGAGCTCATCAATACGCGACAACAGATACTTATTTTTAATTGTGAGTTTATTTGGTCGCCGGTAATCAATGCATAGCCTGAGAGAACCATCTTTTTTCTTGACAAATAGAACCGGCGCACCCCAAGGGGATGTGCTAGGTCTGATGAAGCCTTTGTCTAGTAATTCATATAACTGCCTTTTTAATTCCTTGAGTTCTGTGAGGGACATCTTGTAAGGGGCTATAGAAACAGGTGCTGCTCCTAGGATGAGTTCAATAGTGAAGTTCACTTCCCTCTCGGGCAGTAAACTTGGTAATTCGGATGGAAACACGTCTGGGAACTCATTTACAATAGGAATGTCCGCTAAGATAATCTGCTTGGATTTGGTAATAATGACAGAAGCAAGAAAAGCTTCACATCCTTGCGAGATAAGTTTGCAAGCGTGAAGAGAAGATATAATAGTAGGATGCTTCTGGTACTTGATGCCAAGAAAAAAGAATCTTGGAAGACCGGGCTTTCGAAAGGATATAATCCTATTTCAGCAATTGATATAAGCATCATGATCTACAAGCCAATCTACCCCTAAAATGGCATCATAACCTTTCATGTCAAGGCATACTAAGTTTGTGGGGAGATTGTGACCTTCTACTATCACTTCGCTATCAGGATAATAGTCGGTAAGCTTTGTTCCAGAACCTAAGGGTGTGGAAATAGCGAGATCTGAAGGTAAGGGGACTGATGCAATTGATAATGTTTTTACACAAGTAGTGGAGATAAAAGAATAAGAGGCACCAGTGTCAAATAGCACAAATGCAGGACGAGAACAAATTTGAAGAGTACCTTCCATAAGCCCACCATCCTTGGGCGCTTCCTCTTCTTATAAGATGGCATTGAGGCGAGCCTGCCTCCTACGTCCTCCACCAAACGATTGGTCTTTCATAAGGGGGCAGTCTGACATGCGATTCTCCCTGCTTCCATAATGTAAACAAGCGCCGAGGCGCTTCCAGCATTCCTCAGCCGAATGGTCGAATTTTTCACAAAATGTGCAAGCCGTGGCGACCTGCTCCTTCTCTTCTTCACTTTCTTTTGCTTATGAGAACTTCCACCATTCCCATTTCTGGATCTTTTCTTACTATCACGGCACTTGTAGGACTCCGTGATGCTGAACTTGTCTTTCTTATAACGCCGATCTGAGTGTCGGCTAGACTCTTCTCCTTTCCCTTTTAATTTCTTGACCTTCTCTAAGGTCCTTTCACACAAATACGCTCGTTGAACCATTTCCACATAAGTACGGATGTTTTAGGTCCCGAGCTGCTGAATGAAATCAGGCCGTAACCCGTCCATGAACCGATTTGCCTTCAATAAATCAGTGCTGATAAGATGTGGTGCGTAAGGTGCAAGCCTTAAGAATTACAGTTCATATTTGGCAACCGTCATCATTCCTTGCCAAAGAGCGGAAAACTCCATAGCCTTTCGTTCCTTTACGTGCTTAGAAAAGTACTTGACACGGAATAGGGTAAGAAAACCATCCCATGTATGAGGTGCATCGGTCGGAGGTGCCGGAACTGACTTCCACCATGTACGGGCATCTTTGTTGAGTTGAAAGGTTGCTAGACACACCTTCTCTTGATCGGTGCATTGAATAACATCAAAGATACGATTCATTTCATCTATCCAGTTCTCCGCTTCGTCCGGATTAGAAGAACCATAGAAATGCGGAGGGTTTAAGCTCCAAAAGTTGCAATGTAAATCACCATCCCTTGCTCCTGCGCCAGCTTGCGCCATGGTTTGTAATGCCTGGGTGAGGCCAGCAACTGTTTGTTGCATGCCATCCCAATTTATGCGATGAGCCATGGTAATGATAGGGTACCTGAGAGAAAAATAACAACTTGTTATTTCTCGTGGAATTGGAAGGAAAATTAATCTTAAAGCTAATTAACTATCTTATCCTGGGCTCTACCTAATTCTCACATGGGTGTGAAAATTTCTTCCTTGGTTCATAGGTAGGGGTCCTTAAACCTTGGACTTATCCTATGATATAACTCTTCTCCCTAAGTCCTGAGACTTAGGCTCTGATACCAACTTAACTGTCACGTCCCGAGCCTTTATTACAGCGGAAGACTCGCTCGAGGAACGCGAACAGCCGGCATGGTAAGCCTCTTGCAAGCAAGAACGATCAGAGCGCAAGGCAATCACACATAAGAATACAATCGCACAATATTTACTCAACTTCAACTTTCATTAATAATCAAATCCAATATTCGAATATAACCACTAATTCAACTTCCATCATGCTAGACTCAAGAAATAAGAAATTACATAGACTCGATCTAAACAATATAAACTTCCTAAGTCTTCGCTCATTCTTTATTCACTCTCGGATCCGCTACTTGAACATTCTGAATCCAAACCCGACTCACTTCCATTTCATGAAAAAGAATGAAAATAGGTAATGAGCAAACTTACCCAGTAGGTATCTTCGCATCAACATGAAGACATCATTAAAGTAATTAACGTTTTTGCTCTAGAGGAATAAGGTAAAATCATGCGAATGTGATCAATCATGCGATTAAACCAAAGTATGTAAGATAGAATGAGAGCAAGTATGAACTAGAAAGAATGTTATAAGAACATGATATGGCCTTTCATGAACAAGAATGTAACGAGAATGTACTAGCAAGTCACATAATCATCACTCCAGTATCTTTTGCTTATGAGCAAGTACTTCGTGAATTTCTATGGAATATCAAGAAAGTCATGTATAAGTATCAACCATGCTGTGTCGTGTTGTGGATTTCACTTATTTATAAAGAAAGTACTCCCAGCACAATGCGACGCCAGTAGCATCATACCCCATAGTTTATAATAGTATGTTTCCGACAATCAGCCGAGGGGACTAGCATAGAGCCCTTGAACACAATCAGTGCTCGATCGCATCTTCAAGTATAAATCAAGCTTTTTTCATGCATGTAACAATAAAGTATGGCCAAGAATGTACAATTCCAATAAGCTCTTGATAACAATAATTCAATGAATGAATGCTTTAATAAGAATCATGAGAAATCAAGAATGACTTATACTATGTTATGCTTATGGAAATAAATCGGCAGTATAACGGTACATTCTTTATTTTTCATTCATTATATTAGGTTTCTTGATCAATATGATATGTTCTAGATCATCAAGAGTCCATCTAGAAACCTTGGAATATCAACCCGTGGTCAAACCTCGGGTTAAAATACTCAAGCAGTGTGACGGTCGTGTACTGGGCCATTACATGATGTGACGCTCCAGTATTGGGCCGTTACATTAGTCTGAATCCAGAACCAAGAAATCGGACTTAGTTAAATGTGACAGTCGTATATTGGGCCATTACATGTGCCTGACGGTCCAATATAGATCTGTTACACTACTGATAACTAGAAACCTCAATAGTGTAATCTAATCAATTGGGTTTTAATGGTACAACCAACTCGGCGTCCTTGTGAGAATCCTAGACTCACGGAGAATTACGGCGTCCTAAATTATGCAATTTCTATCATGAATTAGTAAATAATCTTAAAGTCGGGATAACAGGTCAAAACTTAGATAACTAGGCTTATTTTTAAGTTAAATTAACTAGTTTCCCATTCTGTCTACAGTTAACCCGATAGTCTAGAATGGGTGCGTCACAGTGACTGTGACGGTTTATTGTGAGGCCGTTACAGTAATGTAACGCTCCATAGATGGTGCGTCAGAGACAACAGTGTTGTGCCCCTATGGTTTTGATGTCAGCAAGCACTATGAGTATGAATTGTGTTGCACTATGAGTATGAATTGTTTTGATGTCAGCATGCTATATGAGCATGATTGATTGATTGATTTGAGAGTGGGCACATTCTTCTCATTACATTGTCTGTCTCTGCATTGGTAAATAGACTACTCTGTTAGTTCTCCTGCATACATTGCATCAGTTCATATCTACTATATGCATTCCCTGCATCGATCCATGTTCATTGTGCCTGTAAGTCTGTACAACCTCTAGTCTGCATGAGGCACACTAAGTCTGTACGAAGTTTGCCAAGTCTGCATCAACTCTAGTCTGTACATTCTTTGGCAGAAAGTCTGTACATCCTCCATTGTTTCATTGCATCAGTCATATAGTCTGTGCACTCGTCTGTACATTCGGTTGTTTCATGCATACACAAGCACTTAAAGTCTGAACATTCTTTAGTGAAGTCTGTACATTGCATCATGTGCTTCAAGCATTTCCAAGTCTGTACATTGCATCATGTGCTTCAGGCATTAGACTCGCAAGTCTATAAATTAGCTGTTGCATGCTCACATAGTCCATGCGTTCATTCATTGATCAAGTCTATACAGGCAAAGCCAATGCATTTCAAGTCTCACTCAGCGTCTTCAGAGCATATGCAAAGTCTATACATCGCTGCATCACTCACGTTTAAAGTCTGTACATTGTTGGCAAGTCCATACAGACTTGGTCCATGCATCTGGCAAGTCTGTACATTGCTGCATGCGTCAGTTAAGCAAGTCTATACAGACTTGGTCCATGCGTCTGGCAAGTCTGTACATCGTCTTGTGCATGCATCATTCAAAGTATGTAGAGCCTGTGTTCGCAAGACTAAGTTTGTACATCATTTGTTGGATGCATTACTTCAAGTCTGTACAACCAGTGTTCATGCATCATTTAGCAAGTCTACACATCCGTCAGCCTTGTCTCTTGCTCACAAAGTCTATACATTCATGAGCTATGGCTGTGCATCATTTACATATTGCACACTAAGTCCATACATCACTGCACAAGCAAGTCTGTACATTCTAGCGTCTCACTTAGCATCTTTGTGCATGGAGCATTCAAGTCTGTACATTGTCAAAGTATGTACATCGTTGGCTTGTGCATGCATCGTCTTTCTAAGTTTGTACATTGGCCAAGTCTACACATCGCCGCTTGTGGTTCATTCGACTAAGTCTGTACATTGGCCAAGTCTATACATTGCCACTTGTTCATGCATAAATCAAAGTCTATACATTGCATCGTCTTGAGACTAAGTATGTACATCGTTTCCTTGTGCATGCATCGTCTCTCGAGTCTGTACATTCTGGTTGCTTCAACGTAAGTCTGTACATTCTGGTTGCTTCAACGCAAGTCTATACACTCTGGTTGCTTCAACGTAAGTCTATACATTCTGGTTGCTTCAACGCAAGTCTGTACATTCTGGTTGCCTCATAAGTCTATTCATTCCCTGCGGCTATGCTTGTGCATCATTACAACAAGTCTGTACATTGTTGTCAAATGCACACAAAGTATGTACAGCCTGTGTGTTGCACAAACCAAAGTCTATACATTGTCTCGCACACACACACAAAGTCTGAACACCAAGTCTGTACATCGATTGGTGGCTTGTTCATGCATCATCTTCAAAGTTTATACATCATCTGGTAGCATGCACACAAAGTCTACACATCCCCCCATAGCAAGTCTACACATTGTTTGCACAGCACAAACAAAGTTTATACATTCTGTTGCATACCATGCACACAAAGTCTACACACTCCTCCACAGCAAGTCTGTACACTCTTTACCATGCACTCATAGTCTATGCATTCTTTGATGTTATGCTCGTGCATCACTTTAACAAATCTGTACATCGTCTTGTTGTAGGCACAACAAGTCTATACATCGTCTGGTCGTCTGCACGCAAAGTCTGTACATTGCAAGTCGGAACATTGCTTCTTGATATGAAGTATGTACAGCCCGTGTTCTTTTGATCGACTGAAGTTACTCTGTCATTAAACTGGCAGATGTTTGGGCACGTGATCCAAGGTTGGCACCTGGCATGTGATCCGAGGTGTTCTCTGGATAAAGGGGGCACAAGCCCTGCATACGCCCTAGCTGCTGCTCTATATATATGAAGCTTCTTCCTCAGAAGAAGACTAATCGAGCAGAGAGGCAGAGAGCGGAAGAAGAATAAGAAAGAAGAAGAGTGAGCCTGAGTAGAAGAAGAATAGAGAGAGCAGAAGAGAGATCGAGAGATCCAATAGAAGAAGAAAAGAGAGAACAGCGTGAGAGAAAGAGAGTGCAGAGTGAAGAAGCAGCTGAAGCACATTGAAGATCGGTTTCAAGATTGGCCTCGTGGATCAAATCCAGAGCCATCAAACTCATCAGAGCTATACTTTGATTAGTTTTTCTTTTGTCCTTTTATTTGTTCTTTTTCATATCCTTAGTGCTTTCCGTTTTCATTGTTGGGATCGGGGTTCCTCCTATGGATTCAGGGGAAGAGAGACCTTGGTCTCTAGCTGCTAGTGACTGGGTGTCACTAGTTTCCCTCTGTTTGGAGGAAGGGAGGTTTTCCTCCGGTTGGCAAGTGACTGGGTGTCACTTGTGTTTTCCCTCTAGTTTAGAGGAAGGGAGGCTCGCCCTCCGGTTCTGGTCTTGTGGGTAGCAAGTCCAGGTGTCAAGCTTCTATGTGTTGTAGAGCTTGGTTTGAGGGATTTGTAACCCTTGGTTTGTCAAGCTGTTAGGCAGCGTCTGTTGCAGACTGAGTCTGCGATTCTAGCTTTTGCTAGTGGAAGCCTCACTCTAGTTTGGAGTGAGGGGTGGACGTAGGTCTGTTGACCGAACCACCTAAAAAATCATCTGTGCAGTGGTTGTTTGCTTTCCTTTGCTTCCGCTAGATGAATGTATAGGCGCGCTATACATGTTTGCTCTTTGGTTCAAAAGAGTTTTTGATTAAGTCTTAATTAAGCGAATTTTTTAAGGGTGGGATTCATTCCCCCCCCCTCTGAATCCACCGCACCAAACCTATCAAACAGATAACTTCAAACACCAAAGAAGGTGTAACGACTTATCGTAAGGCCGTTATATCATTGTGATGGTCTTACCTTGATGCGTCAGATCGTCTGTTGGCAGTAAAATAAAGAAAAAGTTCATGAAAACATAACATGCCTGAAAATCAAAATATTACAATTATTCTAGGCATGATAAACAAAGTATGGGCCAACTACATGCATGGGTTTTCGTGAATAGACAAGATAATATCTTTGATCTTTGATTAGGGCTAAGGATATGTATGTATGCATGAACCCACTAAAACATGGAATTCATGATTCATGATACATGAAATCAAGCACAATCAGAGGGCTTTTATCCCTAACAAGATGTTTTTACCAATCATGAGATAACCTACCTTTTAACTAGGCTTTAAGCTTCTAATTTAAATCTGAAAATCGAGCCCTAGCTCTCCTTTTCTAGCGATTTTCCAGCAACTTCCTGCTGCTCTATCTCTCCAACCTCTTGTCCTAAAGATGTGAAATTTTGAGGGTAAGAATATGAAACTAAGGCGATCAAAAAGTTCCAAAGGATTGAATTCTAATTACCTCGTTTAGACGTCCTAATCTCTTGATCTTTAGGGGTCCTTTGCTCTGAATCCTGAGTTACTATGGTCGAACCAGCAACTTTGGAAGCTTCAATCTCTTTGATTGCTTGATCTCCTAACATGAAATTTGGAGAACTATTAGTGTAAAGTATACTAAATAAAATCTTTTAAGGAACTTTTCTAAAATTATATCTCCTTACCTGATTCTTTACGAGTCAAAAGTAAGGGTCGCTCAGTTCAGAACTAGGTCCTATTTATAGGGTCTTGAAGATTAGATCGATTCTAGAGTCCTTAATTGCTAGAACCTAATCCCTAAGAGTCCTTAGTAATATTATAAACTCTCCCAAGTCGATCTCTTGCAGATAGGATCCCAAAGCTCTAATCTTTTTGCTCGTTCTTTCTTTCACGGAACTGTCAGGGTGTAACACATCAATCTTGGTGCGTTACATGCATGTGGCAATTGTACGATAGACCGTTACATCCCACGTGTGCAGAATTTCAAATTAGTAAAACTCTTTTATTTATTTATCTAATATAATTATCTATAAAATAGTATTTATTCTTAAAATACGTGAATAGGCTAAAAAACCTTCTAAAATATGGGCCAAACTTAATGAGCTTGGTCCGTAGTCCTTTTCGATCTTATTTAAATAGGCTAGGTTAATTATTTGACACCATTGGGCCTTATAATGACTTATTAATCTAATAATCTATTTATAAATCTATTTAGTCTTTATAAATTCCTAATAAATTCCAAAAAATTCTATAAATGATCCAGACATTATTACATAAATTCTGGGGCACTATAGTACCAACACTTGAATCTCCCCTTGATAGCCTCCTTGGATTGATTAGGGTTACAAGCCCCAAAGAGATATTTTTATAACTCTTGAATGGTCAAGAGACAAGCTAGGAACCAGATCCACAAATCATGGTAAGTCTGGTGACTTTTGGATTAAACAAACCCAATGAAGAGGGCTTCCCACGTTGTAGAAAATAAAGTCAAACATGGTTGCTTCGAGGCTGGCGGTCGACCGGTAGGAGGGGGCGGTCGACCGAAATTTTACAAAAATAGGGGGTTTCGTTGTTGGGAAAATCGATCGACCGATCCTTGCTGGGCGGTCGACCGCCACTGTAAAAAACTATAGTTTTGAGATCCCTGGAAAATTAGGTCGACCGCTCTGTGCCTTTAGGTCGACCGCCAACTGGGAATTCTGCAAAAAGTATTGTTCAGTCCATGAAACATAACCGAACATCTGAAGACTTATGTTTGCATAGGGATACATATTAAATGAGATTGTTTGACCCTCAATCAACTCATGCATTTGGGTTTCAATCTCATTTGGAGAAGTTCAAACAATTAAACAACCCATTGTAATTCTAGAGTTTTGTTATCATCAAAATCATCTGGAGACTCAACAATTACGAATTTACCACAACCAGGTCGATGCACATTCCAAGGTCCACGCTTGTCAAGGTCGGTGCACATTAAGAGCTTCTTCATTGAGGTCGGTGCACATTTGAGATTCATTCAATGAGGTCTGTGCACATTTGAAGCTTCTTCAGTTGAGGTCAATGCATGTTTCAAGGTCGGTGCACATTTTATATTTCCTCACATGCAAGTCGGTGCACATTTCAGTCTGAGCCATATGAAGGTCGGTGCATACATCAGCAGCTCGCAGCTAAGGTCGGTTCATGTTTCAAGATCGGTGCACATTTCATATTTCCTCACATGCAGGTTGGTGCACACTTCAGTCTGAGCCATATGAAGGTCGGTGCATAGTTCACTAACTCGCAGCTAAGGTCGGTGCATGTTTCAAGGTTAGTGCACATTTCATATTTCCTCACATGCAGGTCGGTGCACATTTCATATTTCCTCACATGCAGGTCGGTGCACATTTCAGTCTGAGCCATATGAAGGTTGGTGCACACTTCACCAGCTCGCAGCTAAGGTTGGTGCATGTTTCAAGGTCATTGCACATTAGGTCGGTGCACATCTGTCTGAAGCATGTAAAGGTCGGTGCAAATTTGGTCTGAGCCATATGAAGGTCGGACATTTGGTCTTTATCATACCCAAGTTTGTACACATTTATATACCAAGTCTGTGCACATTTCCATATAACAAGACAAAGTTTGTGCACATTTCATACTGATGCATCTCAAGGTCGGTGCACATTCAGAACAAGGTCGATGCACATCTCTGTCTGAAACATATAGGTCAGTGCACATCTCTCCAAGGCTGTGATTAACTAATCTTTCTGCCCAGTTCTTTCTTGCATCTTGGAGCAATGACCTTTGGTGAGATCTGCCTTGATTTTTGTGCAACTTCTTGTCTCGATTTTTATGTAATCAATTTGTCTTGATTTCTGTGCATTTGAAACTTGGCCTAAAACTTATACATGGATGCATCATCAAGAGCAATTAAGACTCACAAATGAGTCATGGTTAGACATCATGAAAATAACATATATCCAACATTCTCTCCCTTTTTGATGATGGCAACAATGAGTCATGTGCTTACTGATTAGATAAATAATTTTAAAGAGGAAGGTAGAAATTTATACAGCAGGGATATGTTGTAAACAAGATATGTAATGCAAGCAAACTCCCCCTTAAGCAAGCATTCCTGAATGCATCTCTCTCTCCCCCATAATGCAAGCACCTCTGAATGCAACTTTCTCTCCCCTTTGGCACCATAAAAAATGGAGGACTGAATCAGAGGAGAGGTTCAGAACTAAGATACACAGCAGTAAACCTGGACCATCAAGGTGAAGGATTGTCCAGCAGGTTAGCATGGAGAGCTAAGAGTGAGCCGAGGGATTAAAGTCAAGAACATATGCAGGCACGTCTGAAACCAAGGAACGAGCCAGGGTATGCTCACAGAGACTACTAAGGTTGATATACCTTGAGGAAACTAGAAACATAGCGTTCCTGGGTCAGTCTATCTCAAGTGATCAAGTGACATAAGAGAAATAAACAGCTAGCAGTATTGAAGTCAACCATAATGCAAATAAGAGACTATGAATTGTAGGCACCTCTGGTAAGCAAATTTGATATTAATTGACAGTCAAGTTGAACTAGCACTGTTTGACGTGAAGAGTCACATTTGTTTCAGTGCAACTGCCCCAGTTACTTAGTGCAGTTTACTATCGTGCCTCAAGGGAACCAGAGTTGGCCTGCCACATCATGCCTGACCCTCTAGCACTGCTTTAGTGAAGTGGTGCAGTTTCTCAATGGGAACAGGCTATTGCTCTTTTTTTTTTATTTTGCTTTTGTTTGTTTCCTTTTTTTTATTTTGGAAGAACCAGAGCAGAGATTGTCAAGAGAGTGCCTTTTTACATAAGCCACCTCACGTCTCAGGTGGAGTGTACCTAGTTACTTAGCATACCTCAACCATTGCTCTGCAAGTAGTGCCTTGAACCAGTGTCTCATGAAGTAATGGTGGACCACAATACATACCTAGCATGAAGTTTAAAAGAAAAGGGGTCACTGTATGAGCACAATCAAACCGTGCGTCAGGACATATCAAAAATAGTGGACCAATGAGGTCCCCAGGTTAGAGTTCAAGATTTCAAATTGCAGAAGGTTGTTGAGTTTAAGCCCTCAAAACAAGGATCAGCTTCAATGCTAAGTGTAGGGATCTCTTCTGAAAATGGACAGATAATGAATTGATCTTAGAGAAGAACCTATCGTGAAATAGCTTGCTCCCCCTGAATCCAGGCATGCAAGATAGAAGAAATGTAGAATGCAGGTTCCCTTGATACCTGGCGGAGGTCTTGCCTTACGCATAATGAGTGATTCCAGGCAGACTGAACCTGCCTTTCTTCACATCACCATTGCATATACCAAAGGGAGACACACTTATGATGAATATGGCAGCATATAGACATATGAGATTTAGCTAGCTACACATGCATAATGAGCTTAGGAAGACTCTGAATGTGGGATGCACTTATTCCAAATAAAAATAGTCAAGTGAGAGGACGACACAAACCAAGTTCTCTTCTCAAGGTGGAAAATCTGTCAGTGCTTAGAGGCTTTGTGAAGATATTTGCTACTTGTTTTTCAGATTCAACAAATTGGAATTCAAAGTTTTTCTTGGTTACCTCATCTTGAAGAAAGTGATGCATTATTTCAATATGTTTTGAACGGGAATGCTGGATGGGATTCTTAGCCAGATTGATGGCGCTTGTGTTGTCGCACAAGATGGGCATACATCCAAGGTCTACTCCATAGTCCTGGAGATGATGCTTAATCCATAGTACCTGGGTCCCACAGCTACCTGCCGCTACATACTCTACTTCAGCGGTAGATAGGGCCACTGAGTGCTGCTTCTTGGAAGCCCAAGAGACCAAGCAGCCACCCAAGTAATTGCAATACCCACTAGTGCTTTTCCGATCAAGTTTGCCCCCAGCATAATCAGCATCAGTATACGAGATTAAATTAACACAGCAGGATGTGAGATACCATAGTCCTAAGTCATGTGTGTTAGCAATGTATCTTAAGATTCTCTTAACAGTAATCAAGTGAGACTCTTTTGGATTGGCTTGAAATCGAGCACACATGCACATACTAAACTGTATGTCGGGCCGTAACGCAGTGAGATATAAAAGGCATCCGATCATACCTCGGTATGTTTTAGGATATACAGATTTACCATTCTCATCTGCATCTAGAGATGCATTCGTTCCCATGGGTGTGGATATGGCCTTGGTATCCTTCATCCCGAATCTCTTCAGGATTTCCAATGTGTACTTGGATTGATTTATAAAGAGGCCTTCCTTTGACTGTGAGATCTGAAATCCAAGAAAAAATCAAAGCTCTCCCATGAGGCTCATTTCGAATTCTTCTGTCATGAGTTCAGCAAATTGGTTGCACAAGGCAACATTTGTTGATCCAAAAATTATGTCATCTACATAAACCTGTACAACAATGATGTGGCCATTCATTACCTTTGTGAAGAGTGTTTGATCAATCTTACCTCTGATGTAGCCTTTGTCAGTTAAATGGGCACTGAGTCTATCATACCAGGCCCGTGGAGCCTGCTTCAAACCGTACAGAGCCTTGTTCAACTTGTAAACATGATTAGGCAAATCATCAAGTTCAAAGCTAGGGGGTTGTTCTACAAACACTTCTTCCTTTATCAGACCATTCAGAAAGGCACTTTTGACATCCATTTGATATAATTTAATGCCTAAAGAACATGTAAAAGCTAGCAAGATTCTGATGGCCTCTAATCTAGCAACGGGGGCAAACGATTCTTCAAAGTCAATGCCAATTTCTTGATTATAACCCTTGGCCACTAACCTGGCCTTATTTCTAATGATGGCCCCTTCCTCATTGAGTTTGTTCTTAAAAACCCATCTAGTCCCAATGACATGTTGGTCGGTGGGTCTGGGAACTAAATACCAAACGTGACTTCTTTCAAATTGGTTGAGCTCATCATGCATGGGATTAACCCAATTTTCATCTTGGAGGGCCTCATTAATGCACTTGGGTTCAAATTGAGAGACTAAAGCAGTGAGGTCTTCATTATGCACAACATTATGGAAAGACCGGGTCCTAGGTGGGATCAAGAATGCTTCCTACGATGTTCTGAACAAGATGGTCCTTCAGAGTACGGAAATTTGTAGAAGACTCACCTGGCATTGTTGATTGTGCAAGGACTTCGGTTGGCTGAACGGTCTCTTGTTCTGCAGGTTGTGACTGATCGTTCACCATATGGTCTTCCTTGTGTTCTAGAAGGCTTCTATCAGCATCCTCCCTTTCCCTGATCACAACACTGTCATGTTTATCCGTTAATGTCTCAGCAAACACCACATATGGAGTTTCCTCCACAGTTTGATTCTTAACATTAAACACCCTATATGCTCTTGATGTTTCAGCATAACCCAAGAAAATGCCAATGTCACTCTAGGCCTCAAATTTATCTAAATCTGATTTGTCATTATTATGCACATAGCATTTTGCACTAAATACTCTGAAATAGGCCAAGTTGGGTTTTTTACCTTTCAACATCTCATAAGGGGTTTTATTACTCTTTGGCCTTACCATGGTCCTATTGATAATGTGGCATACAGAGTTTGCGGCCTCAGCCCAAAACTTCCTTGGGAGTTGGCTCTCGACTAACATGGTCTGGGTGATCTCCACAATCGTGCGATTTCTCCTTTCTACAACGCCATTTTGTTCTGGGGTCCTGGGGGAAGAAAATCTATGTGTTAGTCCTTCTTGATCACATAATTCAGAAAATGATGAGTTTTTGAATTCTCCTCCATTATCAGACTGGATGGTGGAGATTTTGAATTGACCTTCTTGCTTCACTTTCCTAAAGAACTTCTGAAACACAGTAAATGCATCATTCTTGTTAGTGAGAAAGAAAATCCATGTGAAGCGAGTGTGATCATCAACAATCACATATCCACACCTCTTCCCATTAAAGCTAGCTATTCTTGATGGACAGAATAAGTCCTTATGTAGGAATTCAAATGGAGTAAGTGATAGAGGCTCACTTCTAGATTTGAAAGATTTTCTAGTCTACTTACCTCCGGAGCAAGCTTCACAAATCTGATCAACTTTTGTGTAGGCCAGTTTAGGCAATCCTTTCACCATTTGATATTTGGACAGTTTGTGCAGCGTGCCATAACTGACATGTCCTAGCCGTCGATGCCACATGCCTGCATTACTAAGTTGGCTAGCCGTTAGGCACATTCCTTCAAAGCCAGGGGCATTAAGGTCTATCATATAAACATTATTGACTCTGTATCCTGTATAAATTATAGTTTCAGAGTCTTTCTCAAGAATTCTACATTCATTACCATCAAACATCACCTTGTGACCTTTGTCGCACAGCTGGCTTATACTAAGCAGGTTGTGCTCAAGTCCTTCAACGAGCATCACATTTTCAATTGATTTTGAGGGATCTTTACCAACGATGCCTGTGCTAATTACCTTGCCTTTACCCTTACCTCCAAACTTGACTTGGTCTCCTTCCTTCTTGATTAAATGGCTAAACTTCTTACTGTCTCCCATCATGTGCCGTGAGCAGCCACTGTCCAAGTACCAATGGTTGTGATGGGCTGCTAGGCAATCCTGGATAGAAAATATTAGGCAGAGGTCTTTGGAACCCAAGCACATCTGGGTTCATAATCAAAGCTGAAGGTATGCAATAAATTCTTTGGAACCCAAACTTGCTTGAAAACTTTTGTTCTATGACCGAACCAGTACAGGTTATTTGTGTTATCTGGTTGGTTGCAAGCATGACAAAGAAATCTCATGAAGTTCATGGGGTGTAAGTCAGGTTGAGGTTGGTTTTGTGCTTTTTCAAAGCGGTCATGTTCCTTATGGAGGACACCCATGCTGGGCTGACCATAGAATTTTCTTCTGTCATTGTGGTGATTCTTCATTTCAGAGTGGTAGGCTGATTTACGCCGAGACATGTTCCAAGTGCTTTGACCTAAAATACGCTGGGGCACACTGAGGCCTTGACCTGTCTGTCTATGATATAGATTTTGGGGCTTGGTCACCCTTGGTTGGCTAGCGCTAGCTTGACCTGTTGGTCCAGACCATTGACCTCTCCTTTTGGCACACTTGTGCTAATTCTATGGCTTAGCAACATTGGGTCTCGTCTTATGATTGGTGCCTCGATCTAATTGAGTATCATGTTGAGCGCGGTTCTCTTCCACGGGTTCTTCAATAATCAATTTCCCTTTCCCTTTCTCAGGACAGAAGGAAATAGTTTTGAACTCAAAAGGGCTCTTATTGGTAGGATTGAAATGAAGCCCTTCCTTTCTAAAATTGACCCGGGTACCTAAAATAGCATCTAGATTAGATTTTCCCATAGTCATTTTTTCTAGGGTAGATTGTTTTCCATTCAACTCTTCTTCAACTCTTTCCAAGTTTTTCTGCATCACAAGATTAACAGTGTTAACGGCCTCATACTTTTCAAGATTAAGTCTACTCTCGTTTTCCCACTCTTTACATCTTTATTTAGTCTGGCTTAAGTGTTATTTAAGAGTAACACTCTCTTCTTTTAAGACTAACAGATCTGAGCAGCTGATTTCAGCTTGTTTTTTCAGTTCTTCATTCTCAGCTTTTATGGTTTCTAGCTCCTTGTTAGCAGGATCATTTTGAGCAAGAGGGTTTAGTTTCTTCTTCAATTGTCTATTCTCCTTTCTATATATTTCAAATTTCTCAAGTAGGTTTGCATATGCATCTTCCCAATCTTCTACTGAAAATGTCTCGAAAGGATCCCTTACCTGATCCTCACTTTCGTCAGCCATCAAGCAGACATTGTTTTCATCTTCATCCGAAGAGGAGCTTTCATCCTCCTCTTCTTCATCGCTCCAGGTGGACACCGTGGCCTTGGGCTTCTTTCCCTTGGTCTTGGTCAGCTGCTTCATTAACTTGGGACATTCTCCTCGCATATGTCTTGGTTTCTTGCATTAGTAGAAAATTAAAGTATCCGACTTCTTTAGTTGAGTAGATTTGAAGTTGGGGTTTCTACTTACCTGGGGGTTCTTCTTCTTCTTCTGGATTTTACCTCTTCTTTTTAGGAAATTGTTGAACTATCTAGTGAGCATAGCATGGTCCATCAGTGATGTCTCTGGGAAGTCATCTTCATTCTCTTCATCTGAGTCCTCTGTGTTCTCAGACACCTTGAGCCCAACAATCTTCTTCGGTTTAATATCTTCCTCACTTCGCTTGAAGTTAAGCTCATACGTCATGAGCGAGCCTATCAATCCATCAATGGTCAGTGTAGATAAATCCTTTGAATCCTCAATGACAGTGGCCTTGGTGTGCCATGCTGAGGTGAGAGATCTGAGGATCTTCCTGATAAGTTCAGTTTGAGCATATTCTTTGCCTAGAAGTTTCAGATTGTTTGTTAACTGAGCGAATCTTGCATACATTTCAGAGATAGATTCTTCTGGCTTCATTCTGAACATTTCATATTCAGAAGTTAACAGATTGGCCTTGGTGGCCCTTACTTCAGATGTCCCCTCATAGATTAACTGAAGTCTCTCCCACATTTCTTTTTCTATTTTGCAAGTGGAGATTCTTGAGTATTCTGTGGGGTGGATAGCGCATTGCATGATATTCATGGCGCTCCAATTAGTGTTGGATTTTTTGACCTGTTCTGGGGTCCAGGTGTCATCTACCTCGGGTAAGATGAAAGGACCTTTACTAACCACACGCCAAATCTGGTGATCCTGGCCAAGCAGGAAAACTTCCATTCGCTTCTTCCAGTAGAGACAATTAGTACCATCAAAAAATGGCAGTTTATTGATGGCTGTTGTGCCTCTTTGGCATTTGGTTTTTATGATAGCAAGACAGTGAGTGCATTTGAGTGCATTTGATATTGTACCTTGATGATAGCAATGTTATTGTGTTTTGATGATTGCAACACAGTCAGTGCATTATGATATTGTGTTTTGAATATGGCTGCTGATATGATTGCATAGGACTGTGTCTGATATACATCATTGAATGCATGAGTTTGCATGAGTATTGCATGATGCGTTGACGCAAGGGATCATTACGTCAACTCACTGGTCTGTCCCAGAGCTGGTCTATAAAATGTGTCAACTGGTGCGTCGACGCAGTGGACTCAATGCGTTGACACATTAGAATTGTTTTGAAAGAGCTCTTGCTTTGCTTCATGCATTAGTCTAAACACTGTCCATCTGAGTGTCTCATGCAGAGTCAATTCATATAGTCTATACACTCTGGTGCATGTTGTTCGTAAAGTCTACACATGGCCTGTCGGTTGTCATGTCTTCACATTGTCTTAGGCTAAGTATGTACATCGTCAATGTTATTTGAAGTCCATACATTGCATACATTAGACTTGAAGTGTGTACATTGAGCGTCTCACTTAGCGTCTAAGGCAATATCTACACATTGGTTTTCACTTGAAGTCTATACACTCGACTGCCTTGTCTTGATCAAGTCTGTACAGTCGCTAAGTCTGTACATCCTCCAGGCGCTCACGAAGTCTATACATTGGGTTTCTTTTCAAGTCTGTACAGACTTTGGTTTGTGCAAGTCTATACATCCTCCCGTTCAGATTTCCAAGTCTATACAACGTTGTTGAGTGGAAGTCTGTACAGCCGGTGGGTTGCAAGTCCATACATTGTGAACCTCAAAGCCTGTACAGACCTTGCCTTGTTCAAGTCTGTACATCGTTCATTTGTCTTGGCAAGTCTACACATTGGTAGTCTGTACATCATTCGTGAAGATTGAACTTTGAGCAAGTATATACATTGGACGAGTCTGTATCGTGCCTCAGTCATGAAGTCTATACATCGTCTGTCTTCATTGAAGTCTCACGAAGTCTGTACATTGCATGAAGTATATACATTACATGAGCTGAATGCTTACAAAGTCTATACACTCACTCAGTGCTCACACTTGCTCATCTGCTGTTGACAAAGTCTATACACTGTCTTCAGATGATGACAACAATGAAGAACAGGGTCGACGCTGGGAGTTCAATGCGTCCACGCTTCAGCTGAAGAGAATTTCAGAGCTTCACCTGGCTGCGCCAACTCCATGCTACAGCAGCGTCGACGCAGTAGTTAATAAGGCAGAGTCCATAGCTCACTGGAATACTGCAGTGCGTCAACGCCACTGCAAGACAGCGTCGACGCAGCACGCCCATCTGTTGAAGACTTGATCACTGGATCATCAATGCGTCAACGTCATTGCTAGACAGCGTCGACGCAGCCATTGAGCCTGATAGGCATCTAGCTCGGAGAAAGTTTAGAAGGTTAACGCTGGAGTTCTTAGCGTCCACGCAGCATACAAACAAGCCGAACTATTTGTTGCAGAAACAAACCACTGCGTCAACGCTTTAGCCTAGCAGCGTCAACGCAGCATGTCTATCCGCCAAATACATTGATCACTGGACTGCCCATGCCGATGCGTCAACGCAGCAAGCTGATGGAGTCAACGCAGCAGACTTGAGTTTCATAGGTTGAAGATCTCTGAAGGCTGCGTCAACCCCTTGAAGCAAGTGCGTTAACGCCACCTCACTCCAGTTGCTGAGCGTACTGATGAGGGGGCACGTGATCCGATGGGAGTAAGGGGCAGGATGCTGACACGTGTTAGATAAGGGGTGCTACCCCGCCAAGTGGACCAATTAGTGGTCACTAGGGCATTTTCTACTCAACCTTCGGAGGCTCTGTTTCTGATATAAAAGCACCCCATCATCCTCTCGAAAAGGGAAAACTCTCCACGTAAGAAGAGGAAGCTCTCCTGCGAAGAAATCTGAGAGTGTGAGCAAAAGAAGAAAAGAGAAGCAGTAGAGCGAAGAAGAAGAAGGAGAAGGAAGAAGAAGAAGAAGAAGAAAGAGAAGAGACAGAGAGAGCCTACGAAAGAGAAGAGCAGAGAGTGAGAGATTAGTGAAAGAAGAAGAGAAGTGCAGAGAGAAAGAAAAAGAAAGAAAGAGATCATGAGAAGAAGAGACTGAGAGAGGTTGTTTGAAGATCTGTCTTCACTGGACCATGGATCAAATCCAGGCCAGTCAGCTCTTTAAGAGCCACATTGTGCTTTACGTTTACAGCTTTCCGACTGCTGTTATCTTGTCTTTTCTTTTCTATTTTACATTTTCTTTCAAGCTATTAGCCAGCGGTTTGCAGAGGAGGACTCCTCTGGACAGCAAGCTGTGTTGCTCAGCGGGCAGTGGAGGTTTCCACTGGACGGGTAAGCTGTAATCCCCAGCGGTTGCAGTGGTGGATTCCACTGGACGGCAAGCTGTGAGGCCCAGCGGTTGTAGGCAAGCTGTGATGCCCAGCTGTTCAAGCTGTGAGTCAGTAGAATCCACACTCGGGTTGAGTGTGGGGTGGATGTAGGTCTGCAAGACCGAACCACCTAAAAACCCCTCTTGCATTGTAGTTTGATTGCTTATGGTTTGCTTCCGCTAGATGAATGCATAGGGGCACTCCAGGTGTTTGGCTTCTGGTTGAGCAGAAGAGTTAATTAGTCTTCTTAGAGTGCTTTAATTTGTCAAGAGAGCGAAATTCTAGTTGAACTATATTTTGTCTAAATCTGTCTTGTTAGCACTCTAGTGATCTTAATGTGTGTTTGTTCAGTTCCGCATCTGCCCATTAACATTTAAGCTTGTCTAGTTTGTGAACTAGTAATTCTAGTGAGCATCATATTTTAATTGGGTGAAAGATTTTTAAAGGGCTATATTCATTCACCCCCCCTCTGAATACTGCACCGAACCCAACAATTGGTATCAGAGCGGTCTCTGACTTAACAGATCTAACAATCTGCAGAGGATCCTGCTAACTGTTTAGTGCATTTCAGAGTGGGTGTATTGTGCTCGTTGTTTTGTTTCACCGGTTTAGTGCTTTACCTTGCCCATCTGGTTTTGCTGCATTTCCTGTCATTTGTTTTAGTGAGTTGAATCTGTCTGCCATCTGTCCAAATGGATCGTCCTCCAATTTATGATGGTTCTAACTTTGAAAGTTGGCTAGGAGGCCTAGCTGTGTATGTAGATTCCATAGATCCCAAATTATGGAGTTTGCTATCCAAAGGCCCACATCGATTACCCAAAGATCAGACCAAGTGGTCTAGTGAGGACACCTTTAAGAACTGTGATAATGTTATAATTCTTAATATCTTGAGAGCTGCTGTTAATACTGATGTATATTCTTTTGCTCTCAGGTGCAATTCTGGAAAAGAGATATATGACAAAGTTATCTCTGCGCATAACCAACAGAGTGATAGTTGTTTGATGGCCAACCGGGATAATGAAGATTCCTCATCCAAGGTAAATTCTGAATCTGAACCCGAAGAGATTTCAATTGATGAATTATGGGATATGTATGAGGAACGTTCTGAGATATGTAAATATTTGAAATCTGAAAATAGAAAGCTGAAAAAGAAATGTGATCAGATTAATTCAAATGCTCATTGTAAAAAATGTCAAGATGTGAGAAAATCTCATGAAATGTGCTTAGCTAATCTGAATGTGAGTAAGGAACAAAGTTCCTTTTTGGAAAACAAAAATCATGAACTCACTGCCAAGATTTCTGAACTTGAAGATAAGCTGAATTCATTAGGAAATGATCAAATCTTAACTAATGAATTAGTTCAGAATGAATAAACTAGAAAGGAGAATGAAGAACTGAAGCTGCTTAATTTTGCTATGTCTGAGAGACTCTTAATGCTTGAAAGAGGGAAAAGTTCAATTGAAAATGAACGTGAGAGAGTGACTGCATTAATAGAAGAGATTGATAGCTACAAAGCCATTAATGTCTTACTTAATGAAAAGATCACAGATTCTGAAATTCTCATTTCCTCTCTCAAAAATGAAATCACTGAATTGAACAATTCTCTGTCTGAGTCATTTAAAAACAAAGAAAATTCAAAGGCTGCTTCGAAGAAGAAAGTCTCTGATGGAGGCAGTAAACAGGAAGAGAGAAAAAGAATGTATACAACCTTTGTGCGTAGCTCTGAGTTAGCTAGCACTTCAGCTTCTCCTTCATGTCTGCCTGCGAATCAGATAGAAAAACAAAAGAAAACAAAACAGAATAAAAATTTGTATGTTGAAATTTCTCAGGCCAAACTGTCTCATGTTAAAAGAAAGAATGTGAAATATTTCTACTGTGGTAAATCTGGCCATGAGATGGATGTTTGCTTTGTCATGAGAGAGGATGAACTGAAATCAGATAGAATTCATGCTATGAATTCTAAATCGAAGAAACCTTCTCATGATCAAAATAAGAGAATTCAATGCTTTTACTGTCATAGAATTGGCCACTTTATGCATGATTGTAGATTAAAGAAGCAAGATGATTTGAATGCTAAAGAGCTTCATGATAGGAATCATGCATATCTGAAAAAGAAACTTCATTGCCTTCATTGTAACAAATTGGGCGATATTGCTGTAAATTGTTGGCATGCTAAGGGAAGAACAATTAACTCCAAAACTGCTATAATCCCTGTAAAAAGACATGCATTCTATAAGAATCTTGACAGAATGAATTCTTCATGTTTTGAATGTGAAAAACATGGCCACACAGTCAAGGACTGTTGGCATGTTCAAAAGAATCATATTAACCCCCATGCTGTCAAATTCCATGGAAAATAATTTGTGAAATTTTCTTATTTTAATTGTGGAAAACCTGGCCACAAAGCCTCTGAGTGCTGGGTGGCAGAGTTCAGAAAACAAAATGCCCATGCACACAACAGAAATTTTGACGTTCATGCACATGAATTTAATACTTACAATAAGGTGCATAAAATGAACTTAAATTCTGTTAGTTATCATGGTAAGACTGGTCAATTTGGCTATTCCTTGTCCAGCTATAAGTTGATGGGCTATGATGATAATTCTATTAAGAGACCAGTCAGAACACCTGTTAGGGCTCATACAGGACCCAAGGCAGCTTGGGTTCCTGCAAGATCATATTGATTGATATGTTGCAGGTGTGCCTTGGTGAGAGAAATAAAAGGGGTAATTTAGCCAAGGCACTTAAAAGGGAAGCCCCAGGATTCTACATTTCAGGTCAGTTCTGAACTTTGCTTTAAATTCCATTATCTGAAATTGTGAGCATGAAAATTATGAGTTTCATATTGATTTGCTTGATTGATTGTTGATGATCTCTTCATGTCTAGCTGATCAGTCTGCATTCCAGACTCAGCTACTGAATTTTACTTTGCATATATCTGATGCTCTTCTCTCACTGATTATTGCACTGAATAAATGGGCTGTTGGATGCTCTGCACAATCATTTTTACAGTCGATGCTTTATATGAACCTTGTGTCAATGGACTACATGCTTGTTGTTGATTGCATAACTTGCTGATTGTGAATGATTCTTTAGTGTATAGAGTCAATGCATGTGTCTTGTGTCAATGCATTGCATGCTTGATTACATACTTGGACTGAACTTGAATGGGTCAGTTAGTGCATACAGTCAATGCATGTGTCCAGTGTTTGCATACATCATATGCATGACTGTCAATGAAATTGATCAATGCATGTAGGACAGTATGTTGCATAGCATATCTCTTGCATCATGATGTCAGGGGGAGCTGAGAGTTTTTCTGTTCAATTCATTGAATCCTTGCTACTTCTCACTGTCCCCATCTAGTTCTTTCATATCTTTTGACATCAGATGCTCCAGGAACTCAATGCCTATTGCTATCATTTCCCTAACCTTCACTGAACAACAGTTCTGTTTCTGGTTTAGTACATTGAGTTGTGATTATTTCAATTGTTCTTTTATAAGAATCACTCTCACAAATTGAAAAGAACTAAAGGTTTAACCTTTATAAATTGAAGAGTCAAATGTCTACCTTCAGAATCTGAGATAAATGAAAAATTTTTATAGCTCTTAATCTTTGTCTCTTGGTAAGATTAGAAAAAGTTTTTGTAATGCCTAATGTATTGATCTGGAAATTTCTAAAAAATGTGAATAAGAGTGTGTACTGTTTTTCAAACAATCACTCTAAAAGAGATAAGGGCAGCAGTAAATAAGATCATAAATGCTATGAACTGAACATAGTGACAGAGCAATGGCTGAATTGCACTGAGAAATTGTGATCTCCTCCAATGAAGCAGGAGAACTCATAGTCATGAAGTGCTTCAGAATATCTCTGTTCAAAGGGTCAAATCTATAGGGAGAGTTCTTACCAAGTAACTGGGGGTACTGACCTCTAATCAAGGTGTACCCTTGTAGCAACCCTGATAAATGAATATTGAAATAAAATTAAAAACATATATATTACAGAAAATACAGATAATAAAACAAAGTATAAATAACGCCTTTTAGTAAGGCGTTAATTTAAAAAGAAACGCCTCTATAAACGGCGTGACTAAAGAAAGGACGCCCACACATGTGGTCGTCAACTCTCACGCGACCAAATAGGCAAGTAAAAGAAACGCCCATATCTTGGACGTGTTTCAAAAACAAGGAACGCCCTTCTCCAAGACGTTTCTTAATAAACGACCTAAACAAGGTCGTCAATTCAAGAATGGACGCCCTGACCTAAGGCGTTAATTCCATTCGTGAACCGTTCGAACCCAGAACTTATCCAGGGTAAGTGATAAGCATTAGAAAGAGTTCAAACGTGGTAATGACTCTATCATAGAAGTATTACTTCCACACAATCACCAACCCTACTAGGACACCCAAAATCCTATAAAAACTCTCGTTCATCTAAACCCTAAACCTATTTGATTCGTTCGTCTGCAGAGGTACGTAAGAGGAGCATTCCTTCTTATTTTCCTTAAATCCCTACGTCTGTTACATGAAGAACTAACAGTTCTTCATCTTCTTCTGTTACAGGTTAAGAAGCCCCTATGTTTTGAAGAAGCATAGTTCTTCATCCGGGTAAAAATTATTTACCTTCGTATGATGTTCAGATCACAAAGAAACTGATACAGTTTCTTTATTTTCTTATAGGATAATTGTAGTTCTTCTTCTACAATCAAAGCCATCGTCTTCTTCCATCAACCAATAGCCGTGGTCTTCAGGAGCCTAACCGAGCATCATCCTCTGCTAGTCAAACCCCTCACGGTCATCTTTAAATCCATTATTAAGGTAGGATTTTCTCAAGTTATTGTAGCCCAAATGACAATAACGCAAGATATATGTATAATCATGGCATGCATACAGTTTTGTTTTCGTTTCTGCAAAATTTTGAAAGAAACGCCCCTGTCACGGGCGCTATTTTACAGGAAACGACCCTCACAAGGTCGTTAATTCAAACGTATACGCCTTTTATACAGGCGTTAATTTCATGAAAATCGCATGTAATTAATGATTGATCCTGTTTAAAATTCAATAAATAGGAGGTATCGATTCTAATAGCTTGCATAACTCTACCTGTGAATTCCTGTTAATTTTATTGTCATGACCATGCCTCCTGCCTTTTAAAAATTTATATCCTGAAATATTGTAAATTTCTTGAATTCACGACTTGGACAAAGTCGTTTTTCATATTTTAACGCCCCATAACAGGGCGTGAATATTAAAGCTAACGCCCCACGACAGGGCGTAAATTAAGAAGAAACGCCCCTTTCTAGGGCGCGTTCTCTATAAATTCCTGAAATATATATATACTATGTAAAATAGAATTAAACAGTAACGCCCCTTTCAAGGGCGTGTTTTATATAAATCCTGAAAATGAATTATATTCTGACAGATATGTAAATAATAAGACGCCTTCTGGTGAAGTCGTCAACTCTTTAATAAACGCCCCTTCCAAGGGCGCGTTTTAGTTAAATTACTGAATTATTGAAAATTCTACAAAACGGAAAATATGTAAACGCCCTTCTGTTAGGCGTTAAATACTTGAGAAACGACTCTACTTAAGTCGTTATTTTACTGTAAAACTGATTTTTCCACTGTTTCTGTTAACCGATGGTTTCATATGCTATAATATATATATATCGGCACTATTCTCCACTACAAGTATAGTCCCACGTTTCATGTAAATTTATCGATCACACTCAACTCTCATTGACATACAAGCTCTCCATTGGACATTCCGTTCCTTTGGACTAGCGAGTTAGTCATAGAGACCTCCGTAAGACTCCTCGTAGCCTTGGATTCCCTCAAGGCCGACTGAGCTGGTTGTACCCTAAAAACCCATTACACGATCCTTGCCATGTCAATCTAAAGAAACATGGTATACCGGCCCTTATGTTTATACAAAGAGTATATCATAAGAAAATTCTTAATGGGATGATGATATCATGCCATATCATGTCGTTCTTGTAAACCTCAATTCTATGATAAGAATGAGGGTATCTTACTTTGATATACTGTTCATGTGGACCTCAATTCTATATAAAGAATGTCCATACTGATTTGTCATGGTACCTAAGTTAAGGGAACCATATTCTACCTAGTTTTGTCGATATCGTGATTATACCGTTATTATCAATCTATGTCCTTTGTCATATTTTGGACTCTATTCTATCCAAGTTGTCATACATGTCTACAAGCTTGATTATTGAAATTCTATATTGGCTATATAAACAAGAGTGGATGTCAAAAATACATGATAAATGCCTGCGCATATAGGGCCCGATCTGGTCCTGGGAGGAGCACCCGAAAGTACTTGTGCCCATGGGAGTTAAAATGATAAGGTATCTAGCATTATACCGAGTACTTGACTTGCTTGATTGGACATTCCACACACATCTTGTACTTGAATCGTACCTGACTTGACATGAAATGCGTGGCCCGAAAAAAAGTAATTTACTTGCTTGATACATGATAGCCAAAGTTCTTGACATGACTTGTTAAACGTACTTGCTTAAATATCTTGAATACCCTTGTTATCTTGTTGAAAGATCATGATTAGTCCATCTTATTTCCTTGATATTACATTCTCTCTATCTTGTCATTTTATGCGAGCATGCATAACTTTATTGCATTCATGAAAGATGTAATTACTTAAACCCCTTGCTAGTACTTGAGATATAATTTCCTACTGAGCGTTCGCTCATTCCGTTTGTCCCTTTGTACTTTTCAGGTAAGTCCGACGACGATGGAAGTCAATCGGATGGGAATAGTCAAGAGTGAAGTGATAGAGATTCTACAAGTGTCTTCTAGTCTTTTTCTATAGTTTCCTTGAGTCAACTATGTATTCTTTTCCTTTTTATTAAACAGAGTATTGGATTTGTAATAGTCTATCCATTATGAAATAAAGGATTGGGTTATCTTGCTATTTTGCGCATCTCTGTCTTTGTGTCGAATACACGACCACTCTGATTGACATGATTGATATAGACACGTTGCGCACCTCCGGGTATCTTCCGCGCTCGGGGCGTGACAACCCTTAATGTCAAAAGTGAAGACTACTCTTTGTGGGTTTTGATCTGAAATAGGTCTAGTAGTTTATGCCTAGTAACTGGGGGTACTTGCCTCTGATCAAGGTGTACACCTAATGTCAACAGCATAAATACCACTGATCTATTTACTTATTTCAGATTCTGAAAAATTCAAAAGTGAAAATCAAACTGCCGTAACCTTTCGAAAAATCAAAAGTCAATGAGTGAAAATTATTTTTATCAATACATGTTCTAGTTGCCTCTCTTGAATTTCCTTGTTTATTCACAAAAGGGTATTATTTCTGACTTATCTATTAATACCATGTGCCCTAGATTCATTGCTATAAATGGAATCTATAAAATCTTGTTCAGGGGTCAAATGTTTTACTCTAGATTTATCACTGTTAAACCTGAATTTTTGTGAAAATTGTATGTTGCTGATTCTTATACTTTAACCGTTGTTTATAATCATGCTTCCCTTCTGAACCTATGATTCAGCTCTTGTCAAGTGACCCTCCTACATTCTCTTCCTTGTTTATCTGTTCATATTCCTTCTCAAAGGGGAAGCTATTATTTAGGGGGAGAAATAATTCAGGGGAGTCCTACATTCAGGGGGAGAATGTTCTAGAGGAATTTGCATGCATAATGCACTTTGCACTCTTGTTTTTACTATTTTTCTCTTTTTGATCATGTCAAAGGGGGAGAAAATCTGGTATGTGACTCACTGTCACATTGTGTTGCCATCATCAAAAAGGGGGAGAATGTTGTGCCTCTTTGGCATTTGGTTTTGATGATAGCAAGACAGTGAGTGCATTTGAGTGCATTTGATATTGTACCTTGATGATAGCAATGTTATTGTGTTTTGATGATTGCAACACAGTCAGTGCATTATGATATTGTGTTTTGAATATGGCTGCTGATATGATTGCATAGGACTGTGTCTGATATACAGCATTCAATGCATGAGTTTGCATGAGTATTGCATGATGCGTTGACGCATGGGATCATTGCGTCAACTCACTGGTCTGTCCTAGAGCTGGTCTATAAAATGTGTCAACTGGTGCGTCGACGTAGTGGACTCAATGCGTTGACGCATTGGAATTGTTTTGAAAGAGCTCTTGCTTTGCTTCATGCATTAGTCTAAACACTGTCCATCTGAGTGTCTCATGCAGAGTCAATTCATATAGTCTATACACTCTGGTGCATGTTGTTCGTAAAGTCTACACATGGCCTGTCGGTTGTCATGTCTTCACATTGTCTTAGGCTAAGTATGTACATCGTCAATGTTATTTGAAGTCCATACATTGCATACATTAGACTTGAAGTGTGTACATTGAGCGTCTCACTTAGCGTCTAAGGCAATGTCTACACATTGGTTTTCACTTGAAGTCTATACACTCGACTGCCTTGTCTTGATCAAGTCTGTACAGTCACTAAGTCTGTACATCCTCCAGGCACTCACGAAGTCTATACATTGGGTTTCTTTTCAAGTCTGTACAGACTTTGGTTTGTGCAAGTCTATACATCCTCCCGTTCAGATTTCCAAGTCTATACAACGTTGTTGAGTGGAAGTCTGTACAGCCGGTGGGTTGCCAGGTCCATACATTGTGAACCTCAAAGCCTGTACAGACCTTGCCTTGTTCAAGTCTGTACATCGTTCATTTGTCTTGGCAAGTCTACACATTGGTAGTCTGTACATCATTCGTGAAGATTGAACTTTGAGCAAGTATATACATTGGACGAGTCTGTATCGTGCCTCAGTCATGAAGTCTATACATCGTCTATCTTCATTTAAGTCTCACGAAGTCTGTACATTGCATGAAGTATATACATTACACGAGCTGAATGATTACAAAGTCTATACACTCACTCAGTGCTCACACTTGCTCATCTGCTGTTGACAAAGTCTATACACTGTCTTCAGATGATGACAACAATGAAGAACAGGGTCGACGCTGGGAGTTCAATGCGTCCACGCTTCAGCTGAAGAGAATTTCAGAGCTTCACCTGGCTGCGTCAACTCCATGCTACAGTAGCGTCGACGTAGTAGTTAATAAGGCAGAGTCCATAGCTCACTGGAATACTGCAGTGCGTCAACGCCACTGCAAGACAGCGTCGATGCAGCACGCCCATCTGCTGAAGACTTGATCATTGGATCATCAATGCGTCAACGCCATTGCTAGACAGCGTCGACGCAGCCATTGAGCCTGATAGGCATCTAGCCCGGAGAAAGTGTAGAAGGTTAACGCTGGAGTTCTTAGCGTCCACGCAGCATGCAAACAAGCCGAACTATTAGTTGCAGAAACACACCACTGCGTCAACGCTTTAGCCTAGCAGCGTCAATGCAGCATGTCTATCCACCAAATACATTGATCACTGGACTGCCGATGCCGATGCGTCAACGCAGCAAGCTGATGGAGTCAACGCAGCATACTTGAGTTTCATAGGTTGAAGATCTCTGAAGGCTGCGTCAACCCCTTGAAGCAAGTGCGTTAATGCCACCTCACTCCAGTTGCTGAGCGTACTGATGAGGGGGCACGTGATCTGATGGGAGTAAGGGGCAGGATGCTGACACGTGTTAGATAAGGGGTGCTACCCCGCCAAGTGGACCAATCAGTGGTCACTAGGGCATTTTCTACTCAACCTTCAGAGGCTCTGTTTCTGATATAAAAGCACCCCATCATCCTCTCGAAAAGGGAAAACTCTCCACGGAAGAAGAGGAAGCTCTCCAGCGAAGAAATCTGAGAGTGTGAGCAAAAGAAGAAAAGAGAAGCAGCAGAGCGAAGAAGAAGAAGAAAGCAGAAGAAGAAGAAGAAAGAGAAGAGACAGAGAGAGCCTACGAAAGAGAAGAGCAGAGAGTGAGAGATTAGCGAAAGAAGAAGAGAAGTGCAGAGAGAAAGAAAGAAAGAGATCGTGAGAAGAAGAGACTGAGAGAGGTTGTTTGAAGATCTGTCTTCACTGGACCGTGGATCAAATCCAGGCCAGTTAGCTCTTTAAGAGCCACATTGTGCTTTACGTTTACAGCTTTCCGACTGCTGTTATCTTGTCTTTTGTTTTCTATTTTACATTTTCTTTCAAGCTGTTAGCCAGCGGTTTGCAGAGGAGGACTCCTCTGGACAGCAAGCTGTGTTGCTCAGCGGGCAGTGGAGGTTTCCACTGGACGGGTAAGCTGTAATCCCCAGCGGTTACAGTGGTGGATTCCACTGGATGGCAAGCTGTGAGGCCCAGCGGTTGTAGGCAAGCTGTGATGCCCAGCTGTTCAAGCTGTGAGTTAGCGGAATCCACACTCGGGTTGAGTGTGGGGTGGATGTAGGTCTGCAGGACCAAACCACCTAAAAACCCCTCTTGCATTGTAGTTTGATTGCTTATGGTTTGCTTCCGCTAGATGAATGCATAGGGGCGCTCCAGGTGTTTGGCTTCTGGTTGAGCAAGGGAGTTAATTAGTCTTCTTAGAGTGCTTTAATTTGTCAAGAGAGCGAAATTCTAGTTGAACTATATTTTGTCTAAATCTGTCTTGTTAGCACTCTAGTGATCTTAATGTGTGTTTGTTCAGTTCCGCATCTGCCCATTAGCATTTAAGCTTGTCTAGTTTGTGAACTAGTAATTCTAGTGAGCATCATATTTTAATTGGGCGAAAGATTTTTAAAGGGCTATATTCATTCACCCCCCCTCTGAATACTGCACCGAACCCAACAATGGCTTGCCCCTCAGCTACATAGCTGCGAGGGACACTCCCATTGGATTTCCCAGGGTCGTTGCACCACATCTCTGGGATCCTGCTCTGATACCAACTGTTGGATGGTAAAGAGAGGATCTAAAGGGGGGTGAATAGATCCAGGTATTTACAAATAGCACTTTTAAATGTTTTTCAAGATTAACAACGATGAATCAAAACGAACCACAGAACTTATCTGGAAGCAGTGGGTTACAAAGTGGAATGACAGGATGAATATCTTAGGAACCCTGTGAATGGAGATAGGAGAGATGGAAGGAGAGCATCACACCGTGGCGCAAGGTTTTAAGGTGGTTCGGTTGTCTCAGAACAAACCTTCGTCCACCCCTCTCCCAACTAGGAGAGGCTTCCACTCTTTGGCCAAAAGAAGTGTAACCACACACACACACACACACACACACACACACACACACACACACACACACACACACACACACACACACACACGAGGAGCAAACTCCTCACGAGGATGAAATACTTACCACACACGGGGACAAGCCCCACAGGCAACTGATTTGAAATGAAAAAAAGCAACAAGGGAAAAACTGAAAAATGTTGTAGGTGCCATGGCTGCTGATGTAAGGCACTGTAGGAAATAAGGGAGGTGTTAGCAGGCACTCATCTCTCCTTTCCTTCTCTCCCTTTTGTTTTACATGCTATGCTTCTTCTTGAAAGACCCAACTTCAATTCATGCAGCAGCTCCAGCAGCAACATTTCTTCAAGCATGGAGTCCTTCTTATAGGCGCAAGCAGTCCTCCCAATAGGAGGTTTCAGCCCGTATGTGATTGGCCCTTCATAATCTATTATTTGTCTTCAGGGAGCTTTTGCCTTGGCAGCCTCTGATTGGCTAGAGAAGCAGTAAAAGGATTCCCATCATTTTGGTTTTTTTGGTTGATCAGAGGGTGCGAGTAGAGCTTCCCAAGTAAGATCTGCATCATCCTTTTCTTTGTTGGTTGGACTGTCCAGGACATCCTTTTGTCCTGTGAGATTTCTGGAACATCAAATCTGATTGGGCGGAGGCAAAAAGCTGGGTAGCAGACATGTGACTATTCCTGGATATGGTAACCTGCATTTCTATTAACCAAAAGGGCTGAAATAGAAAGCCAATGATGACAGGGAAGTTGACTGAGCAAAGATACCTTTCCAGACCTCAAAAGATAGGAATTTTGGCATTTGTGGTTCCTATTTATGCTATCTGGATCCAATTCAGAAAATAGTGCAGGTTTGCTAAAAATGGCTTTGGAACCCGCTCAGTGAGGCATTTTGTCGAACAGGTGCTCTTCTCCATGAGGTCGGTGCAGATTAGCTTGGCATGCCTTATGAGGTCGATGCACATAAGATGCTTGCTCCTTGGTAGGGTTGGTGCTCATTTGGAGAGCCTTCAGTTGAGATCGGTGCATACTGGAAAAACAAGGTCAGTGCACATATGAGAAACAAGGTCAGTGCACATTTTAAGGTCGGTGCACATTTCTGTTCCAACACATATACGTCGATGCACATTTAGAACTTAGCATACCAAAGTCTGTGCACATTTGGATAGTCGGTGCACAATTGAAATTCTTCAATAGAGGTCGGTGCACATTATGAATTTACCACAACCAGGTCGATGCACATTCCAAGGTCCACGCTTGTCAAGGTCGGTGCACATTAAGAGCTTCTTCTGATGTGACACCACCTTGGGGTGATAGTCACAAGACCGAATGCCCTTGGACTTACAATTGCAAGCATGTATCTTTGAGCGGCGGACTTACTCTAGCGAACTCACTCGCGTGGCGCACACTAGTGCCCGTAGGCGACTCGGCAATGATGGAGAGCGTCCGAGGCGGGACCTTGATGCTCCAATGGTTCGATAGCTTGGGGAGAACCCCAAATAGGCCAGGGATGCCCAACTCACGGGCGGCCAGCACACCAAGGGTGTGGGATGTAGGGGATCACTCACAACTCGCTCGCGGTGATCACTCACATCAATGGTAATTATGGGCCGAGCTCTCACTCTCCGTCCGATGAAGCAATAACGATAATACTATGCTAAGCAAGGAATTTAAACCAACCAAGAGGGGGACTGAGGCTCACCTGGTCGGCGTGAAGACGCCGACCCCGGCCGGAGACGGGGGTGAGCGGGGAGGGGAGGATATGCACCCGCACGTCGCGTCGATGAAGCTTCAAACCTGAAATTTCAGATTACATGCACTACGCCCCATGCAAGGGGGGGGGGGATCTTTGGGAAGGGAAGCCAATGACTACACCCAAACACTACCTCCACACAGGGAGGGGCCTTCATCCGGCCAAGCAAAAGGGGAAAAATTGAGCTAGAAGCAAAGAAAGGGAGCCGGTGCCGATTCTGACCACTCTCTGCGCTTCTGGACAGGCAATTGGTTATCTTGGCGCTGCGGCCACTCCAGATTTTTGTTGATGACGAAACCAGTTGGAATTTTTTCGTAGCTGGATCGGGATGACGCTTGAATTTTATTGATTTCTTTGGTCACAGGTGCTGGTCTGGGCAGAAGCCCGAACAGGGTGGCAGGTCTTCAGTTCAGACTGCTTCAGGTTCACAACAGCAGGAAGAAGATGTTGCCACAAGCGCTCCAGAGCTCAGAATCAGACACCGCCAGAGTCGTTGGAACCGTCGGTGAGTCCTCTTCGAAGTGAGACCAACGGGGATGCTAAACGTTGTCAGAGTAGACCAGTAGAGCTCGAATAATGAGCGGGAGTCGGAGCAGACTATCAGAAGCAGAACCGCACACCCGGAGGAAGAAAATGAGAACTCTTGATTTCAAGCGCAAAACAGAGCTCCACTTCTTGATTCTGGAAGTAGACTTGTCGAAGAAACTCCCTGCCAAGTCTCGCCTCCAGATCTTCAAGAGAGTGGTCGTGGTAGCTTCAAGAGTCAGCTTCAGGTTACTCTTCAGGGAGGAAGTGCGCAGTCGGGGAAGAACGGCTCCCCCGGGTAACCACGATCTCAGAAAGGGATGAGATGACCGCCGTTGCGAAGAGGACGGAGAGACACTTCCAACAGTACCTCTTGAGCCTCTAGGGACGCTGGGATGAAGTTTGGGCTAGCTCTACAAGCTGTTGGTACTCTACTACGTGCGACCTGAGAATTGCAGGTGGTGAAAGGTGGTGGGGAATGGGGTAGAAGGGATGGGAAATGGGGTGGATGGGTATGGGGGCAACCCCTGGCTGTGAGGGGGTCTGGGAGGGGGTGTTCCAAGGTGTGGATGGGGGAGAATGGGGTCTGGAAGGTGGTGTTTGCAATGGGTGAGAGAGGAGCTGCGAATTTGGGATGGGTGGGGGAGAGGGAAGGAGAGTTCTCTCTCCAAGGTTTGAAAATTGACTAATGGGGTGGTTAATGGGGCTTTGGGGATGGGAATGGTTGTGTTGGGGAAGGGAAGGGGTGCTTGGGGAGTGGGGAATTCTCCCTTGGGAGATGAGAGGGTGCTTAGGGAAGGGGATTGGGTAGTTGGTGGTTGGGTGGTAGAGTATGGATTGGTGGATGGTCTCTTGGGACTAGGGGTGGAGTAATGAGGGTTGGGGTAGTTGGGAGGATGAGTAATGAGGGGAGAGGAAGGGTTGATGATGTGGAGGAGAGAGTGGGAGGGGAGGAGAGAGAAAGGGGGCGCCCCCTCCTCTTGGGGAGAGAGAGAGAGAAGAGAGAGAGAAAGAGAGGGGGGAATCCACCCCTTAGAGGGAGAGAGAGAGATTTGGAGAATCCACTCCAATAAGACACTAAAACTCACTTGATTTAAATTGATCATAAAAGGTTGTTACATATGAGAGGAGTGGGGGCCTATTTATAGACTCTATACTTTTCATATGACCATAGTGACCCTGACAAACTAACTAATGACCAAATCAGTCCAAGGGAGGGGCGTCCCTGTGCCAAGCCCATTAGTTGGGCCCATTAGCCTATCAAACCAACCATATGACAACTAACTTAAGAAAATGACTCACTAACCTAGGTACATGACTCAAATAAAGGGAAAATTACATAGTTTATGACTCAAAGAAAATATGAAAATTACATGACTAGACTCAGAAACACATGACTAACACAATGGCGCTTGCCGACGAACAATCCAAGCCCAGAAAAAATGTGGAGGGGCAAGGGATGCCCCCATCAAACCCCCGGGGTGGGGAAAACTCGACCCCGTCGAGTATGGGTCCACCAGTAAAGTAGTACATCAAAATGCAGCTCCGGGCGATCCACGATCTCCAAGCTCAACCCGCGTCCATAGCCGGGGAATGGCGCTTCAGCTTTTCAAAGTGGCTCGGACACACCCTCATGCTGGCTATGAGGTCTTGCTTGCCTAGTATTGCCGCCGTGTGCTTACGTCGGGCTCTCAGGCTCATTTGTGGTGGCACTCCTAGGGTGTCTCTCGCAAGGATAGGTGTAAGCTCAAGGCACTCACTAGGATCCACCGCAGTGCCCTTAGAGGGTGCCGGATCCGCCACGTGAGAAATGGGGTGAATCCCAAAACACATAGGTAAGTCCAACCCGCAAGCCGGGTTGCCAAAGCCCCTCGGAACTTGGCAAGGTCCAAGTACTCGTGCCCTCAAATTAGAGGTGACCCTAGGGTAGAGCCACTCCAAAGTCATCATCACCAAGTTGTCAACTTGGAATTCCAAGTGGCGCTCATGAGTTTTTACCTGCTTCTTGTGAATCTCACTGCTTGTTGCTTGATACTTACTTGGATACATATGCCATGCACTATGATGCGGTGTGAGTGGATAATGTGTGGTATGCAAAGGTGGTCCAGGACAACCACATATAGACCTATCGTGCATTGATGTTATGAAGACTTTGAATGATTTGGGAGGACCGAGGCATCCATAAATGTCCCTCTCATGTGTAGGTATGATAAGTGCCGGAGGACCAGGACATCCATGAATACTCCTAATATGCTTAAGACTCATGATGAATGAAGGTGGACCATTACATCTGAATATGTACCACTCATGCTTCCTACTTGACATGTGGGTGATATGAATGAATGGACCCGACTTATGAATCATGTCAAGTGGTGCGGTATGCCTAGGCACATGCATTCCTATCCTAGAGATGACTTCCATGTGCATGGGTGTGGGGTGGCCCTTGAGCTTCCACTCGTATGGATCAAAGGGATCAAAGAAGGGGGACATCATGGAGTGGGGCAATTCATCAATCCTAAGGTGTATGTTGCCTAAGGTCAAGGCTCCCATGGTGTAACCCGATTCTAGGAAGGGAGGGATTTGGCCCAACATGGTGGGTGGGGGTAGGGTAAGGTGAGTGGTGAGTAAGGTGGGTGGGTCACATGGGGAACTAGACTCCCATAGGAAGGGATCAAGGGGATCATGATAAGGGTTACCTAGAGAGAGATACTCCATGTCCTCAAGGTCCTCACAAGGTGGTGAATAATCCTCTTCTAGTGAAATGGTTGGGCCGGTGTATGGAGTGGGTTGGTTGGTCAAGGTTCTAGGAATCAAAATGGTAGAGGAGTGGACCGGGATAGGCTCTTCCACCATGGGGAGAAGGAAAAGGAGGTCGCTAGTGTAGCAACCAATAGTGCAAACCGAGGTGATAGACCTGGTACATGGGTGGATGAGGTTAAGGCTCTTGGGTCGGTCCGCCCCTAGTGTCAACAAACAAGTGAAGTATAATTGCCACTCTAGACCCTTGAGGAGATCATCCCAACCCTCTACCTCATAGTAGGATTGGATCGTGGTGTGAAAGGAGGGGAGGGCCACAATTTGAGATTGATGTTCCATGGGTGAGAGGTGTGGGGGTGAACTAGGGACGGGGGGGCCTTGCTTGAGCCATTGGAGTATGGACTCATTCACGGTGAGGGTGTGTGTCTCTTGAGGATCCGGACTAGGAGAGGTGGGTGGAAGTGGAGATTCTTGGATTTCCTTTATGGTGGGTTGCGGATCCGGACTAGCATCCATTTCCGTGTGGGTGGGTGTGTGGGTCTCAACTTCTAATGATAATGGGGTGGGTAGGTCTAATGTGGGGGAATTGGTGATAGTCGATGCGTGGTGCACCCGAGGTGGTGAACAAGCATGGGCTTGGGTTGGGAGTGGTAAGAGAAGTAGTGGAGGTCTAGGTTGGGGTTGGGTTGGGGTAGGAAGTGGAAGATGGGTGGGTTGAGGGGGTTTGGGAAGATTATCCTTGGGAGGAGTGTCCTTGTTGGGGGACGATGGAGGGGTAATGGTGGCCGGGGTGGGAGAGGTTTCAACCACTAAGGGTATGGGAAGATGCTTTATCGTGGGGCATTGTCCGGCGATGTGCCCCAATTGGTGGCACCTATAACATTCCGGCTCGCACTTACCCGAGGTTATTTCACTCACTTCTATCTCCATAGGACCTTTTCTTTTTTGAGAATGGGTAAGGTGAGGGGTGGAGGTGGAGGTGGGGGCCAAAGGGCCTTGAATAAGGTGGGTTGTGGAATTGGGTTTTGGTTGCATTGTGGGGAATTGGGGAATTGGAGTCTTGGGTTGGCCGGGTGGGGATGGTGGAGCTAAAGTGCTCCTTGGGCTTTGGTGATCCGAGTAGGAAAAGGACACATATCTAGCCCTAAGTTGTTCCTTCATGTTTCCCCAAGTGGTGATGGGATCTTCCCTTCTAATTATCCTTAGCCCGACAATTTGTAGCAAATAGGTTTGATCCCGTTTGGTAAGTTGTGATTTGGCACATCGGACTTTCTCATCCTCGGACATGGGATACCAAGTGAAGTAATGGTCCATTGAGACTTCCCAATCTAAATAGTCAATAGGATGAGTTCCATCAAAGATGGGAGGTGGGAGAGGAGCCCTACTATCATCCGCCCTTGGGGCGGGCCCATTTTCTCCTAGTTGGTCGAGTCGACCCGATAGGTTATCAAGCCGCTCATTGGCATAGGTCAAGGCCTTCATGAGGTAGTTGACATGGCCAGGGAGGTGATGTGTGTTAGTGGTAGGCATCCCTTGGGGGTTTGGACTCATGGAGAGGGCCGATGGGTAAGGTCGGTAGGAGGTGGCCATGCTAGTGGACAAAAGAGATGCAACCGAGGACTCTAAATGCATAAACACGCCCTAGGACCAACTTGATAGAGACAAGTTGTGAACTTGCTCTGATACCAATTGATGTGACACCACCTTGGGGTGATAGTCACAAGACCGAATGCCCTTGGACTTACAATTGCAAGCAAGTATCTTTGAGCGGCGGACTTACTCTAGCGAACTCACTCGCGTGGCGCACACTAGTGCCCGTAGGCGACTCGGCGATGATGGAGAGGGTCCGAGGCGGGACCTTCATGCTCCAATGATTGGCTAGCTTGGGGAGAACCCCAAATGGGCCAGGTATGCCCAACTCATGGGAGGCCAGCACACCAATGGTGTGGGATGTAGGGGATCACTCACAACTCGCCCGCGGTGATCACTCACATCAATGGCAATTATGGGCCGAGCTCTCACTCTCCGTCCGACGAAGCAATAACGATAATACTATGCTAAGCAAGGAATTTAAACCAACCAAGAGGAGGACCAAGGCTCACCTGGTCGGCGTGAAGACGCCGACCACAGCCGGAGACAGGGGCGAGCGGGGAGGTGAGGGTATGCAACCGCACACCGCGTCGATGAAGCTTCAAACCTGAAATTTCATATTACATGCACTACGCCCCATGCAAGGGGGGGGATCTTGGGGAAGAGAAGCCAATGACTACACCCAAACACTACCTCCACACAGGGAGGGGCCTTCATCTGGCCAAGCAAGAGGGGAAAAATCGAGCTAGAAGCAAAGAAAGGAAGCCGATGCCGATTCTGACCACTCTCTGCGCTTCTGGACAGGCAGTTGGTTATCTTGGCTCTGCGGCCACTCCAGATTTTTTTTTATGACAAAACCAGTTGGAATTTCTTTGTAGCTGGATCGGGATGATGCTTGAATTTTTTTGATTTCTTTGGTCATACGTGCTGGTCGGGGCAGAAGCCCGAACAGGGTGGCAGGTCTTCAGTTCAGACTGCTTCAGGTTCACAACAGCAGGAAGAAGACGTTGCCACAAGCGCTCCAGAGCTCAGAATCAGACACCGCTGGAGTCGTTGAAACCATCGGTGAGTCCTATTCGAAGCGAGACCAATGGGGATGCCAAACATTGTCGGAGTGGACAAGTAGAGCTCAAACAATGAGGGGGGATTGGAGCAGACTGTCAGGAAGTAGAACCGCACACCCGGAGGAAGAAAATGAGAACTCTGATTCCGGGCGTAAAACAGAGCTCCGCTTCTTGATTCTCGAAGTAGACTTGTCGAAGAAGCTCCCGGAAAAGCCTCGCCTCCAGATCTTCAAGAGAGTGGTCGTGGTAGCATCAGGAGTCAGCTTCAGGTTACTCTTCAGGGAGGAAGTGCGCAGTCGGGGAAGAACGGCTCCCCCGGGCGACCACGATCTCAGAAAGGGATGAGACGACCGCCGTTGCGAAGAGAACGGAGAGACACTTCCAACGGTACCTCTTGGGCCTCTAGGGATGCTAGGATGAAGTTCGGGCTGGCTCTGCAAGCTGTTGGTACTCTACTACGTGCGACCTGAGAATTGCAGGTGGTGAAAGGTGGTGGGGAATGGGGTAGAAGGGATGGGAAATGGGGTGGATGGGTATGGGGGCAACCCCTGGCTGTGAGGGGGTCTGGGAGGGGGTGTTCAAAGGTTTGGATGGGGGAGAATGGGGTCTGGAAGGTGGTGTTTGTAGTGGGTGAGAGAGGAGCTGTGAATTTTGGATGGGTGGGGGAGAGGGAAGGAGAGTTCTCTCTCCAAGGTTTGAAATATGACTAATGGGGTGGTTAATGGGGCTTTGGGGATGGGAATGGTTGTGTTGGGGAAGGGAAGGGGTGCTTGGGGAGTGGGGAATTCTCCCTTAGGAGATGAGAGGGTGCTTAGGGAAGGGGATTGGGTAGTTGGTGGTTGGGTGGTAGAGTATGGATTGGTGGATGGTCTCTTGGGACTAGGGGTGGAGTAATGAGGGTTGGGGTAGTTGGGAGGATGAGTAATGAGGGGAGAGGAAAGGTTGATGATGTGGAGGAGAGAGATGGAGGGGAGGAGAGAGAAAGGGGGCGCCCCCTCCTCTTGGAGAGAGAGAGAGAGAAGAGAGCGAGAAAGAGAGAGGGGAATCCACCCCTTAGAGAGAGAGAGATTTGGAGAATCCACTCCAATAAGACACTAAAACTCACTTGATTTAAATTGATCATAAAAGGTTATTATATATGAGAGGAGTGGGGGCCTATTTATAGACTCCATACTTTTCATATGACCATAGTAACCCTGACAAACTATCTAATGACCAAAGCAGTCCAAGGGAGGGGCGCCCCTGGGCCAAGCCCATTAGTTGGGCCCATTAGCCTATCAAACCAACCATATGACAACTAACTTAAGAAAATGACTCACTAACCTAGGTACATGACTCAAATAAAGGGAAAATTACATAGTTTATGACTCAATGAAAATATGAAAATTAAATGACTAGACTCAGAAACACATGACTAACACAATGGCGCTTGCCGACGAACAATCCGAGCCCAGAAAAAATGTGGAGGGGCAAGGGATGCCCCCATCATCTTCGTTGAGGTCGGTGCACATTTGAGATTTGTTCATTGAGGTCAGTGCACATTTGAAGCTTCTTCAGTTGAGGTCGATGCATGTTGCAAGGTCGAAGCACATTTCATATTTCCTCACATGTAGGTCGGTGCACATTTCAGTTTGAGCCATATGAAGGTCGGTGCACACTTCACCAGCTCGCAGCTAAGGTCGGTGCATGTTTCAAGGTCGGTGCACATTTCATATTTCCTCACATGCAGGTCGGTGCACACTTCAGTCTGAGCCATATGATGGTCGGTGCATACTTCACCAGCTCGCAGCTAAGGTCAGTGCATACTTCACCAACTCGCAGCTAAGGTCAGTGCATGTTTCAAGGTCAGTGCACATTTCATATTTCCTCACATGCATGTCGGTGCACATTTCAGTCTGAGCCATATGAAGGTCAGTGCACACTTCACCAGCTCGCAGCTAAGGTAGGTGCATGTTTCAAAGTCGGTGCACATTGGGTTGGTGCACATTTGTCTAAGGCATGTGAAGGTCGGTGCACATTTGGTCTGAGCCATATGAAGGTCGGTGCACATTTGGTCTTTATCATACCCAAGTCTGTGCACATTTGTATACCAAGTCTGTGCACATTTCCATATAACAAGATAAAGTCTGTGCACATTTCGATCATACTGATGCATCTCAAGGTAGGTGCACATTTAGAACAAGGTCGATGCACATCTCTGTCTGAAACATATATGTGATGACCCAGGAGATCTGGATACCGATAAACCGATATCATCGATTTACTGATAGCAAGAGCTCGGGGAAGCCACCCAAGAGGCTGATGAGGCCCCGTAAGTGTTAGTAAGTGTTTGTCGAGGGGATGCATAACGAATGGAAATTACACGCGCAATATTAATTAAAGCATTCATTTGAACTTTAAACGGAAGCAATTAAATATATCAGAGTGGTAAATTTTATACAAGTAGTCCAGATCCATATATCACAAGTCCCACACTGTACAATGGTCAAAATAAATAACTACACGGGGCATACCCCGGCCAAAAGAAGAAAAAGAAGACAGACTGACGACTAACCGACCACTGACAGACCACAGCTGGCTCTAAGACTTTTCGTAAAAAGCACGAGAGAATCCTATAGCCGGTTGCTCCGTCTCACCTGAAAAAGGAAGGGGTGAGTCTCACAATAGAGACTCAGTAGGGTTCACAGGGATCCCTAACTCGCAACTAACTAAAGGAAAGTAGTAGAGCATGCATCGGCATAAATAAATGACAATTTAGTGAAGTTGTAAAACTAACTAAATAGTTTATAATCAGCTAACTAATATGCCAATTGTAATCTAAATAGAGCCGAGTACTCGAAATCTACCAATAGACAATAACTCAATCATTTCCAAGTGACAAGAGTGAGAAGGAGAGGAGATCCACCAGAAGAAGAAACCAGATGCGTCCACTAACGGCTTACACTGCTTCTCAAGCATCTACGCAAGCCTGATCATAGCAAGCGAGAGGCGTAACAGTACCAGAAGCAAGTAACTAGTCAGAGCAACACTCGTTAGTGCCAGTCCAAGTCTTTGACCTCGTGTGCACACACCGGCTCGTGCCTAGAGCCAGGCCTCTAGCTAGTATTCCCCTCCATAGGGCGCTACGGTTGGACTGGGGCCCACAGAACTAGCTTAAAAACTGTAAACTGGGATACCCCGCCACCTCTCCCGGGTGGGATCAACACTAAAAGTCGTCGGGCTACGACTGGTGGTTCCATCACAAGGAAAGAGAATATAACTCTATTGGGATCTAAAAACATGCCATAATTCATGATAACGATTAAACATGGCTAATATGCATGATTCAAGACATAATTAATCGAATATGCTAAGATGGCCATTATTCAATAATTCAATGCATAAATAATTGAATATGCTAAAATGGTAATTATTCCCTAATTAAATGCATGAATAATTGACTATGTTAAGAATTGAAATCTGTCGGGATTCAACGGTTGAAAGAAAACCGCCCCAGTCGATAAAATGACTTAAGCATGGCGAAGATGCAACATTAAATGCATAATTAAATGAACACGCATAATTTGCAGAACAAACAGTTGAACTAGAGCCACTATAGTCTTAGGCGGTCGAACAACGAACCGATGCGTGCTGCTAAACGGACTGGCCATGAAGTTTCTACCGCCATTCAAATTTAAAAATATTCACGCGGTCGAGATGTCAGCCGCTCAGGTCAATAAACGGGTTATGGCGGACCGTTATAAAATCTAAAATAATATAAACATAGTCCTTACCAGAGGAACCGGATCCACGGGAATCCTAACCGGATCCCTTCCCGGTCGACCCAAATAGACGGGAATTATTATTTTCAACCTGTTCCCTGCCAATCCATCATCTCAATACAACAATTTATTATCTATGAACTCAGCGACGATAGAATACGGTAGTTTATCATCTATGAACTCAGCAACGATGGGCATGCGGCAATCTATCGTCTATGAACTCAGCAACGATGGGCATGCGACAGTTTATAGTCTATGAACTCAGCGACGATGGGCATGCATTAGGAACAATTTAACGGGTTAGGGCATCGATCCCCCTACCTCAATCGTGCTGAAACCTTCTATTCCGACCGCGAGCAAGCCGAGGGTCATCGCGGCTCGCCTTTGCCCGATCGTCTCTCTACTCCACTGTTCATCCCGAGTTGATGCCTTCGCATTCCTCGCGTCGTGGGGAAGCTCCCGTCGCTCCAAGCGAGGCTAGAAGGCCATCCCCCCACCAGATCTAAGCCAAGGAAGCCGCTTCCGCAGTGAGAAGGGAAGATAGGGCCACCTGATGCCGCCGTGGAACCGTGCCTCCACATCGGGGTCGAAGCCGACAAGGGGGCCGCCGCGATCTACACCTCTATAGGCTCGTCGATGGAGCTCCGGCTCCTCCACCGTGGCCTTCGGGTCCTCGCGCATCGAGAAGAGAGAAAGAGGGAGAGAGGGTCGCCGTCGCGGGTTCCGCGAGTGAAAGGGGGAGGGGTCGCCACCGCAACCTTCACCCTTGCAGCCTTGGGTTGCCGCACCACCACCGCCGACCTTGGGTCGCCGCCGCCGTCCTCCGCCGTGGGCTGCGAAGACGGAAGGGGGAGAGGGGGGGTGGCCGTTCGCGGTTCACCTACGGGTTCGCCCCCTTCGGGTGAAAAGAGGGGGAGAAAGAGGGAGTAACGAGAGAGAGAGGGGGGTCGAATGGGTTAAAAAAATGAATTAAAATATTATTTTTTTATTTTTAACTCTATTTTGCATTCTAATCCCTCAATTAAGCAAAATTGTCAATATGCCCCTAAATTTCTTTAAAAGCTTTAATCTAATTAGATTAAATACTAGAAAAAGCCCATAAATTTCATGAAAATAGCCAAAATTCATGGAATAAATTTTATTTTATTACCGACAAAGATCCGTTAAAGGACGGGTCTCATAGTCCCTCCCTCCTAATAAAAATTTCATCCTCGAAATTTAAAAGGAAGAACAAGGAGAGAACTGAAAGGAATATACCTTATTCAAACAAGAAAGGAAATTGTTGATGCATTTCATCCTCACGTTCCCATGTAGCCTCATTACCAGAGTGACGCTGCCAGACAACCTTAACCAGAGGGATTACTTTATTTCTCATTTGTTGCTCACGACGATCTTCAAGTCGAATAGGATACTCTGGTGTAGATAAATCAGCAGTCACTTCAGGCCAAACTGAGTCATCAAGCACGTGAGATGCATCAGGGACATATTTCCTTAGCTAGGACACATGAAACACGTCGTGGATTGCTTGCATTGCCGCTGGCAATTGAAGACGATAAGCCACTTGGCCTACACGTTCCAGAATAGGAAATGTACCAATATAACGGGGACTGAGCTTTCCACGCTTCCCAAACCTCATAACGCCTTTCATCGGAGATATTTTTACAAACACCGTATCTCCAGGCTCAAATTACAATGGTTGCCTACGCTGATCTGCATAACTTTTCTGTCGACTCTGAGCTGTCAACATTTTCTGCCTGATCAAGCGAGCCACATCAACACACTGCTGAACCATATCAGGTCCTGTCAATAATCTGTCACCGGCCTCAAACCAGTTTAAAGGTATACGACAAGGATGCCCGTATAAAGTATCATACGGTGCCATGCCAATGTTGGAGTGATAAATGTTATTATAAGTAAATTCCACAAGTGGCAAATGCAGACTCCACGAACCCTGCCAATGCAAGCAACATGATCTCAGCATATCTTCTAACGTCTGAATAGTCCTTTCTGACTGACCATCTGATTGCGGATGATACGCTGAACTAAAAGCTAACTCTTTGCCCAATGCCTTTTGAAAGCTGCGCCAGAAGCCAGAAGTAAACCGTGGGTCGCGATCTGACACAATTGATATTGGAATTCCATGCAATGGCATAATCTTTTGAACATAAAGCTCGGCCAATTTCTGACACTCCAGGTAACTTTAATTGGCAATAATCTTGCTGTCTTTGTTAACCGATCAACTAACAGCCAGATCCTATCGAAGCCCTGTGAAGACCGGGGTAAACCTACAACAAAATCTGTCGTGACATGATCCATTTTCACATCAGAGTTTCTAAAGGTTGAAGCATCCCTCCAGGTTTTTGATGCTCGGTTTAACCTGTTGGCATGTCAAACATTTAGACACAAATGCAGCTACATCCTTTTTCATTCTTGGTCACCAGAACTGCCTTTTCAGATTTTGATACATCTTGGTAGTGCCGGGGTGAATAGCATAACGGGATCCATGGGCTTCACGTAAAATGGTATTTCTTAATTCATCAACAGCTAGAACATACAACCTGTCACGGAAGCTGACAACTAAATCATCATCAAACTCAACATCGTGCATCATTATAATGCTGGAAAAATCAGAATCCGCCTGCTGAGCTTCCTTGATCTGTTGATAAATAGCTAGAGTCATCACAAGACTAGCACACACAGCTACCATCAGATCAGAAGGAATGTCCACGCTGAATGTTTCACTAGGAAACTGTTCCCACAACTTCCATTCATGAATGAGCAAATGACTAATTTACACTTTCCTGCTCAGAGCATCAGCCACAACATTCATTTTACCTGGCTGATAGGAAATAGTGAAATCATAGTCCTTCATATATTCCATCCATCTGCGCTGCCGGAGATTCAAATCTTTTTGAGAAAACACATATTATAAGCTTTGGTGATCAGTAAAGATCTCAAATTTCTCGCCATATAAGTAGTGTCTCCAGATTTTCAGTGCAAAGATCACCGCTGCAACTTCTAAATCATGAGTCGGATAATTCTCGTCATGTTGTTTTAATTATCGGGATGCATAAGCTATGACTTTATCATGTTGCATAAGCACTGCACCCAAACCTACTCGAGAAGCATCCGTGCAGACCACGAATCCACCCAAGCCAGAGGGTAATACCAACACTGGAGAAGAAGTGAGAAGCCTTTTCAATTCATTAAAGCTCTGCTCACACTAATCTGACCAGATAAAAGGTACATCTTTACGTGTCAGTCTAGTCATCGGTGCGGGAATCCGTGCAATGTCTTGAATGAATCTTCGATAATAACCAGCAAGACCTAGAAAACTTCTGATCTCTGTCACAGTCCTTGGTCTCTGCCATTAAAGAACAGCTTCAATCTTTGCCGGATCAACTGCAACTCCATCACCAGAAATCACATGGCCCAGAAAATGAACTTCCCGAAGCCAAAACTCACATTTACTAAATTTTGCATAGAGCTCGTGATCTCGTAGAGTCTGCAATACTATCCTGAGATGTTGAACATGTTCTTCTTCAGAAGCAGAATAAACAAGAATGTCATCGACAAAGATCACAACAAACTGGTCCAGATATGGACGGAACACACGCTGCATCAGGTCCATAAAAGCTGTTGGATCATTTGTTAGCCCGAACGGCATAACCAAAAACTCATAGTGACCATATCGCATGCTAAAAGCAGTCTTTTCCACATCAGATTCTCGAATCCGCAATTGAAAATAGCCAGATCAAAGATCAATCTGTGAAAAGACAGTAGCTGACTGTAATTGATCAAACAAATCATCAATCCTTGGTAGAGGATACTTATTCTTGATAGTCACCTGATTCAATTACCTATAATCAATACATAGCCTCAGGCTTCCATCTTTCTTTTTCACAAACAGAACTGGAGCACCCCATTGAGAAAAGCTTGGACGAATATAGCCTTTTTCCAACAATTCTAACAGCTGTGCTCATAATTCTTTCAATTCAGCTAGAGCCATAGGGTATGGTGCCTTTACTAAAGGTGCCGTACCTGGAACCAATTCAATCACCATTTCTATTTCTCGCTGAGGAGGTAAGCATGGTAACTCTTCAAGAAATACATCAAAAAATTCACAAATCACAGGAATAGCATTGATATCCTACTGTGGTTCCTCAACAGCAACCACGGAAGCTAATAATCCCTGACAACCTGCATTAAGCAATCTACATGCTCGAATAGCAAAAATGATCAAGCGAGAAGAACGAGATCGAATACCTTGAAAATAGAATGTTGGTTTCCCATGTGGCTGAAAATAGACTTTCTTTGATCTACAATCAACCACGGCTCCATACTCTTCCAACCAATCCATGCCCAGAATAATATCATAATCGACCAGCTACAACGCATATAATCTAGCCGGCAACTGATGATTACCAATCATAATAGGCGACTCTTCCAGACAAACTGGAGTAAACATGAAATCCCTAGAAGGTAGTTCCACAAGCAACTCGCAAGTAATTTCAGAAGTCGGCTCCTCAATACAAGCAATAAAGTCTTCTGAAATAAATGAATGAGAAGCACCTGAATCAAATAAGACACGAGCTGCATGACCATAAATCATAACCGTACCTTCAACAACATGAGACGCCGCAACTTAGCATGGGTAATGTGAGAAACCTTTCCTTTCTGTATCCTGCCAGCTGTAGTAGACTGCTGGGAAGAAGACACTGAAGCTTGAGGATAATACTGTTGTGCCTGAGGTGGTGGAGGAGGTCTGAACTGAGACGGCTGCGATTGAGAAAACTGCACTGGCTTCGGCCTCAGAGGACAATCTCGAACCACTTGTCCCGGTTGATCACATCGGAAACAAACCACCGTCATTGAACACGGCTTGCCTGGGTGGCTCCCACCACATCTTGCACATAATCTCGGCTGACTAACTGCTGAGCCTTGACGCTGCAGGAAAGAAGGTGTCGATTGCTGCTGTATGGTACCAGAAGATGCCTAACTGCCATACCGCTTCTTAAACTTCTTGAATTTCTTAAACTTGGGTTTAGAGACAGGAATGCGACTGGTAGTAGGTACGGCAGATGGAACTCCTATCACATATGGCAGACTGAACTGTTGATGCTGCACACTCGACTGGACTGAGTCAACTAGAAGACGCCCTCGGGATCTAGCCATGTCAAGCTCTAAAGCTGCAGCCGCCTGATACGCTGCATCCATTTCTGCTACCCAGGTCGCAATCAAAGGCTGCCTCAACTCTGGTTTCAATCCACGCAAAAATTGCTCGGTCTTTAAGCCTTCATCAGTGAGAATGTGGGGCGCATATCGACCCAATTCCATGAACTTATTCCGATATTCCTGCACAGACATATCACCTTGAGCTAGTTCCATAAATTGATGCATCTTATCCATTCTGAGGTAAGCTAGACTGAAAGTTCACTTAAAGGTCGTAACAAACTCCCACCATGTGATCTGACGAAGCGGACAAGATCTGAAAGCAACCTCCCACTCCGTGGTCCACCACGTGAGTGCTGCTCCCTGAAGTTGAAATGTAGCCAGCATGACTTTTTCATCCTCCGTGCACTCCATAGAACGGAATACACGCTCGGTTGCATCATGCCATACTCTAGCTACTTCGGGATCTGCTTGTCCTTTACAAGTCGGTGGGTGGAACAGCGAAAATTCTTTTAGTGCCCTGCCACGACCACCTGGAGGCAAATCGGCTTGAGGAGTAGGATCAGCTTGAATTGGAGCTGGAACATTAGCTGGATGAGAAGTACCACTTCCTTCCCTCGAGACGCGTGCCCTTCTATGAGGTGACATTTTAATCTAGAAGAAAACACGCAATAATAGATAATCCATCAGTAATCACGGAAAACATCCTAAGCCAGCAGTAGCAGACTCACATGGACTTGTTCTGGACTAATGTAATTTCAATTCCTTATACAAATCCTCAACACCGCTCTGATACCAACTGTGATGACCCAGGAGATCCGGATATCGGTAAATCGATGATATCAGTTTATCAGTATCCGGATCTCCTAGGTCGTCACAATATAGGTCGGTGCACATCTCACCAAGGCAGTGATTATCACGCCCCAAGATTTATGCAGCGAAAACAATCGGGAACATGAACAGCCGACATACTAAGCCTCTTGCAAGCAAATATAATCAGAGAGCTAGACAATCACACAAAGTAATTGCACAAGTAATTTGCTAAAACCTTCATCTTTATTTCATATAAATAACCATCAATATACATAAGATCTTTGACTCTTAACATTCTTACACCATAGACTCAAGAAAATAAAAATTACGTAATGACTTGCCTAGACATTAATTAGAAAACTAAGGCTTCTCTCGTCCATATGACCTTCAATTGCTCTCGAACCCGTTACTTGTATAATCCGAATCCGATTCCCTAGTCCTTCCTGAAACATTTGAGAAAGTAGGTAATGAGCACAATTGCCCAGTAGGTATCTTCGTATCAACATGACGGTAATCTTAAAGTGATTAACATTTTTAGCTCTAGAGAAAGTTAAATCATGCGAATATGGTAAAACATGCGAATAGAACCAAAATATCAAGATATGGTCAAAACAAGATATGGGAATATGACTGAGCAAGTATATAACAAGAATATAACAAGAGTGTAATTTTGGCTTTTCTCTGAACACGAATGTAACAAGAATGCACTTTTCATAACCATAAAGGCTATGCACTAGAAAGTCATGTAACACGCAAGAATGTACTTTTACTTTGCAAGTACTTCGTGAATATTTGTGGATATTCATGGATCTTCACTTATTTATAAAGAAAGTACTCCCAGCGCAATGCGACCCCAGTAGCATCATACCCCATGGTTTACAGTATGTTTCTGACAATCAGCCGAGGGGACTAGCATAGAGCCCTTGAACACAATCAGTGCTCGAACTACATCTTCAAGTATAAATCAAGCTACTTCCACGAGTACAACAATAATGTTGGCCAATAAGGTAACAAGTTCAATAATAGTTTTGTGATACAACGTCAAGGGAAGAATGCACCAAATATGAATATAAGAATTCAAAGAATGCAGTAATAACTAGGTCATGCTTTGGAAAGAATTCGGCAGCATAACCGTAGTTTCATTAATTTCCATAATTTATTTAGACATCTTTGGCATAAGGTGACAAGTTTTAGATAATCAATAGACCATCTGGAACATAGGAATACTCAACCTAAAGTTTAAACCATGGGTTAAACATTGAAAAAGAAGCTGGAACCATGCGGTCTAGGGCAGGGCCGCTAGGTGACATTGACAGTCTAGTAATATGCCGCTAACAGACTCTAGCGGCCATACATTAGGCCGCTAAGGTCTAGATCTCATTAAAACACTGGTAAAGTGCTTTCTAGACAATTGGGCTTTTATGGTACAACCAGCTCGGCGTCCTAGTGGGAATCTCAGGCTTATGGAGACTTATGGAGGCCTTGAAACAAGATCACCTCGTCCTTTGGAAGGAATATCTAATGGAGAGGTTCACTAGTCTAAGATGTTGTTCTTAATGTGCAACATGTAACTAATGAAAACATACAGGGATATGTGTCATGTACTTAAGAAAATGACTCTTAGATAAGAGAGACCATGATAAAACAGCGATCAAATAAGTCCATAAACCTTATAAAAACGTGTCCATAAATACAAAAGTATAAGTTTTTGGCAATGAAAGTAATATAGATTAAAAACAACTTCTAAGTGCATAAGAACATGAAATCATCTAAGATGAGTAGGGAATGTAACCAAGTATATGAAAGCAGTACTTAAAACAAGAATAAGACCTATTTAGCTAGGTTTATTATATGATAAATAAGGCTAATCTACTTTATGTTTCAAGTTAACATAAATACAGAATTCAGAAAATGAAAATGGTCTACAGAGGATCGTTTCTTATGGCTAGTGGTCTATCGTAGGACCGTTTGTAAAACGTATGCGGTCTCTTGAAAGACCGTTTCTCCCTGTGTTGCAGACAGATCCAAACCCGAAGTTCAGACCTAACCTATAGCCAATTAATGTATGAATGCATGCTAGGGATATATATAACATGCTGCAAGGGTATAACATCGTGAAGATGTAGGGATTTTGCATAGTTTTTAACAAAGATTGTTATCTTTGAAATTAGAGTTTGGAATGATGCATGCTTCAACCTACATGCGTAATGTTACCAAATCATTAAATATGACATGTACCTGTTGATTTTTTTTTCTGTTGTTTTTGTCGTTTGCAAAGAAGAATAGATAAGTTTGATATGATATGAAGATGAATATGAAGAGCAAATAACAATGATCTCAATCAACCTATGAACATGTAAACCATGAACCTAGGCAATCAGAACCAGCTCTAGCATGGGCAATGCTATCTCAATCAAACTAAACTAAGAAAGGAAAAGGAAAACACATGCCGGAGCGTGGAGCAAAGGGAGTAAATAAAAACACACCGCGTGGGTGGAACAAGCAAGAGGAAATAAGATGTGGGAGAGAGAAAGCTAATGCCCACTACCAGGAAAAGAACGTGATCGCCACTAAGGTAAAAACAAGCCAAAGACCTGATTAATACCTTAGAATAGGAAGATGATGCACTCGCTCATGGGAGAGAGAAACCAATAGGAAACTGTAGCTCTGCTGGATATAACGGTCCAGTGCCTATGCGTCACGGGGAGTGTGACGGTCGCCCGACAGACCGCTAGAGAAACCTGATGCGTCTGATTAAGACCGTCAGAGTGTTTGCAGAACAAGCTTGTGAATCCTTCAAACTCCAAACCTTCCAGCCGGCTAGAAAGCTTGGGCCTCGTCTAATGAGCCCTGTAAACCTGCCAAAGAACGTAGAACATAAGAAACAACCCCCAAATTAGCCTTTCAAACAACGTAGTATCAATAATCAAATGAACTTGATATCATTCAAAAGGAAAGCGGAATACCGGGGAGTTGTGTTTTTTTTAACCCCTCTGGGCGTTTTAAAAGATAGGATGGATGTTTAAATGAATGAAATAAGTGGAAGAACGTGGAAGAAGATGAAATAAGGAGTGGGACAATGCTATGATGAAAAGAGAAAAGGAAGAACACAAGTATGCCAATGATGGAACTAAAACACTCAAGAAAATGAATACTCCCTTGACTGTGAATCAGATGGACGTGAGAGACAACTTTTCTTGGTTGGATATGGCACCTGAATGCGGCAGCACTTCGACACAAACTCCAGATTTTCCTCCTTATGCCATGAAGTCAAGGGTTCTATTTATAGGCCCTCAAACTCTCCGGTCGAGCAGAGGATAATCCAGCTAAAAGGGAGGAGGATTCTTAGAAAACTCTTGAAGATAACACTCCCAAGAGTCCATAGAAACAAATAGAAGGTTTTAAGGATCAGATTTGGAAGAGAAATCACAAGATCAAACTCTTAACTCGGCCACGGAGTAGCAGAGAAAAGGCCAGACCTGCCAGGACTCTCTGTTTGATGCAACGGCTGCACGACAGACCGTCACAGGCATGTAATGCTCCAGGAGTAGACCGTCACAATCAACCTCATCCTTTAAGAGATAAGATCAACGGGAGAAGTCTTCAAATGCTGGACTCTTGAAGAATGTAACGGTCGACGGAAAACGCGTCAGAGAACTATAACGGTTGCACGATAGACCGTCAGAGTCAACGGATAGCCAAAGGATAAGCTTTGAAAAGAAGCCTTATACTCAAGGACTCTTCAAGATGTAACGGCCAAGGATTGATGCGTTAGAGGAATGTAACGCGCCTGGTATAGACCGTTAGAGACAATAAGGATCCAAATGAGACAAAGCTTGCTAAACTTCGTTCAATGCAAGGAATCAAGGAACCAGACCCAACCAAGGAATTAAGACCCACGAAATAAACCTCCCACTGATCAAGAAGGCTCAACAAAAGGGAATAACTCAGAGCATCATATAGAATGAACAAGGAGATGACCCAACTTATTGGTCATAAAACGGGTGTCAACAGATGCCCCTCCTTAATGCCCTCTTTGCAGGGGAGCGAGCGGAGGTGAAGCGAAAGCGGAATGGAACATGGAGATGAAGCGGAAATGAAGCGGAGCGGACTGAAAAGCGGGCGTTAAGGTAAACGACACCCGTCTCAACCAACAAGCGATAGGAATCTTCTGGAAAACTTTGAACTAATCACAAGGAAATAGCCAACCAAACGATGCAAGTCTGGAGGAACTAACAACTAAGGAAAGGAAAACACGGCTGGCCGCCGGAGGCAACGGGAAGGAAAAGACGATTAACTAAACTCCAGACAGGAATCTTCAGCTAACCAAATCAAGCAAGCAGATCAAAGGAAACCTTCTAATTCAGAGTGGAATGACTCTCCTCATCCAAGATCAAGAACACAGCTATTCACCATCAGTGAGACGTCTTGAACAGATGAAGATTCAAGAATGCTCAAAAAGATGCGCATGATGCATGCTGTGCTAAAATAAAAGAAATCATTAAAACGAATGCAAAGAAAGATAAAATAACAAGATACTCGAGAATAGTATTGCTAGACCGGAGAAACTAAGGTCAGGACACCATCTGCAACCACGGCATGCAAGATAGAACCATCGTCCCCAAACTTTTTCAACCTAACGGCCTATCCAACGATTAAACATGTGCACTTAGATCATCATCATTTTTGTTTAAGGGGAACATCAGATCCCAGAACACATGAATGACCAGCCGGTTCTCGAGATAACATATCATAGATAACATATAGTAATGCATTAAGGGATAAGGATCGAGATACAATACTTGACTTACCTGCTAAGCGAAATAGCATCTTTTTTTTTTAGATTTTCTGATTTTCAAGATTTTTATGAGTTTTCAAATAAGACAATAACAATATGAATGAACATGATAAACAAGCATGAACATAACGACGATAAGATAACGCTCAACTGAATGACACATAACAATCAAACGAATGGAAAATAATGCAACAAGACGAACAAGCACATATGCAATGGCATGAACAAACCACACGTATGCAAGATGAATGTGGGGGACAAGACAATAATGCAGTGAGACAACACACGGTTGAGATAAGAACATGAGGGATGACCACACGGTTGGGACAACACACGAGATATAAAAGGATGACTAACAACATATGCAAGACAACTAACAACACGTGGTGAGGGATAAAACAACATGTGTGGGATAACACAGTGGGATATAGATACGGTGAGACAAGGACACGGCGGGACAAAGGATATAAACAAATACGCCCTTCAATCAAAATCCAAGATCAGAATGAAGCAGAACCGCCAGGTTCATAATCGTGAGGTAAAGTCCTCTCATATAGATATAATCATTGCAAACAAAAGTTGAGAAGGACACAAGCTTCAGAATAGATCGAGAGATATGATTGAATAAGAGAACAGATCAGAAGATGTGGACAGGAGACAGAGCACAAAGATATAGCAAGGAATGCATGAGTACCTGCAACCTGCACACTTAGCAAACAGATTACGTATCTATTCTCAAAATAAAATGTAAAAGATAAATATTTTTAGATTTTGAAAATATTTAATTTTTTTTGGATATGAACAATATATCAATTTTTTTGGATTTTTGACAATATCTCATATTTTTTAGATTTTTGAATAGTAATCCGCAGCACCTAAAGACAGGCTCGAACTACTTGGCAGGGATCGTCGTCCCTCCCCTCTCATTAAAGCCTTCCCTTGAGCAGGGCGTGCATGTGAGGGTGGCTTACCACAACCAACTGCCTCTAAAGAACGGTGCCCCTACTAAGGCCATACCTGGGATACAACCTAGCCTAAGAGGGAAAAGTAGAAGAAAATTAGAGACAAGCTTTATGCAGGATGGGAGATATCAAGATTCGACTTCCTTCCAAGGCACCACCCCTCAAAGAGATAGGTCTGTTGCACCGGGGCTTTGTGTCTTTGATTTTAAGACCCATATTTATCAGGCACGCATGTGACCGGGCTCATGACGTCCCGCGGGGAACTATACTGCCACTCTTGCCATGCCTTTGATTCATAATTTTCTTTTGATTTTCATATATGATTTTCATTTGACAGCCCTTATTGGCTAGATATAGCATGAAAGCTCACTTTTGAAAGTCAAGACTGCCCCTATTTGAGACCTCTCTCATATTAGGGAGCGCCTAGGTTGGGCATCTCCTCCATCAATCTCTTGCCCCTGCACGCGGTCGAGCAGTGAAGAGAAAAGACCTTTGTGCATACCCAAAGTATGGCTAAAGCAGCAACGGTGTGCCTCAGAGAGATCGGCTATGGCTCATCGTGTGGTGTGTGAAAAACCCATGCTCAAAGGTCACCCTCAACGATCGGGGAAGGAACTAGACTCCCAGCGCAGAGCTATCACTGGCCTAAGGATGCTGCAGAAGCGAACTCATTTTAAATGAACTAAGCAAATTTCTAAAAGCCACTTAACCATGTTGAGGAATAGCATTATAACCATGTGCAGAAATAATAGAAATAATGGAAATGAAAGCATGTTTCTTTGCTCAAAATAAAGATACCATTGCAAATCCATGGCGTGGAAACCAGCATCCCGAAGCGATCTCGATCATCGAGCTTTGAGAAGCGCGAGTAGCTTTGTATTCCTTACTTGTCAGGATAAATGATGAAAGGAGAGCAAAGGATTAGATTCCTCGACACAGAGGAGTGACAGACATCATACTAGATGAAGAAGGGATAAAAAAGAAGAGAGACGAGGGCTAGAACTCCCTCGTTAAGGCACTAAGGCCCTGATAACAAGGAACCAGATACAAAATAAACCAGATTAGCTGACATCAAGGCAGACTAAAGCCTCGAAAATAGCAAGAGAAAGGGTGAAGACCCCGAAATGGTGAAGAGGGGAGAATAGACAAACCATGAGAAGATTGTGGGAAAGGTAAGGGGGAAGAGGGGTGATCATCCGACGTGGTCGGAGAAAAGGAACTAGGACCACCCGACAGAGTCGGGGAAGGAGAATGAGAGTCACCCGACAGGGTCGGGGAAAGGGAATGAGAAGTCGATCCCGAGGATACTGAGGGAGGAGAATCAGACATAGGCTGAGGCCGAGAGTGGTGAGGAGATGGAAAGTCTGGAAGTTCCGGATAGGAAAAGGAAGAACGAGGATTCGTGGACCCGAGATGGGAGGAGAGAATCGTGGGGGGAGAATTAGGAGATGGCAGATACACCACCCAGGGGTGGGAACCGAGCAGAAGAAATGAGGAGTAAAATGAAGAAAAAGAAAGAGAAGTGGACCCCGGAGTGCACAACTGACGGCCCTTAAACTTACACCGTCTCCTCTTCTTAGCTGATACTTCTTGAACATGGACTCGCCTGGCGCGGACTCGGACCTTCGGCCTTCTCAATCTCAAATAACGGGTCCACCTGACAGATGGCCTGGCCCGGTCATGAGCATGAAGTCTCATTAGGGCGGTTGCCCCAAGACACCCGGTGCTAACAATAGTAGATGAACATTCTTCGACAGATAACTCCCCAAATGAATGAATATCAGAGAACCATGGCATTTTGTCACTTGGCACTAGCATCATGAGATTAGGCATCTCCACTTGGCAACTGGGCACGAAGCATAACTCCCTTACTAGAAGAGCAGGACGAAACTGAGGGAGAGTAATGCGCGGCGTTGACATGGCCGGCTTGCTAATGAACCAAGGGAGATTGCATAGAATGTGCAGAATGTCCTTGGAGAATATAGAAGATACGGCCAATTGCCCTTTGAACATAGAGTGCATAACCTGCTTAGCGGCCGTATGCGTTAGCATAACACGGGTAGAGAACCCTTCTTGTCCTATCATCTGAATGGCAATAGAGCGAGGAGAAATAATAGCATCAACGGTGAACTCTCTAGCAAGCAAAGAGATTGCCACAGGCCTTGCTCAGGAAGAAACTGGCATCAACTCAAGGGAACTCTTCTTGTCAACCGTCTTCACTAGGAGTGTAGGCTCAACATCCCAAAAATAACTAGGGACCAGGATGTGGATCAGCATGGAGTCTTGGATCTTGAAATGCACGGCCGGCACCGGATCATCTTAACTTGGCTTATTGTCTCTCTGGGGATTAGACCCAAGGGGCACCATGGGTAACACACACCCGCTCCGTGGGGTGGAAATAGGTGGAAGAATGGGGATAGGAGTAGGTTCAGAAGACGTGGGGGTTTCAACGGGTATGGTGTGTTTAGGTGGAGGCAAAGGTAAGGGTGGAGGTATGACTTGCTCGGGTGAGGGTGGCAAAGGCAAAATTTACTCAGGCTCGGTCAAAGGTGATGGTGGGGGTGATGGAGGTTTAGGCAATGGTGAGGGTGGCGGAGATGGTGTAGGCAATTGAGAGGATGGTGGATATGGTGATGTGGTCGATGGAGGTAGTGGACATGGAGGTGGAGAGGGTGAAGAGGGAGGTTGTGGTGCCCACCGTCGACGTATCGACACAACGCATCGAGCGGTGTTAGGGATAGAAGTAGTGGTAGTGGCGGAGGGAGAAGAAGGGGAGGCACTAGCATGAGCAGAGGCTTGGGTTTGTGGCGGCGATGGAGCCGGGGTAGGAGATGGCGAAGCTAACGGAGTAGGTGACGGAGTGAGTGCAGCACTAGATGAGGAATCACAGGGGTGCCCCAGGCCTTGAAGTAACGGAGATGGCTGCCTAGGTGGCACTTCTTGCTGCTGCTGTTTGCTACGAAGATGTAAAATGACTTTGTGAATAGCGGCCCAATCAATCCTTTTCTTAGCTTCCAGATCATAAACATAATCCTGGAACTCAGGGCAATCCTCAACCAAATGCTCCTGCTGGCGGTGGAAATAACAGAACTGCAGCATATCCCCGACCGCGGGTCAGCAAGGCACAACCGGAGAGAGCGGCAACGCATGAGTGGCCATCAAAGCCCTAAAAATGTTGGTAAAGCACTCCGGCAACGGAGGACAAGGAGCCCGCTTCAGGCAAGGCGGATGCCGAGGGGTATGAGGTGGTGGAGAAGGTTGTGGAGAGGGAAGCGGAGGTTGCATAGGTAATGGAGTGTGGCTGGCAGAGGTGGGATTTGGTGAAGGCATATGTGGAATGGAGTGGGGAGGTATGTAGATGGCATCCACCTGCTCGGGATGTGGTGTGACCTGGACCAGGGGTGGAGATGGAGACGGGTATGCGGACACAGGAGGCTGACTCATGGAAGGTTGATATGCGAAGGCATATAGGTATGTAGAGGCGGGGGGTAGACTCATGGAGGGATATGTGGCGGAAGGTTGACTCATGGCGGGCTGACTCATGGGAGCGTAGGGTTGGAACGTGGAGGGTGAAGGTTGATATGTGGAGGTGGATGGTGGAGACTCGGGGTCAAGAGAATCTTGGATTTGTTGGCGGATGAAGCGGCTCGGCTATATAATTGTTGCCAGGAGGTGATGTTGTTGAGGGCTAAGATAAACCGATACTCGGGCCCGACATTGGATATCAGCATCTTGATTTGCTCTCCTTCTGGAATGTGCCCTTGGACCTGCACGGCAAGGCGACGCCAACGATCGGCAAAGGTAGAGAACTCCTCTTCGGGCTTCATCATCTCATGGGCCAGATCCACAATAGAGTACTTAGGCCCAACCTGGTCTTGAAACTGCTAAATAAATCCTTCTTGTACAACTTGAAAATTCACAACTTGCTCTTGCAGAAGAGAGAAGAACCAATCTCGAGCCGGGCCTTCCAATGACAAACCAAACAGATAAGCCATCAAGTGTTGATCATGTTGAAATTGGGCCGACTCATAAACAAACTCCTTCAAGTGCACATACGGGTCACCGACTCCACTATAACAACGATATGTGGGAATTTGTGATGGAGGTGGGAGCCGAAGACCTTGAAATGTGAACGGAACACTTAAAGAGGATTTGGGATCGATCCGACGTTGAAGCTCATCAAGTTGGCGTTGGGTTTGAACAATCATCTCTTGGGTACGGAGAGATCGAGAAGAATATGGGTCAGCTTGAGCAAGAGGATGTGAATTCAGACCAGTATGATGATAATGGGCCGGATAAGACGATCCGTGCTAAGAAGAAGAAGGGTCCATTCCGGGAGTAGAAGGATATGTGGGCCTGGAAGAAGCATGAACATAAGGACCTATTGGGCTGGCAGCATAAGGAGAAGAAGAATGAGTCCCATTAGACAAATAAGGCTCATTAGGAGAATGGGGCCCATTAAGATGATGAGGCCCATTAAAGAGAGAAGAAGGCCCATTAAGAGAAGGAGGCCCATGAAAATGAGATGCAATAAGACGTTGGGCCTGGGCCAGATCCATTTGGCGAACAAGGCTTGAAAGATGGGCCATGAGATTAGCCTGTTCCTCGGAGGGATCAGAGGGACCACGGGAAGATGGGCCCACGTGGGAAGAGGATTCCACGCAGGAATAGGAAGAAGATTGGGGGAAAGGATGATACAAGGGGTTGGAATGATGCTCCATGAGGGCAAATGGAGACTTAATACAAGGATATCAAGGAGAATACAAGTGGGGAAGCAATGGCTTCATGGGCTTGAGAACAAGGGGGGCTGACCCACTAATGCAAAGATGAATGGACAATAGACCACGGGACGATGGACTGGACAATGAACCAACAAAATGGACTGACTTAAGTGGGCCTAACAACGACGAAACATGTGGATGCAACACAAAACACCACTAATGGGCTTGGACAATCCCAAACAACACAAACAATGCAGTGTGAGAGTTTTCTCCCAAGTCAAACAAGTTGATATGATGAGAAATATTTTTAGAGATTTTAATAGACCTTTTAATGATTTGAATTAATAATAATTCCCTCAAGATAGGAATCCTATGGGAATAAGGTCCAAACTTTGGCTTGAATAAGGTTAACTCCCTCACACTTATGCAAATGCAAGCCTAAGGGGTGGGAAGGTACAACCGGCCCGACGTCCGTGTGGGAATCCACGGCTCGCGGGGACTTATGGAGGTCCCTGGTGTGATTTTCTAGTCGGCCCCAAGGAATATGGAGACGAGAGGTCCGCTCACCAAGGTAGGAAAATGTAATCTAATGTATGAAAGTATGAATGAACTTATGTGCACCGGAGTGCATGCCAATTCTAACCTAGAATCTAGCAAAAAAATATGCACACAATGATATAAGTATGTAAAGCAATCAGGGAGGAAACCAGATAACACCCAAGCACAAAGATCACAGTAGAAATTATGGAAATATAATGCACCTCGGGATGTGTACCTGTCCGGAGTGTAACGGTCTATAACCCCTGCGTCAGAAGAATGTGACGGTCGAAGACCAGACCGTCAGAAGTGTGTAATGCAGGGACGCAGGAGCGTCAGAGGAGCCAGAGAACCAGAAACAACAGGAAATAAAAGAAAAATCCGGGGAAAACCAAACAAGGAAATGATGGCAGGTTTAAACAGAGATCAAGACACGATTGGCACAAGTTGTCCCACCGTGATCGCCAAAAAACTGTTGATTTGTTTTTTTGTTATTTTTGTCGTTTGCAAAGAAGAATAGATAAATTTGATATGATATGAAGATGAATATGAAGAGCAAATAACAATGATCTCAATCAACCTATGAACATGTAAACCATGAACCTAGGCAATCAGAACCAGTTCTAGCATGGGCAATGATATCTCAATCAAACTAAACTATGAAAGGAAAAGGGAAACACACGCTGGAGCGTGGAGCAAAGGGAGCAAATAAAAACAAACCGCGTGGGTGGAACAAGCAAGAGGAAATAAGATGTGGGAGAGACAAAGCTAATGCCCACTACCAGGAAAAGAACGTGATTGCCACTAAGGTAAAAATAAGCCAAAGACCTGATTAATACCTTAGAATAGGAAGATGATGCACTCGCTCACGGGAGAGAGAAACCAATAGGAAACTGCAGCTCTGCTGGATATAACGGTCTAGTGCCTATGCGTCACGGGGAGTGTGACGGTCGCCCGACAGACTGCTAGAGAAACCTGACGTGTCTGATGAAGTCCGTCAGAGTGTCTACAGAACAAGCTTGTGAATCCTTCAAACTCCAAACCTTCCAGCCGGCTAGAAAGCTTGGGCCTCGTCTAATGAGCCCTGTAAACCTGCCAAAGAATGTAGAACACAAGAAATAACTCCCAAATTAGCCTTTCAAACAACGTAGTATCAATAATCAAATGAACTTGATATCATTAAAAAGGAAAGGGGAATACCGGGGAGTTGTGTTTTTTTTAACCCCTCTGGGCGTTTAAAAGATAGGATGGATGTTTAAATGAATGAAATAAGTGGAAGAACGTGGAAGAAGATGAAATAAGGAGTGGGACAATGCTATGATGAAAAGAGAAAAGGAAGAACACAAGCATGCCAATGATGGAACTAAAACACTCAAGAAAACAAATACTCCCTTGACTGTGAATCAGATGGACGTGAGAGACAAATTTTCTTGGTTGGATATGGCTCCTGAATGCGGCAGCACTTCGACGTAAACTCCAGATTTTCCTCCTTAGGCCATGAAGTCAAGGGTTCTATTTATAGGCCCTCAAACTCTCCGGTCGAGCAGAGTATAATCCAGCTAAAAAGGAGGATGATTCTTAGCAAACTGTTGAAGATAACACTCCCAAGAGTCCATAGAAACAAACAGAAGGTTTTAAGGATCAGATTTGGAAGAGAAATCACAAGATCAAACTCTTAACTCGGCCACGGAGTAGCAGAGAAAAGGCCAGACCTGCCAGGACTCTCTGTTTGATGTAACGGCTGCACGACAGACCGTCACAGGCATGTAACGCTCCAGGAGTAGACCGTCACAATCAACCTCATCCTTTAAGAGATAAGATCAACGGGAGAAGTCTTCAAATGCTGGACTCTTGAAGAATGTAACGGTCGAGGGAAAATGCGTCAGAGAACTATAACGGTTGCACGATAGACCGTCAGAGTCAACGGATAGCCAAAGGATAAGCTTTGAGAAGAAGCCTTATACTCAAGGACTCTTCAAGATGTAACGGCCAAGGAATGATGCGTTAGAGGAATGTAACGTGCCTGGTATAGACCGTTAGAGACAATAAGGATCCAAATGAGGCAAAAGCTTGCTAAACTTCGTTCAATGCAAGGAATCAAGGAACCAGACCCAACCAAGGAATTAAGACCCATGAAATAAACCTCCCACTGATCAAGAAGGCTCAACAAAAGGGAATAACTCGGAGCATCATATAGAATGAACAAGGAGATGACCCAACTTATCGGTCATAAAACGGGTGTCAACGGATGTCCCTCCTTAACGCCCTCTTTGCAGGAGAGTGAGCGGAGGTGAAGTGAAAGCGGAATGGAACATGGAGATGAAGCGGAAATGAAGCGGAGCGGACTGAAAAGTGGGCGTTAAGGCAAACGACACCCGTCTCAACCAACAAGCGATAGGAATCTTCTGGAAACTTTGAACTAATCACAAGGAAATAGCCAACCAAACGACGCAAGTCTGGAGGAACTAACAACTAAGGAAAGGATAACACGGCTGGCCGCCGGAGGCAACAGGAAGGAAAAGACAATTAACTAAACTCCAGACAGGAATCTTCAGCTAACCAAATCAAGCGAGTAGATTGAAGGAAACCTTCTAATTCAGAGTGGAATGACTATCCTCATCCAAGATCAAGAACACAGCTATTCACCATCAGTGAGACGCCTTGAACAGATGAAGATTCATGAATGCTCAAAAAAATGTGCATGATGTATGCTGGGCTAAAACAAAAGAAATCATTAAAACGAATGCAAAGAAAGATAAAATAACAAGATACTCAAGAATAGTATTGCTAGACCGGAGAAACTAGGGTCAGGACACCATCTGCAACCACGGCGTGTAAGATAGAACCATCGTCCCCAAACTTTTCCAACCTAACGGCCTATCCAACGATTAAACATGTGCACTTAGATCATCATCATTTTTGTTTAAGGGGAACATCAGATCCCAGAACACATGAATGACTAGCCGATTCTCGAGATAACATATCATAGATAACATACAGTAATGCATTAAGGGATAAGGATCGAGATACAATACCTGACTTACCTGCTAAGCGAAACGACATCTTTTTTTTTAGATTTTCTGATTTTCAAGATTTTTATGAGTTTTCAAATAAGACAACAACAATATGAATGAACATGATAAACAAGCATGAACATAACAATGATAAGATAACGCTCAACTGAATGACACATAACAATCAAACGAATGGAAAACAACGCAACAAGACGAACAAGCACATATGCAATGGCATGAACAAACCACACGCATGCAAGATGAATGTGGGGGACAAGACAACAATGCAGTGAGACAACACACGGTTGGGATAAGAACATGAGGGATGACTACACGGTTGGGACAACACACGAGATATAAAAGGATGACTAACAACATATGCAAGACAACTAACAACACGTGGTGAGGGACAAAACAACATGTGTGGGACAACACGGTGGGATATAGATACGGTGAGACAAGGACACGGCGGGACAAGAGGATATAAACAAATACGCCCTTCAATCAAAATCCAAGATCAGAATGAAGCAGAACCGCCAGGTTCATAATCGTGAGGTAAAGTCCTCTCATATAGATATAATCATTGTAAACAAAAGTTGAGAAGGACACAAGCTTCAGAATAGATCGAGAGATATGATTGAAGAAGATAACATTTCAGAAGATGTGGACAGGAGACAGAACATAATGATATAGCAAAGAATGCATGAGTACCTGCAACCTGCACACATAGCAAATAGATCACGTATCTATTCTCAAAATAAAATGTAAAAGATAAATATTTTTAGATTTTTCAATTTTCTTGATTTTTTAGATTTTGAAAATATTTAATTTTTTTTGGATTAGAACAATATATAATTTTTTTTGAATTTTTGACAATATCTCTTTTTTTTAGATTTTTGACAATATCTCATTTTTTTTAGATTTTTGAATAGTAATCCGCAGCACCCAAAGACAAGCTCGAACTACTGGTCAGGGATCGCCGTCCCTCCCCTCTCATTAAAGCCTTCCCTTGAGCAGGGCGTGCATGTGAGGGTGGCTTACCACAACCAACTGCCTCTAAAGAACGGTGCCCCTACTAAGGCCATGCCCGGGATACAACCTAGCCTAAGAGGGAGAAGCAGAAGAAAATTAGAGACAAGCTTTATGCAGGATGGGAGATATCAAGATTCGACTTCCTTCCAAGGCACCACCCCACAAAGAGATAGGTCTGTTGCGTCGGGGCTTTGTGTCTTTGATTTTGAGACTCATATTTATCAGGCACGCATGCGACCGGGCTCATGACGTCCCGCGGGGAACTATACTGCCACTCTTGCCTTGCCTTTGATTCATAATTTTCTTTTGATTTTGATATATGATTTTCATTTGACAGCCCTTATTGGCTAGATATAGCATGAAAGCTCACTTTTGAAAGTCAAGACTGCCCCTATTTGAGACCTCTCTCGTATTAGGGAGCGCCTAGGTTGGTCATCTCATCCATCAATCTCTTGCCCCTGCACGCGGTCAAGCAGAGAAGAGAAAAGTCCTTTGTGCATACCCAAAGTATGGCCAAAGCAGCAACGGTGTGCCTCAGTGAGATCGGCTATGGCTCACCGTGTGGTGTGTGAAAAACCCATGCTCAAAGGCCACCCTCAACGATCGGGGAAGGAACTAGACTCCCAGCGCGGAGCTCTCACTGGCCTAAGGATGCTGCAGAAGCGAACTCATTTTAAATGAACTAAGCAAGTTTCTAAAAGCCACTTAACCATGTTGAGGAATAGCATTATAACCATGTACAGAAATAATAGAAATAATGGAAATGAAAGCATGTTTCTTTGCTCAAAATAAAGATACCTTTGTAAATCCATGGCGTGGAAATCAGCATCCCGAAGCGATCTCGATCATCGAGCTTTGAGGAGCGCGAGTAGCTTTGTATTCCTTGCTTGTCAGAATAAAGGATGAAAGGAGAGCAAAGGATTAGATTCCTCGACACAGAGGAGTGACATATATCATACTAGACGAAGAAGGGATAAAAAAGAAGAGAGGCGAGGGCTAGAACTCCATCATTAAGGCACTAAGGCCCTGATAACAAGGAACCAGATACAGAATAAACCAGATTAGCTGAGATCAAGGTGGACTAAAGCCTCGAAAATAGCAAGAGAAAGGGCGAAGACATCGAAATGGTGAAGAGGGGAGAATAGACAAACCATGAGAAGATTGTGGAAAAGGTAAGGGGGAAGAGGAGTGATCATCCGACGTGGTCGGAGAAAAGGAACTAGAACCACCCGACAGAGTCGGGGAAGGAGAATGAGAGTCACCCGACAGGGTCGGGGATAGAGAATGAGAAGTTGAACCCGAGGATAACGGGGGAGGAGAATCAGACATAGGCTGAGGCCGAGAATGGTGAGGAGATGGAAAGTCTGGAAGTTCCGGATAGGAAAAGGAAGAACGGGGATTCGCGGACCCGAGATAGGAGGAGAGAATCGTGGGGGGAGAATTAGGAGAGGGCAGATACACCACCCAGGGGTGGGAACCGAGCAGAAGAAATGATGAGTAAAATGAAGAAAAAGAAAAAGAAGTGGGCCCCTGAGTGCACAACTGGCGGCCCTTAAACATACGCCGTCCCCTCTTCTTAGCTGATACTTCTTGAACATGGACTCGCCTGGCGCGGTCTCGGACCTTCGGCCTTCTCAATCTCAAATAACGGGTCCACCTGACAGATGGCCTGGCCCGGTCATGAGCATGAAGTCTCATGGGGGCGGTTGCCCCTAGACACCCGGTGCTAACAATAGTAGATGAACATTCTTCGACAGATAACTCCCCAAATGAATGAATATCAGAGAACCATGGCATTTTGTCACTTGGCACTAGCAGCATGAGATTAGACATTTCCACTCGGCAACTGGGCATGAAGCATAACTCCCTTACTAGAAGAGCAGGATGAAACTGAGGGAGAGTAATGCACGGCGTTGACATGGCCGGCTTACTAATGAACCAAGGGAGATTGCATAGAATGTGCAGAATGTCCTTGGAGAATATAGAAGATGCGGCCAATTGCCCTTTGAACATAGAGTGCATAACCTACTTAGCGGCCGTATGCGTTAGCACAACACGGGTAGAGAACCCTTCTTGTCCTGTCATCTGAATGGCAATAGAGCGAGGAGAAATAATAGCATCAACGGTGAACTCTCTGGCGAGCAAAGAGATTGCCACAGGCCTTGCTCGGGAAGAAACTGGCATCAACTCAAGGGAACTCTTCTTGTCAACCGTCTTCACTAGGAGTGTAGGCTCAACATCCCCAAAATAACCAGGGACTAGGATGCGGATCAGTATGGAGTCTTGGATCTTCAAATGCACGGCCGGCACCGGATCATCCTGACTTGGCTTATTGTCTCCCTGGGGATTAGACCCAAGGGGCACCATGGGTAACACACACCCGCTCCGTGGGGTGGAAATAGGTGGAAGAATGGGGATAGGAGTAGGTTCAGAAGATGTGGGGGTTTCAATGGGTATGGTGTGTTTAGGTGGGGGCAAAGGTAAGGGTGGAGGTATGACTTGCTCGGGCGAGGGTCGCAAAGGCAAAATTTGCTCAGGCTCGGTCAAAGGTGATGGCGGGGGTGTTGGAGGTTTAGGCAATGGTGAGGGTGGCGGAAATGGTGTAGGCGATTGAGAGGATGGTGGATATGGTGATGTGGTCGATGGAGGTAGTGGACATAGAGGTGGAGAGGGTGAAGAGGGAGGTTGTGGTGCCCACCGTCGATGTATCGACACAACGCGTCGAGCGGTGTTAGGGATAGAAGTAGTGGTAGTGGTGGCGGGAGAAGAAGGGGAGGCACTAGCATGAGCAGAGGCTTGGGTTTGTGGCGGCGATGGAGCCGGGGTAGGAGACGGCGAAGGTAATGGAGTAGGTGACGGAGCGAGTGCAGCACTAGATGAGGAATCACAGGGGTGCCCCTGGCCTCGAAGTAACGGAGATGGCTGCCCGGGCGGCACTTCTTGCTGCTGCTGTTGGCTACGAAGATGTAAAATTACTTTATGAATAGCGGCCCAATCAATCCTTTTCTTAGCTTCTAGATCATAAACATAATCCTGGAACTCGGGGCAATCCTCAACCAAATGCCCCTGTTGGCTGTGGAAATAACAGAACTGGAGCATATCCCCGACCGCGGGTCAGCAAGGCACAACCGGAGAGAGCGGCAATGCGTGAGTGGCTATCAAAGCCCTAAAAATGTCGGTAAAGCACTCCGGCAACGGAGGACAAGGAGCCCGCTTCGAGCAAGGCGGATGCCGAGGGGTATGAGGTGGTGGAGAAGGTTGTGGAGAGGGAAGCGGAGGTTGCATAAGTAATGGAGTGTGGCTGGCAGAGGTGGGATTTGGTGAAGGCATATGTGGAATGGAGTGGGGAGATTTGTAGACGGCATCCACCTGCTCGAGATGTGGTGTGACCTGGACCATGGGTGGAGACGGAGATGGGTATGCGGACGCAGGAGGTTGATTCATGGAAGGTTGATATGCGGAGGCATATAGGTATGTAGAGGCGGGGGGTAGACTCATGGAGGGATATGTGGCGGAAGGTTGACTCATGGCGAGCTGACTCATGGGAGAGTAGGGTTGGAACGTGGAGGGTGAAGGTTGATATGTGGAGGTGGATGGTGGAGACTGAGGGTCAAGATAATCTTGGATTTGTTGGCGGATGAAGCGGGTTCGGCTATATAATTGTTGCCAGGAGGTGATGTTGTTGAGGGCTAAGATAAACCGATACTCGGGCGCGGCAATGGATATCCTCATCTTGATTTGCTCTTCTTCTAGAATGTGCCCTTGGACCTGCGCGGCAAGGCGACGCCAATGATCGGAAAAGGTAGAGAACTCCTCTTCGGGCTTCATCATCTCATGGGCCAGATCCACAATAGAGTACTTAGGCCCAACCTGGTCTTGAAACTGTTGAATAAATCCCTCTTGTACAACTTGAAAATTCACAACTTGCTCTTGCGGAAGAGAGAAGAACCAATCCCGAGCCGGGCCTTCCAATGACAAACCAAACATATAAGCCATCAAGTGTTGATCATGTTGAAATTGGGCCGACTCATAAACAAACTCTTTCAAGTGCACATACGGGTCACCGACTCCACTATAACAACGATATGTGGGAATTTGTGATGGAGGTGGGAGCCGAAGACCTTGAAATGCGAACGGAACCCTTAAAGGGGATTTAGGATCGATCTAACGTTGAAGCTCATCAAGTTGGCGTTGGGTTTGAACAATCATCTCTTGGGTACGGAGAGATCGAGAAGAATATGGGTCAGCTTGAGCAAGAGGATGTGAATTCGGACCAGTATGAGGATAATGGGCCGGATAAGAGGATCCGTGCTGAGAAGAAGAAGGGCCCATTCCGGGAGTAGAAGGATATGTGGGCCTGGAAGAAGCATGAACATAAGGACCTATTGGGCTGGCAGCATAAGGAGAAGAAGAATGAGTCCCATTAGACAAATAAGGCCCATTAGGAGAATGGGGCCCATTATGATGATGAGGCCCATTAAAGAGAGAAGAAGGCACATTAAGAGAAGGAGGCCAATGAAGATGAGATGCAATAAGACGTTGGGCCTGGGCCGGATCCATTTGGCGAACAAGGCTTGAAAGATGGGCCATAAGATTAGCCTGTTCCTCGGAGGGATCAGAGGGACCACGGGAAGATGGGCCCACGTGGGAAGAGGATTCCACGCGGGAATAGAAAGAAGTTTGGGGAAAAGGATGATACAAGGGGTTGGAATGATGCTCCATGAGGGAAAATGGAGACTTAATACAAGGATATCAAGTAGAATACAAGTGGGGAAGCAATGACTTCATGGGCTTGAGAACAAGGGGGGCTGACCCACTAATCCAAAGACGAATGGACAATAGACCACGGGACGATGGACTGGACAATGAACACACAAAATGGACTGACTTAAGTGGGCCTAACAACGACGAAACATGTGGATGAAACACAAAACACCACTAATGGGCTTGGACAAGCCCAAACAACACAAACAATGCAATGTGAGAGTTTTCTCCCAAGTCAAACAAGTTGATATGATGAGAAATATTTTTAGAGATTTTAATAGACCTTTTAATGATTTGAATTAATAATAATTCCCTCAAGATAGGAATCATATGGGAATAAGGTCCAAACTTTGGCTTGAATAAGGTTAACTCCCTCACACTTATGCAAATGCAAGCCTAAGGGGTGGGAAGGTACAACCGGCCCGGCGTCCGTGTGGGAATCCACGGCTCGCGGGGACTTATGGAGGTCCCTGGTGTGATTTTCTAGTCGGCCCCAAGGAATATGGAGACGAGAGGTCCGCTCACCAAGGTAGGAAAATGTAATCTAATGTATGAAAGTATGAATGAACTTATGTGCACCGGAGTGCATGCCAATTCTAACCTATAATCTAGCAAACAATTATGCACACACTGATATAAGTATGTAAACCAACCAGGGAGGAAACCAGATAACACCCAAGCACAAAGATCACAGCAGAAACTATGGAAATAAAATGCACTTCGGGATGCGTACCTGTCCAGAGTGTAACGGTCTATAACCCCTGTGTCAGAAGAATGTGACGGTTGAAGACCAGACCATCAGCAGTGTGTAACGCAGGGACGCAGGAGCGTCTGAGGAGCCAGAGAACCAGAAACAACAGGAAATAAAAGGGAAATCCGGGGAAAACCAAACAAGGAAATGATGGCCGGTTTAAACAGAGATCAAGACACGATTGGCACAAGTTGTCCCACCGTGATCGCCAAAAAACTGTTGATTTGTTTTTTTGTTATTTTTGTCGTTTGCAAAGAAGAATAGATAAATTTGAGATGATATGAAGATGAATATGAAGAGCAAATAACAATGATCTCAATCAACCTATGAACATGTAAACCATGAACCTAGGCAATCAGAACCAGCTCTAGCATGGGCAATGCTATCTCAATCAAACTAAACTAAGAAAGGAAAAGGAAAACACACGCTGGAGCGTGGGGCAAAGGGATTAAATAAAAACACAGTGCGTGGGTGGAACAAGCAAGAGGAAATAAGATGTGGGAGAGATAAAGCTAATGCCCACTACCAGGAAAAGAACGTGATTGCCACTAAGGTAAAAATAAGCCAAAGACCTGATTAATACCTTAGAATAGGAAGATGATGCACTCGCTTACGGGAGAGAGAAACCAATAGGAAACTGCAGCTCTGCTGGATATAACGTTCCAGTGCCTATCCGTCACGGGGAGTGTGACGGTCGCCCGACAGACCGCTATAGAAACCTGACGCGTCTGATGAAGACCGTCAGAGTGTCTACAGAACATGCTTGTGAATCCTTCAAACTCCAAACCTTCCAGCTGGCTAGAAAGCTTGGGCCTCGTCTAATGAGCCCTGTAAACCTGCCAAAGAATGTAGAACACAAGAAATAACTCCCAAATTAGCCTTTCAAACAACGTAGTATTAATAATCAAATGAACTTGATATCATTCAAAAGGAAATGGGAATACCGGGGAGTTGTGTTTTTTTTAACCCCTCTGGGCGTTTTAAAAGATAGGATGGATGTTTAAATGAATGAAATAAGTGGAAGAACGTGGAAGAAGATGAAATAAGGAGTTGGACAATGCTATGATGAAAAGAGAAAAGGAAGAACACAAGTATGCCAATGATGGAACTAAAACACTCAAGAAAATGAATACTCCCTTGACTGTGAATCAGATGGACGTGAGAGACAACTTTTCTTGGTTGGATATGGCTCATGAATGCGGCAGCACTTCGACGTAAACTCCAGATTTTCCTCCTTAGGCCATGAAGTCAAGGGTTCTATTTATAGGCCCTCAAACTCTCCGGTCGAGCAGAGGATAATCCAGCTAAAAAGAAGGAGGATTCTTATCAAACTCTTGAAGATAACACTCCCAAGAGTCCATAGAAACAAACAGAAGGTTTTAAGGATCAGATTTGGAAGAGAAATCACAAGGTCAAACTCTTAACTCGGCCACGGAGTAGCAGAGAAAAGGCCAGACCTGCCAGAACTCTCTGTTTGATGTAACGGCTACACGACAGACCGTCACAGGCATGTAATGCTCCAGGAGTAGACCGTCACAATCAACCTCATCCTTTAAGAGATAAGATCAACATGAGAAGTCTTCAAATGCTGGACTCTTGAAGAATGTATTAGTCGAGGGAAAACGCGTCAGAGAACTATAACGGTTGCACGATAGACCGTCAGAGTCAACGGATAGCCAAAGGATAAGCTTTGAAAAGAAGCCTTATACTCAAGGACTCTTCAAGATGTAACGGCCAAGGACTGATGCGTTCGAGGAATGTAACACGCCTGGTATAGATCGTTAGAGACAATAAGGATCCAAATGAGACAAAAGCTTGCTAAACTTTGTTCAATGCAAGGAATCAAGGAACCAGACCCAACCAAGGAATTAAGACCCACGAAATAAACCTCCCACTGATCAAGAAGGCTCATCAAAAGGGAATAACTCGGAGCATCATATAGAATGAACAAGGAGATGACCCAACTTATCGGTCATAAAACGGGTGTCAACAGTACCATGCATAAAATTTCATTAAACAAGAGGGCTTTTACTCCCAAGATCATGTTTAAGCCGTTCATTACATAACCTACCTCTGTTTTGGATTTAGACTTCGAATTTAAGGCTGGAGGTTAACCCTAATTTCTTGCTCGTCCTGAATCGAAGCAGTAACTTCTTGCTCATCTATCTCTCGATTCTCTTGACCTAAAGATGTGAAATTTGGAGGGTAAGAAGAGGGTACTAAAAGAAACAAATCGTCCTAAAGAACCTCTATCTAATTACCTCGTTTGGGGCTTCTATTTACCTGTTCTTTCTGGGTCGGTCGCATAGTTTCCTGAGTTACTTTCACCAAACCAACGTCTTTGCAAGCTTCTATCTCCCTGTAGGCTTGATCTCGTAGAATGAAATTTTGAGAAAAGTTAGATCGAACTAAGATGAACAAATTCGTAGAAGAAACTTACCTCTAATTCGACCTCTTTACCTTAGTTTCACGCGAGCCAAAAGTAAGGGTCGTGCATGTTAGTTCTGGGGTCTATTTATAGGGTTTTAGCTAGGGTTTCATGGAATTGAACGATTCTAGAGTCCTTATTAGGTGTAAGATCGATCGTCAAGATTTCTAACCCTGATTATACTTTAATCCACTTCAATTTTTGGGAGTTTGGACGGTAAAAATCAACCTTTTTACGTTTTCTTATACTTACGGAATCTGCAGAGCTTAGCGGTCATTTGGGAGACCGTTTTCTGACCCTATGCGGTCTCGCGATAGACCGCTTTTTTGTCTTGGATGCCGAATTTGAAATCAGTTCAAACTGTTGTACCATTATCCATCTTTTTATCCTAAAATATTCCTACTTATCTCCTTAATTCTGTAAATGCATCAATTCCAAGCTTCTGGAACTTGGGCCAAAGTTTAAAATTATAATTTGGGCCAATTGGATTTGTCAAAATGGGCTTAATCCTCTTGGATTAGTATAGGCCTAAATAATTAGTTTTAATTAACCGTAATTCAATCAATATCCCATTTAAATGCTTAATAATTATATTTTTAATCCCAAAAAATTCTTAAAAAATCCTCGGGCATTACACCCTCCCCCACTTAAAAAGAATTTGGTCCCCAAATTCCTTGTAATAAGATTTGCTAAGGAGAGTGTACTTACATTCAAATATCTCTGGAAATCTTTTGCGCATGACTTTTTCAGTTTCCCATGTTACTTCATGTGGCCATGACTTGGTCCATTGGATCTTGACCATCGGAGTAGTTTTATTTCGAAGTTGACGCACTTCTCGTTAATGATGTTGATTGGCTTTTGCTCGTATGTCAAGTCCTTTTGAATTTCTAAGTTATTGTAAGTTATGACATTGAAAGGATCAGGAACATATTTTTTGAGCATTGAGACGTGAAATACATTATGAACTCCTGATAATTGAGGGGGCAAAGCTATTTGATACGTGACTTCACCAACCCTTTCAAGAATTTCAAAGGGGCCAATGAATCTCGGAGTAAGCTTACCTTTGATACTGAATCTTCGAATACCTCGACCTGGAGAAACTTTAAGGAATACATGGTCTCCCTCTTGAAATTTCAGGTCACGCCTTCGATTTTCAGCATATGATTTCTGTCTATCTTGAGCCATCTGGAGTCTTTCCCGAATAAGTTTTATCTTCTCGGTAGTATCCCTGATGATATCGGGACCGAGAAATTACCTTTCTCCTACTTGACTCCAACAGATAGGTGAACGACAGCTTCTTCCATATAGAGCCTCAAATGGTGCCATTTGTATGCTAGCTTGGTAGCTATTATTGTATGAAAATTTCACTAGAGGTAAATGGTCGTGCCAACTCCCTCCAAAATCAATAGCACAAGCCATGAGCATATCTTCCACCACTTGATTTGTCCTTTCAGTTTGACCATCATTTTTTGGATGGAACACAGTGCTAAAGTTAAGTCGGGTTCCTAATGAATGTTGAAGACCCTTCCAAAACTGTGATGTGAACCGAGGGTCTCAGTCAGATATAATGGTGTTAGGCACACCATGTAATTTGACAATTTCCCTCATATATAGTGCTGCTAATACATCCATAGACCATCAATTTTTGATTGGTAGAAAATGTGCAGATTTAGTCAATCGGTCTATGATCACCCATATGCCATCGTGTCCACCTCTTGTCTTAAGTAAACCCATGATGAAATCCATCCCTATGTTTTTCTATTTTCACTCGGGAATATTCAAGGGGTGTAATTTCCCAGCAGGCTTTAAATATTCTGCCTTTGCTTACTGACAAGTGAGACAGCGAGATACAAAGTCTGCTACTTCTCTTTTCATGTTGGGCCACTAGAAGCTTCTCTTCAAATCTTGATACATCTTGGTAGCACTAGGGTGAAAAGCATACTTTGACTTATGAGCTTCTTCCATGATCAATTTCTTGGTGTCGACATGATTCAGCACACAAATTTGATCCTTAAATAATAGTCCTCCATCGTTTGTGATAGAGAACTCGGTCCTGTGATCAATATTATGCTTGATTTCCATCAATGTAGGGTCATTTCCTTGCAATTTAACTATATCTTCAATCAATGTAGGTTGAGATCTTATATTGGCAATCATACATCCTTCTCCTTCTCTATCAATATCAAGATTTAAGTGAGAAAAATCCTCAATAAGACATATCATACCTTTTCTGAGGCTTGCTAATGTTGCCATTGGTCTTCTACTAAGAGCGTCAGCTACTGCATTGTCTTTGCCTGGATGATATTGGATAGTAAAATCGAAGTCTTTGAGATACTCCAACCATCTGTGTTGTCGTATATTTAATTCCTTCTGGGTGAAGAGGTATTTCAGACTTTTATGATCTAAAAATATAGTGAATTTCTCCACATAAAGGTAATGCTGCCAAATTTTTAAGGTGAATACAATAGCTGCCAATTCCAGATCATGCACAGGGTAGTTTTCTTCATGACGCTTCAAATGTCTTGATGAATAGCAAATCACCTTTCCATTATGCATAAGAACGCATCCTAGGCCAATGCCAGATGCATCCGTATAGACTTTAAAACCACCACCTTCAATGGGCAATGCCAAAATAGGGGCTGTAGAAAGGTGATATTTAAGAGTTAGAAAACTCACTTCTCAATCCTTCTACCATATAAAAGGGTTCTCCTTTCTAATGAGTCTAGTCAAAGGGACGGCGATCTTAGAGAAGTCTTTAATAAACCTTCTGTAATAGCCAGCCAGACCTAGAAAACTTCTAACTTCTATTATGGTTGTTGGTTAGCTCCAATTCTTAACAGCTTCAACTTTAGAAGGATCGACAACAATACCCTCTCTTAAAACAATATGGCCAAGGAAAGAGACCTCATTTAGCCAGAACTCACACTTGTTAAGCTTTACATACAGTTTGTGCTCTCTTAGTGTTTGCAAGGCTATTCTTAAGTGCTCTTCATGTTCCTCCTTAGTTCTGGAGTATATCAGAATATCATCAATGAAGATGACCACAAATCGGTTGAGATAAGGTCTGAAGACATTAGTCATAAGTCGCATAAATGTTGCCGGGGCATTGGTTAACCCGAACGGTATTATAATGAACTCATAGTGGCCATATCGGCTTCGGAAAGCCGTCTTGTGTATGTCTTCATTCTTGATTCGGAGCTGATGATAACCTAACCTGAGGTCTATTTTGGAGAAGTACTCTGCTCCCAAAATTTGATTAAAGAGCTCATCGATACGTGGCAATAGATATTTGTTCTTGATAGTGAGTTGATTCAGTCACTGGTAATCGATGCATAGCCTGAGAGCTCCATCCTTCTTTTTGACAAATAAAACTGGTGCACCCCAAGGGGATGTGCTAGGTCGAATGAAACCCTTATCTAATAACTCCTGAAGTTGTCTCTTCAATTTCTTGAGTTCTGTGCGGGACATCCTGTAGGGAGCTATTGAAACTGGTGCTGCTCTGGGTAGAAGTTCAATGGAAAAGTTTACTTCCCTTTCTGGTGGTAAACCGGGTAAATCTGATGGGAATACATCGAGAAACTCATTCACAATGGGAATATCTTCTAAGACGATCTCCTTGGACTCGGTAATGATTACGGAAATACGGAAAGTTTCACATTCTTGCGAAATGAGTTTGCAAGCGTGAAGAGATGAAATAATAGCAGGATGTTTCCTATACTTGATACCAAGGAAGGAAAACCTTGGAAAACTTGATATCTGAAAAGAGATAATCCTGTTGCGATAGTTTATATAGGCGTCGTGGTCCACAAGTCAATCTACACCTAAGATAGCATCATAGCCTTCCATGTCAAGGCATACGAAGTTTGCTGGAAAATTATGACCTACCATTACCTCACTATCGGGGTAGTAGGTTGTAAGTTTGGTTCCGGGACCTAATGGTGTAGTGATTGCTAGGTCCGAAGGTAGAGGAACTGATGAAACTGGCAAGGTTTTTGCAAAAGCAGTAGATATAAAGGAATGAGAAGCACCAATATCAAATAACATGAATGCAGGATGGGAATAGACTTGAATGGTACCTTCCATTAACCCATCATCCTTGGGCGCTTCTTCATCATCTATAATAGCATTAAGATGAGCCTGACGTTTACGTCCACCATTGGAAATTAATTTGATCCTTCATGAAGGGGCAATTCAGCATGCGGTGCTCCTGGCTACCATATCGTAAACAAGCACTGAGATGCATCCAACATTCTTTGGCTGAGTGGCCAAACTTCTCACAGAAAGTACAAGCCGCCATGACTTGCTTTTCTTCTTCTTTAGCCTTCTTGTTCTTATGGTAGCCACAACCATTCCCATTCCAGGATCTCTTCTTGCTATCACGGGATTTGTAAGGTTCTGTGGTACTAAAGTTTCCCTTCTTTTCATGTCGATCAGACCTTCGGCTCGGCTCCTCTCCTTTACCTTTAAGTTTTTCGACCTTCTCCAAGGTCTTTTTGAATAGATGTGCCCGTTGGACCATCTCCTCATATGTACGGATGTTCTGAGACCCTAGATGTTGGATAAAGCCAGGCCTTAAACCGTCCATAAATCGGTTGGCTTTTAATAAGTCAGTACTAACCAGATGAGGAGCATAAGACGCCAGCCTAGAAAACTGGAGTTCATACTCCGCTACTGTCATCATGCCCTGGCGTAATGAAGCAAATTCCATAGCTTTCCTCTCCTTGACATGTTCGGAGAAGTATTTAGCTCGGAAGAGGGTGAGAAATCCCTCCCAAGTTTGTGGTGCATCTTGAGGCGGTGCAGGAATTGACTTTCACCATGTACGGGTATCTTTATTGAGTTGGAATGTGACAAGATGAACCTTCTCTTGGTCAGCACATTTCATAACCTCAAATATGCGATTCATTTCATCAATCCAATTCTCGGCTTCATCAGGATTAGAGGAACTAGATAATCGTGGAGGATTTAGGCTCCTGAAGTTGCGGTGAAGATCACCAGCACCAGCTCTTCCGCCGGCTTGAGCCATATTTTGCAATGCCTGGGTGAGACCCATAACGGTCTGTAGCATTCCACCCCAATCAACACGGTGATCCATCATAAAAATGAGGTACCTGAGAAAAGCGATAGGTTTGTTATTCTTCATATAATTTAAAGGAAGTTAGCTTAAAGATATATTCTAAACAACTAGCTCATCCCGGGTTCTACCCAATTCTCACATGGGTTGGAGATTCCTTTCTAGTTTCATAGGTGTAGGTCCTTAAACCGTGGACTTAACCTACGACATGTCTTTTCCCTAGGACCTCTAGTCCTATGCTCTGATACCACCTTAACTGTCACGCCCTAAGTTTTATGCAGCAGAAACAATCGAGAACGTGAATAGCCGGCATGCTAAGCCTCTTGCAAGTAATATAATCAGAGCGCCAGACAATAACACAAAGTAATTGCACAAGTAATTCGCTAAAACCTTCATCTTTATTTCATATAAATAACCATCAATATATATAAGATCTTTGACTCTTAACATTCTTACACCATAGACTTAAGAAAACAAAAATTACATAATGACTTGCCTAGACATTCGAAAACTAAGGCTTCTCTCGTCCATATGACCTTCAATTGCTCTCGAACCCGCTACTTGTATAATCTGAATCCGATTCACTAGTCCTTCCTGAAACATTTGAGAAAGTACGTAATGAGCACACTTGCCCAGTAGGTATCTTCATATCAACATGACAACAATCTTAAAGTGATTAACATTTTTAGCTCTAGAGAAAGTTAAATCATGCGAATATGGTAAAACATGCAAATAGAACGAAAATAGCAAGATATGGTCAAAACAAGATATGAGAATATGGCTGAGCAAGTATATAATAAGAATATAACAAGAATGTAATTTTGGCCTTTCCATGAACAAGAATGTAACTAGAATGCACTTTTCATAACCATAAAGGCTATGCACTAGAAAGTCATGTAACACGCAAGAATATACTTTTACTTTACAAGTACTTCGTGAATAGTTGTGAATATTCGTGGATCTTAACTTATTTACAAAGAAAGTACTCCCAGCGCAATGTGACGCTAGTAGCATCATATCCGATGGTTTACAGTATGTTTCCGACAATTAGCCGAGGGGACTAGCATAGAGCCCTTGAACACAATCAATGCTCGAACTGCATCTTCAAGTATAAATCAAGCTACTTCCACGAGTATAACAATAATGTTGGCCAATAAGGTAACAAGTTCAATAATAGTTTTGTGATACAACGTCAAGGGAAGAATGCACCAAATATGAATATAATAATTCAAAGATTGCATTAATAACTAGGTCATGTTTTGGAAAGAATTCGGCAACATAACGGTACATTCAGTAATTTCCATAATTCATTTAGACATCTTTGGAATAAGGTGACAAGTTCTAGATAATCAATAGACCATCTGGAACATAGGATTACTCAACCTAAAGGTAAAACCATGGGTTAAACATTGAAAAAGAAGCTAGAACCATGCAGTCTAGGGCAGGGCCACTAGGTGACATTGGCGGTCTAGCAATAGGCCGCTAACAGACTCTGGCGGTCATACATTAGGCCGCTAAGGTCCAGAGCTCATTAAAACACTGGTAAAGTACTTTCTAGATAATTGGGCTTTTATGGTACAACCAGCTCGACGTCCTAGTGGGAATCCCAGGCTTGTGGAGACTTATGGAGGCCTTGAAACAAGATCACCTCATCCTTTGGAAGGAATATCTAATGGAGAGGTTCACTAGTCTAAGATGTTGTTCTTAATGTGCAACATGTAACTAATGAAAACATACTGGGATATGTGTCATGTACTTAAGAAAATGACTCTTAGATAAGAGAGACCATGATAAAACAGCGATCAAATAAGTCCATAAACCTTATAAAACGTGTCCATAAATACAAAAGTATAAGTTTTAGGCAATGAAAGTAATATAGATTAAAAACAACTTCTAAGTGCATAAGAACATGAAATCATCTAAGATGAGTAGCGAATGTAACCAAGTATATAAAAGTAGTACTTAAAACAAGAATAAGACCTATTTAGCTATGCTTATTATATGATAAATAAGGATAATATGCTTTATGTTTCGGGTTAACTTAAATACAGAATTCATAAAACGAAAACGGTCTAGAGAGGACCGTTTCTTGTGGCTAGCGATCTATCGTAGGATCGTTTGTAAAATGTATGCGGTCTCTTGAAAAATCGTTTCTCCCTATGTTGCAGACAGATCCAAACCCGAAGTTCAGACCTAATCTATTGCCAATTAATGTATGAATTCATGCTAGGGATATATATAACATGCTGCAAGGGTATAACATCGTGAAGATATAGGGATTTTGCATAGATTTTAACAAAGATTGTTATCTTTGTAATTAGGGTTTGGAATGATGCATGCTTCAACTTACATGCGCAATGTTACCAAATCATTAAATACGACATGTACCATGCATGAAATTTCGTGAAATAAGAGGGCTTTTACTCCTAAGATCATGTTTAAGCCGTTCATGAGATAACCTACCTCTGTTTTGGGCTTTAGGCTTCGAATTTAGGGCTGGAAGTTAACCCTAATTTCTTGCTTGTCCTGAACCGAAGTAGTAACTTCTTGCCCCTATATCTCCCGATTCTCTTGTCCTAAAGATGTAAAATTTGGAGGGTAAGAAGAGGGTACTAAAAGGAACAAATCGTTCTAAAGAACCTCTATCTAATTACCTCATTTGGGGCTTCTATTTTTCTGATCTTTCTGGGTTGATCGCATAGTTTCCTGAGTTACTTTCACCGAACCAACATCTTTCCAAGTTTCTATCTCCTTGTAGGCTTGATCTCCTAGAACGAAATTTTGTGGAAAGTTAGATCTAACTAAGATGAACAAATTCGTAGAAGAAACATACCTCTAATTCGACCTCTTTACCCTAGATCCACGCGAGCCAAAAGCAAGGGTTGCGAAGGTTGGTTCTGGGGTCTATTTATAGGGTTTTAGCTAGGGTTTCATGGATTTGAACGATTCTAGAGTCCTTATTAGGTGTAATATCGATCCTCAAGAGTTCTAAGCCTGATTATACTTCTATCCACTTCGATTTTTGGGAGTTTGGACGCTAAAAATCCAACCTATTTACGTTTTCTTATACTTACGAAATCTGTAGAGCTTAGCGGTAATTTGGGAGACCGTTTTCTGACCCTATGCAGTCTCGCAGTAGGCCGCTTTTTTATCTTGGACGCGGAATTTGAGACCAGTTCAAACTCTTGTACCATTATCCATCTTTTTATCCTAAAATATTCTTACTTATCTCCTTAATTCTGTAAATGCATCAATTCCAAGCTTCTAGAACTTGGGCGAAAGTTTAAAATTATAATTTGGCTCAATTGGATTTGTCAAAATGGGCATAATCCTCTTGGATTAGTATAGGCCTAAATAATTAGTTTTAATTAACTGTAATTCAATCAATAGCCCATTTAAATGCTTCATAATTATATTTTTAATCCTGAAAAATTCTGAGAAAATCCTCGGGCATTACTGTGATGAACCAATCTTTCTGCCCAGTTCTTTCTTGCATCTTGGAGCAATGACCTTTGGTGAGATCTGCCTTGATTTTTGTGCAACTTCTTGTCTCGATTTCTATGTAATCAATTCCAGAGCCCTTATTTCTAGTTATTTCGTTAGAAAAATATCTGTGTACAACAACTACTTTTAGGTGTATGTGCAGAAAACCTTGAGCGCAAGCACTGCAATCCGTTCTTATGCAGGACAATAATGGAAACGACCTAAATCACTGTGAACGAAGGTAAAAAAAAAGGATCAAACACACAACCACACCACTGCCCAAGGAGTTTTTATGGTGGTTCAGCTGCAACCTTGCACACCTATGTCCACCCCTCACCAACTCGGTGAGGCTTCACTCTTGCGCAAGAAGAACAACACACACACACACGTGGATCTCTCCGCATACATCAGCTGTCGCACATCTTGACAGTGAGGAACATCCTCCTCGCACACACACACTGGAAACCAGCAAGAACACACATGATCCCAAAACAGGGATCCAGAAATACCTTGCTAGACCGCGTATGTTTTGCCACACAGAAATCTTTACAAGAGAAAAAGAAACAAAAAGCAAAAGCAAAAAAAAAACACAAAAGATGAAGTCAAAGAAACATAATGTAGCTTCATATTAGAATCTGGAAGCATTTTATGATGCAAGCAAGGTAGTTTCAGACAGGCGGCTTCACTCTTCTTCTTTCAGTAGGTGGAAAGATCTCTCTCAGCTTATCTCTTTCTCTCTTCTTCCTTTTTTGCTCAGACTCTCTTGCTTCTCTTCTTGAGCTGTGCTCACTCCTGGGAGCTCAGAACCTTCCCGCGCTTTTTCTTCTGTGAAGCTCCGCAAGTTCTTTACAAGCAACCCCCTATATTTATAGGCAGAGCTTGATGCCAAAAAGGCATTTTTCCCAGCCAAAATCTGATTGCTCCTTGATTTTCGAAGAGAACATGAAAAGTACCAATTTCTCAGGTCTATAATGTGATTGGCCCAAGACAAAAAGTAGATCTCTTGTCCTTAGACCTTTTCATATGTATCTTCTAATTGGACCACAAAAAACAATTGTAAAATATATCCTAAGACATTCTAGAAGCCAAGGTACGTATCCCAGAGTCAAGGGCGTTGAGTTGGACCAAGTAGTCATGTGACTACTTAAGTTCATTTCTGGTCTGCCCCGAAAAGGGTAGACTCCCTTGGTCGACACCTGAACCTTGTGCAAGTGTCCTTGTACAAACAATGGCCAGAACAGAATAGAGACAAAAGGGGGTCCATTCCTTGGGTTGACCCTTCCCATGTACCAAGCGTTCTGTGCAGAGTCCGGGTAGAACAGAACCCAAACTGAAGGGGGTCGACTCCTCTACCTGGCAGAGTACATGAGCTACGAAATGAAGGAAATATCAGTTGACTAAACTTCCCTTGGGTCGACTGACTTTTGCTTTTTCAGTCGACTCAATATGGGCTAATTCGACTGACTTTGCTTGCTGGCTACTGTAGATGTTGAAAATGTCTAGCGTGGTGTCACAAGTCACATAGGCAAGCATATGTGCATAAGTGATAACATAATGTGCATATCAAGTGAACATCATGAACATGTGACTATGTAAACATGGTAGCATGATCATACAACAAGACAAAAGTGATAAAAGATGTAAAAGAATGCCGTGATCAACACCAAGGAATGACAATGCCAAAAGAATATAAAATACTAAGTGCGTTGTGTACCTTGGAAAAAGAGGATGATCGTGCTCAATATCAAGATGCGGGGACTATGTGGATTACCTCTCCTTGCCTTCCAACCGGCTAGAAGGTAAGGGCCTCACTTTCCATACTTTCCTGCGAAACAAACACAAAACAAGAGGCAAAACCCATTAGAAAATGCTAAGTGTAGAAATCTGCCCAAGTGCATAAAGTAGCATGAAAGATTGAGGGCAAACTTACCGGGGGAGGGTTTTTAACCCCTATGGAAGGGTGCAAATAATAGGTGTGTATATTGTGATGAGATTAACATGAAAAAATTGATTTAATATGCCATGATGAACATAGATAAACAAGATGCAAAAGTGCATGCCACAAGAAAAACTGTGCAAACAGTGTAAAGTGAGTGCAAAGACTGATGCAAATAGTAGGGCAAACGATGTCCAAATGAAAAGAAATTTGAGATGACAGAAGACTTGAGTGTTGTAAAGAAGTAGGAATAAAAATCACTCAAAAAGGAGGTTGGGACATAAAGTTATGACACCGGAGATTTGGGATAAAATATGGACTGTGCAGAAAATTCAGAATAGTGCACAAAATGGGCTCAAAGAATGATGAATATCTCACAAGATAGAACACCAAAAGAGGAAAGAGTGGATGCTATGGAAAGGTGGGAGTGTTGTGGTGAAACTAGGGTAGAAAGGAGAGTTTAAAACGGGGAAGAGACCAGTGAAAAATGGGGTGGAAAACACAAGAAAATAGAGGGGTGCAGAACATGGGAGAAAAATGACTAAGTATGGAAACAGAATGAACAAGCACAACTCGTGGACAAAATATGTATGAAGATGATGAAATAATGAGCCCAAAACCAAGGAACACAAAGATTATACTTCCCTCTAGAGCATGGAGTTGAAAGGATGGATCAAGAGTGCCCCACGGCCTCGCACCAGCGACGCAAACATGCCCCCGTCGCAAGAAATCTGAGTTTCAGTAAAGTGCAGAACAATGTGGTGAAACCTCAAAAGTAGGGACTTGGAAAAGGGGGAAAAGATGTGAGAAATAAGACAAACATATAATGAAAACGAAGCTAATACTCCCCTCTTCAAGATGGAGTTGAGGGAGGACGAAAAGGATGAAGCATGACTCCGCACCGGCTTGATGAACAGGCCCCCGTCGCGAAGTTGTAGCAGAAAATCAACAAACTGTGATGATTTGCCAAAAGTAGGGGCGAAGTTAGGAGGGCAAACGATGATGAAATCGAGCAAATAAGGAACCAAAACGAAGCTTATACTTTTCTCTTCAGGCTAGGGTCGAAGGAGGATGAAGAAAATTCGACATGGCTTCGCCATCGCCTTGAAAACACACCCCCGTCGTACAGGAAATATGGGCAGGTTTATATAGAAAAAGTGGTGAAATCCCCAACTTTCTTCCACGATTCCAGAAGATAGAGTCACCAAATCTCGAGATCTCTGGATCATTCTCGAGATAATAGTCAAGATAGGGTGTAGAATCAAACGAGACTCTTTTTGGTTGAAGATTGTGGAAGTTATGGCTCTTGGAAGAAGCCTTTGGAACCTAATCTGCAGGGTTTTTTGGTTGCACGAAAAGTAGAAAAACCTGATATTGCGGCCACGATTCAGGAGATATATCCCATCAAATTTTGATTTCTATGAACCAAAGTAAAGATAATACAAAGGGCTAGAAGTAGGTAAAAACGGGGATCAATTTGGATAAGTATTCTAGAAGTTATGGCCACCGCAAGATAGCCACATCGCGCAGGTTCGTGGAGAGAGTCCAGAGCAGGCTGGACTCTTATTGGATAAACGGTCGGACGACTGACCGTTAAGGGTTAAACGGTCGTCAACCGACCGTTTACAACAATGAACGGCCATTAACACGACCGTTTAAGGTAGACTTTGCGTGACTTTAGAAATTGGATTATATCTCCCAAACGGTGCAGAATTAGCAAAAATGGTAGAAGATAAAATTATAGATAACTCAAAAATGAACAACTTTTATGAAGAATGTAAGATGAGAAAATGACCAGAAGAGAGAGAAAATAGGGCTAGAAGAGAGAGAAAGAATATCGGGACATAGGTGAATAATGCGGTCTGCCAAAAAATTATAAATAACTTGAAATCGGTGCAGAATTGGCCAATGACGTAGAAGAAGGAATTGTAGGGATTCAAAAGATGAACAACTTTAGTGAAGGACATATTTTGAAAAGAGGAAAGGAAGGGGGTGAAAAAGGACAATTTTCAAGACTACGCAACGAAAGGGGGCTGAATGCTTGAGGGAAGCCGGCCTAAATGGGCCGTAAGGCGACTTTGAAGGCCGGAAGGTGACAAGATAGGCTCCAGGGCTCCATGAAATAATGATCTTCAAGGTTCAAAAGGAATGGAATAATGAAATGGGCTCGAAATCCATCCAAGAAAGGCTCCAAAATAATGAGTAATTAGGGACATCAAAATGATGAATAAGAGAAATGACTCAACTCGTGGGCTAAAAACGGGTGTCAACAGATGCCCCTCCTTGATGTCCGCTTTGCAAGGGAGCAAGCGAAGGTTACGCGGAGGTGAAATGGAAAGGAGATGGAGCGAAAGTGACAGCGACGTGAAATGGAGATGAAGCGGAGATGAAGCGGAGAGAACTGATAAGCAGGCATCAAGGCAAAAGACACCTGTTTTAACCAACAAGCGACAGGAATTCTCCTGAAATCGTCGAACTAACCACCAGGACTGGATGACAAGAATGAGACATGTCTGGAGAACTAAACTAATAGGAAAAAAAGGAAGCACGACCAGGCTCATCGGGGACACAATCCACAGACAATGATGGGGTCGGAAAGGAGCACAACGTAAAAAGTAAGAGAAATATAACTGAGATAAAATCCAGACAGGAATCACACTGGCCAACCAGACCAAGCGAAAAGATCAGAGAAATCGTTCAAATTCAGAGTGGAATAAAGATCTCTTATCCAAGAGACATGAAGTGCAACTAACCATTATTGAGGAGAAACCTTGAATGGATCACGAGACGTTAATGCTCAAAATATGACATGATGCATGCTGGGCTAAAATAAAGAAATCATCAAAACAAATGCAAAGAAATCATAAAATAGAAAGTGCTCGAGAATAGTATTGCTAGATTAGAACGATCAGGGTCAAGACACTATCCGCAACCACGGCGTGCGTGATAGAACCATCATTCCCTAATTTTCCCAACCTAACGGCCTATCCGATGATTAAACATGTGCACCTAGATCATCATCGTTTTTGTTAGAGGGGAACGTCAGATCCTGGAACACATGAATGACCAGCCGGTTCTCGAGATAATATAACAATATAGATACCATATAGTAATGTAACAATGAGTAGGGATAGAAGGCCATACCTGACTTACCTGTGCAGGCGAAATGGCATTTTTTTGATTTTTATTTTTTGATTTTTTTTTTCTATTTTTTCATATATAAGACAAATATGATAAACAAGTAAGTGTAAACATAGACAAAATAACATTACTATCAACTGAACGACAAACACCACGACATAACATAACGGTCAAATGAAATGGGAGACAATGCAACATAACATAACAAAGGCACACGAGCACATATGTAATGACATGAACGAAAAATATGCATGCATGAACACGGTGTGACAAGACAACAACGCGATGGGACAACACACGGTTGGGACAAGAACATGGGACATAAAGGGGTGACTAACAACATGTGCAAGACAACTAACAACACTCGGTGAGAGATAAAACAACATGTGTGGGACAACACTGTGGGACATAAACATGTGACAAGCATACGGCGGGATAAAAGACATAAACAGATACGCCCTTCAATCAAAACCTAAGATCAGAATGAAGCAGAACTGCCAGGTTCATAATCGTGAGGTAAAGCCCTCTAAGATATGATCATTACAAATAAAAACTGAGAAGGACATGGGCTTCGGAACATATCGAGAGATAAGATTGAAGGAGAGAACAGATCAAAGATGTGGACAGGAGGCAGAGCCCAAAGATATAGCAAGGAATGCCTGAGTACTTGCAACCTGCACACTTAGCAAACAGATTACGTATCTGTGCTTAAAACAAATGCAAATGTATGAAAAAGACACATTTTTTGATTTTTGTAATCTTTTTTATTTTATTTTTTTAAATTTTCAATAGTATTTCATTTTTTGGATTTTTTGAAATATTTGATTTTTTAGGTTTGAAATTATTTGAGTTTTTTTGAAATTTTGGAGTATTTGATTTTTTTAGATTTTTGACAATATTTGATTTTTTAGATTTTTTTGAAGTATTTGATTTTTTTTAGACTTTTGGTAATATTTGATTTTTTTTTTTAGATTTTGACATAGAAATCCGCATCACCTAAAGACGGGCTCAAACTACTAGCTAGGGATCAACGTTCCTACCCCTTTCACTAAAGGCTTCCCTTAAGCAGGGCGTGCATGTGAGGGCGGCTTACCACAACCAACTACTTCTAAAGAACGGTGCCCCTACTAAGGCCATACCCGGGATACAACCCAGCCTAAGAGGGAGAAGCAGAAGATAAATTGGAGACAAGCTTCGTGCAGGATGGGAGATATCAAGGCTCGAATTCCTTCCAGGGCACTACCCCTCAAAGAGATAGCCTGTTGCGCCGGGGCTTTGTGTCTTTGATTTTTAGACCCATATTTATTAGGCACGCATGCGACCGGGCTCATGACGTCCCGCGGGGAACTATACTGCCACTCTTGCCATGCCTTTGATTCATAATTTTGCATTGATTCATTTTCTCATTTTGGCAGCCCTTATTGGCCAGATATAGCATGAAAGCTCACTTTTGAGGGTCAAGACTGCCCCTATTTGAGACCTCTCTCATATTAGGGAGCGCCCAGGTTAGTCATCTCATCCATCAATCTCTTACCCCTGCACTTGGCCGAGTAGAGAAGAGAAAAGGCCTTCGTTCATACCCAAAGTATGGCCAAAGCAGCAACGTTGTTGCACTAGAGGGGTCGGCTATGGCTCGCCGTGAAGTGTGTGAAAAACCCATGCCTAAAGGGCACCCTCCACAATCGAGGAAAGAAACTAGACTCCCAGCGCGGAGCCATCACCAGCCTAAGGATGCTGCAGAAAATAACTTTTTTTATTTAACATAAAGTTAAGATCTAATTAAACAAAGACTCCTAAAGCCACTCAATCATGTTAAGAAATTATGTGCAGAAATAATAGAAATAATGGAAATGAAAGCACGTTTCTTGCCCAAAATAAAGATACCTTTGCAAATCCATGGCGTGGAAACCAGCATCCTGAAGCGATCTCGATCATCGAGCTTTGAGGAGCACGAACTTTATTTTCCTTGCTTATCAGGATAAAGGATGAAAGGATAGTAAATGATTGGATTCCTCGACATAGAGGAGTGGCAGACATCATATTGGACGAAGAAGGGATAAAAAGGAAGAGAGACGAGGGCTAGAACTCCCTCGTTAAGGCACTGAGGCCCTGATAACAAGGAACCAAATACATAATAAACAAGGATTAACTGAGATCAAGGCGGGCTAAAGCCTCGAAAACAGCAAGAAAAGGGGTGAGAACCCCGAAAGGGTGAAGAGGAGTGAGAAGAAAGAGGAGGATAAGAATCATCCGACATGGTCAGAGAAGGAGAGTAACGATCACCCGCCAGAGGCAGGGAAGAAGAAGCATAAACACCCGACAAGGTCGGGGAAGAGAAGTGATAGACACCCGACAAGGTCGAGGAAGAATCGGAAGTAGCACCCAGAAGTCCCAGGGAAGAATCAGAGGAGACACCCGGAAGTCCCGGGGAAGAATCGGATGATGTCCCGTGATCGGGATGAAGGGATGACATAGGCCGGGGCCAAAAATCATGAGAAAACGGAGAATCTGGAGGTTCCGGAGGAGGGGAGAAAGAAGAATGGGGGTTTGCGGACCCGAAAAGAGAGGAGAAAATTATGGAAACTAGATTAGAGGAAGGGAGGTACACCACCCAAGGGTGGGAGCTGAGCAGAAGAAATGATGAATGGAAGAAAGGAGAAGAAGAAGTAGTGGCCCCTCGAGTGCACAACATGCGGCCTTTGTACTTGTGCCGCCGCCTCTTCTTGGTAGAAATCTCCTTGAAATGAATCTGTCTGACACGGACTCAAGCCTTCAGGCTTCTTAATCTATAATGTTTTCTCAAATAGCGGGCCCATCTGGCGGACGACCTAGCCCGACTGTGAATATGTAGCTTGATCGGGGCGGTTGCCCCTAGACTCACGGTGCTAACATGCTGTGGACATTCTTGAGCAACTGACTCCTCAGGATGATGAGTATCATGGAACCATGGAGTCTTATCTCTTGGCACTAGAACATGGAGATTTGGCAACTCTACTCGGCAACTGGGCACGAAGCATAACTCCCTTACCAGAAAAGAAGGACAGAATTGAGGGGGAGTAATGTGCGACGTTGACGTGGCCGACTTACCAATAAACCGAGGGAGATTGTATAACAGGTGCAGAATGTCCTTAGAGAATGCAGAAAACATGGCCAACTGCCCTTGCATATAGAATTCATCAGGCTCTTAGCGGCCGCATGAGTGAGCACCATTTGGGTAGAGAACCCGTCTTGGCCAGTGAACTGAATAGCAATGGAGCGGGGAGAAATAACAGCATTGATAGTGAATCCTCCGACGAGCAATGAGATTGCCATTGGCCTTGCTTGTGAAGAAACTGGCACTAGTGCAATGGAACTCTTCTTTGCAACCATTTCTGAAAATGCAGGCTCTTTATCCCCAAAATAGCCAGGGACTAGGACCCGTATTGGCATGCGGCAAATGACATCTTGAATCTTGAAAAGCACAATCGAAACCTGGCTCGGCTCATTATCTCCCTGGGGACCAGACCCAAGGGGCACCAAAGATAACGCACACCCGCTCCGTGGGGTGGAAGGGGATGGAGAAGTGGAGGTAATAGGCTTGGAAGGCGTGGGTAAAGGCTCAGAAGGCATAAGTGGGGGTAAAGGCAAAGGTGGAGGTGTAGGAGGGGGTAAAGGTGAAGGTGGAGGTGTAGGTATAGCTTGCTCAGGCTCGGGCAACAATGGTGAAGGGGATGGCAAAAGCGGTGGAGATGGTGGAAGTGATGGAATAGGGGTCGCTAGGAGAGGAGGTAGTGAGGGCGGTGGTGATGGCTGTAGGGGTAGTGGAGATGATGGAGAGGGCGATGCGGGCAATGGAGGTAGTGGAGGTGGTGGAAATGGAGAGGGTGAGGAAGGAGATGAAGGGGAAATGGAAGGTTGTGGGACCCAACATCGACGTATTGATACGACACGCCGAGCGGCGTTGGGGGTAGGAGTAGTGGCGGTGGAAGTGGAGGCACCAGCCTGAGGAAGAGATTGGGTAGGCAGAGGTTGCGGAGATGGGGTAGGAGATGGCGAAGGTGATGAGGTAGGTGGAGATGGAGGTGGTAACGGGGTAGGCGAGGCATAGGCAGGGAAGTGGATAAGGGGGTAGATAATAGAGCGAGCACTATGGTAAACACAAAATCACAAGGGTGCCCCTGGACTTGAGATGGAGACGGCTGCTTAGGCGATGCTTCCTGTTGTTGCTGCTTACTGCGGAGATATAGAATGACCTCATGAATAGCAGTCCAATCAATCCTCTTCTTCGCTTCTAGATCATAAAGATAATCCTGGAACTCGGGGTAATCCTCAACTAAATGCCCCTGCTGGCGGTGAAATTCACAGAACTGAAGTATATTCCCAACCGCTGGTCGACAAGGCACAACTGGAGGGAGCGACAACGCGTGAGTGGCCATTAAAGCCCCGAAAATGTTGGTAAAACACTCTGGTAATGGAGAGCGAGGAGGAGCCTGCTTCGGGCTAGGGGGATGCCGAGGGATATGGGAAGGTGATAGAGAAGGTTGCGAGGATGGAAGCAGACGTTGCGTAGGCAATGGCGCATGGCTAAGGGAAGGATTTGGTGAAGGCATATGCGGAGTAGGATGAGGGGGTATATAGACGACATCCACCTGCTCGGGGTGTGGTGTTTCCTTGACCGGAGGTGGGGGTTCATGCGGGTATGAAGAGGCAGAAGGCTGACTCATGGAGGGTTGATATGTGGAGGTATATGGATATGTGGAGGTATATGGGTGTGGGGGAGCGGAAGGCCGACTCATGGAAGGATATGTGGTGGAGGGCTGACTCAGGGAAGGTGATGGATAGGAGGCGTATGTGGGCGTAGAAGGTGGAGAGGACTGGGGGTCAAGGGAACCTAAAAGTTGTTGGTGGATGAAGCGGGCTCGGCTATAAAGCTGTTGCCAGGAGGTGATGTCATTCAAGGCTAAGATGAACCGATACTCGGGCGTTGCATTAGAAATGATCATTTTGATTTGCTCTCCCTCCGGAATATGCCCCGGGACTTGCGCAGCTAGGCGACGCCAGCGGTCGGCGAAGGTAGAGAACTCCTCGTCAGGCTTCATCTTCTCATGGGCCAGATCAACTATAGAATACTTGGGCCCAACCTGGTCTTGATACTGCTGAACAAATTTCTGTTGAACGGCTTGAAAATTCACCACTTGGTCTTGCGGCAATGTAAAGAACCAATCCCGAGCCGAGCCCTCTAGAGATAGACCAAACAAATAAGCCATCAAGCGTTGGTCATGTCGGAATTGGGCCGACTCACAAAGAAACTCCTTCAAGTGCACATAAGGGTCACCGGCTCCACCATAGCAGCGATAAGTAGGAATTTGTGAACGCGGTGAAAGTTGAAGACCTTGGAATGCGAATGGGACACTCAAAGAAGTTTGGGGATCAATTCGGTGCTGAAGTTCATCAAGCCTGTGCTGAGTTTGAGCAATCATCTCCTCGATGGGGAGAGACTGAGAAGGATGCAAGCTAGCTTGAGCAAGAGAGTGTGAATTTGGACCAGCATTATGGTATTGGGATGGATAAAGGGATCTGGATTGAGAAGAGGGGAAGCCCATTCCAGGAGTGGCATGATACATGGGCCTAGAAAAATAATGAACATGAGAATAAGGACCGATTGGGCCAGCAGCAACATGGGGCCCATTAAGAGAATAAGAGGGCCCGTTAAAGGAAGGGGCCCCACTAAGAGTAGAAGAGGGAGGCCCGTTATCAGAATAAGGCCCATTAAGATTAGCAATGAACTTTTGGGCCTGGACTGGGGCCGTTTGGCAGGCGACAAATGATAAGTGGGTCACATGATTTGCTTGCGGGTCGGAAGGGCCACGAGGAGATGGGCCCGCGTGGGAAGAGGAATCTACACGGGAATAAGAAGATGGGGAAGAAGAAGGGTAATATACAGGAGAAAAACGGCGCTCCATGAGGGCAAATGGCGACTTTATACAGGAAAATCAGGGAAATACAATGAGGGAAGTAAGGGCTCAAAGGAGGGGGGCTGACTCAATAATGCAAAGAAAAAGAAAAGAAAAAGAAAAAGAAACCTAGGACAATGAGACTAGACAAATGGACACACAAAATGGACTACCCTAAATGGGCCTAACAATAAAACCTATATGGATGATGGGGGATGCAACACAAAATAACACAAGTGGGCTTGGACAAGCCCACACAACACAAACAATATGAAGGATTTCACCCGAGTCAAACAAGTTAATATGATGGGAAGTATTTTATTGTCAAAGTTTTGAGTGGGCCTTTAAATATTTTCAAATTAAGATTAATTCCCTCAAAATAGGTATCCTATAGAGAATAAGGTCCAAACTTTAGGTTGACTAGGGTTAACTCCTTCACAACGTATGTAAATGCAAGCCTATGGGTTGGAAAGGTACAACTGGCCCGGCGTCCGTGTGGGAATCCACGGCTCGCGGGGACTTATGGAGGTCCCGGATAAGATCACCTAGTCGAGCCCAAGGAATATGGGAGCGAGAGGATCACTTACCGAGAGGGAATGTAACTACAATATGGCAATATGCATGACCCTATGTGCACCGGAGTGCATGCAATTTCTAGCCTAAATCTAACAAATCAAGATATAATGAACATATGTGAAGATAACAATATGGATGCAAACAAAGTGAACAATATGAGCATGAAACGCTATCTAAACATGGACATACACACCAAAATCGCAGCAAAGCATGAGACAAGTGATGGGCACTAGATGTCCCACCGTGATCGCCAAAAAAGGGTGGAGATGTGGAAAATGTGTAGCGTGGTGTCACAAGTCACATAGGCAAGCATATGTGCATAAGTGATAACATAATGTGCATATCAAGTGAACATCATGAACATGTGACTATGTAAACATGGTAGCATGATCATACAACAAGACAAAAGCGATAAAAGATGTAAAAGAATGCCGTGATCGCCACCAAGGAATGACAACGCCAAAAGAATATAAAATACTAAGTGCGTTGTGTACCTTGGAAAAAGAGGATGATCGCGCTCAATATCAAGATGCGGGGACTATGTGGATTACCTCTCCTTGCCTTCCAGCCGGCTAGAAGGTAAGGGCCTCACTTTCCATACTTTCCTGCGAAACAAACACAAAACAAGAGGCAAAACCCATTAGAAAATGCTAAGTGTAGAAATCTGCCCAAGTGCATAAAGTAGTATGAAAGATTGAGGGCAAACTTACCGGGGGAGGGTTTTTAACCCCTATGGAAGGGTGCAAACAATAGGTGTGTATATTGTGATGAGATTAACATGAAAAAATTGATTTAATATGCCATGATGAACATAGATAAACAAGATGCAAAAGTGCATGTCACAAGAAAAACTGTGCAAACAGTGTAAAGTGAGTGCAAAGACTGATGCAAACAGTAGGGCAAACGATGTCCAAATGAAAAGAAATTTGAGATGACAAAAGACTTGAGTGTTGTAAAGAAGTAAGAACAAGAATCACTCAAAAAGGAGTTTGGGACATAAAGTTATGACACCTGAGATTTGGGAAAAAGTATGGACTGTGCAGAAAATTCAGAATAGTGCACAAAATGGGCTCAAAGAATGATGAATATCTCACAAGATAGAACACCAAAAGAGGAAAGAGTGGATGCTATGGAAAGGTGGGAGTGTTGTGGTGAAACTAGGGTAGAAAGGAGAGTTTAAAATGGGGAAGAGACTAGTGAAAAATGGGGTGGAAAACACAAGAAAATAGAGGGGTGCAGAACATGGGAGAAAAATGACTAAGTATGGAAACAGAATGAACAAGCAAAACTCATGGACAAAATATGTATGAAGATGATGAAATAATGAGCCCAAAACCAAGGAACACAAAGATTATACTTCCCTCTAGAGCCTGGAGTTGAAAGGATGGATCAAGAGTGCCCCACGGCCTCACACCGGCGACGCAAACATGCCCCCGTCGCAAGAAATCTGAGTTTCAGTAAAGTGCAGAACAGTGTGGTGAAACCTCAAAAGTAGGGGCTTGGAAAAGGGGGAAAAGATGTGAGAAGTAAGACAAGCATATAATGAAAACGAAGCTAATACTCCCCTCTTCAAGATGGAGTTGAGGGAGGACGAAAAGGATGAAGCATGACTCCGCACCGGCTTGATGAACAGGCCCCCGTCGCTAAGTTGTAGCAGAAAATCAGCAAACTGTGATGATTTGCCAAAAGTAGGGGCGAAGTTAGGAGGGCAAACGATGATGAAATCGAGCAAATAAGGAACCAAAACGAAGCTTATACTTCCCTCTTCAGGCTAAGGTCAAAGGAGGATGAAGAAAATTCGGCATGGCTTCACCGTCGCCTTGAAAACACGCCCCCGTCGCACAGGAAATCTGGGCAGGTTTATATAGAAAAAGTGGTGAAACCCCAAACCTTCTCCCACGATTCTAGAAGATAGAGTCCACCAAACCTCAAGATCTCTACATCATTCTCGAGATAATAGTCAAGATAAGGTGTAGAAACAAACGGGACTCTTTTTGGTTGAAGATTGTGGAAGTTATGGCTCTTGGAAGAAGCCTCTGGAACCTAATCTGCAGGATTTTTTGGTTGCACAAAAAGCAGAAAAACCTGATATTGCGGCCACGATTCCAGGAGATATAGCCCATCAAATTTTGATTTCTATGAATCAAAGTAAAGATAATACAAAGGGCTAGAAGTAGGAAAAAACGGGGATCAATTTGGATAAGTATTCTAGAAGTTATGGCCGCCGCAAGATAGCCACATCGCGCAGGTTCGTGGAGATAGAGTCCAGAGCAGGCTGGACTCTTATTGGATAAACGGTCGGACGACTGACCGTTAAGGGTTAAACGGTCGTCAACCGACCGTTTACAACAATGAACGGCCATTAACACGACCTTTTAAGGTAGACTTTGCGTGACTTTGGAAATTGGATTATATCTCCCAAACGGTGCAGAATTAGCAAAAATGGTAGAAGACAAAATTATAGATAACTCAAAAATGAACAACTTTTATGAAGAAAGTAAGATGAGAAAATGACCAGAAGAGAGAGAAAATAGGGCTAGAAGAGAGAGAAAGAATATCGGGACATAGGTGAACAATGCAGTCTGCCAAAAAATTATAAATAACTTGAAATCGGTGCAGAATTGGCCAATGATGTAGAAGAAGGAATTGTAGGGATTTAAAAGATGAACAACTATGGTGAAGGACATATTTTGAAAAGAGGAAAGGAAGGGGGTGAAAAAGGACAATTTTCAAGACTACGCAACGAAAGGGGGCTGAATGCTTGAGGGAAGCCGGCCTAAATGGGCCGTAAGACGACTTTGAAGGCCGGAAGGTGACAAGATAGGCTCCAGGGCTCCATGAAATAATGATATCCAAGGTTCAAAATGAATGGAATAATGAAATGGGCTCGAAATCCATCCAAGAAAGGCTCCAAAATAATGGGTAATTCGGGGCATCAAAATGATGAATAAGAGAAATGACTCAACTCGTGGGCTAAAAACGGGTGTCAACAGCTACTACTGCTGTTGTTGCTGCTGATGCTCCTAGCTGCTGATGCTGATGTTATTAGCTGCTGATGCTGATGTTATTAGCTGCTGCTTATGTTGTTGTTGTTGTTGTTGTTGTTGCACAGCTGCTACTGTTGTTGTTGCTGGCTGCTGCTACGGTTGTTGTTGCTGGCTGCTGCTATTGGCTGCTGCATGAACTTCAGGTGATATGAGTCAACTTGAGACTTGCTTGGTCGAGCCAATGTGTCAGCACATGAGCTTCAGCACACAAACATTTGGCACGCGATCAGCTAAACACACGGGTAGTCCTGAAGAAATATCAGTCGACCTTACCGCATTTCAGTCGACTGACTTCTCTCAGGTCAATTGATTTTTCCTTAGTTCTGTCAACTCATGCTGCCTATCTTCTACAATATTTGTCGATTGAGTTGGAACTCAGTCGATTGACATTTCCTTTGTCAATTGACTAGCTGCTAGCCTCTTTGCCTATCTTCATTTCTGCATGTCCAAAGCCTCTTGCACCTTGACCTTCATGGTTTCATGCCCTTTACTTGAACTGCTGTTGCTACTGGCTTGCCTTGCTCCATGTGCTACTGCACTGCTCCTGTGTGACCAAGTGGGTCGACACATCTATAAAACAGGTCGATGGATTTTCCCAACTTCAGTCAACTGACTTGCATATCTGTCGACTAAGTTGGAACTCAGTCGACTGATATTTCCTTTATCAGTTAACTAATTGGCCATCCTATAATATCTTCAACATGCTCACTGTTAAGTTGACTTAGCTATTTTGTTTGACGCCTTGGACTTGTCTCAGCTGGCTTTAGACACAAGGTTTTTGGCCCTTTCTTCATAGGTTGGTTGAAGGCCCTTCCTTAATAGGTTGTTATCTTTCAAATCTGTAAAATTCGGTTGACTGGACTCTTCATGTTGGTCGACCGATCGGCTACCTGAGTCAACCTGATTTCCTTCTTGTGTCGACTCAATTGCCTATCTGCAAGAAGGTCTGTCGACTGAACTTGAAAGTCTGTCGACTTGGACGCATATCAATCGACTGAACTTAGGCTCAACCGACTGATTTTTCTTTGTTTTGTCAACTTTATGCTTCACTTGGTCGATTGAATTACCTGAGAATCAGAACATAGTGAGTGTTTCAGAATTCTTCATACAATTCATAAGTCATAGTTAGACATCATCAAAACACATAACATAACACAACCAGCTTGGCGTCTATGCGGGAATCCATGGCTCGCATAGTCTTATGGAGTTCTTAATGAAGAAGTTCCAGTCCAATAGAAGGAATATCCGACAAAGGGTTCTAACTTCAGCAAGAAGGGCTATGTGAAAATTAGAAACCGATTAAACGGTAGATTCATGCCACCGGAGTGACATGATCTTCAATATAAATAATAGTTAAACCATGATTTGTCAGTCTTAAAAGAATTTAAAAGGGGTAAAACATGGCTAGCATGGAATAATGTTTAAAGAACCAGATGATATTTCATATTTCTTCATGAAGAATAATTTTTCTTATAAGAGACGTAATCATGAAGATAGAATAAGATTACGAGGATTCATCAGATCAAAGATAGAATAAATCGGGACAAGAATTAGGGTATGTTTATATCAAACAAAAATTAACTTGATTAATAATATTCTAGAATTTGTTTTATTGTTAAAAATGTATTACAAAATTAGGAAAAATAGCATCTCGCCAAATGGGCACTACATTTTAAATTGTGTCTTTCTAGTAGGATGCCCAAGAGCTTTTGTAATTAACAGAAATTGACATCGAAACAATGGACGTTTATTTTTAAATTGTGTCCTTGTCGATAGACGCATTCACTAAGATGCGTCGTGTTTGAGCGACGTGTTCAAAAAGAAATATCATGCTTTAAAAATAGCATCTCTCCAGAAGGGAGCTAGGAAAAATAGCATCTCTCCAGAAGGGCGGTATATTTTTAATCGTGTCTTTCCAGTAGGATGCCTATTTTCAATTTTAAAAGAGCTTTTGTAATTAACAGAAATTGACATCGAAACAGTGGACGTTAATTTTTAAATCACGTCATTGTCGACGGACGCAATCACTAAGATGCGTCGTGATTGAGCGACGTGTTCAATAGGAAATATCATGCTTTAAAAATAATTTCTTAGCCATGGTCTATCGGGCGGCCGCGTTTAGAATGTGGTCCATGTGACCACCGTGATCTTAAATAGAAATTCATTCCGGCATGTAAACATGAAGACGATGATACCCAGAGCATGGAACTCAAAATACATTCAATCTACCTACTAAAAATTGGAAAAACATGGATATCAATGATCTAGACATGTAAAATAAGTTATTTGATTGATCAATTTAAGTTTAGCCTGAGAGAACACTTACCTTGGTTCGGATTAAATATGGAAGGATGAAGAATGCAAGAACACCCCAAACTCCTCACTACCTCCTCGAAATATGCCCTTAAATCTTCATGCGACCTTTCCCCAACATGCTAAGGGCCGAAGTGAGGATGGTAGGGTTCTTTTAATGAATTAAAACCACTTAAAAAGTCTAGATCCGACCCAAGAAAGTCAAGGATCTAATCTGCTCATTTTTGCACATTCAATCTAAAAATCAACACTATCACCACGTATTCTAGCTAATTAGGGTTAGGGTGTTGTAGAGGATGACTTCTGCTAGTGGGCTAGGGTTTAGAGTTGACAATTTGGCCATTATGTTCTAGATTAAGCCGAATTAGCCTAATTAAATTGTCAGTTTTGGATAACTCCGATTTTAGGCCTATTATACCCAATTTGGCCCATTTTGGTTCATCTTTTAGCCTACACTTTAATTGAAATCCTCTTTTGGGATTTTAATTATTTCCATTATAATTATCTTAAAATTTTAAAAGTTAATTCCATATTTAATTCAAGGGAATTCAATTATTTAATCTATTTTATATTTTAAAATTTTGATTTCATCATTAAATCAAGGAATTTTAATTATTTAACATAAATTTTTATTATATTCATAACTGGGTTGTTATAGGTCACCCTCACATCCTCACTGAAAAACACTTCACCCTCATTGTCGGGAACCGCGGCCTCAATGCCAGGAAAAGCTTTGGCCTCAGCTGACGAGGACCCACGGCTACCCAGTAGGGAAGCCATGATCTCATTGTTGTGGAAGTGCTATCTCACTGCTAGGATGGCAGCGACAATGCTGTCGGTAAGCTCCCTCATAACAGCAAGGCAGAACTCACATACACGATACACACTCCTTCAGGCTTTAGATATGTGCGTACTCTTCATAATAATTGGACTAGCTGGGGTATGTGCTTGTCAACACGGTGTCCAAGTCCCCAGCCACGTGTTCACACACTAGACAGACTCCTCAATGTTTAGGCCCGACAACCTTTTTTTCCCCAGCCCAGACTCAGGCTCCGGAGTAGGCAGACTACTCAACGTACTAGAGCCGAGAACATAGGCAGACTCCTCAATGCACTATGTACGCTGGGGCCCACAGCAACCGACTCGAAACTGTCTCATGAGAAAGCTCCTACCCTAGTCAGACTCCTCACATCCTAGGGCTACAACAAGGGCAAGACTTGCATGTTGTGTCGCTGGTTTTGATGATGTCTGACTATATGAGTCTAATATGGATTTGATGATGTCAACAGGTCTTGAGTTTAGGTCAAATAATATCAACTTTAGCAGACATGCCTAACCGTCGACAGAATTAGACTGAAATCAACTGACTCAAGAAGCTACGCCTGGGCAGTCGGCTGACCGACAAAGGAAAAGTCAGTCGATCGATTACAAAATCAGTCGACTGATGTTCCACTGAGTCGACAGATTTTCACAAAGCCAGCCGTGTGTGAGTCGATGCAGAGCTTGAAGAATGTCGACGCAATAGAAGAAGGCTAAAAGGTTCAAAGGATCTGTCAGCTAGACCATGGAGCACTGAGTCGACACAAATTGCTTATGGAGTCGATGCACCTTGGCCATGCCAAAGTGCGTCGTCAGACTTTACTCTGCAGACAGAATACACTACAATAAAAGGGGGAGTTTGCGACGGCATCCTTCCGTCGTAAATCCGTCACAAATCCATCGAAAAACCTTTTTGTGACGGCTTACAGACAGATTTAGGACGGAATATGGCCATCTTATATTCCTAGTCACAAATTTCAGATAGATAGCATTCCGTCCGAAATTCCGTCTTAAATTTCAGAAGAAAAAGTTTCCATCTGGAATGCCGTCGCAAATATTCCATCTGAAATAACGTCCCAAAATCCATCTAAACTTTCAGACAGAAGAATTCCATCCTTATTTCCGTCACAAGCGTCAGATTTGGAATTTCAGACGAAATTAGTGCGTCACTTTTCCGTCGTAAATTTCAGACGGATTCGTCATAACATCAGTCTAAAACTTTTTTAAAATTTTATATAAAAAACATGAGTTTCAGACGGGGCGAGGCTCGTCTCTATTTCTGTCACAAATTTCAGACATATCCGTCTCAAAATCCGTCCGAAATACTTTTATTAATTTTTTTTAAAAATTGAAAAAAAATACTAAAAAACCTATTTAATTAAAAATACATCAAATATCACAATCAAACCAACGTACAGAAAATAAAACACATAAGAAACTCAACATATATCATCCTCCAGATCGTCCATATCCTCATCTTCCCCGCCCTGCTCATCTCCTCTGTCGCCGCTCACAGAAGGATCCTCCTATATTAAAAAAATAATAACATTCATTCATAGATAAAAAAATTAGTGCGAAGATAAATTAAATATTTTATTAGATTACATAAATTCAAATCAAACATAATATCAAATCGATAACTGCATAGATTTTATAGACCCCAACTAACCTAGCTCTCATCAGTATTTTAAATTTATTATATTTAGATATTGTAATTCTTAGCGCCGAGCTCAAACCGGGTATCCGAATTGAAATCCGTCAGTTCTGACAAGTCACTTTCATCTCCCAGGTCGTGTTAGAATGATCGGCATGCCGATCAGATTGGTATTTCAGATTTTAGATCCCCGAACCTAACTTCTTTAATTTTTAACTAAGTGCTTTTACAAAATGCACTTTTGAGTGTCGGGCCCAAACTGAGTATCCGATATGGATTCCGCTAGTTCTCACAAGTCACTTTTACCTCCTAGGTCATGTTGGAATGATCGGCATGTCGATTAGATAGGTATTTCAGATTTTAGACCCTCCAACCCCTAGTTATCGGTCTTTTAAATTAATTACATTTAGAGAATGCACTTTTGAGCGCTGGGCCCAAACCGAGTATCCGATTTAGATTCCGCCAGTTCTCACAAGTCACTTTTACCTCCCAGGCCAAGTTGGAATGATCGGCATGTCGATCAGACAGCTATTTCAGATTTTAGACCCCCCAACCCCTAGTTATATGTCCATTAAATTAATTACATTTAGATAATGCACTTTTGAGCGTCGGGCCCAAACCAGATATCCGATTTGGATTCCGTTAGTTCTCACAAGTCACTTTCATCTCCCAAGTCATGTTGGAATGATCGACACGTTGATCAGATCGGTATTTCAGATTTTAGAGCCCCGAACCCTTTGTCTTTAATTTTAAACTAAATGCATTTATAAAATGCACTTTTGAGCGCTGGGCCCAAACCGAGCATCCAATTTAGATTCCGCCAGTTCTCACAAGTCACTTTTATCTCCAAGTCGTGTTGGAATAATCGGCACGCTGATCAGGCTGGTATTTTAGATTTTAGACCCCCGGACCCGACCACTTTAATTTTAAACTAAGTGCATTTACAAAATGCACTTTTGAGCGCCGGGCCCAAGCCGGGTATCTGATTTAGATTCTGCCAGTTCTTACAAGTCACTTTTATCTCCCAGGTTATGTTGGAATGATCGGCAAGCCGATCAGGGTAATATTTTACATTTTGGACCCCCGAACCCCAAATTTTCTGAATTCTTCTAAACTAAGTTACTTTTGAAAACAAACTTAGTTTTGAATTGAGTTATTTTAGCGTCGGGCTCAAACCGGAATACCGATTTTGAATCCATCAGCTCTCACAACTCACGTCTACCTCCCGAGTCATGTTGGAACGATCGGCACGCCGATCAGGCCAGTATTTTATATTTTGGACTCCCGAACCTGGAATTTTCTAAATTCTTCTAAACTAAGTTACTTTTGAAAACTAACTTAGTTATTTGAGCGTTAGGTTCAAACCGGATATCCGATTTGGATTCCGTCAGCTCTCACAAGTCACGTCTACCTCGCAAGTCATGTTGGAACGATCGGCACACCGATTAGGCCAATATTTTACATTTTGGACCCCCGAACCCCGAATTTTTTGAATTCTTCTAAACTAAGTTACTTTTGAAAACTAACTTAGTTATTTATGAGTCGGGCTCACATCGGATATTCAATTTGGAATCCGTCAGCTCTCACAACTCACGTCTACCTCCCAGGTCATGTTGGAACAATCGGTACGCCGATCAGGCCAGTATTTTACATTTTGGACCCCCAAACCCCGAATTTTCTAAATTCTTCTAAACTAAGTTACTTTTGAAAACTAACTTAGTTATTTGAGTGTCGGGTTCAGACCAGATATCTGATTTGGATTCTGTCAGCTCTCACAAGTCATGTCTACCTCCCAAGTCCTGTTGGAACGATCGGCATGGCGATCAGACCAATATTTTACATTTTAGATTCACGAACCCCTAATTATCTGAATTCTTCTAATCTAAGTTAGTTTTGAAAACTAACTTAGTTATTTGATTGTCGGGCTCACATCGGATATCTAATTTAGAATCCGTCAGCTCTCACAACTCATGTCTACCTCCCAGGTCGTGTTGGAATAATCGGCACGCCCATCAAGCCAATATTTTACATTTTGGATGCCCGAACCCCGAATGGACTGAATTCTTATAAACTAAGTTACTTTTCAAAACACACATAGTTTTGAATCGAGTTATTTTAGCGTCGGGCTCAAATCGATATCCGATTTAGAATCCGTCAGCTCTCACAACACACGTCTACCTCCCAAGTCCTGTTGGAACGATCGACACGCCGATCAGGCCAATATTTTACATTTTGGACCGCCGAACCCCTAATTATCTGAATTCTTCTAAACTAAGTTAGTTTTGAGAACTAACTTAGTTATTTGAGAGTCGGGCTCACATTGGATATACAATTTAGAATTTGTCAGCTCTCACAACTCACGTCTACCTCCCAGGTCGTGTTGGAACGATCGGCACGCCGATTAGGCCAGTATTTTACATTTGGACTCCCGAACCCCGAATGGACGGAATTCTTCTAAACTAAGTTACTTTTCAAAACACACTTAGTTTTGAATTGAGTTATTTTAGCGTCAGGCTCAAACCGGATATCCGATTTAGAATCCGTCATCTCTCACAACTCACGTCTACCTCCCAGGTCGTGTTGGAACGATCGGCATGCCGATCAGGTCAGTATTTTACATTTTGATCCCCCGAACCCCTAATTATCTAAATTCTTCAAAACTAAGTTACTTTTGAAAACTAACTTAGTTATTTGAGTGTCGAGTTCAAACCGGATATCCGATTTGCATTCCGTCAGCTCTCACAAGTCACGTCTACCTCCCAAGTCCTGTGGGAACGATCGGCATGCCGATCAGGCCAATATTTTACATTTTAGACTCCCGAACTCTTAATTATCTGAATTTTTCTAAACTAAGTTAGTTTTGAAAACTAACTTAGTTATTTGAGAGTCGGGCTCACATCGGATATCCGATTTGGAATCCGTCAGCTCTCACAACTCACGTCTACCTCCTAGGTTGTGTTGGAATGATCGGCATGCCGATTAGGATAGTATTTTAAATTTTGGACCCCTGAACCCCGAATTTTCTAAATTCTTCTAAATTAAGTTACTTTTGAAAACTAACTTAGTTATTTGAGCGTCAGGTTCAAACCGGATATCCGATTTGGATTCTGTCAGCTCTCACAAGTCACGTCTACCCTCAAGTCCTATTGAAAAGATCGGCACGCCAATCAGGCCAATATTTTACATTTTGGACCCCCAAACCCCTAATTATCTGAATTCTTCTAAACTAAGTTAGTTTTGAAAACTAACTTAGTTATTTGAGAGTCGGGCTCACACTGGATATCCGATTTAGAATCCGTCAGCTCTCACAACTCACGTCTACCTCCCAGGTCATGTTGGAATGATCGCCACGCCGATCAGGCAAGTATTTTATATTTTGGACCCCCGAACCCCGCATTTTATGAATATACATAACTAAGTTTCGTTTGAAAACTAACTTAGTTTTTAAATTAATTATTTTTATAATTAAGTAATTCTGCCAAAATAAAAACTTTATAAACACTCACCTGATGGGCCTGTGCCGTGGTGGTGGATCCAAGAGGGAGAATTCCCGCCTGGGAGAGGAGGCAAGTGATTGCATGCAACATGGTTGCCTGCTGGCTAGACATCTCCTATCGGATCTGCCGATGCATCTGCCGCTACAAATCAGAGATCTCCGATCGGACGATGTCTCTGACGTCGCTGGCAGAAGTACTGGGGCCAGGTGGAGGTATATTGATGGCACTGCTACTGGTTTGGGTAGAGCCTGAACTCGCGCACGATGATATCACCGCATTAGAGTCTAGGCTCTCCCCAAAACCATATAGCCGGCCTTTCTTCGGTACGTCAACTACTGCCACCCATTCCGCCGGATCGAACTCCGGCTGCTTCTTGTCTCCCCCGTACTTCTCTGTCACAGCTCTACTATATGTTTCCTACAAATTCAATAAAATAACTAGTCAATTTCATATGAATCAATCTGATTTAAATGAACGGTATGAGTTGCATATGTAGCTAAACTTACAGCTACTGACTGAGCTCTCTCACTCACAAATTGATCTTTCCCCTTCTTTTTGTGTGTTCTATCGAACACCTCGAGGAACGACGGAGCTCGATTAAACTCCACAACCTGTTATACAATTCATAGTAAAAATATGTCATATATATTAATAAAATGTAACTAATTAAATTGAAACATTACTTATAAATTTTTGTTTATGAGCCGCGAAAGAGACAGACCCACCCATATGCAAATTTGCACCCAGTTGTGATGCCCTATTTTCCTTGGCTTTTCGGGACTTTTGTATCCACTCGGGCGAGGTAAATTTGTCATATGTTATATCCTAATCCTCCTTCCTCATCCATAGAGGGCGGTGCTCCTTTCACAATTGTCGGTCTTCACTACCACCAGCCTTTTTTTAGCCATTTTATGAGCCGCATGTACTTTCTTTCTATAATTTGTCTGTACATGAGACTCCCAGGTAGAACGACAGCGCGCCGGGGACTGTCCACTCATGAATCGATAACTCCGCTGTAAATAAAATAAGTTTTACAGTTAGTATACTGTTGTGAATTAAGTTTGGAAAATACTTGAATTAAATGACGTAATTGCTTACGAAGAACATGTCGAATAATGAATCGCGGAGACCTATCGGAAATTCTTTGAAAGACAATACTAGCCCGGGCACATGTGCCATTACTAGATCCATAGAATGACGGATAGCATCGGAAGGTTCAAATTTTGAATTATAATTGCAAATGTCAAAATATTCACATTAGACAGTTGAAGGCTAAATAATGAATGTAATAACCTTATAAATTTACCCGGAGATCCAGCACGGGCGACGTCCATCATGGGTCGTGCCTCCCTCGTGACAACTGCCGGCATCGTCAAGTGGCTGAGTGGCGGGGGTGTGCCCTGTGAGAATTAATTTTCATAAGTAAAATGAATATTTTGCTGAAAATTAAAATATACATACCTGCAGGGGAAGGTGGTGGGGGTGGCGTCTGTACAAGTGGTCGTAGGGCACTGGGGCATGTAAGAATTAATTTTCATAAGTAAAATAGATATTTTTCTGAAAATTAAAATATACATAATTGGGAAAGCACTTGGACCTGTAAGAATTAATTTTCATAAGTAAAACGAATATTTTGCTAAAAATTAAAATAAACATACCTGTAGTGGGAGTTGATGGAGGTGGCGTCTGTACAAGTGGTGGGAGGGCACTGGGACCTGTAACAATTAATTTTCATAAGTAAAATAGATATTTTGTTGAAAATTAAAATATACATAACTGAGAAAGCACTCGGACCTATATGAATTAATTATCATAAGTAGATAGATATTTTGCTAAAAATTAAAATATACAAACCTACAGCGGGACGTGGTGGGGGTGGCGCATGTGGTCGTGGTGGGAGGGGACTGTGAACTGTAAGAATTAAATATCATAAGTAAAACGGAGATTTTGATGAAAATTAAAATATACATAATTGGGAAAGCACTGGGACTGTAAGAATTAATTTTCATAAGTAAAATGAATATTTTACACTAAATTAAAATATACATACCTACAGCGGGAGGTGGTGGGGGTGGCGTCTATACAAGTGGTGGGAGGGCACTGAGACCTGTAAGAATTAATTTTCATAAGTAAAATTAATATTTTGCTAAAAATTAAAATATACATAATTGGGAAAGCACTGGGACCTATAAGAATTAATTTTTATAAATAAAATGAATATTTTACTAAAAATTAAAATATACATACATGCAGCTGGAGGTGGTGGGGGTGGCGTCTGTACAAGTGGTCGTGAGTCGACACTTGGACCTATAAAAAAATTCTTTTAAGCTAGTAAATAATTAAAACATTTATATAGCTAACTATTTTAATAGATATACCTGTGCTCGAAGAAGACGCCAAAGAGGAGGGAGTAGAGCCCCTATCACTGCCCTGTCTCCTCCCACTCCCTGTACGACCTCCTCGGATCATTTCTTTATTACTAACAAAACAATCAATACATATTAATCCATAATTATATAAGGCTAGACAAATGTTATTAAAAATTATGTAAAAAATATTCGAATATCTTACTAAATTATCAAAACGTGCCTCTCTCATGCTGATGATATATCTAACTCATCATCAACTTCATCATCCATAGTAGTCTTATCAGATTCGAACTCTTCCTCTTCATCTGATTCTCCTCCCCTCTAACATAAACATTTAGCTCCGTCGGATCGACTTCTTCCACTTCATCTCCCTTACATAATGACAATGGCTCATCAGATTCGTCCAGATTAATATGCGTAGAACAGACAATGCCAACTTCGTCTAATTGAAAATATTCAACACTGGCAACCTCTAAGACATTTTCACTCATATTTAACTCATAAGTGGGAAAGAGTTTTGCTTTAACCCTGTAAACTGCCCACCAATCTTTATTCTTGGATGATGGATAACTTGAATAATACACTTGTTGGGCTTGTGCGGCTAAAATGAATGGTTCATAGGTATTAAGTTTAGACCTATGTTTGACATCGACAATCCCATAAGTTGTGTCATGTCGAACAGAACTAGGATCAAACCAATGACACTTAAATAGGTATACATGATTGTCTCGTCCCAAATACTGAAGTTCTAAGACTTTCTCAAGAATACCATAGTAGTCCAATTCCACTTCATTGTATACACTTCCCTTAACAGATACGCCGCTGTTCATCGTAGACTTACTTCATCCATAATCCCTTGTATGAAATCTGTATCCATTCACAATATATCCTAGATAGGAACGTGCAACATTCGAGGGGCCATAACTTATCTCTTGTACTCTTTGATCAGTACTGAGACCTTGTTCAACCTATATGTAAATTAGAGTAGTTAAAATAATAACAATTACCTCAACATAAGTAAATACAAACATATATTTTGGTATCGATCGACACTAACTCGATATCTCAACCATTTGGCAAAAATCTTCTCGCGTTCTTTTACAATCTCCATGTCCTAGATATTTGGACATTTTTGTGCTAATTCTGAATCAAATTATCTGCAATATAAATACACTACTACATTAAATGAACTGCAGAACAAGTTGAACAACTTATGGACGTCGCTGGAAATGTTAGTTAAGAACTTACTCAACATAAGTTTCAATCTCGATACAATTCAGAAGAATATATATCTCAGCGGCATACAACTCTCTATCTTCGAGTGTGCGCGTCGAGCAACGTCCGAATGCACGTCCAGGATGCTTAAATATAGAGAGCCGATCGGATGAATCATCAACTCCCCCATCATCATTACGTAGAGGTCGAGTACGATGAGTTAGAATCTCTGGCTGAACGTACATGGAACAGAAGTTCAAAATTTCTTCAAGAATATATGCCTCAGCAATCGAACCATCCACCTTCGCCTTGTTGCGAACTTCATTTTTAATTCATGCATGCACCTACAACAACAAGTTAGATGGCAATGACATGTACCGACCATGGATGGCATGTAACTTAACAAAAATTCTCACATACCTCTCAAATGGATACATCCATTGAAATTGTATTGGCCCTCCGACAATAGCCTCGTATGGCAAATGGACGACCAGGTGCTTCATCGAATCAAAGAATGCCGGAGGAAATATCTTCTGTAGCTTGCAAACGGTTGTGACCCCATTTTCTTCGATAGTTTGTACATCCCGAAGTCTGAGTTCTGATGCACAAAAAATCTTGAAAAACTGACTCAGCTCGGTCAGTGCTCCCCATATAGGCTTTAGCAACAAATCACGAAATGCAATGGGCACTAGCCTCTCCATGAACACACGACAGTCGTGACTTTTCAGACCATATATTTTCCCCTCATTAACATTCACAAAACGGGCTATGTTGGATGCATATCCATCTGGGAATCTCAACTGTTTCAACCACTAGCACACTTCCTTGATCAGTGTATCATTAAGCACGTAAGTTGCTTTAGGCTGCACAATTTTTCCATTTAAGTTCTGTAGTTCTATTTCTGGACGTTTACAAAGCATCTTTAAGTCCATGCGCGCTTTGGTGTTGTCCTTTGTTTTGCCTTTATCATTCATGATCGTATTGAACACATTATCAAAAAAATTCTTCTCAGTATGCATGACATCCAGATTGTGTTGTACAAGAAGAGTTGACTAATAAGGTAATTCCCTAAAAATACTTTTCTTGTTCCAATTGTGATCCTTTCCAAAGCTAGAGAGTTGGCGTGTGCTACCAGACAATTGTAATACATCTGGTAAATTTTGCACCCGTGTCGCCATATGTCGACCCGACACCCGTTGCAAGTCTGCTTCATCCATTTCAACAGTATTTTTTTTAAACGAGCCTTTTTGCCTTTGAAAAGGATGGTCACTTGGTAGCAACCTCCGATGGCAATCAAACCAGCATGCTTTCCTACCATGTTTCAATAGAAATGATTTGGCATCTTCCATACAGTAAGGACATGCTAACCTCCCATGTGTGCTCCAACCAGATAGCATTTCATATGCAGGGAAGTCACTTATTGTCCACATCAGTGCAACATTCATAATAAAATTTTGCTTCCTACATGCATCATAAGTAACAACTCCATCAGTCCATCAAAATTTGAGCTCATCAATCAACGGCCTGAGGTATATGTCCAAATTTTTTTTGGGACTTTTTGGACCAGGAATTATTAAGGATAAAAATATATTTTCTCGCTTCATACACATGTCTGGTGGAAGGTTGTACGGTGTCATGAACACTGGCCAACAAGAATAAGATGCCACTAAACCACCGAATGGATTAAAACCATCTGTGCATAAACCCAACCTAACATTACGTGGCTCCTTTGAGAAAGCAAGATGAGTACGACTGAAGTGAGTCCAAGCTTCACCATCGGTAAGATGATTGATTATATCATCGGCACGGCGTACTCTTACGGTGTACCATGTCATATGTCGAGCCGTCTTTGAGGACATATACAGCCGCTGTAGCCTAGGCACAAGAGGGAAGTATTGTAATGCCTTGTAAGGTATATCTTTTTGCTTTGAATTGTCCCCTTTCTTAGGTTTGAATCTGTCATGGTGACAAATAGAACATGATATCTTATCTGCATCGTCTTTGTAATATAACATACAGTGATTCGGGCATGTATCTATTTTCACATATTCAAGCCCTAGCTCATTGACCATTTTTTTTGCACGGTAAAAAGTTTCTGGAAACTTCTCATCTCGACGCAACATACTCTTGATCAAGTGGAGGAGACGGTCAAAATAAGTCTCACTGATGTGAAATTCAGATTTCAAGTTCAACAACTGTGACACTGCAGACAACTGAGTGTACTTTTCACAACCATCCCACAACGGCACATCAGCATCCCTAAGTAGTTCATAAAATCTTCCAACTGTCTTATTCGGCGCTTCTTCCATATATGCATGTTCCTCATGAACATTAAAACTAGGACCAGTAGCATCTACAATCATATCCACGTACCCACTTGTGCCTGCAATATTATCGGGCTCATACGTGCAGAATTCCTCACCGTGACACGTCCAATTCGTATAACCATCCACGAACCCTTTGTTGTACAAATGATGTTACACATCCCATGGTGAACGCCACCGTAAGTTTCTACAACTTGAACAAGGGCATCAAATGTGACCGTTGCGGTCTATTGCTGCATTTAGATTCCCCAATGCAAATTGAATAAAACTCTCAACTCCATGCTTAAAGTCATCCGACATCACCCGGTCAACTATTCTACGATACATCCATGAACGATACATCCCACGCACCTCAACTCACAGGGAATACCCCATGTATTTATATAACATAAAACTAAATAACATCTCACTTATCATTATGCATATATCGCATTAAATAACATCGAATTTACAAAAATATTCAAATGAAGAACATGAAAGCTAAATAATCCACATTTTTGAGTCAGATCAACATCAAATTTCTGTTAAAATCATATTTAAAAACACATTTATATGTAATTAAAATCCACAATGTTTGAAATCACAAGTATAAATTTTGGGGTATTTACCTTTTACTATAAGTTGACTATTACAAATGGAACTCTATATTCTAGAAATAACAATCAAAGTACGCTATTGTTTACCAATGCCCTTAAAGACAGAACAAGGCATTATCTGAATGATCCAGTCAGATTTCTTGGCTTTTCTAAACAAATATAAAAAATGTTAATAACAAGATGTAATTTTTTAATTTGGACAAATTTGCAGCCCATCCTGGAGCCTGAATTTGTCGATTTGGATTTTATGTGCGGCTGTTAGGAAAAGAGGCTATGTTCACAACCTGTTGAATCAGTCAATCTCATGATTTACATATTTTTTTACAATTTTCTATCCAGATGTATACAAGTCCCAAAGGTACAATTAAACAAAAAGAAAAGTACAAAGTCTTGGGGCATACCCTGACTGACAGAAGCTAGATGAAAATTGAAGCTGTAACTTCTATACAAGAGCGCCTTTGCCAGGGCCAAAATATAGTCACCCGCCTCAGCCATGCCGTGGTCGCCTCGTGGCTGGCTGCTGCACAGACTCCTCCGAGGCCTGCCTTAACATGCTATCCTGTCGCTGACGCCTATGCCCTACACCACGTCAAGCCGCCTGCTGACGCCTCCTCCTGTTCCGTCGGCGAGGGCCATGGACAGGGGAAGAGGATGCGACTGGCTCCTCCTGAACCATCTGAGAGAGACCTTGCTGGAATTGCAACGCCTAACCATGCTCCTGGGCATGCAGTAGCTCTACCTCTAAAATCGCCGCCATCCAGAATGCTACCTCCACGTCGGTGACCCCGGACACCATGAGGGTCCGACGAATCTTTGGCGTCCGTCCAGCAATGAACTGTTGAGTCAAAAATCATGGATCCGCCATGGCCGGTGGTGCATAACGGCTCAAATCCCTGAACCTTGCCCAATACAGGGCAACTGGCAGCGCTCCCTGAGTCAATTCCAAAAATTGGGTGGACAAATTGAAAATATCTGCTGCTCTTGGTGCACCGGAGACCGCATCTACCGAAGGGGGTGGTGCTTCACACTGCACGACCAGGGCCTGATGCGGGATGGGACCACGGACACGACAAGCTCGCGATCGTCCCTTAACGAGGGAAGCGTCGGATGTGCGCGGTTGAGAAACCGGCTGGGAGCTAGGGTGGTCGGCTCTCACTTGTGCCTGGATCGGGTCACGGGACGGCTTCGCTCTCTCTCGCAGCAGTGATATTATAAATTGAAAGCGGGCTAGGTATCCCTACACATGCTCTCTAGCAGCGGCATATAAAGCATATAAAGAATTGAGCTAATGCCAAGTGTAAGGGTGAAGGCGATACCTCCACGCTCTCGGCGTGGCGAAGATGGGACCCGGCCGGAACTCGTACCCCCGGGAACTTAATACATTATGGTTACAGCAATGCAACTAAGCCCACTCCACGCAGGGAGGTAAAGGGCGACACAAGCGGGCCCGGGAGGACCAGTTTCGGGTTGACGGGCGGTTCCGGGTGATGCTTCGGCTTCACGCGTACTCGTGTTAGTGGGGGCCCACGTGCTGACCTGAGGGGTCGTGTGGGGCCTGATGACTCCTCTATTGTGGAGACACTTGGGAAGCGTTCCCCTGGGATGGCGAGCTGCTGGAACGACCACCGGACGCCGGGCGGCCCTCGGACGACGCTCGCGGGGAACTCGGCCACAAACCTGAACTTCTGTTTGCAGGCGCGCGACTTGGAGGAAACTGCTGCTGCGATCAGCCCCGTCGTCGGAACGCGACGAAATTAGAGCCGTTGGAAAGAGGACTCAAAATACTTCGACGTAGGGGTATTCAGAAAAAATAATCAGATCTGTATTTCTGATTGTTGAATTTACAATCTTGCTGAATTCGGGCCAGAACTGTAGGGGCAGGATCTATCTTCTCTGAAGATCGATGTTGACCGGGGAGAAGACCTCTGAATCTGGCAATGATTTCTTCAGCAAAGTTGAAGGTCTCTGAGAGAGGAATCCGAGACTATTTTTGGTTTTTTTTATGGAGAAGAAATGGATTTTCTGGGATTTTTTTACTAGACCTGGGTCGGATCTGGGAAACTGTGGGCAGACTGTTCTTGGGAACTTGGACGAATTTTGTAAAATACTTGGAGGGTGAACCAAAAATTAAGAAAATTTCTGGTGGTAGAGGGATGTGGACAGAACTCCCAGTAAAGTTGGGCGTCCCAAAGAAAATCAAAAGATGGTTCGAATGGGGTAGACTCAGAGCTGATGAACAGTGAACAGAACCAAGACAGATCTGGAACTTGGACTTGGACGAAAATCAAAACATAGCTAAAGGATGAATTTTGACGTGATTTTTTTTGTGGGGATAAGGGTTCTAGAGGGGAACCAACCCTGAAATTTTGAGCTTCAGAAGACGAAGGGAGTGATAGCAGGAATTCGGAGAAGAAGGATCTGTCCTGAGTAGACAGAACACCGAAACTGTTGGCAACGACGCGTCGGCGGCGAGTCGATGGTGGTGGCGATCACCGGAGTTGCTTCAGATGCTGGAGGGGATCAAGGGGGAAGGGATTACACTCTAGAAAGGGGAGAGGGGGTGGAGGAACCAGGGAGAGAGAGGGGAGGGGCGCAAGCTTCACTTGGGGCAAATGCCTTTTTTTTCATTCATTAATTCATTCAATATGAAAATACAAGTATATATATGCAAGGGGTCTAACCTATTCTAAGCCCTTGGATCAAGGGTTGATTAATGAAGGGTTGGGATGTGGTTTGAACAACCACATTAAACCCCATTAAACAACAAGGTTCGCCCCCCCCCTTTTAGAAGATAACTTAGACTTGTCTTCTTTAATTAATTCTAGGTCCAAGTCCAAGGTTGGACCATGGACCAGCCACCTTGGGCCCAGGAGTCCAGGTGGACCAATAAGGAGGAGGGAGGGGGCCCCTGCAGGGCCTACATGCACATTTGCAAAGAAACCCAATGACCTTTTGCACATTAACCCACTAAGACCTACTATTGCGTACCCATATAACACAAGGGCGTACATACAAATATGAAAGGACGTAAATGCAAGCATAATGTGAGCGGGCTGTCGTTGATGTCCCCATCAATTCTCCCCGGGCGGGAGGAACTCGACCCCGTCGAGTAAGGGTATGGCTGCTCCGGTACTCCGACGGATCCGTCACCGTGCCAAGAAACGCGGGTATGCTCCACTCCAAATGATCGGCACCTGCTCATTCCATATATACTCGATATGCGAACTGCTATGGCTAAAGGTGGTCACTCCGAAGGGGCACTCTCAAAAGGAAGGAAACAGCTCGAAGACTCACTAGGAATCACCGCTGAGTCCCTATAGGTGACTGATCCGGGTATAGATGTAGAACCGATCCCATACTCATCAAGTGAGTCCACTCGCTTCACACTCATAAGAGAACGACAACGAGCTTGCACAAGACACATGCAGACTCACCATGTACTGACACATGAATGAAAACCACACAAACAATCGACTCAAAATCACCACACAAACAAACCACACAAAGAAAACACACCGACTCATGCACGACTCTAGACTAAGGTGGTAGCATCGAACCCACTAGGTGGCGACATCCTGGGCGGCCGAAGGGTCGCCCAGCTCTTCCCCCATGGCATAGTATTCATCGGCCAGTGCCTCATCGGCCTCATAATCGACATGCTCAAGCTCGGGAGGTGCGGATCCTCCAACACCTAAGGCTAGGGTGGTGCGAGCGGGACACTCGCTGGCAATGTGGCCAAATCCATGACAGTGGAAACATTGTATTCGCGATCGACTACTCTCCCCGAAAAGAGGGGCCTTACCCTTATCATCCCGTCGGGTAGGGGGTGTAGGCAGCAATGGGGGAGGTGTAGGTGCCTTGGACAATAGTGGAGGGGGTGCCGGTGCCAGAGGACGGGCTATAGGAGCTGGGGGACGGGCAACGGGTGCCGGAGGATGGGGTGGAGGTAGATCCCGTGGTGGGGGAGGTCGAGGTCTAGGAGCAAAGTGCTCCTGACGGGCGGGCTCCGGTGGACGAGTCATGGGTCCCCTCGGGTATGAACCTAAGGAGCCACGCAAGTCACTACGGGGAGGAACGGGGCTCCACCGGGGAATAGACTCGAACTCACCCTCGAATTGCTCCATCTCGAGAGCAACTTGGTATGCATCCTCCAACTTGTCCACCTTTCGGCGGAGAAGCTCATACCGTAGGTGTGGGCGTAGACCACGCCGAAACCGGGAGACGGTAAGGGAATCCTCCTCCGTGGCATCGCATCGCAAGTAGTACTCATCAAATTCGGCGATGTAATCCGAGACGGACCGGTCTCCTTGGGTGAGACTTTGCCACCTCTCTATAAGACGCTGGCGATAGGAGGTACGGAGGTACTTCTTCCTAAGCTTCTCCCTCATATCGGTCCATGTATCGATCGGGGGTTCTTGATGATGAAACAATAGGTTCTCCATGTTCCTCCAATATGTTTGGGCTTGGCCTAAAAGTTTCATCCTGGCATACTTGACTTTTCGTTGGTCCGACATCTCGAACCACTCAAAATATCGATCCATACCAGCCTCCCAATCAAGGTAGACCTTCGGGTCTAAGGACCCGTCAAAGGTGGGAGGGTCGGCCCGAACGGTCCGAATGGCCCGTTCATCCATATCTTGGTCATGGGTACGCCGTGTATGGCGATGATCACGACCATGTCCCCGATGCTCATTATCGGACTCGTAGTCATGCACCTCGGGGACTTCGTGCCTCCTAGTAGCTACCCCTTGAACCCTTGGAGTCGCGGGTTGATGAACCGGCTCCGGTTGACCTTGTGTAGGTGGGGCGGGTGCCTGGACTGGGACAATCGGGTGTGTCTCGGCTGGTCCTTTCTCTAGTGCGGTGACTCTCCCGACCAATCCCTGAACGGACTGGCTTGACCCGGCGGCCCTATCCTCTACGGCCTTCACCCTCTCTTCTAGGCGGGTGCCTAGATCATTCACTTGGGTACTCAACCCTTCCATCCTATCCACTCGGGTGCTTAGCACTTCAAAGCGATCACTCAACCCATCCATTTTTCCCATAATAGTTCGGAACATAGTGGCCACCTCATCGGAACTATAGACTCGGGATTCCGCCATTGGTGGTGGTGGGGGTGAGTATTGAGTACCTCGACGAGTGGGCATGCAAGACACGGAGTAGGAGACACTGACTAATGCAAATGCACACTACAAGATGATGCACCTAGACGTAACCAAAACTCGGCACGTGGCGGAGTTAGTCGATCCGAAGATCACTCGCGCAAGTGTGCGGTCTTCCCGATAGGCGTAGCCTAACGTTCGGACAACACCTTTTGATATACCGAGTAAAGGGATGCAAATGCGAAAAGGCACTTTTTTTGTTTGTTTTAAAATAATGATGACCTTAAACACGACTTAGACCGACTAATGACTAGACGTAAATGACACACTTTTTTTTTTGACACCCTAGACTCAACTCGCTCTGATACCAAATTGATGCGGGACGGGACCACGGACACGACAAGCTCGCGATCGTCCCTTAACGAGGGAAGCGTCGGATGTGCGCGGTTGAGAAACCGGCTAGGAGCTAGGGTGGTCGGCTCTCACTTGTGCCCGGATCGGGTCACGGGACGGCTTCGCTCTCTCTCGTAGCAGTGATATTATAAATTGAAAGCGGGCTAGGTATCCCTACACATGCTCTCTAGCAGCGGCATATAAAGCATATAAAGAATTGAGCTAATGCCAAGTGTAAGGGTGAAGGCGATACCTCCACGCTCTCGACGTGGCGAAGATGGGACCCGGCCGGAACTCGTACCCCCGGGAACTTAATACATTATGGTTACAGCAATGCAACTAAGCCCACTCCACGCAGGGAGGTAAAGGGCGACACAAGCGGGCCCGGGAGGACCAGTTTCGGGTTGACGGGCGGTTCCGGGTGATGCTTCGGCTTCACACGTACTCGTGTTAGTGGGGGCCCACGTGCTGACCGGAGGGGTCGTGTGGGGCCTGATGACTCCTCTATTGTGGAGACACTTGGGAAGCGTTCCCCTGGGATGGCGAGCTGCTGGAACGACCACCGGACGCCGGGCGGCCCTCGGACGACGCTCGCGGGGAACTCGGCCACAAACCTGAACTTCTGTTTGCAGGCGCGCGACTTGGAGGAAACTGCTGCTGCGATCAGCCCCGTCGTCGGAACGCGACGAAATTAGAGCCGTTGGAAAGAGGACTCAAAATACTTCGACGTAGGGGTCTTCAGAAAAAATAATCAGATCTGTATTTCTGATTGTTGAATTTACAATCTTGCTGAATTCGGGCCAGAACTGCAGGGGCAGGATCTATCTTCTCTGAAGATCGACATTGACCGGGGAGAAGACCTCTGAATCTGGCAATGATTTCTTCAGCAAAGTTGAAGGTCTCTGAGAGAGGAATCCGGGACTATTTTTGGTTTTTTTTATGGAGAAGAAATGGATTTTCAGGGATTTTTTTACTAGACCTGGGTCGGATCTGGGAAACTGTGGGCAGACTGTTCTTGGGAACTTGGACGAATTTTGTAAAATACTTGGAGGGTGAACCAAAAATTAAGAAAATTTCTGGTGGTAGAGGGATGTGGACAGAACTCCTAGTAAATTTGGGCGTCCCAAAGAAAATCAAAAGATGGTTCGAATGGGGTAGACTCAGAGCTGATGAACAGTGAACAGAACCAGGACAGATCTGGAACTTGGACTTGGATGAAAATCAAAACATAGCTAAAGGATGAATTTTGACGTGATTTTTTTTGTGGGGATAAGGGTTCTAGAGGGGAACCAACCCTGAAATTTTGAGATTCAGAAGACGAAGGGAGTGATAGCAGGAATTCGGAGAAGAAGGATCTGTCCTGAGTGGACAGAACACCGAAACCGTTGGCAACGACGCGTCGGCGGCGAGTCGATGGTGGCGGCGATCACCGGAGTTGCTTCAGATGCTGGAGGGGATCAAGGGGGAAGGGATTACACTCTAGAAAGGGGAGAGGGGGTGGAGGAACCAGGGAGAGAGAGGGGAGGGGCGCAAGCTTCACTTGGGGCAAATGCCTTTTTTTTCATTCATTAATTCATTCAATATGAAAATACAAGTATATATATGCAAGGGGTCTAACCTATTCTAAGCCCTTGGATCAAGGGTTGATTAATGAAGGGTTGGGATGTGGTTTGAACAACCACATTAAACCCCATTAAACAACAAGGTTCGCCCCCCCCTTTTAGAAGACAAATTAGACTTGTCTTCTTTAATTAATTCTAGGTCCAAGTCCAAGGTTGGACCATGGACCAGCCACCTTGGGCCCAGGAGTCCAGGTGGACCAATAAGGAGGAGGGAGGGGGCCCCTGCAGGGCCTACATGCACATTTTCAAAGAAACCCAATGACCTTTTGCACATAAACCCACTAAGACCTACTATTGCGTACCCATATAACACAAGGGCGTACATACAAATATGAAAGGACGTAAATGCAAGCATAATGTGAGCGGGCTGTCGTTGATGTCCCCATCAGGGCCCCTGCGGCCAGCTCTATCTGGGACCGCACTTCCACCCTTTCCGTCATCGCGGATCCTAGCAGCCAATGAACACAACACAAAAATATAACTGAAGCTTAAAAAATGATAAACATGTCTATCACCCAATGAATCGAAGAAAATATGAATTCCATTCAACTTCGCGAGACTTTGTAAACATTTGTTGTGTGTATTGATATGTTCAACCCAAGCATATCTTTCTACTTAACGCGCCTAGTTACTCAATGACTATTTGAAAGTTTGGAACATTCAAATATGTTCCAGCTCAGTTTTCAATATTCGGATGAGAAATATTTTAAAATAGTGATTGCAGAAAACATTTGGCTAAAAAAATTAATTATGTATTTCCTTTTTTTTTGGTGGGAGGGGAGCTTGGACTGTAGGGATAGGTGGGGAGCTTGAACAAGGGGCACCAAGACACTATAGTGATATGGAGCTACATATATAGCCATTAGACAACAAAAGAGAGAGATGTCATAAGGGACCAGATGAGTAGTGGCAAAATTTCTTCAGAAGCCTGCAATTGGCCCATGGTAAGAACATTCATACTAAGGTGTTGGCTATTCTTCCAGCTGAACCCCCCCACCGACCTCCCCCTCCCCCCCACCCTCCCTGAACCCCCCTCCCACCGACCTCCCCCTGAGTTGGAGGGCTGGAACAAACCAACAGAGCTCGGTTAAGATAGATGACTTATTTTACCCTTACCCTGCTTGATTAACAAACTAACCCAAAGTTAAAAGGGCAGTATCTCCTTCTTCCCCCTTTTCTGTCCCTACATACATGGCTATATATGTCCTTATTTGCTCTCACTTCGATCTTCTCTTCCTCCTCTCCCTATATAAATGGCTATATATCCTTTAATTTTTTTGAAAAGGTTTGATTATCATTTAAGCTCATAGAAACATATATATGTACAAAAAAGGGAATAAAAGATTCATGCTTCAAGTACAATCCCCACCGACGTCCTCCCCTCCCCCTCCCCCCCACCGGAACCCCACCACCCTCCTGGAGCCCCTCCCTGAACCCCCCAACGGAGCTCCCCCTAGCCCTGTCAATGGATTCGTCGGATCCAAATATCCGATCCGAATTCGAAAAAACAATCGGATTCGCGGCAGTTTCTATGATTCAAAATGAGGCATCTGTGCAAATCTGAGAAGACACTTTCCCGATCCGAAATCCTTGATCTTACTCAATTTTTGTGTTGCTGTGAAGTTGGCATTGAGTATTCATTCTATGTAGGTTCCGTCTGATGGCCCTCCTATGCTACAAGATATCCATGGAAAGCTTTAATGAAAAAAAGCAATGCTGATGGCCATATCCATGGACAACTTTAATGAAAGTAATTTAAATGGAATAAGAAGCATGTAGCCTTAATGGTTGTTTTATTATTCTGTTTTATTATGCTGATGGCCATATCCATGCACAGCAATGATTGAAATTTCACCATCTCTGGTCCATTTCCATACTGGATATCAGTTTATTTCGGATTTGAATCAAGTTCGGATCTCATGTTGTCGGATCCGGACTCGGATCATGAAGAATCCGATCCGGATCTGATTCATTGACACCCCTAGCTCCCCCTCCCACCAAGCTCCCCCCCCCCCTCCTGCTCCCCCCCCCCTCCCACCGAGCTCCCCCCCCCCCCCCTTATGCTCCCACCGAGCTCCCCCCCTCCAGCTCCCACTGAACAACCAAATAGATTTTCTCACTATCCTGTTCCTTTTTTTTTCTTTCTTCTGTGTTTTTTTCATTTTTTAGTGCCCACAACGCCCTACACCCTCTCTAATTTAGTTAATATCAAATAAGACATCCTAACAATAAATCTGAGTAAGACTACATAAATTAAATTAAAATAAAATGAAACAACATATAAATATGAAATTAAATTTTTACTTACTATTTATCTGTAAAAAAATCTCTGATTCTTTCGTTCCCTTTCCCTCAGCCGATTATCCTACGATGAATACAACAATATAATAAATAAAATAAAAAATAATTATTTTATCTACGTGTGTGAGACGGGTGTGTGCGTGTGCCTGTGAGGGGGGGGGGGCAACGGGAGCCCTGCAGGGGGGCACAGGGGAAGAGACGGCGGTGGAGGGGGTGGGGGAGGGCGGCCAGAGGGAGTGAGGGAGCGAGAGAGAGAGAGTGAGGGAGCGGGACAAGGGAGAGGGAGAGGGATTGAGTGAGGGAGGGGAACAGGATCGGGAGAGGGGGAGGGAGATAGGGAGAGGGAGAGCGGCGAGAGGGAGCGGAGGCGGGAGATAGGGAGAGCACTTACCGGCGACAATGACGGCGATGATGGGAGGAGGCTGGCGGCAATGGCGAGGATGGGAGGAGGATGGCGGCGATGGCGACGACGACCGTGAGAGGGAGGGAGGCTAGCGGCGACGGCGAGGACGGCGGGGCCTCCAGTGACGGCGAGGACGGTGGCTCCGGCGGCAACGACGGCAAGCAGAGGAGAAAGAGAGAGTGAGAGGGAGAGTGGGGGCCTCCGGCGATGGAGAGGACGGCAGCTCTGGCGGTGACGACGGCGAGTAGAGGAGAAAGAGAGAGTGAGAGGGAGAGTGGGGGCCTAAAATGGGGGCGAGTGGAAGGGTTCTATTGTGGCGGGGGGGGGAGAAATTTTACGACAGAAATACAGACAGAACTAAGTTCCGTCTATAATTTTAGACGGATTATTTTTCATCTAAGTATACGTCTTAATTTTGTGACGACAATACGGACGGAACATATTCCGTCTATAATTTCAGACGGAATATTTCTGTCCTAATATCCATCGCCAATTGAGACGTATATTCAGACAGAGTATAGTATGCCCGAAGCACAGATGGAATTTACGACGGAAATTAATCCGTCGCAAATTCCCGTCGCTAACACCGCTTTTTCTTGTAGTGATAATTCAGTTGGCCAAGGCAAAAATCAGTTGACTGATATGGAATTCAGTCGACCGATATTTCAAAACTCAGTCAACCTTTGCATCCTCAGGTTGATAGACATTCAAGACCTTCAGCAAGAAAAACAACTTGTAGGAGAACTTCTCTTGGGCTGGAAAGTTTCTTCAAAGAGGTTGATTAGCATATTGAGCCAATGAAGATGGGATGCGTTGTGGAAGAATTAGAAAAAGAATGCAAAAATCAGTCGACCTAGCCAAATCTAAGTCGACTGATATGAAAAATTAGTCGACAAACATTTACCTAGGTCGACTGACTTTTTGTTCCAGACAATAGATTCAGTCGACAGACTTGTGTGCCCAAACAGCACATATAAAGACCCATCTGAAGCTCCAATCAAGCAATAGCAGTACCAGCAGTCGCTAGTAGCCCAAAACAATAGCAGCCAACAGCCAGCAGCTAGCAGCCAACAGCCAGGGGTGAACCAGTAAGAATTAACAAAGCCACATGAAGCTTGTGTCGACACAACCTACTTATGGAGTCGACGTACCCTTGAACAATGAAGCCTTGGTGTCGACGTAATGAAGCCTCGGCATCGACGCAACATCAGTAGCTAGCAGCAACTTCAGAAAAGCAGCATAAGCAGCAACATCAGCAGTTGGCAGCAACTTCAGCAAGGCCAGCATCAGCAGCTATCAGCAATAGCAGCAACAATAGCTAGCATCAGCAGCAGCAGCCAGCAGCTTCAACAAAAGAAAAGTCAATTGACCTGGCCCAAGTTGAGTCGACTAAAAAGTCAAAAGTTAGTCGACCCAAGGGAAGTTCAGTAGAATGATATTGCCTTCATTCCTCAGCCCGTGCAATCTGCCAAGCAGAAGAGTCGACCCCTAGGGTCGACCCCCTTCAGTCCAGGTACAGTTTTACCCAGACTCTGCACAGAATAATTTGGTTAAATAGAAGAGTCGACCCAGGGAGTCAACTCCTTTTTGTCTATGCTCTATTCTGGCTAATCTTTTTGCAGAACATTTGCACAAGGTACAAGTGTCGACCCTTTCCGGGACAGACCAGAAACAAAGTTAGGCTCACATGACCACTTACTCTGGGTCAAAATCACAAGTCTCCAAGACACATACTTCAAGGTCCAAAAAGGACCTAGGATAGAGATATGTCCTTTTCATCATGGGATATCTAGAATACCTTTTAATGAAAAAGATCTATCAGAAATCAGATTTGGAAAAAGTCACTTTCCAGGTTGTCTTCCTTTTTATGGTGGTCCAATCAAAATAAAGACCTGAAAAGGTCGAAGGACAAGGAACCCTCCTTTTTCCAATGGACAAATTAGATTACTCTTATCAAAGAACCTGACAGTTTGCCAATCAGTAAAAAAATATTGTCCATGCTCTCATATAAACATGGAGCAGTCAAAAACATCATGGAAAAGGGTTCTAGGACAAAAGAACCTTATTTTATCCTGGACCAATCAGATTGTAGATCTAGGAAGAAAACTTTCTACCCTCTCTTCTATAAATACTAACCTCTTGTTTCAAGAAGAGGTCGTTGTTGCCCTAGAGAAGAAAAGAGCGGTAAAGATAGAGATTACCTGAGCTTATATAAGAACATTTGTGAGGAAGAAAATAAGTGAGTGGAGTAATCCAGTAGCGGGTCTGAGCTAATCTAGTGTTGAGAAGAAAAGAGTGTAGCTGAGCTGAGGGACTTTAGTACTGAGAGGGAGAACCTGAAACAAAGTGGAGAGAATCAGGTCTGTGTCCAGATCTATATTCTCAGCTTCAAGATCTCGATCTGAAGCTATATTTGTTCTTCTCAGTTTCATTTTGTATTTTTCTTTTGAAACTCTATATCTACCTTCCGTGTGTTGTACTGCATTGATAGTAGTGTTTTTTGGTACCCTGTTTTAGGGACCAGAGTGGGGTTTTGGCTGCTGTGTAGCCATGAGGAGTTTGCTCCTCGTGCAAACTGTTAGTCAATGTTTGTGTTTTCTCTTGGGGAGTTGTCCCCACGTTTTGCTGCATCTTTGCAGCATGCCTTTTTGTTTTCTTTTGGGCTTGTCCCCGTGTGGTGTTGCAGCTCTACAACGTGTGTGGGGCTCATCCCCGTGTGTTGCTGCATGTAGCAGCGTGTGTGTGTGGGTGGGGTTCGTCCCCGTGTGGTGCTGCGAGTAGCAGCGTGAGGAGTATGTCCTCGTGACAAGCTGTGTATCAGCGTTTGTTGGGGACTTGTCTCTATTGCTGTATTTGCAGCGTGGTGAAGCCTCACTGGGTTTGGTGAGGGGTGGACGTAGGTCTGCGGGTTCGCAGACTGAACCACCTTAAAAATCCTCTGTGCAGTGGTTTGTTCTTGTGATTGATCCTTCTCTTCTATCACCACTCACTGCGACTTGCATATTTCAGATTCGCACATTCTGATATGTCTCCACATGAACACACACACTCTAACTGGCTCGGTTCTCACATGCACTCAAGTGTTTAGTGGTTGTCTTGTGTAGGGACAGTCCTTAAGTTCCAGTGCTCTCAGCTTTGTGATCACACACATACCCACTGGGTGTTCGATCCAAGCTTAATGTGAGCCATCATCTTATTGAGTGCTATCTTTATTCCTTGTGAGCATCATCTCAGTCCAGTTTAGCATATCGTGATAGGGAACATTAGTGTTCCATTACTCCGCATTTCATTAAGTGATCGGATCGTGTTTTAAATCGGGTATAGTTTCTAAAAGGATCTATTCACCCCCCCTCTAGATACTATTGCGCACCCAACAATTGGTATCAAAGCGAGGTCTCTGTTATACGTAGATCCAATGATCTGTAGAGAAGATCCCAATGCATCTACTATCATGAGTCCCTTCACTAAACAGATTTCCATGATTTCTCCGTCAGTTTTTGATGGTTCTAACTTCACTATCTGGCTAGGAAAGATGTGTGTTTTTGTTAACTCCCTTGATTCAAGATTATGGAATCTCAAATCTCATGGTCCACACGAGCTGCCTTCAGATAAATCTGAATGGTCTGCTGAACATAGGACCAAAAGTATTGATAATCTTGTTGCCTTAATGGTTGTAGTTGATTCCACGTCATTTCCGTTTGTTTCTACCTACAGCACGGCCAAGGAAATTTGGGATGGCTTGGTCAGCATCCACAAAGAGGAAGAAAGGCATGAATGCCTAATGGTTGACAGCAATGATCAGTCAAGTGACCCCTCATCCCAAGCATGTTCTGATTCTGAAGAATTTACCTTTGATGAACTTATGGATGCATACGATGAGTTGGTAAAACAATACAAGAAACTAAAATCTGACAATAAAAAATTGAAAAGGAAACTTGAAAATAATTCTCTTAAAAACTCTACGTGTGAAAAATGTGTAGAACATGAAAAATTAAATGAATCTCTGATGCTTGACGCTGATGCACATAAGGAACTAATTGCAAACTTGAGAATAGAAAATGAAACTCTAATGGTCAAGATATCTGAACTGGAAGAAATTGAAAAAGAGTTGAAAGATAAAGTGAAATCAATGTCAGATGATCAAAGATTGCTTAATGAGTTGATTGAAAATAAGAATCTAGTTGAAGAAAATGAAAAGTTGAAAGAACAAAATAATTTTTTAATTGTTAAAATACATGTATTTGAAAAGGGCAAGGGTGTATCTACTGATGATTCGGAAAAAGTGCAAACCCTTTAACACGAAATTGAAAATTATAAAGCTGTAAATGTCATGTTGAATGAATAGCTTGCTGAGTGTGAGGAGGAGCTTGCTAGTTCTGAACTGTAAATTTCATCTCTAGAGGATGAGATCAAGGACTTAAACAATTCACTATCAAAATTTGTTCAGGGGAAAGAAAATTCGAATAAACTCAGGGGAACCAAAATTAACTTTCAGAGAGAAGGGCTGGGTTACACTCCAGCAAATAAAAAATCCTTTAAAAATAGATTGCACACTTCATTTGTCTCCAGTTTGGGTGTTGCCTCTACTTCTAAAACACCCCCAAAGCAGTCTAAGGCTTAGAAAACTCAAAAACAAAATAGAAAATAGAAAAAGAAAATTTTAAAGAAAAAACATAAAAATGACTTTGCTTGCCTTGATGTGCATGCTATTTTGCTGGGCTGGGACAGCCTGCATGGGGTCGCATTCTACAGCTTCTCGAGCATCACTGCGGACTTATGGAGACAGTGACAGTTTCCCAGTGTAGACTGCCTGGGTTTCTTCAATAGGGCAGACCAGTTTGGGGTCCGCGTCTGAGCACTGGGTCTGGCTTCTTGGGACCTGCATGGCCATCTCCAAGTCGAGACTGAGGGGGTGATGGGGCTGGTGCTAGAGCTATCAAGGCTACAGTTTGCTGGCGAGGGATATGACGATCAAAGCCTTCTAGATGGGATCCTTTCGCAGACAGTCGTGAGCTGGTATGGCCGCTGGGCAGTGATCTCCTCACATCAATACCACCAAGGTGTGACCGAGTAGCTGATGGGCATAGTGCACCATTACAGGATGCTTCTGGACCACGCAGGGATTAGGTATGTAGTGATAGCGGCGCTGTATGGTACCCCTGCTACACGGGGCTGGTTCAGGCACTAGCGGAGCGCTTCAACTGCCGGTGGAACACGGTGGCGGCGATAAAGGGGGAGACCTCACTGGACTTGTAGTATCTCTTCCAGATTTTAGGCTTGCCGATCAGCGGCCAGGGTTATGAGTAGGTGGCGTTGGACGACCTCCATAGTAGTGACACCGACAGGCTAGGACGGTACCGGGTGTCTCACAGCTATCGGTACTTGCTGAAGACTTGGAGAGACTTAGCTCTGTAAGGGTGAGAAAAGGCCGCACATACTCCAAGAGTGCCCCTGAAGGTGTGGGTCCGTCATTTCTATAACATGCCATTTTGTTTCTATCAGGAGTTTACGTGACATCAGACCCCATGGGAGGAGTACACAGAGGTGGAGCTACGGGTCCGGACTTACTCCCAATATATCTACGCACCGCGAGAGGGGTGGAACCCCCACGGGCCACCGGACCTGACTTACTTGGCTGCGTATCTGGCTCACTAGCTGGGGACCTTTGTGGTTCCTCATGGAGAGGACAGTCTTCTGCGGGTAGAGCTGCTGTGGCCCGCATGCTTGTTGGCAGAGGGACGGAGGTTGGTGTTGGCTCCTGCGGCGCTGGCCAACATCTATCACGGGTTGGGGGCGCTGTCAGTACACCCTACGCCACGTGAGCGAAGCTTGCTTCTGCCGACCCACTACCTTAGTGTGTGGGCCGATTTACATTTCCATGGGCTGGTGACGAGGATGACGATGGCAAACCTGGCGACCCCTTTATTATTTAGCTTCACAGGTCAGCAGGACGGAGACGCAGCTGTAGACACGCCATTCCTGACGTCTCTTGAGAAAGTCTCATATTACTATACAACGCCCCGCAACGGCTTACGCATTTTGAATCGCTCGAGTGCTTCCTTTTCTTGGGTCTTCTTCTGCCTTTTTCGGTATCCGGAATCGTCTCGTCACGGCATTCGGACGACATTAACACCAGTCGGACGCATCAGGAGGTTCCGGAATCAAGAAGGGGGTCTACCGGGCGACCGCCGATGCCTGATCCGAGGACCCGGGTCGATTTTAATGGGGGCATCCAGGCCCCAGGACGCCCCCATCTTTTTAATTTCTTTTATTATTTTCTCAGGGCCCTAAACAAAATAAAAAATATATATATTCATGGAGGCGTCCAGGCCCCTGGACGCCTCCATGAACAATAATAATAAAAAATATTTGTAAGATGCCAGTTGGCATAAAAACACACAAAAATAATAAAAATATATATATATTAATGGAGGCGTCCAGGCCCCTGGACGCCTCCATAAAAACATATAAAAAATATATAATGCCAAGCCTGGTATAAAAGACAAAAGAAAAATAATAAAATAATATAATTTTGGAGGCGTCCAGTCCCCTGGACGCCTCCATCAACTCCCTCACGGGTGCCGGCCACCGATCGACGGTTTGTCGTGTGTGAAAAAATCCAAATTATAGAGACGTCCAGTCAACTAGACGCGCCCATTTCTGAATCACGAGGCGCCGCTCACAAAATCACGCGTTGTGCCAAACCGCGTGCGGCCGTCGTCGGCTTTCGGTGGACCTACTTGAGGCGTCCGGGACCCTGGACGCCCCCACAAAAGTATTCCAAAAATATATATATAAATAGAATAAAATATTATTTCGGCCCTGATGGAGGTGTCCAGGGTCCTGGACGCCTCCACCCTCCGGAGCTCTATAAATAGAGCCACACCCCCTCAGTTCTGGAGGAGCTAAGCAGTGATCCGATAGGCTGCCGGAGCCCAGAGGCTACGAAGTCATTTTCTAACCCGTCGGGTCTTTTGTAGGAGGAAGTTCTGCCGGCTTCTCGGGTGCCCACGCTCGCAAGAGGAAGGTCGTCTTCATCCACCGCGCTTCCACGTCGTCCCCACGCTGCCGGAGCTCCGCCGGATTTCACCCTCGGCTCATCCAATAAGCCTTTTCTTCCCCTTTTTCTCCATAGTTCTTTACATTCATCATATTGCATCCTCTATCCCCCTTCACAAGGGTGCTTCTTCTCTTATACTTCTTGCATCCATCATCTCGTTTTCCTCCTACTCGAGTCCGAGAGGGGTTTAAAAGATAACACCAACCAGGTGTGTGTCTTGCCATCATTTCGTTATTTTTATCGCAAGGATTTGAATACTACACCTCCATCTTTCTAATCCACTTGTCATTTATTTGTCGTTATTTTGCAAGGGTACCCGAGGAAAGCCCTCTCCGTCGGCCGGCCGGAAGGAGAGGAAGAAGCAACCCGCCATCTCCCGCTCTTGAGGTAGGCGCGATCACTTTCTTATTTTGGGGTCTTTCGGCCCCTGGCGATCACATCTTATCATCGAGGCCGCGGCGAGTCACTTCCCCAATGGCCGTTTAAATTTCTGTTTCCTATATTCCATTTATATTTTGTTATATTCTGCTTATATCATCGAGGCCGCGGCGAGTCACTTCCCCAATGGCCGTTTAAATTTCTATTCCTATAATCTCTTTATGTTTTGTTATATTCTGCTTATATCATCGAGGCCGCGGCGAGTCACTTCCCCAATGGCCGTTTAAATTTCCGTTCTTATATTCTCTTTATATTCTGTTATATTCTGCTCCTATCATCGAGGCCGCGGCGAGTCACTTCCCCAATGGCCGTTTAAATTCCCGCACTTTGTATTATCTTCATATTCTGTCATCTTATTATCTGCTCATATTCTCGAGGCCGCGGCGAGTCACTTCCCCAATGGCCGTTTCAATTCTTGTTATTTAATTTCTGCACCATTCCCGTCCGCCCGAGGTCGCGGCGAGTCACTTCCCGCTATGGCCGTTTGAACCCCATATCTTGCTATATTATACTTGTCCCGCTCGCCCCGCCGGAGCAATCTCCCGTGGTGGCCCCTTCTCTCTTCTCTATCATCTCTGTGTTGCAGCAAAACAAGTAAACAAACAAAAAAAAAGAAGGAGCCCGCGCGCTCTCCGCTTCCTCTTCCCCGCTCTTCCCCGAACCGCGTGACGTCGCTCACAGATTGGCGATCACGGTGGGACACTACTGCTTCCTTTCGGCTACCCTTGCAAGTTCGGCACCACCCGTGCCTCTCCACCTTGGCGCCCGCGCGCGCCCCCGTTGTGCTCACGGCAGCACCGTCAGTTCTGATTGGTTCTTTGTTTATTATATGTCTGTTATTTCTGTTGTTTTTCCCACTCCATATATCTGTCAGCATTCCATTGCATACATCCATTCCTCTTTTCTATCCTTTTTTTCATTTTTTGAGGATCACCCTTTCCCGGTGAAGGAAGGACTCTCCGTTTGGGAATTCCTCTCAACGGACTAGAATCTCCTACACTGGGACCTCCGTAAGTCCCCGACATCGAAGAATCTCCTCTTCGTTCATTGGGCTGGTTGTACCATTGAAGTTCCCCGGAGTTAGTCATTTCATTCGTGGTGAGACGAGAGACCCTAGCTGACACGGCGGTGAAACAAATTGGAATTAGGGTCCTTCCTATTTTGTGTGAACTTCAGATTTGGTTTAAAAAAAAATCAAAAAGGAAAAACAAAAAAAATTGGACGTAAGGCATTCACTTGTGTGTTAATCTCTGCTGATCATTTGCTGGTGTATGCTATTATGCTCTCGAAAAATATGATGGATGGCTGAATATAATTACAATTGTTTCGAGGCCGATGCCTTCCGTTATGGGTCTCAAATGCGTGACCCAGGTCACGACTCTTACGGGGTCTATAACTTAGACTGGGGCTATCAGCCTGACCCCCAGGTCCATCCCATGGACATTGGCCCATCCTATAAGTCCTCATATGGAATACAGGCCACTGTTAGTGGAGCTTCCCCTTCCACTAGTGTTCTCTATGCTTGGGATTTCATGGCTTCTCATGTCGACTCTCTCAGCTCTCAACTTGGAGCCTTACAGGCTATTATTGAGAGGAAATTTCTTCCTCCTTCCCCTCCTCAAGCCAACCCCCTTCACGCTTTCATGAATAATATTACTAAAATAGAGAAGGATTGGAAGGAGAGAAGAGATGAGTATGGCATTGAGAATATGAGTGAGCAAGAAGTTCTCCCAAGTTTTAACGATCAAGTGGATGCCGTCCACCCACCATTCATTCATTACGCTCATTCATATGGCCCTCCGCCTCCGCATTCATATCCACAAAACCCTTCATGTCAATATACACAATCTCCACTCATCAACGTGCCTCCACCACGGCGTCCATTTGAACTTGATGATCATAAAGAATTGGAAATGGCACATGATGAAATTTATGAAGATTTTGAATATACACTTACTCCGAGTTTTCTTCGTTTCCCTCTTCCACTGCTCCCACAAGACCCCCCTGCTCAGGATGAAGCCACTAGTTCTACCCCTGCTTATGAGTCATCATGGTGTTACGATGACGGGTTTACACCCCAACAACCCGCATCAATGCACCATGAATCACCTTCTACCCTTAACCCCTCACGTACCACCAAAATCTGACGTTTCCTATGTACCAAGCCTTCTACTGTCACCCCTTCAATTGTACAAATAACCCCCACACCATTGGCTTCCACTGAGCATTCCACTAACTCTTGTTCCCAACCGAGTAATCCTCCATCGTCTCCACCTAAAACCTCCACTAGCCTTGTAACCCCGAGTCTAACCATTCCTATTCCTCCACTCCCCTTACCTAAACCCGTGATTAACCCTGAGCCGGGCCCATTTATTGTTGCACACGAGCCAACCTCGTCTCCTCTCGAGAACAATGAGAAGCCCGTCGTGTCTCAACCTCCACTTACCCTTCCTATAGCCCCCATCATTGAATCTCCATTACCCGTTGAGCCTGTTGTCTCAATCTCACCTCCTTCCACCACCTCTCGGAGTAGGTGTCTTTCTACAAATACATGTGCCAAAGATGATGTTCAAGAATCGGACAAGAAGAATTTGGCCACGGCAATGCCATTCAAGATCCAAGATTTAATTTGCCGAATGTCGATTCGGGTTCTTGTGCCGATCACCTTTGAGAAGGCCAAATTTCCATCTGCACCAATGCCCATCAAGAAGGACTCTCAGGAATTGGTGCTGACAAAATCAGGGGCCAAAATAACCACGATCACATTACTCATTGGCCAACATGCTTTCATGGCTCTTATTACCCCTTGTTCGGTCATAGTCCAAATGGCCAATCAAAATAAGGGGTTCTCCTCATGCATAGTGATGACACATTCTACTGCCGAGGAGATGATGAATTCTATGCTCAGGGGTGGGTCAGGGCAGTTCTTGTTGGAAGCTTTTAACATCATGTCTACTCACCGCCAACTTCCATGCAAGAGGCGAACGCCTATGTTACCCAGCATGATCACGTGTGATATTCCAACAGCCTTGAGCGGTGCCCCAAAAATGAAGCTCCTTATGACGAGCATCCAACTTCCAATGATGGACACCGTTCATCTATCATGGGAGCTTTTTCCAAGGGAGCCATTTCATGTCAAGATCCCTACTTCACAAGCGGAGCTCTTAAATCTTTGTTTTGATATTTTGCCAAGAGAGTTACCGTTCATGTACGAATGTCTAAAGGGCCTTATTAGAAGTCCGTCAAATGAGAGCCTGTGGGCCCGGACCGTACTAATGGACACGGTTGGTCAGAGAAAGAAGAGGCCTTCTGCCTGGGTACATCATTGGGATCAGCCTGCAAACTCAGGAGGCCGAGAACTCGTGTTGAAGATTGAAGGGCCGCACTATGAGAGAGTATTTACCAAGAAGAGGGAAAAGCATAAAGTGAAGCTTAAGGATAATAAATCCCTTGTTGAAGGAGCCCACATCAGTTCATCCACTTCCTATCCCAGTTCATCGCTGCTCATGCTGCTATTCAGCTTCTTTTTATGGGCAGTCCATTGGTTAAGGAGACGCCTTTTGTCACCTAAATCTAAGCCATCAAGCTCCTCTGCTCTAGGGTCCCCGAACCCTCACATTCCTCGTTGTCCGGAGCTTCCGGACCCCTACATTCATCCCTGTCCGGAACCTCCGGACCCCTCCCTATTTAATTCCATGTTTTTATCCATCTCTCACCCCCATCCGGAACCTCCGGATTTCTTATCTTATTCTCCATCTCTCTCAGGGCATCGCGCCCTTCCTTCCCATATCCACCTGGAACCTCCGGGCCTCTCCTTCTTTCGATTTATCCTTTTGTTCTTCCAAGTCATCACGTCCTTCATTCTTTTCACCCCTTTGAATTATCTTTTTACACACCTCCCAGGGCATCGGGTCCCTCATGATCTTCTTCCTCCGGAACCTCCGGATTCATTTCCCCATGATTCTCCTCCTTTACATCCGGATCCTTCGGATCCGCCTCTCTCGATTCATCAATTTCTGATTCCTCCCGATCCCGCTCCCGGGTTCGACCCGGTTCCTTCCACGTTAACTTCCTCGGGCACCTGCCCGTTCTCACACTGTTTCCGAGGCTTTAGTCCTCACTGATTTCTTTGATTTCTTCTCATCCTGTAAATTCTTCTAGGTATCTTTCACCTAAATCTTGTTTTATCCCCCACTTATTTAAAATAAACCGCCCTAGTTGGAGGATTGTTGTATAGGAGGAGCCTTACTGGTATTCTGCTAAGATGTCTTGGTGACGATGAGGTTTGGAAATGTGTAGAAGAGACGTACTCGGGTGTGTGCGGTGGCCACGTGAATAGTCAGATGCTCGCCAAGAAGATCATTCGGCAAGGCTTTTATTGGCCCACTATGGAAGAGGATTGTGCTGTCTATGTCCGTAGGTGTGTCAAGTGTCAACTTCACGCCGATAAAATCCATTCACCATCTTCCTCACTTCATCCAATATCCTCCCCATGGCCTTTCTCCATGTGGGTATTCGACGTCATTGGTCCCCTAGGTGATCCCAATTCCCTCACCAAGCAGAAATCTTTCATCCTTACTGCGACGGAATATTTCACCAAATGGGCCGAAGCCGAAGCTTACGCGAAAATCAAGGCGTCAACAGTCTGCAAGTTCATCATGAAGAACATTCTCGCCAGATTCGGCATCCCAAGCACGATCGTCACCGACAATGGGCCACAATTCATTTCTCAGGACCTACAGGACCTCTGCAAAAGGTACGCAATTGCATTGCATCATTCATCGCCATATTACCCACAAGGTAACGGCCAAGCGGAGGCCACCAATAAAACATTGCTCAAAATCATCAAAAAAACCTGCGAGTCTAGTAAGTTTTCAGACTGGCCAGAAAAGCTTATCGAAGCTCTATGGGCCTATCGCACTTCAATCCGTACCCCCACCGGGCAGACTCCATTTGCCCTTACATATGGTATGGAAGCGGTAGTCCCGTATGAGACTCTGATCCCTTCTCTCTGGGTACAATTGGATGAGGAATTTCCCCTCGACGATCGTCGTAATTCACTACTCGCCCAGTTGGAACTCTTGGATGAGAAGCGACTGGCCGCTGCCGAACACGCGCGTGTGTATCAAAATAGACTTGCTCGCTTTTACCAAAAGAAAGTCGTTGAGAGAAAATTCAAAGTCGGTGAGATGGTCGTAAAAAGAATTTTTGTCAAACCTGGAGGGCCGCGTTCTAAGCTCCAACCCAATTGGGAAGGACCATTTGTAATTCAAGCCGTGTACCCTGGCAACGCCTACAAGCTAATCAACGCCGAAGGGACCGAGTTATCCCACCCTTGGAATGGGCTTTATCTTAAGAAATACTACCCTTAGCACAAAACAAAAAAAATGATGAAAAGATAAAAAAACAAAGAAATATTGAAAACCACTAAAAATATGGAAAACTCAAAATGCCGATGCCTGGCAGTCACCATGTAGTTAAGTCCCTGCATCTAACCTTCATGTTAGGATAGGGCCCATTAAGGCTTGGTAGGCACCGGGTCTTGGTTTGCCAGAACTGTGGAGATCCCTGTCCGGCCACGTCGGCCTATGCTCGCTCGAAGGAAGCTAACATATGTTCACTTATGTATTTTATTCAAAAAAAAGTTGGTAGCATCACCTACGGTAGGGCCACACCTAGAAGATCTCCAGAAGCTGTAATCTTTATTCTTTTCTCTTCGACCAAATGAGACAGTCGGCGCCCTTAAAACGCTGAGCATGAGAAACCGAAACTCAAACCCCAAAGGCAAGAGTAGGACCCATTTCCTCGAGCATCGATCAGAGCACGAGAAGAGGGCAGTGTCCCCGCAGGCATACAAAAAGGGAGCCCACAAACGTCAAACGACTATATCTCCCCCACAAAAAAAAAATACAAAGTCAAAATCAAGAGAAAAGCCTGGTCGTGACCGTGCCTGGTGCGATAAACGAAACCCCTCAAAGCAAAAGTCTGAATCCACAAAGGGGGGCCGTGGAATGTAAATGCTCGAGATTTGGTCCGAAGTTGTCCGAAAGGAAAGAGTTAATGGGCCCTTATTCGCTCGCCGGGTTAACGGCTTTGCCGGTCCTCTCAGGAGGTTTATCCCCTACACTCTTCCTTCTCCCTCTAAAGATGAAGGTTCGATGGAGTTTCTGAAAGGTGAAAACTGCCCAGGGTCTGCGACCTTATTTTAATATACACATTTTGGTTGCCTACTTTGAAAAGCAAAAGCTATCGCTGCGAAGGAGTCTCCGTGTTTCTGGCTGGTCAAGACCCCTGTTTACCACCTTGATGTCTTCTTGTTTAACCTCGGGCTTAGGCCAATGCAAGCACGTCACCTATGGGTGCGATGGCGTCTGATTCCGGGTCAGCGTCGCGCGGTTGGCCGTTAGGGTTCCAGGGTGTTCCATCTTATACCATCTAGAGTTGTGAGGAAATAGACCCGGGTCGGGCAAATCTTTTACCTCAAACACCTTTTGGGTGAATCCCTGTGGTCGGAAGCAACTGGGAGCCTAAGCATGGCATGACGGTATTGTCATCAGGGTAAGTCTTAGCCGGCGGGATCGTCATTCGAGGGGTCTAGAGGCCCAAATCAATCTAGATGTGCACTTAGGATACCCGGGAGGTTAGTAAGAAACCCCTGTCTCACGTAGGTTAGGTGCCATTTGGGTGCTTGCCGGGAGTTAGCAACAAAAAAAACAATCGAAATGATAAAAGCAAAAACAAAAAAAATGGAAAAGAGAAATGTACATATTTGCTAACAAAAAAAAAATCTTTTATGATAAAAAAAATATATCAAATATAAAAAAGAAAATAAATCAATTTTGCATGATTGCATTTACGTGCATCATCTCATTTTTAATATCGCTTGCATTCGTGTGCTTGCCTGTCACATTTATCATCACCGCATCTTTCCCTTGCCTTCGTTAAATAAAGGCTTGGCCCCTTGACCAGTTATCAAGGACAGTCACAGTGACCATTTGCTTATTGAGCAAGGGGCCAAGTCAGAACAGAAATTCTGATTTGTTTGTTTCAGTGATATGTGCAGGGATTCAGGTAACTGAAGCAAAGGTGAAAAACAAACAAACCAAACCTTGTGTTTTATTCCAAAAACCCAAAAAAAAAAATTACATCAAGTTCCGCCTTCTCTCTCTGCATTACTCGTCCCACTACTCTCCGGGCAAAACACTCTCAAAGGTGCTACCCAACTACGAAAAGCGGTACTCCTGCCACTCTGTACTCCTCTTCCTATTCCCACATCCCGGCGTTGATCCACGGAAGCAGCAGAGAAGCTACCAACACGAAAGCCACGCTCTCGTGCTTTTCGGTAGCGCTCCTCACCATCTCTCAGCCACTGTTCAGCAAGACCAAGGCCGATTCGGAGTTCGAATAGTTGGGCCTCCATGGCCCTTCGCTCCTCCCTTTCAGCCAAACTGTGGGCTCTTTCTCTCTCTGCGTCTCTTTCCCTCTCTGCCCGTTCTCTCTCTCGGTCTTCCCTCTCCAACTGGAGGGTGATCCTCAGTTCCATAGCATCCCTGGATGAGTCGTCATCAGGATGACGCCACAGTTCCCTCTCCAGTTCTGCTATCCTAGCCTCCTTCTGCGCAGCTTGGGCAAGCGCTTCTTCCGTCTCCTTTTCCTGCCGAGTGTACCATCTCAGATACGCGATAAGGCGTAAACAAAGAGAACTCAACGCTGAAACTTTTACCTGTATACAGAGCATCCCTTCTGCCTCTGTAGCACGCTGCATGGCGTGAGCAAGTTGCTCATGAAGCGAGTCAAGTTCTGAGGTGGGAATCCACAAGCTGGAAGAGGCACCACCTACTCCCATCGCTGGGGAGGCCGCGCCAATCTGGGCATGCTACGACCATGTGAATTAGCAGCCAACATCTGGAATCTGGGGATCTAATTAGGAATGTACTATGCACCTACCAAGGCGCTCGTAGCTCCGCGGGCATCACCCAACTGTTGTTCCATCTCTGCCAAGCGAGTTCGTAAATTCGCTATCATGGCATCCCGGACATCCTGCAGCCTTACAAGTCAGCATTTTCACCAGAAAAACCAAGAAAAGGAGAAAGAAGAGAAGAGAAAAAGGGGAAACCTACCTCCACAAGTCCCCGGGGTTGGAATCGTTCTGCGTACTTTGTCCTATATAGACGCAAGTAGTCCTCGCTGTCCCGCGCCTGCGATTCTACAATCGTGCCACCCCGTTGCCAGTCTTCGTACTGTTCAGGGAACTGCACGCGCCAGTCAATGCAGGTCGCCGGTCCTCTCGTCTTTCTCCTGACACGAGGTGGCGCAGCTGAATCCACCCATTCTTGAGCCAGTCCTAAAGTCCTCATAACTAATCGTAGCCGAAGCGGCTCGATTTCATTCAGGCAGTGCATCCATAGTTCCCGTCCAAACCGGGCACGACTTGCTAGAACCCACGGCTGGTTGGCATCGACCATGTCTGAGTAGGGTCTCCAGTTTACCATCGCTGCAGGGAACTCCTATAGCTCCCGCCTTAACACCATCAGTTGGTAGGTTAGGGGTGCCGCACTCATGATGGGTTCCCACCGCCTGGCTAGCGGCACCATCACGGGTCGCCAATGTCGAGCTCTCCCCATGGGGAGGTAATAATAGCTCCATAGCTGCTCGGCGCAGGTCATCAGTACCTTGCGAAAATAACAAAAAATACAAAACAAGCAAAACCAAAAAAATACCTGGATGAATGGTGTGAAACCACTCACAGTCATCTCATGATCCGTTTCTTGGAATAGGCCTGCAAACAAGTGTGCCAGCATGGCAGCTCCCCAGGCATAGTACCCTACTCTTTCAAGGTCTGACAGCAGCTCCAGGAAGCAACATTGGATACCGTCCCCTTTCGAGCTCAGTACCAATCTCCCCAAAAGGAAGAGGAGAAATCTCCTCAAATCTATGTTGCATCTTTCCCAGTCGCCGAAATCTGTGCAGTACACGGCACGGCATCCTATTTCCATCCTTTCCATGAACTCTTCTGAGGATTCGTCATCCCGCCGACGAGTGTCGGTGAGCCCTAATGCATCCATGAGGGACGCCCTAGCTACCGACCTGTTTTTCCGACCATCTAGGTCCAAACCCAGTAACTTCTGGGCACCTTCTCGGTAGTCCGCGTAAGTGACTCCGGTCACTGCCTCGCCATCCACCTTGAGACTCGTAATTCGGACCACATCTTCCAAGCTGGGCACCATGTGCCCCCAGGGCATCAGGAATGCCCGGCTCACTGGGTCCCATCTCTCACATAAGGCTTGGATCAGGACTAGGTCAAGCTGGATCGGCTCGATCCGAAGGAAGGTACCAAATCCCATCACGTCTAGCCTCGCCTTCTGAAAATCTGGGAGGCCCCTGTACGCTGCTACTACCAACTCCCATGAGATTTTTGATTTCATCACAACCTACACATACAAGGAATGGGGGTGACGTTTGGGTCGGAAGAAAGGAAGAAAAAATGAGAAAAGGGCAAGAAAACTTGGCTTACGAGTTGTGATTGGGCCCTTTCGCTGAAGTGCCCTTCAAGGTCTGAAAGCCTCCTGGAACTACTACCACTGGACCTGCTTCTCTTCGAGGAATGGGAAGATTCGCCCTCCATCCAACTCTCAGAATTTTGAACTCCTCCTCTCCCGTGAGAACTTGTGCTCCTCGAGTTAGTCCTCGATATACCTGGAAAGATAAAAGGGACAAGAATTTATAGAAATGGAAGGAGTGCGGGCCAAGATTGCCTCCATCACCTGTCAATGATAGCCCTCGCAATGAGACACCGGCCAAGCGGCCCCATGTGTCGCTTCACCACTCGCACAGGGTGATTAAATGGACGAAGAATAGGACGAATAGCCCCTATGTTGTCTAGGGATACCCTATCATGTTTTGGAGGACGCCCACAAAATTTGGCACAACATCCGGGAAGAGGGGCTAGGACCGTCATTATTGACTTCGACGGCAGATTCCTGTGGAAAATGGTCACAACAAGACACGATTTTCCGCTCGGCGTTGAGTCTCGGCAGACCCATCACATGGGAACAGTACAAAGGAGAAGAAGTGTAGGGAAGAAGGAACGCACAAAAGAACAAATAAACAGCAGAAAATCAAATCACTCCATTCATAATTCTACATAAACTGTCATAAGCACTACAATCATAGAGAGGTGGCGGGTCCACTAGCCCGCCAATCCTCACCATCACTCATCTCTCTGGGCACTCTCCTCCTCTCCCCCGAGGTGAGGGTCCCTCAGAAGCCTCCGGGATCCCCGTGCAGTAGCACCTGCCTCGCCTCTGGGCGCCTGCTCCGCAGCAGTGACTCGCTGCTCCTCCCCTGGCGTGGCGAAGAAGCCACTGGCGGCAAAGCGACCGGACTGGCGGAGTCGCTCCCCGAACTCTCGCGCTCTCTCGTAGCGCGTCTCCATCCCTCCTAGCCTCTGCACGACGGCCTGAAGGCCCAGCTGGAGCTCCCTCACTTGGGCCTCCAAGGCCCTCCTCTCGGTCAGATCCCGCTGTCGCTCGAACCTTCTCTCGGCTTTCTCTCTCTCTGCCTCTCTCCTCATCATCTGCAGAAGAACCCTTAACTCCAGGATGTCTGGAGAAGGTCTCTCCTCACCACGATGCCGCAGCTCCGCTACAGTCGCCACCCAGGTGTCACGCTCCTCTTCCGCCCGGGTCGCGCGGGCCACCGCACCGGCAAGTTGCTCCCGGAGGGAGGCAATCTCGAGAAAAGGGGCCGAGGAGCTGGAAGATCCGCCAGCCACTCCCACCGTCGCTGTCTGCTGGGCACGCTGGAACAAAATAAACAACGGCCGTCAGTGAAACTCCAAAATCTGAAGTTAAAAGTGCGGCACGTAACTTACCAGGAGCGACAACTCATGTTGAGCGACGGCCAGCTGCCGCCTAGTCTCTGACAGTTGGGCGCGCGAGCCGCCGATGCCACGCGTGTCCCCAGCTTGGGGAAGCCCCGCGTAACTCTCTCTCTGCCGCCGCAGGAAGTCGGCACTGTCCTGCACCAGTACACCCCCTTGCTGTCCAGGGAGACGTACGGGCCAGTCCTCGAGCCTCGCCTTGCCGCGGCTCTCCCTCCTGACGCGGCTCGGCTCGTCCGCACTCGCCCACTCATCGGCCAGACCCAGGGTCCTTGCCATGTCCTGCACCAAGAAAGGGGTCCCACATCAGTCAAAAGGAACGCGTCCCCTGTCTAGGACGCGTCCATCATTTGAGTGCAACACTCGCCGAACCCTTTCCTCCTCGCGTGGCTCGCTTCAAAACCCAAAATGAATTAAAAGAGGAAGAGATCGGAGGACCTACCGGACCGTGTTCACCTCCTCCCACGCCATCGGGCCCCTCAGGTCCCTCGGGGGCCCGGAGCGGCCCTTCCTCCTCCATGGACGTCGTTCCGTACTCGGGCGCGTCCCTCCTTGGGCGAGGGGTCCCGCGTCCCTCTCCACCTTCACCGTGGTCAGGCCCACCGAACTCCATCGATCAAAAGAGGAGGAAGACGAGAAAGGGGACAAGCGAGTTTCGGCAGAAGGCGGGCTCGTTTGCGGGTAAGGCACGGGAGAAGAAGGACCACCCGTCGCTTTAAATTTGAAATCAAGGATTAAGACGCGTCCTCGCGCCTGGACGCGCCCAAAAGGGGGAAAAGGAAACAAAACCCCCCCGTGCAAAGCGTAGTTCCCCGCTGTTCAGGGCAAGGTCTCGCGAAGCATGCCTCAAAGGACAACTCAGTGCAAAGAAGAAAGTGTGGGAGAGAGAAAAGTACACACAACACAAAAAAGCCATTTCCATATAATAGCCGAAAGTACATCATATAGTGAGAAGGGTGACGTACAAGCAACTCTCTAACTCTCACCGTCACCCTCCTGGTCATCTCCTTCCTCCCTCCTCTGACGGGGATCCCTAGGGGGCCTCCGCGACCTCTGTGAACCCTGAGAAGCCGTGCTCGCTTCTCCAGGTGGCACCATGCCAGCCTCCAAGGTACGGCGACGCTGCTCGGCCGAGGAAACTAGAAAGCTGCCCCCACCTTTTTTCTTTTTTCTTTTTTAAAAAATTCAAAAAAAAGTAGGGGCGTCCAGGCGCCTGGACGCCCCCATAACAAAAAAATCAAAAAAATAAAAAAATAAAAATTAGGGGCGTCCAGGTCTCTGGACGCCCCCAAAAATAAAACAAATAAAAAAATTAAAAAATCAAAATAGGGGCGTCCAGGCCTCTGGACGCCCCCACAATAAGAATTTCAAAAAATATATAAATAAATAAAAAAAGGGGGGGTTAGAGTACGTACTTAACCCAAACAAAATAAAAAACATAAAGAAAAAGAAAAACCATAAAAAATATATATATATATAATAAATTAAGTGGATAAGGGTCCGAAACATCCATGCCAGATTTTATTCCATCAGAAAAGCAGAGTGAACTACATCAGGGGTTTAGGCACCTTAGGCCTTAACTTCCCCAGTTCGGTTACATAAGCCCTCCACGGCTCACATTCTTCCACCACGTGCACTAAGGCCTTTCCCGCAACACTTGTCTTCCAGGGAGCTTTAATGACCTTCGCTTCCTTCGCGTCCGCTTCAGTGCCCAACTCCCTTTTCTTCAAAGGAACAATGCCAGTCGGTGGCGGGAACGAATGGCGTGGGATGCCAATCTGGAGGCAGCACTGATGCGCATTATAAAGGACGAACTCGGTCGCGCCGATCAGTTGAAGATCAACTTCGGGAGAAGACCTCATGAGGAGATCTAGCGAAAGCAAACATGCCGGTGCGCAAGTAAAGAAGCCTTGTGTCACGGTGCGGAAGTGAGACCGCCAGTCTTCACGTTTCTTCAGCCACGGAACGCGGTTCACTACAGTACCACCGAAGCCTAACACGTCGGCTATGTGGTGAAGCGGGCTTTGTTGGAAGAGCTTCGAAGCGGTTGGCATTCCCTCGCGGTGGTCAAATTTGAAATGCAAATCCAGCCAGCAATTCAAGATAAGTGCACAACCAAATGGAGGCTTACCCATGCTCGAAGCAGTAAGACCGCTGTAAAGATAGGCAAGGACGGCGGGTCCCACCCTCTTTCCACGCCAGATCCCGCAGATAGCACTCAGCTGGTCTTCCTCCACTATGTTGTCGGTGTAAGGGAACAAGAGAGCACCCGCCAGACAGATAGTGAACCCCTTCATGATTCCCTCCAAATAGTCATCGTCTGGTGACCCTCTCAGGGCGTCCATGACCCACTCCGCAAGCTTTTGGAGATCGATCCCCTTTTGAGTACGGACCTTTCTGGCTACGTCGGGCGGCATGAAGCTTCCAAGGGCGCTTTCAGAAGTCCCCCGTGTCAGCATCCGCATAGCCTTCACCTTCCCGTCACTCTTGAATTTCTTCAATCCGAGCAGAAGTTCCACCTCCTCGAGGAGGATGGTCACCTCGAAGGTCGGGAAGATAAAAGTGTGGGTCTGGGGATGCCAGACCTCCACTAGCGCGCCCATAGCCGCCCAGTCCATACGAATCTTCTCGTAATGTTTGGCGTGAATAAGGAGCCCCTGCAGATGCCACTTCGAGAGTATGGCCCTCATGCCAATGGAGATATTGGAAGTCAGCCTTGAAAGCCATGGCAGCTTGGAAAACTTCCTCGGGCCTGGGAAGAGTGGATATGGCTGGAAGAGGAAAGAAAGAAGAAATGAAGGAAGTAAGAAGAAAGTTCACGTGGAGAAATTTGAAAAGAGTCAGCTTACCATATGCGACATGATCGTCCCACTCAGATGACCCTCGAGGTCAGAAAGTCGCCTAATCTCGCTGCTAGGCTTGCTCCTCTTCATAACGCGGGAAGACTCTCCTTCCATCCTGAAAATCTCTAGATTCTCTTCTCCTTCCTCTCCTGAGCTTCCAAAACCCACCTTGATGCATTTGAATGAACTAGCCTAAGGGGAGTTCTTATAGGAAGGGAAGGGTGCTACAGGACAGAACATGTCACATCAATGGTCATTGTCAAGATTTTGTCTGGATCTCCTTTGAACTGTGGTGCGATTCTGCTACTTTCTGATGTTGCTAACCTTTGCTGGCCTGTGCAGGTTTTACTAACGGACGTCTTTGTCCTATCTCCTGTCCCACCTTTCATTTGGTTGGTCCCACCATGTCATGCATCGTAGTATATGATACGTACGCTACTAGAGCATGCCGAGGACCGTGCGGCCCGAACGAATCCGGGATCTGAGTTCCCCTTCAACAAAAATGGTGATGATCCCAGAAGAATTTAGGTTGTACGGATAGGCCGTCAATTTATGGTAGAATGGGGACGACGGTTCCATTCAGTGAGTTGGTGCGTGGATAAACGGGCCCCAGCTCAGTATCAGCTCACCGGATCGGTATCATGACCCGTTCTTCACAAGTTAACAATATTATCCTTGGCTATTTTCTATTTTAGTTTGTTTTAAATTTTTCTTTAAACCCAACATGCATTCATATAGGACTTTGATTTATTGCGGAAGATCATTCAAGTGATTCGATTGTGAAAGCCGTTGTGCTCCAATTCCCACAAATATGAGATATTCCACTCCGAATGAAATACTGAGTTTCCTTGAGACAGCCCTACGCTGCTCTTCCAAAGGAGACCCTTGTTTGGACAGACCCTCAGATATTCCTTTACCTTTTTTTGACCCACCTTGGCCGCAGCACTTCCACATTGGCTGGTAACCGCTCCCCAAAGGTGAAACCTCAGGTTTATGACCCAGGTACTTCCACACCGAGAAGTTGGTCTCCTTTTGTTTCGTGCCTGAGCGCACATCTCACCCTCCCTTATTTGATCTCCGTCCAAGCAACCATCAATATTTGAAAGACCTTCTGCAAGGTCGCCTCATTGAAACTCCAGGAAAGATTCCAAACAGTTACGTCACAAGCGTGTCTCATCACACCTTGGCATCCACTTATCAGTCCGCTCCCACTACATTTCACTCCACTTCGATACCATTCCACTACGTGTCGCTCCCTTGCAAAGCAGACGCCAAGGCGGGGCAGCTGTAGACACGCCATTCCTGACGTCTCTTGAGAAAGTCTCATATTACTATACAACGCCCCGCAACGGCTTACGCATTTTGAATCGCTCGAGTGCTTCCTTTTCTTGGGTCTTCTTCTACCTTTTTCGGTATTCGGAATCGTCTCGTCACGGCATTCGGACGACATCAACACCAGTCGGACGCATCAGGAGGTTCCGGAATCAAGAAGGGGGTCTACCGGGCGGCCGCCGACGCCTGATCCGAGGACCCGGGTCGATTTTAATGGGGGCGTCCAGGCCCCAGGACGCCCCCATCTTTTTAATTTCTTTTATTATTTTCTCAGGGCCCTAAACAAAATAAAAAATATATATATTCATGGAGGCGTCTAGGCCCCTGGACGCCTCCATGAACAATAATAATAAAAAATATTTGTAAGATGCCAGTTGGCATAAAAACACACAAAAATAATAAATATATATATATATTAATGGAGGCGTCCAGGCCCCTGGACGCCTCCATAAAAACATATAAAAAATATATAATGCCAAGCCTGGTATAAAAGATAAAAGAAAAATAATAAAATAATATAATTTTGGAGGCGTCCAGTCCCCTGGACGCCTCCATCAACTCCCTCACGGGTGCCGGCCACCGATCGACGGTTTGTCGTGTGTGAAAAAATCCAAATTATAGAGACGTCCAGTCAACTGGACGCGCCCATTTCTGAATCACGAGGCGCCGCTCACAAAACCACGCGTTGTGCCAAACCGCGTGCGGCCGTCGTCGGCTTTCGGTGGACCTACTTGAGGCGTCCGGGACCCTGGACGCCCCCACAAAAGTATTCCAAAAAATATATAAAAATAGAATAAAATATTATTTCGGCCCTGATGGAGGTGTCCAGGGTCCTGGACGCCTCCACCCTCCGGAGCTCTATAAATAGAGCCCCACCCCCTCAGTTCTGGAGGAGCTAAGCAGTGATCCGATAGGCTGCCGGAGCCCAGAGGCTACGGAGTCATTTTCTAACCCGTCGGGTCTTTTGTAGGTGGAAGTTCTGCCGGCTTCTCGGGTGCCCACGCTCGCAAGAGGAAGGTCGTCTTCATCCACCGCGCTTCCACGTCGTCCCCACGCTGCCGGAGCTCCGCCGGATTTCACCCTCGGCTCATCCAATAAGCCTTTTCTTCCCCTTTTTCTCCATAGTTCTTTACATTCATCATATTGCATCCTCTATCCCCCTTCACAAGGGTGCTTCTTCTCTTATACTTCTTGCATCCATCATCTCGTTTTCCTCCTACTCGAGTCCGAGAGGGGTTTAAAAGATAACACCAACCAGGTGTGTGTCTTGCCATCATTTCGTTATTTTTATCGCAAGGATTTGAATACTACACCTCCATCTTTCTAATCCACTTGTCATTTATTTGTCGTTGTTTTGCAAGGGTACCCGAGGAAAGCCCTCTCCGTCAGCCGGCCGGAAGGAGAGGAAGAAGTAACCCGCCATCTCCCGCTCTTGAGGTAGGCGCGATCACTTTCTTATTTTGGGGTCTTTCGGCCCCTAGCGATCACATCTTGTCATCGAGGCCGCGGCGAGTCACTTCCCCAATGGCCGTTTAAATTTCTGTTTCCTATATTCTCTTTATATTTTGTTATATTCTGCTTATATCATCGAGGCCGCGGCGAGTCACTTCCCCAATGGCCGTTTAAATTTCTATTCCTATAATCTCTTTATGTTTTGTTATATTCTGCTTATATCATCGAGGCCGCGGCGAGTCACTTCCCCAATGGCCGTTTAAATTTCCGTTCTTATATTCTCTTTATATTTTGTTATATTCTGCTCCTATCATCGAGGCCGCGGCGAGTCACTTCCCCAATGGCCGTTTAAATTCCCGCACTTTGTATTCTCTTCATATTTTGTCATCTTATTATCTGCTCATATTCTCGAGGCCGCGGTGAGTCACTTCCACAATGGCCATTTCAATTCTTGTTATTTAATTTCTGCACCATTCCCGTCCCCCGAGGTCGCGGCGAGTCACTTCCCGCTATGGCCGTTTGAACCCCATATTTTGCTATATTATACTTGTCCCGCTCGCCCCGCCGGAGCAATCTCCCGTGGTGGCCCCTTCTCTCTTCTCTATCATCTCTGTGTTGCAGCAAAACAAGCAAACAAACAAAAAAAAGAAGGAGCCCGCGCGCTCTCCGCTTCCTCTTCCCCGCTCTTCCCCGAATCGCGTGACGTCGCTCACAGCAGCAGCGCAGCTGGATGAAGCTTGGAGGGCCCTATCTTACTTGCCAGGTAGAGGCGAGGACGGGCTCCCATTTTACTTTGTGTCGAGAGGCTTTCGACTCGTTCTGGTGTCGTCGAGCGACGGGGCGGCCTGCGCCCTACCACATCAGCGAGAGTCGGACGCTTTAGTGTACACAGAGTGGGTACTCAGCACCCAACCAACGGTGTTGGCACTGCATTGGTCTACTACGAGCATCCTAGAGCCTTACTACTCACATCGGTTCGCCCGGAACTTTGGGTGCAACCAGGCGATCCTGCCAAACCAGGAGTTCCCTTTGGCGAGTCGATTATACAAGAGCCGGGATAGCCACCTGGTAGCAGCTACTTCGTGGGACTTCTATTACCACGGGGAGCTAGAGAAGTCACCGACACCAGAGTTAGATCGTCAAGGGAGGTTCGACGTCCATTGTGCCTGGTGGTGGTTCGAGCACAGTCATCTGTATCGCCAGAAAGCTTCGGCGATTCGAAAGGCTGAGGAGGGTCGGCTTCTGCGGGAGGATCAACCTCCAATTTCACTAGACGCCGAGTAGCTAATGGCTTGCTTCTCCTGGATCCGTAGGGATGTGGAGTATCTTATGCAGCAGCGGCCTCGAGACGGTCGGGCTTCTCCGTTGTCAGGGCAAGGTTATATGTGACGACCCAGACTCCGGATACCGAGTAAACCCGATACCAATTGGATTCTGAGAGGCCTCCCAGTAGCGGTAAAGCTTCAAAGGGATAAAAGGAGTGCTTGAGATACATTGAACTTCCAGATAAAGAAGTAAACAATTAATTACTATGATCAGGATTGCTACACCTGAAAAGTCAGGGGTGAGCCTCGTCTCACTAGCTTAGTAGGGATCTCGCAGAACCCTACCACAAAACAACGCAGTAACAACAGTGCTAACAACTAAAGCAAAGCAGTAACAGCAGGAGCAGGAACAACAGTAAAAGTAAAGAGGAAAATAGCCGTACCACGGAAACACGACAGCTGAAGGAACCTCGGCCCTCTAAACTACTCGAAACAGCAACAGAAAGGCGAACTCTGATCTTACAAGTCGGGCGTTACCGATCCATTGTCAAATCACGAAATCCATATCGCGAAGGCCTACCGAAATAGGAAAAGGCCCTACAAAAGACCTACATGGTCAAAGGCACAAGACATACATGATCTCACTATCGTGTGCGCTACAGTAACCATAACCTTGAGTGAAGCCAAGCATAGGCTACCCGACAAGTCACGTCGACAGTGACGAAAAACACTCTCTTCGTAATCTTTCGACCAAATAAAAGGATTCTCCTTTCTTGTGAGTCTAGTCAAAGGAATGGTGATCTTTGAGAAATCTTTGATAAATCTCATGTAATAACTAGCCAGACCTAGAAAACTTCTGATTTCAGACATGGTCGTCGGTCGGCTCCAGTTTTTAACAGCTTATATTTTAAAAGGGTCGACAGTGATACCTTCCTTTGAAATAATATGGCCACGGAAAGAGACTTCCTTTAGCCAGAACTCGCACTTACTAAGCTTTGCATAAAGTTTGTGCTCTCTTAGCGTTTGCAAGGCTATTCTTAAGTACTCTTCATGTTCCTCCTTTATTTTGGAGTATATAAGAATATCATCAATGAAGATGACTACAAACTGGTCAAGATAAGGCCTGAAGACATTATTCATGAGTTGCATAAAGGCTGCCGGGGCATTGGTTAACCCGAACTGCATTACCACGAATTCATAGTGGCCATATCTGCTCCGAAAAGTAGTTTTGTGTATGTCTTCATCTTTGATCTTGAGTCCATGATAACCTGACCTGAGGTCTATCTTCGAGAAATATTCTGCTCCTGAAATCTGATCAAAGAGTTCATCGATATGTGGCAACGGATATTTATTATTAATTGTGAGTTGATTCAGTCACCGGTAGTCGATACATAGCCTAAGGGATCCATCCTTCTTCTTGACCAATAGAACTGGCGCACCCCAAGGGGATGTGCTAGGCAAAATAAAACCCTTGTCTAATAACTCTTGAAGTTGTTTCTTCAATTCCTTGAGTTCTGTGGGGGACATCCTATAGGGAGCTATTGAAACAGGTGCTGCTCCGAGAATGAGTTCAATGAAGGATTTTACTTTCCTCTCGGGTGGTAAACCGGATAAATCTGAAGGAAAACATCGAGAAACTCATTTACAATGGGAATATCTTCTAAGATAATTCCTTTAGACTCGATAATGATTACGGAAGCAAGAAAAGCTTCACATCCTTGCGAAATAAGTTTGCAAGCGTGAAGAGATGAAATAATGGTAGGATGCTTCCTATATTTGATACCAAGGAAGGAAAACATTGGAAGACCTAGTTTCTGAAAAGAGATAATCCGGTTGTGGCAATTTATATAGGCGTCGTGGTCTACAAGCCAATCTACAGCTAAAGTAGCATCGTAGCCCTCCATGTCAAGGCATACGTGGTTTGCAGGAAGGTTATGACCTTCTACCATTACCTCACTATCAGGATAGTAATTTGTAAGTTTTGTTCCAAGACATAAAGGTGTAGTAATAGCAAGGTCCGAGGGTAAAGGAATTGATGAAATTGGCAACGTTTTGCAAAAGCAATAGATATAAAGGAATGAGAAGCACCAATATCAAATAACATGAATGCAGGATGGGAATAGATCTAGATAGTACCTTCCATTAACCCATCATCCTTTGGTGCTTCCTCATAATCCATAATAGCATTAAGACGAGCCTGTCGTTTGCGTCCACCACCGGAAGATTGTTCCTTCATGAGGGGGCAATCCGACATGCGATGCTCCTGACTGCCACATCGTAAACAAGCACCGAGACGCTTCCAGCACTCTTCGGTTGAGTGGTCGAACTTCTCACAGAAAGTACAAGCCGCCATGACTTGCTTTTCTTCTTCTTTAACCTTCTTGTTCTTGTGGTAGCCACTACCACTCCCATTCCAGGATCTCTTCTTACTATCATGGGATTTGTACGGTTCTGTGATACTAAACTTTCCCTTCTTTTCATGCCGATCAGACCTTCGCCTCGGCTCCTCTCCTTTACCTTTTAGTTTTTTGACCTTCTCCAAGGTCCTTTCACATAGATGTGCCTGTTGGACCATCTCTGCATATGTATGGATGTTCTGAGACCCTCGTTGTTGAATCAAGCCAGGCCTGAAATCGTCCATAAATCAGTTAGCTTTCAATAAGTCGGTACTAACCAGATGAGGAGCATAAGGCGCCAGCCTAGAAAACTGGGGTTCATACTCCGCTATTGTCATCATGCCTTGACGTAACGAAGCAAATTCCATAGCTTTCCTCTCCTTGACATGTTTGGAGAAGTACTTTGCTCGGAAGAGGGTGAGGAATCCCTCCCAAGTATGTGGTGCATCTTGAGGCGGTGCAGGGATTGACTTCCACCATGTACATGCATCTTTGTTGAGTTGGAACGTGGCAAGATGAACCTTCTCTTGATCGGCACATTGCATAACTTCAAATATGTGATTCATTTCATCAATCCAATTCTCGGCTTCATCTGGATTAGAGGAACCAGAAAATCGTGGAGGATTTAGACTCCTGAAGTTGCGGTGAAGATCACCAGCACTAGCACTTGCGTCAGCTTGTGCCATGTTTTACAATGCTTGGGTGAGACCCACAACGGTCTGTTGCATTCCACCCCAATCAACATGGTGAGCCATCATAAGAATCCTTTTAAGAAACGACCGTCTCCAAGGCGTCATTTCTTGATCAATTCTGATTTTTCCCAGAACCTCCTTCTTTCCTCGTTTTGAGCTCCTTTTAACTTCGGAATGACTTTCCATGACAGGAGGGACTCTTTCCAATGTTTATCTCTTGCTAAAACTAAGTTATCCCAATTGTTCTTGGAATTAAAACTCCAATTCACCCTATAAATAGAGACCTGCGGCTCTGTCGAAGGGAGGAGATTTTCTTATTTTTTACAGGAGAGGTGCTACTGCTGCTGCTTCTTGGCTCTAGGAGAAGCCTCCTACACGTTCTAAATCTTCATCATTGAATAGGCTTCCTCCCGATTGCATATCAAGGCCAAAGGGGAAAAACTGCCCAGGCTCTTTTTACCTCCTTTCTCTGTTTCTCTGTTCTCTATTTTCTTTTTCTTTTATCTACATTAATCGCATGCATTCATCTTAGTCATTGTTCTATTATCAAGCTTCTTTCTCAATCACATTGAGACTCCCACAGTGCAACACTTGCACACTTATTATTCATATCATTCATCATATGTTTTTATCCCACCCTTTGCATAGGGGTTTTAAAGGGTAACACCCAACAAGGTGTGTTCTTATACATGATCTTCATGCTCATCCTTATTATGAATTTGATGCTTCACTCACCTTGGTTCTAATCCATATTTTTTTATTGGTGTTTGTTAATTTGGCAAGGGTAATCAACAAAGAGAAACTCTCTTCATCGGCCGGTCGATCGGAAGAGAAAGGAGCAATCACAATCTCCCCGCATTTGAGGTATTTATATTCGCGATCCCTCCCTTTTATTATTGTTTATATCCTTTGAGGCCCTCGCGTCTCTGGCGATCACACTTCCCTTTAGCACCATGTGCATGCTTTAATATCTTTTAATTCTTTTATTTATTTTTAATTGTTCTAAGTGGAGTTCTTAGAATCTACAAATTGGCGATCACGGTGGGACTCCTTTTGTTTTTCTTTTGATTACCCTTTCCCCTTGGGCACCCACGTGTGCCATCTCCCCTTTGGCACCCACGGTGCACCTCCCTTTGTGCTCCACATAGCACTTCCCCTATGTGATTGGTTAGTTTGATAGATTTTTAGAAATTCTATTTATCCACCTCTTAAAAAAAATGATGAGCATGTTATATCCCATTTCATGTTGCTGATTGTCATGATTCCCATATTGTGATTGTGAGTGTTTTACTGTCGGTATTTTCCACTGTTTGCCGTTGAAGTATTGAAAGAATTAACGCCCCTCACAGAGGCGTCTTTTGTCATATTAACGTCTTACATCAAGGCGTCATTTTCTTCTGACGCCCCTGTCAGAGGCGTCTTTCACTAGTGCGGCGCCTCACGGGAAGGCGTCTTTTTATTATCGTGATTGATTATTACCATTTGACGCCCCTGTTCACGGGAGTCCTTTCTTGATACAGCGCCTTACTAGAAGGCGTTATTTTGATTTTCATTGATTATTCATCTGGATTACTGATAATTGACGCCCCAACTCCCGGGCGTCCATGTTATATAAAGCGCCTCACCCTAAGGCACTATTTTCCTCTGTTTACACTATTCACAGTGACTAGCGACTGACACTCAGATGCTATTTATTGATATAGCGACCTTTCCTAGGTCGTCATTTGTTTTTGTTCTGTGATGATGCTGATACTGTCTGCTTGATATCACCTGCTTGCATTCATCCATTTGCATTGGTTTGGGAGACCTCCTCTCCCCACATTGTTAGGATATCTTACACCCCTCTTGGTGAAAGAAGGACCCTCCATTGAGCACTCCGTCTCATTGGACCGGGAATTCCTAAACCAAGCCTCCATAAGTCCCCTGATGAGGGTATCCCTTGCCCCTCCACATTTTCTCCGGACTCGGATTGTTCGTCGGCAAGCGCCATTATGTTCCTCAAGTGTTTGTGAGTCGAGTCATGTAATTTTCTTATTTTTATTTGAGTCTTAATCATGTAATTTTCCCTTTATTTGAGTCATGTGCCTAGGTTAGTAGGTTATCTACCAATGTCCTAAGTCATTGTGTTGTTTAGATAGGCTATTGGGCCCATCTCATTGGGCTAGGCCCATGGACACCCCCCTTCCCTTCGGTTATTAGTCATTGTGTCTTTTGTTAGGGTCCTTTGTGAAAAAGTCATGTGCCTAAAAATAGGCCACCCCACTCCTCATATGTAACAATTTTGATGAAATATTGAAGAAATCCCTTTCAAGTCTCTCATTATCTCTCTCTCTCTCTCCCTCCACCACAATTTTTGGAATTTTCTCTCTCCTCCCCATTTACCTCTCATTAACTCCCCTCCCCTCATTCAATCACCTTCCCAACCACCCCATCTCCCACCTACCCCATTTAAACCTCTCCCCTTCCCCATAACCCTCTTTATTCCACCCCCTAGTCCCAAGAGAGCTCCACCCAATCCCCAATCCCCACTTCACCTTCCAACCCCTAACTACCCATTTCCCTTCCCTAAACCTCACTCCACCTTCCCAAGACACCTCTTCCCATCCCCAAGACCACCATTGATCACTCCCCATCAAAGAAAATTCAAACTCACATTCCCTCCACCCACTTGTGCCTCCCTCACAACCCAAATTCGTAGCTCCTCTCTCACCCTCTGAAAACACCCCATTCCAGACCCCATTCTCCCTCTCCCACACCTTAGAACACCCCCTCCTAGGCCCCCTCACAACTAGGGGTCACTCCCACACCTATTCACCCCCATTTCCACTTCCATTTACCCCATTTCTCCCACCACCTTCCACCTACAATTCGCAGGTTGCAGGTGGCAGAAGTCCAGTGACTTGCAGAGGGTGTCACATTGTCATCCTGAGGCTTCTGAAGGCACGTCATACATCGTTGGAATCGTCTTTGAGTCCTCTTTCCAACAGAGGTGGTCCCGCATCCATCCGAGCTCGGAGCTGTGCGGTGGAGCAGATCTTGTGCGACTGTGCAATCTACCCCAGGCTGAAGACCAGAGAGCATTTGGAAGTTTCACCACGACCAACCTAGCAAGAATCAGAGCTCGGTTTCTTCATCAAAATTCTTCTTCTCTGAATCCTCTTTCATCCCCAGAAATCGGAGCTCCATTTGGCGTTTGAATCTGGGAGATATCATTTTTCTCCCCCGACGTATACGTTCTGTCCTCCCACAGTCTGCAGCGACCCTTCACCGGTGATCTGAGGCTATCGGCCAACCTTGGCATCGGTTGGCTTCCCCGTTAATTTTTCTGCGTAGAAGACTCGACAGCCGAACCAACGGCTTTGACGGCGCTCGATTTGGAGTTCGGGAGCGGTCGTGGCATTGCTGTCAATCTGCTGCTGGGAAACTGTTCCTGTCCAAACCAGAGACAGAGCTCCTGTTCAACTGTTCACCTCGGCCAGCTCGTGAGGGATCTGAGCGCCAATTTTGGAGGGCTGAGACTATTACCAGTTAGCTGTCATCTCCAAGAAGAAGGACCTCATTCGGCATCCGAAGCTTCCAGTTACCATTTTCTTGGTCGGGGTGTGTCGTCTGCCCCCTGTGGGTCCAGGTTTGACCTGCCCCTGCTCATCTAGCTTCCTCGTTCTTCTCCGACCTCCGATTGGGGCCCTGTCAATTCCTGCTCGAAGCTACTCCGACGACAATCACGTCACCGCCAGGTTCGTCTCATTTGGAGTTCAGGAGCGTCCGTGGTGCCTTCTGCAACCTGCTGTACCAGTTCTGCACCAGCCAGAGGAAGAAGCTGCTGACCTGTTCCAGTCACTGGCCCGACCAGCCCTGAGTTCCAAAGCTCCTGCCAAAATTCAGACATCATCCTCAACCTGTTAGCAAGCTTTTGGCGCAAGTCTCATCAGATTCTGAGCTCGGTGGAATTATTGGCAGCATCGACATCGACCCTCTGTCCAGAAATACAGAAGCTAGGCAGAATCGGCGAAGCTCGGGAAGTCGGTTATCTTTGCATATCTCCCCACCCCGCTTGGCCGGCTGAAGGCCCCTCCCTGCGTGGAGGTAGTTTTGGATGTATTAAGCATAATCCCCACCCCAATATCCCCCCCCTTGCATGGGGTGTAGTTCATGTAATTATTAAGTCGCAGGTTTGAAGCTTCAATCGATGCGGCGTGCGGGTACATACCCTCGCCTCCCCGCTCGCCCCCGTCTCCGGCCGGAGTCGGCGTCTTCACGCCGGCTAGGTGAGCCTCGGTCCCTCTCTTACTGGTCTAATCACTTGCTTAGCTTAGTATTGCTATAGTTACTCCGTCGGCGGTAAAAGAGTGTCCGATTTTACATTGCCACCAAATTGAGTGACCACCGCGGGCGAGTTGAGAGTGAATCCACTTAACCCACACCCTTGGTGTGTTGGCCGCCCATGATTTGGGCATCCTAGGTGTAGATCCTTTAGAAATCCACTTAATGAAAATTAATTAATATGCAATAATCAATAATGGAGATGAAACATGCACGAGGTGCACAAGGGGAGTGTTGTGATCGCCAGAGACACGAGGCCTCAAAAGATATAACAAATAATAAACATGGAGGGATCGCGAAAAATACCTTTGAAAACGCGGGGATGTGAGTGCTCCTTTCTCTTCTAGATCGGCCGGCCAATGAAGAGAGTTCTTCCTTTGATTACCCTTGCAAGAAAAGACAAACACCCAATAAAGATAGGAATTAGAACATGGTGAGTGTAGCATCAAATCCTAAATAAAAAAAAACATGAGCATGAAAATATGGTGAAGAACACACCTTAAGGGTGGTTAGCCCTTAAACCCCTATGCAAAGAGGGTGTGGGAGATGAATGATATGAATGTATGAAGTAGCAAATACTAAAGGAAGATATGTGCAAGTGTTGCACTGTTGGAAAGACTCAACGCGGTGGAGTTGAAAGAGCATATAAACAAATGAACATGCGTGCATGCATATGAATTAATGAAAATAAGCAATAAGGGGGAGATAAAAAATAGAATATATTGTTTGCTCCTTGGCTTTGATGCTTGATGTGGAGAAAGCCTTCAAAAGATGAAGATTTGATGTGGAAGAAGCCTCCTTAGCCAAGAGCCCCACCTTCCTTCGATTCCCTGCAGAAAGAAGATAAACAAAAGAAAAGGAAAAAAGACAGAAGGAGAAGAAGAAGAAGAAGACAGAACGGAGGAAGAAGAAGAAGAAGAAAGAAGAAGAAGAAGAAAATAGAAGAACAAAAACAGAACAAAGAGGAATAACGAAAACAAAAGAAAACGAAGAAGAAGAACAGAAGAAGAAAAAGAAAACAGATCCTCCGAACCAACCCCCTAACAGAGCCGAAAGGCTCTATTAATAGAGTTGAATCAAAAGATAGAAGGATAAGAACGGGCAAGAGCCCAAAAAAAGGGAAGGATTAGAATGGGCAAGAGCCCAAACGAAGCAGGACTCTCTGGGGAAAGGCTGCGGTTGAGCAGGAACACAAAACTGAAACACGACCTGTACCAGGGCGTCAATTCAAAAATTGACGACCTTCCAGAGGGCGTCTTTTAAAAACACGACTTATATCAGGGCGTTAATTCAAAAATTGAATTTTAGAATTTATTTGAAAATTGTGAAACACGTCTGAGTCAAAGGCGTGTTTAAAAACGCGCCCTACCTAAGGACGTTAATTCAAAATATTCAAAATAGGGCTATTTTTCATTTCTCAATATTATTTTCTCATTTTTTAGGTGGAGGTGCATCTCATCGCCCTGATTCCAACGACTATTTTTGTGAATTTTTCTAACACCCGGAAGGCCACCAAATCACCTCTGGAAGAGAGTGGAAAATAATATTAAAAAATCAATTTGAAAAAGTGACGACCGTGTGTAAGGCGTGAATCCAATTTTCGATTTTTTTATTCTTTTCAAGTTCAAAAATAACGTCCATGGTTAAGTCGTTAATTCTTAAAAAATTCCGAAAAATTCCCAGAAAAATCCAGAAAAATAGGAATTTCAAAGAATGGACGCCCTCCACTATAGTCGTTAATTTTTTAAGAAACGCCCATGTATAAGTCGTTATTTAAAAGACGCCCCACGTCAAGTCGTTATTTCTGAGAAATTCATAAAAATAGAGAAAAATACCCAGAAAAATCAGAAAAATCAGAAAAATCTAGAAAAATAGGGGAAAATAGGAAAAGAGAGGAAAAATGGAGAAATCTAAGAAAAGTGAGAAAAATCACTCAAACAAAGCTGATTTGAGGGTCAAATTGGGGCATTACAGGGTAATATGAGATGTACTCACAGTAACGTCAATTTTGGCGTGTCTACACTAGGCCCATTTTGGGTTCTCCCCAAGCTTGCCAACCCTTGGAGCTTCATGGTCCCACCTCGGACCCTCTCCAACATCGCCTAGTTGCCTTCAGGCCCTAGTGTGTGCCATACGGGTGAGCTCGCTAGTGTGAGTCCGCTGCTCAAACTTGAATGCTTGCAATATAGGTCATAGGTCGGTGTCACATCATCCCCACATCCGTGGATTCCCTCACGGACACTGGGCAGGTTGTACCTTTGAAGTCCCTGGTTTAGTTGGCCTATGCATGGTGAGAGAGTGTTCCTAGTTGGCACTGGAGAAAACCACATTCGAAACTAGGATCATCCCTTGAGTGATCACACCAATTTGCATAAAATCATTAATTCACCAAGGTTCAAATAAACAAAAATCAACGGTAACCATTCCAACTTGTGTGCTTCTTTACAAATTGTTTTGTTTGAACTTTGATTGCATAATGGCTTACCTTGATAAACAAAATAACATGTTTAATCTTGATTATATTAATGAGGATGCACAACCTAGCACATCTTATTCCCCTCAATTTCAACATATTCATCACAACTCTCACCATAATCTTTTAAAGGGACCATGCCCTCACTTTCACGGTGTTGCCCCACCCATGGGCAATATCCAATCTCATGGTCCCTTGCCTCAGTTGCGAGCCATCACTCCTTCGGGGACGTCTCCTCCCGACGATCAGAAGGTCTCCCAGATCATTCACGCCTTAGATCATCTCACCTCTCAGCAAATCCAAGCCCTTCAGGCCGCTGTTGAGGGCGCATCTCATTCATCTCATCCTCCTTTTACTCCTATTCGGGTGGCCCATCACCCGTCTCCTTCATCCACACATACTCCTATTCGGGTGGCCCATCACCCGCCTCTTTCTATTCCTCCCTATTCACGGCCCCAAGGCCCATCTGTTCCTTCCAACCTGGCCCGGCCGGGTCCTCATTTGGGTCAGCTCGTCACGCCCCCTCCACGGCCTTTTTATGCGGCCCCTTTTTCAAGGCCCTGCCAACTCTCTATTACTCAGGTCACACCCCTCCAACAAACGCTTCTCGACAAAGTCACTTCATTGGAGGAACAATTAAAGAGGGTTACGAGCCCACGGCCCGCTCCTTCTACTCCATTCAATCCCCTCCATGCCGCTCTGAATGACATCACAAAGATGGAGAAAGCTTGGAAGGATAGGAGAGACGACTACGACATCGACAGTGCGAGCAAGCAAGAGCTGGCGGGTTTCAACGTTCAAGTGGACGCCGTCCATCCTCCACCCATTCACCCAATTCACGCATATGGCCCTCCACCTCCACATACACAATACCATTACATTCCACCACCCACATACACGCCTTTACTACGGTGTCCACTTGAACCTGCTAAGGAAGAACCGACGATTGAAGAATTTGAGGCGGCATACGACGAAGCTCTGCAAGCACCCCTTCCGAGTTTCCTACGCTTTCCTCTCCCGTCGCTACCACTTGATGAACCCCTTGCTCAGGAAGAAGCCACCATCCCCAATCCAACCCCCATTTCTAATACTTACTGGTGTTACGATGATGGGTCGATACTTCGATCACCCACACCAACACATCGTGAGACACCTTCTATCCCTAACACCATTCGCCACATGCTGCGTTTCCTCCACACTAAACCCCCTTCTTTTATACCTCTCACTATGCCATCAACCTTCATAACACCAGCCTCCGTCGAGCCTTCCACCAAACTTCCGTCAACTCCGCCATCAACCTCCACAACACCGGCCTCCAGCAAACCCACCACCGAACCTTCCTCAATTAACCTCCCATTACCGCCACCTCGGCCCTCCATTATACCTATAACCCGTAACCTAGCCACCTCTATTCCACCACTTAACCCTCCATCTTCACCCATGGCTAATCCTGAGCAGGATCCATCCCTTTTTGCACTCGAGCCAACCCCGACTGCTTCCGAGCAAAAGGGGAAGCTCGACGTGTTTGAACCTTCGCTTCCACTCACCCTTTCTCCAACACCTTCCATTATACCCCCACCATCCATGGAACCTTCTGCCTCTGCTTCACCCCCCTTTACTACTCGAAACGGGCGTCCTTCTGTAAGTACTTGTGCCGGAGATGATCAAGAATCGGGAAAGAAAGATGTGGCCGTGGCCGTGCTGTTCAAGATGCAAGAATTTATTTGCCCGATGCCAATCCGGGTTATTATGCCAAGCATGGTCGAAGAGACTAAGTCCCCGCCACTGCTCGCCAAGAGAGAATGTCAAACCTTGGTGCTGTGTAAGGGCCGGACAGGGCACCCCTTGTTCCAACTTTCAAATCTTGAACCTTTTCTTCCATACAAGGGGCAAATGACCATTTTTTTCAACACTCCCTATACGCCACAACCCCTGGGCAACACGATGCTTCCTATCCCAATTCTTCAACTCTCTTACACCATTACTTTTCACTCTTCAAGGGAGTTGTCATTTACTATTGAAGCTTCATCATGGGCTCTTGCTTTATCTATTGGGCCGATTGGCTATACACTTTCACTGCCATGGAGAGGCAGTTATCTTGGTGCTAAGGGGCCTTCTACTATTTTATCCACCTTCTATTCAACGCCATCCACATTCTCGTCTATCACCGATTCTTCATGGGCCACTCCGGGGGTAAGGAGGAGGATCTCATCCTCTCGCACTTCATGTTCTTCATATTCTTTGCATCTCATGCATTCTGTTGCATCCATGCATTCATCGCGTCCATTCTATTGCATCCACATGCACTTCTTTCTTCCCGGGTTTCCAAACTCGTGTCTTACCCGCCTTCTAGAACCTCCGGATCCCCCACATTTCCTATATCTTCCGCCTCTATCTCCATGTCCCCTTACACTTCCCGGGCATTGTGCCCCCTCCAATCTTTCCTCAGGGCATCGCGCCCCTTTCCAACCATTGCATCCGGACTCCCCGAATTTCTCTCCCACCCTCCCTGGGCATCACGTCCCATGGTATCTTCCTCCTCCGGAACCTCCGGATCTCGCTCTTTGGGCATCGCGCCCCTGCACACCCTCAAGTCCGGATCTTCTAGGCTTCTTACTGATTCTCCATGGGCATCGTGCCCCTTTCCATCTTCTTCCTCCGTAACCTCCGGACTTTCTCCCAAGGCATCGCGCCCTTTTCTATCTTCTTCCCCCGGAACCTCCAGATCCTTCACCCCTCTCTCAATCCCTTGGGCATGACGCCCCTTTCCATTTTCTACCCCCGGAACTTCCGGACCTTCCATCTTTCCTCCAATTCATCCCTTTGCTTCTCCGGGACATCATGTCCTTCATTCTTTTCTTCCTTTTCTATCATCGTTTTCCATTCCGAGGGCACCGCATCCCTCGATATTTCCCTCCGGAACCTCCGGACCCTCTTGACCCTTTTCATCCACTCTTCTCTGGGCATCGCGACCCTCGGCATCTTCTTCCTCCGGAACCTCCGGACCCTCCATCTTTCCTCCGTTTCATCTTCCTACTCCTCCGGGATATCACGTCCTTTGTCCTCTTCTTCCTTTTTCATCATCTTTTTCCCTATTTCTTCCCAGGGCCCCGCGTCCCTCAATATTTTATCCCTCCTGAGCCTCCGGATTCTTCTTCAACTCATGATTCTCCTCCTCTGTCTCCAGACCCTCCGGATCCGCCTCTTTCCATCTATCAAATTCCTCCTAATCACGGGTCCGATCCAGCTTCTTCCACATCCACTGCCTTGAGCATCTACCCTTTCTCCCACTGCTTTCGAGGCTTTAGTCCTCACTCCTCCTTCTAATTCTCCTCTCCTTCTGTAGACCCTTCCATGTGATCAGGGTCTCAGCGCCTTAGCAAGGGAGTTCTAGCCCTTGCCTCTCTTCCCTTTTCTCCTTATTCGTCTGAGTCTGGTCTTGGCATCACTCGTTCTTGTTAAGCCACTTTCAATCCTTTGCTTCCAATCCTTTTGACTACGAAAGAGGACTACCCCACGATGATCAACCTCGCCTCTGACAGCTGCTCCTACAAAGGTTGCAAGGTAACATATTGGCGTAAGTACGCATTTATGATATCATTACCTTATTGCTTCACGCGTGATTTTTAAAATGAAGTGCTTCTTAACAAAGATTAAAAGAGGTGTTTTATCTTAGGCTTTTGTTTAATTAAATTATTCGAAATTAGGCTTGCTTCTGCAGCACCTTTGGTTAATAAAAATCCCGCGCTGAATTCAACGTTCTCTCCCCGCTTGTTAAGAGCCACCCTTAGCTGGGCATCGCACACACTTCACGACGTCCTTAGCCGGCTCCTTTGATAAAACACCGTTGCTACTTTGGCCATGCCATGAGTATATCTGAAAGTCTTTTCTCTTCTCTACTCGGCCAAGTGCAGGGACAAGAGGTTGACGGATGAGATAACCAACTTCAGTAATCCCCAATATGAGAGGAGTCTCAAATAGGGGCAGTCTTGACCCAAAATCAATATGAATTTCATGATACATCTCGCCAAAAGGGCTATTATGAAAATTAAGTCAAAATTTCGATAAATGTAAAAGTATGAATTATGGCATGTCAAGAGAGGCAAAGTCCCCGCAGGGAAAACCCTGGTCATATGCATGTCAAGGGTCTAAAAATCAAAGGCACAAAGCCCTGGCGCAATAGACTACCTCTTTGAGGGGAAAAACCTTGGAAGGAATTCAAGTCCCGACATCTCCCATCCTGCATAAAGCTTATCTCCAATTATTCTTCTCTCCTCCCTCCAAGACCGAATGTTTCTCGGGTATGGCCTTGGTAGGGGCATCGTTATACAAGGGTAGCCGGTCGTAGGGCGCCACCTTTAAATGCACGCTCGGCTTTGGGCAGTTTTTAGCGAAAGGGGAAGGAACAAGGACCCTTAGCCAGTGGTTTAAAAACACCCTTTGATGCTGCATTAACAAAGCCTAAACAAAAAAAAAAATTGAATATTTCTCAAAATCTAAAAAAAATTGAATATTTCCTACACCAAAATCTAAAAAATTGTATATTTCTCAAAATCCAAAATATTGAATATTTTTTTTTAAAAAAATTCAAATATTATCTAAAATCCATAAAAATTTGAATATCTTTTTTTTTAAAAAACCCATAAAAATATGCATATTTCAAAATCCAAAAAAAATTGCATTATATTTTCTGATGGTATTTTTACAGGAACAATAATTTTGTAAGGACCAAGAGCACGGGATGAGTCCTCTCCATTCACCGTTATCAATCTCTTGATTCTTCCCAATATCATCATGATTCATCACTATAGACACTCCTGATTACCATCTCTCTATATTGGGCATTAACTGATCGTTCATCTCCAAATCTTTTAATAAAATCCTGCTGATTTCACTTGATCACTTTGCCACTAGGCATTACTTGATCCTGATCATCCAATCTCAATCTCACATGCCAAGATTATCATCCTCATGGCAAACAACAAACAATGATGCTTTACAATGATATGATTTAACTCATGATATTCATGCTAAACATGCTTCGCCTTACTAATACATGCTTGAATGCTATCCACACCAAGCTTTGAGTGCTTTGATGTCTATGATTGCTTATTGATGCTTTGATTCATGCTATTCTTGCTATGCTTAAATGCCTTATTCATTGCTTGTTATCTTTCATATCTTGGCTAATGAACTTTTGAGCGCAGGAAGAAGCCCTTGGTCCCACCAACTGGGCATTATCATCCAAGTCCCACGGTGTTTGCACCTCTTCTCAGTTCCCTCATGCTCATTGCTATCACCATCTTCCTATATGCATTCTTACTATATGTTACATACGCTATTAGATTATATCAAGGACCTTGTGACTTTGGTAAATCTGGAATTTGAGTTCCCCTCCATCAAAAACAATGATGATTCCAGAGGAGTCTTAGTCATACGGATAGGCCGTTGAGACGTCCGAGACTAGGGACGATGGTTCCCTTTTACGAGTTGGTGCGTGGATAAACGGGCTTCGGCTTAGTATCAGCTCGCGAAATTAGTTTCTTGACCCAATCTAGGTAGCTTAACAATATTATCATTGATTATCTTATATTTTCATTTGTTTTACTTTTTCTTTTAAACCCAACATGCATTCATATAGGACTTTGAATCAATATTGAAAATCATTCTGATAAGTTGATTTGGAGAGTCAAATTGATCTTAATCTTTCCAGATATGAGATATTCATTGCTGAATGGAATCCTCAGTTCATTTTGTCGCTGTTTTGGGTCATTTCCTCGAAAGCTCCTTGTTTGGATTTCTATCATCTTATTTCAATCTTTTCCCTTGATCCACCTTGGCTACAGCACGTCCACATTGGCTGGTAATAGCTCCCCAATGGTGAAACCTACAGGTTTATGACCTGGGGTACTTCCACCGCGCTGGAAGTTGATCATTCTCCTTCGTGCCCGCGTGCACACTCCCTCTTTTATCCAAACATCGTTGATTTCATTGAATTTCCCGAGATTGCTTCATCTCGAGCTTTTGATTTAATTCTCATCAAGTGATGTTGATCGCGTGTCTCATCACACCTTGGCATCTACTTTTCAGTTCGCTCTGCTCTCTTGCAAAGTAGACGTCAAGGCGGGGTAGCTGTAGACACGCCAAAATTGACGTTACTGTGAGTGCATCTCATATTGCCTTGTAATACCCCAATTTGACCCTCAAATTAACCTTATTTGAGTGATTTTTCTCACTTTTCTTGGATTTCTCCCTTTTTTTCTCCCTTTTTTTATTTTTCCCTATTTTTCTGGATTTTCTGAGCATTTTTCTCTATTTTTATGAATTTTTAGAATTAACGACTTGACGTGGGGCGTCTTTTAAATAACGGCTTAGCCTTGGGCGTTTCTTAAAAAATTGACGCCACTTCCATTAGGCGTCAATTCCTTCCATTTTCCTATTTTTCTGGGAATTTTTCAGATTTTTTATGAATTAACGACTTAACAAGGGACGTTATTTTGATTTGTAATAAAATAAAAATTAAAAAAAATGGAAATAACGACATTTGAGAAGGCGTCAATTTCAAATTGATTTTTTTTAACCCTCTTCCAGAGGTGATTTGGTGGCCTTCCGAGTGTCAGAAAAATACGAAAAAATAGTAATTGGAATCAGCACAATGAGATGCACATCCACCTAAAAAATGGGAAAATAATATTGAGAAATGAAAAATGGCCCTGTTTTGAATATTTTGAAATAACGACCTTGAATCGGACGTCAATTAAATTGATGCCCGAATCCACGGTCGTCCATTCTTTTTGGCTGTTTATCATCTTGATTAACGCCCCTGTGCAAGGCGTCTTTTTCAATTAACGCCCCTGTGTCGGTCGTCATTTTCATTGCTATATTTTGAGAGTCTGGATCTGATCGAAATTCGTGTTTAATTATAAATAACGCCCCTATGCAAGTCGTCAATTCTGAAATTGACGTTTCCTCCGCGGGCGTCATTTTAAGAAACGACCGTCTCCAAGGCGTCATTTCTTGATCAATTCCGATTTTTCCCAGAACCTCCTTCTTTCCTCGTTTTGAGCTCCTTTTAACTTCGGAATGACTTTCCATGACAGGAGGGACTCTTTCCAATGTTTATCTCTTGCTAAAACTAAGTTATCCCAATTGTTCTTGGAATTAAAACTCCAATTCACCCTATAAATAGAGACCTGCGGCTCTGTCGAAGGGAGGAGATTTTCTTATTTTTTACAGGAGAGGTGCTACTGCTGCTGCTTCTTGGCTCTAGGAGAAGCCTCCTACACGTTCTAAATCTTCATCATTGAATAGGCTTCCTCCCGATTGCATATCAAGGCCAAAGGGGAAAAACTGCCCAGGCTCTTTTTACCTCCTTTCTCTGTTTCTCTGTTCTCTATTTTCTTTTTCTTTTATCTACATTAATCGCATGCATTCATCTTAGTCATTGTTCTATTATCAAGCTTCTTTTTCAATCACATTGAGACTCCCACAGTGCAACACTTGCACACTTATTATTCATATCATTCATCATATGTTTTTATCCCACCCTTTGCATAGGGGTTTTAAAGGGTAACACCCAACAAGGTGTGTTCTTATACATGATCTTCATGCTCATCCTTATTATGAATTTGATGCTACACTCACCTTGGTTCTAATCCATATTCTTTTATTGGTGTTTGTTAATTTTGCAAGGGTAATCAACAAAGAGAAACTCTCTTCATCGGCCGGCTGATCGGAAGAGAAAGGAGCACTCACAATCTCCCCGCATTTGAGGTATTTATATTCGCGATCCCTCCCTTTTATTATTGTTTATATCCTTTGAGGCCCTCGCGTCTCTGGCGAACACACTTCCCTTTAGCACCACGTGCATGCTTTAATATCTTTTAATTCTTTTATTTATTTATAATTGTTCTAAGTGGATTTCTTAGAATCTACAATCAAGTCCTATAAGTAAGAGAGTACTCTAAATTCGTTCTTCATACATCAACCCTCTTTCAAACCTTGACAACCTTCTCAATCTTCCTCAAAACATCATGAAGAGGGCCTTGGAAGGGAGCTCAATGGGTGAGGTGGCTTACCAAGGTCCAAAGCTGGCCAGAAAAGAGCGCGGGCTACTACAAAGGTTGACCACAATCCCGGGACATTTGAGCACCAGCCCTATGAGAGAGGTAAGTTAAGGTTGCTTCATTCAATTCAATTTCATATCATTTCCTTCAAAAAGCTTATATGTCCTTCCTCTCTCTTCTCTTCTTCTTTTCTTTATTTCAGCTTCTCCCTGGCCCGAGACGATACTCCACCTTGAAGTGGATGGCTCCTATGATCCGCGAACTACCCATATCCGTGACATCCATCCTTAGGTCTTGGCCCCTTCACTCTCTTCTAGTGCTAGCCAAGAATTACCCCAAGCTTTCTTTGGATTGGCATAGCATTTCAGCCTTGGTAGAGATATGGCACTCTCAGACCCACACTTTCATTTTCCCATCTTTTGAGGCCGCCATCCTACTAGAGGAGGTCGAAACCTACTTGTCCTTGCCTAGGTGCAAGGTGGGCAAGGAGGATTTAGTCTGCCACACCGTTGCCCTTGTGGATCCTACCCCTATTTTAGGAGAGTTTATACCTAGTAGCAAGGACATCCGCACCCTAGTGGGCCCACACCAGATCCATTTACTACCTCTCAGCCAGTGGGTGATAGCACATTGTAAGAATAAGTGTGGGTGGGATGAGGCCATAGCTAAGGCCGCTTCCATTTGCTTGTGTGGGGCCATACTCTTCCCCTCTGGTGACCATGTCTTAGATGTCCCTATCCTTAGCACCATCAGTGGTCTGTGGCAGGGCCTATCCATCTCCCAGGCCATCCTTGCCTACCTATATGAGGGCCTTAGCTCGGCTGCTCTAAAGGGTCCACTATTCGGCTCTATGATTATCCTGGAGTGCTGGGTGGGAGTTAGGATGAAGTTCATGCCTAGGGAAGATGTCGTCTCAGTCAGTCGGATCTTCAGGAGTCATCCATTGTTCTTTATTGGCGCGCGGTTCTTTCAAATTCTCGCAACAGGTGGAGTGTAGGACAGCAGACAAGAAGACTAGGGACGAATGGCACCTCTACATCAACACCTTGCCCCTGGATCGGTTCGTGATGCGCCCGTCTTTCCTCCACGGCACCACACTCGGGCTTCCTAGGAAGCTTGGGCTCGACTTGAGGCTCGTGGGTGACACCGCTTTGGCGATGTACAGCCCGCACCTATGTTTCCTACAGATTGGACTACCCCGGACTACACTTCCAGCACTACCCCATCTTCCCGCACTACAGGCGAGGAGGCTCGGCGCCGAGAAGGACGAGCAGGCAGTCAGCAGCGCACTGATGATGTCAGAGATCAGCATGGTGCGCGTCCTACCTGCGGAGGTGACAGAGCTGCAGGAGGCGTATCAAGCATATGTGAGAGAGCTGAGAGAGATTAGGCCTCGCGGGGATGCTCGGCTGAGGATCGAGTGATTTTCTTGTTTTCATGATGTTGATATAGAGACTCATGTTTGGAAATGTTTGCATTTGAATGAAGAAAATTGATGATCGAATTGATTTGAGTTTGGCCTTTCTTGCAAGTGATTGAATGAGTTTGAAATAGGATCTCGGATGAACACGGACCATAACAAGACCGCTCAATTAGATAAACGGTTATACTCTAACCGCGCAAGAGAGTTGAATGACCAGACCTGGGCCGCGTATCAGATCAACCGTAGGGTTAAGAACAGGGACCTTTGGAGAGTGGAACGGCCTATCAGTGGACCGTGGGCAGAGTAGAACGGTCCATCCTGCACCGTTCTGATTTGTAAACGGTCTAGTAAAGATCGTTGATTCTTGAAGGTGCTAGAAATTGGGAGCAGTTTGAACGAGGCCATGTGAAGGCTGGAACGGTCTGATGTTGACCGTTGGAGGGAATAAAACGGTCGCCAGAGGACCACGCAGGGATGAAAAATGCTGAATCTTGTCTTCAATCTGCCCCTACACACATATAAATAAGGAAACAGATCAAATCTATTTTAGGCTTAACTCCTTACTAGTAGCAAGTTAGGAAATGACCAGTTTTTGAATTTTGGTCAAGGAGGTAAGCCTTATTACATAGGCGAATAACACAAAGGAAAAAATGAATGCAATGCATGCTATGAATGCAAATCATAATGATGAAATTATTTTTGTGGCTTTGAAGATATTTGATTTTTTGGATTTTGAAATATTTGATTTTTTTTTGTATTTTGAAATATTTAATTTTTTTCTATTTTGAAATATTTGATTTTTTAGATTTTGAAATATCTGATTTTTTTAGATTTTAAAATATTTGATTTTTTTGTATTTTTTTTTGGATTTCAAAATATTTGATTTTTTTAGATTTTAGAGCCAACTCAAACCGGGTGACGGGATACCTTCATATCTCATTAGGGGTTTCCTAAGTACAACGTGCGTTATGGGTGACCGCCCAAGGCCAGGGTCCAATTCTACTCAACAGTGCCTCTACCGAGGCCGTACCCGGGGTACGATTTTATCGAGGAGAGTTTGTTGGAGGGGTGTGACCTGAGCAACAGAAGGTTGGCAGGGCTTCGAAGGAGGAGGGGCCGTATAAAAAGGCCGTGGAGGTGGATTAATGGGCCGACCCGTAGAAGAACCCAGATGGGCCGGATTGCAATGAATAAATGGGCCTTGGGGCCGTGAGGGAGGAGGAATAGAAGGAGGCGGGTTATGGGCCACCCGAGTAGAATGAACAGGAGGAGATGGGTAATGGGCTACCCGATCAGGATTGGAAGGAGGAGGTGGGTGATGGGCCACCCGTGTAGAATTGGAGGGAGATGGGTGATGGGCCACCCGAATAGAATTGGAAGGAGGTGGGTGATGGGCCACCCATATAGAATTGGAAGGAGGTGGGTGATGGGCCACCCATATAGAATTGGAAGGAGGGAGAGATGCATGAGATGTACCCTCAACGGCAGCCTTAAGGGCTTGGATCTGTTGAGGGGTAAGATGATCTAATGCATGAATGATTCGGGAGACCTTCTCGTCATTGGGACGAGGCGGTCCGGGAGGAATAGTGGCTCGAAATTGAGGAGGGGAACCATAAGAATGGACATTGCCCATGGGTCGGGCATGACCATAAGAATAAGGACGTGGTCCCTTGAAAGAATGGTGAGAATTATGATGAACATGTTGAAATTGAGGATCATAAGAAGTGCTAGGTTGTGCATCCTCATGAATATTAATTGAATTGAACATGTTGTTTTGTTTATCAAAGTAAGCCATTATGCAATCAAAGTCCAAAATAATATGCAAAGAAGCACACAAGTTGGAATGGTGACCTTGATTTTTGTTTGTTTGAACCTTGGTGAATTAATGAATTTTATGCAAATTGATATGATCCACACAAGGAGGGCCCTAGTTTTAAATGTTTTAACTCCAATGCCAACTAGGAACACTCTCACACCACGTATAGGCCAACTAACTCGAGAACTTCAAGGGTACAACCTGCCCGGCGTCCGTGAGGGAATCCACGGGTGCGGGGACTTATGGAGGCTTGGTTTAGGAATTTCGGTCCAAAGAGACGGAATGCTCAATGGAGGGTCGTTCCTTCACCAAGGGGGTGTGTGGAATCCTAATGAAGAGAGAGGAGGTCTCCCGAACCAAATGCAAAGAATGAATGCAACATGGTAAATAAGCCAAACAGCACAATATGATCAATCAATATAGGCATGAATCATGATGAACAAGTCACACACACGGGTTCTGTAAACCCACAGTAAAAACACGCCCTGGAAGGGGGCGCTACTAAACAAGGACACGACGGTGTGACTGTCGTGAATCAACGTGAGGGGCCCAGGGGCAGGGTGAAATACGCCTTAGAGTAAGGCGCTATCAATAAAGGGGCGCCCTGTCCAGCGGGCGTCAAATCCAAGAAAACGCCTTTAAGGGAGGCGCTAATAAAGATAAAGACGCCCTTGCAACGGGCGTGAATTCACCAAGCAAGCAGAAATAATTGGAGACAGATAGCAAACGCCCTGTCAGAAGGCGTTAACTTCAAACAACACGCCCTGGGTTAGGGCGTGAAATCAAAAGGCGCCTCCGATAGAGGCGTTAATTCTCAATCCACGGCCAACAGTAACAACCACTCACAGTCGCAGGTAATCAACAAATATAAGATATAAGCATGCTCATCAAAATTTCAAATAAGTGGAGATTTTAAAGAAAAATCAACAAACTAACAAATCACTTGGGGAAGAGGACAAAACCAATGGAGGGTGCCCGAGGGGCACAAAGGAGGGGTACCGTGGGTACCAATAGGAAAGGGCACGCGAGGGTGCCAAGGGGAAAGGGGTAATCAAATAAAAAATGAAAAGTGTCCCACCGTGATCGCCAATTTGTAGATCCTTTAGAAATCCACTTAATGAAAATTAATTAATATGCAATAATCAATAATGGAGATGAAACATGCACGAGGTGCACAAGGGGAGTGTTGTGATCGCCAGAGACACGAGGCCTCAAAAGATATAACAAATAATAAACATGGAGGGATCGCGAAAAATACCTTTGAAAACGCGGGGATGTGAGTGCTCCTTTCTCTTCTAGATCGGCCGGCCGATGAAGAGAGTTCTTCCTTTGATTACCCTTGCAAGAAAAGACAAACACCCAATAAAGATAGGAATTAGAACATGGTGAGTGTAGCATCAAATCCTAAATAAAAAAAAAAAACACGAGCATGAAAATATGGTGAAGAACACACCTTAAGGGTGGTTAGCCCTTAAACCCCTATGCAAAGAGGGTGTGGGAGATGAATGATATGAATGTATGAAGATGCAAATACTAAAGGAAGATATGTGCAAGTGTTGCACTGTTGGAAAGACTCAACGCGGTGGAGTTGAAAGAGCATATAAACACATGAACATGCGTGCATGCATATGAATTAATGAAAATAAGCAATAAGGGGGAGATAAAAAATAGAATCTATTGTTTGCTCCTTGGCTTTGATGCTTGATGTGGAGAAAGCCTTCAAAGGATGAAGATTTGATGTGGAAGAAGCCTCCTTAGCCAAGAGCCCCACCTTCCTTCGATTCCCTACAGAAAGAAGATAAACAAAAGAAAAGGAAAAAAGACAGAAGGAGAAGAAGAAGAAGAAGACAGAACGGAGGAAGAAACAGAAGAGGAAGAAGAAGAAGAAGAAGAAGAAGAAAGAAGAAGAAGAAGAAAATAGAAGAACAAAAACAGAACAAAGAGGAATAACGAAAACAAAAGAAAACGAAGAAGAAGAACAGAAGAAGAAAAAGAAAACAGATCCTCCGAACCAACCCCCTAACAGAGCCGAAAGGCTCTATTAATAGAGTTGAATCAAAAGATAGAAGGATAAGAACGGGCAAGAGCCCAAAAAAAGGGAAGGATTAGAATGGGCAAGAGCCCAAACGAAGCAGGACTCTCTGGGGAAAGGCTGCGGTTGAGCAGGAACATAAAACTGAAACACGACCTGGACCAGGGCGTCAATTCAAAAATTGACGACCTTCCAGAGGGCGTCTTTTAAAAACACGACTTATATCAGGGCGTTAATTCAAAAATCAAATTTTAGAATTTATTTGAAAATTGTGAAACACGTCTGAGTCAAAGGCGTGTTTAAAAACGCGCCCTACCTAAGGACGTTAATTCAAAATATTCAAAATAGGGCTATTTTTCATTTCTCAATATTATTTTCTCATTTTTTAGGTGGAGGTGCATCTCATCGCCCTGATTCCAACGACTATTTTTACGAATTTTTCTGACACCCGGAAGGCCACCAAATCACCTCTGGAAGAGAGTGAAAAATAATATTAAAAATCAATTTGAAAAAGTGACGACCGTGTGTAAGGCGTGAATTCAATTTTCGATTTTTTTATTTTTTCAAATTCAAAATAACGTCTATGGTTAAGTCGTTAATTCCTAAAAAATTCCGAAAAATTCCCAGAAAAATCTAAAAAAATAGGAATTTCAAAGAATGGACGCCCTCCACTATAGTCGTTAATTTTTTAAGAAACGCCCATGTATAAGTCGTTATTTAAAAGACGCCCCACGTCAAGTCGTTATTTCTGAGAAATTCATAAAAATAGAGAAAAATATCCAGAAAAACCATAAAAATTCAGAAAAATCCTGAAAAATAGGGGAAAATAGGAGAAGAGAGGAAAAATGGAGAAATCTAAGAAAACTGAGAAAAACCACTCAAACAGAGCTGATTTGAGGGTCAAATTGGGGCATTACAGGGCAATATGAGATGTACTCACAGTAACGTCAATTTTGGCGTGTCTACAGCTGCCCCGCCTTGGCGTCTGCTTTGCAAGGGAGCGTAGCAAACTGAAAAGTAGATGCCAAGGTGTGATGAGACACGCAATCAACATCACTTGATGAGAATCAAATCAAAAGCACGAGATGAAGTAATCTCGGAAAATTCATCGAAATCAACAATGTTTGGATAAAATGGGGAGATGTGCACGCGGTGCACGAAGGAGATAAAAAAATGATCAACTTCCAGCGCGGTGGAAGTACCCCAGGTCACAAACCTGTAGATTTCACCATTGGGGAGCGGTTACTAGCCATGTGGACGTGCTGCAGCCAAGGTGGATCAAAGGAAATAAGATGATAGAAATCCAAACAAGGAGCTTCCGGAAAATAACCCAAAACAGCGACAAAACGCACTGAAGACACAATTCGACATGGAATATCTTATATTTGGAAAGATTAAGATCAATTCAACCCTCAAAAGAAGCTTATCAGAATGATTTTTCAGCAATTGATTCAAAGTCCTACATGAATGCATGCTGGGCTAAAAAGGAAAAATAAAACAAATGAAAATATAATATAATCAAGGATAATATTGTTAAACTGTCAAGACTGAGTCAAGAAACCGATTCTGCGAGCTGATACTAAGCCGAAGCCCGTTTATCCACGCACCAACTCGTAAAAAGGGAACCATCGTCCCCAGCCTTGGACGGCTCAATGGCCTATCCGTGTGACTAAGACTTCTCTGGAATCATCATTATTTTTGATGAAGGGGAACTCAAATCCCAGATTTACCAAAGCCACAAGGTCCTTGATATAATCTAGTAACATATGTAACATATAGTAGAATGCATACAGGGAGAGATGGTGGAGCAATAAGTATGGGAGAACAGAGAACTGAGGTACAAGCACCGTGGGGCTTTGATGATGATGCCCAATCGGCGGGACCAAGAGCTTCTTATCCTGCGCTCAAAAATTCATTAGCCAAGATATAAAAGATAACAAGCAATGAATAAGGCATTTAAGCATAGCAAGCATAGCATGTATATGGCATGAATAGCACGAATTAAATCATGGCATTGCAAATCGTCATTGTTTGTTGTTGTTTCATCATGAGGAAGTCAACTTGGCTAATCAAGATTTGGAGTTGAATGATCAAAATGATATTATGCCCAGTGGCAGAATTGACCAAGAGAAATCAGCAGGAGTTGATTGAAAGATCTGGAGATGAATAATCAGGATGATAATCAGGAGATATAACCAAAAAAGATATGAGGAGATGATAATCAAAAATGATGCCCAGGGTGGCATGTCATGAGAATATCGGGAAGAATCAATAGATTGATAGCAATGAGTGGAGATAGGACTCATCCCGTGTTCTTGGTCCTTGCAAAGTTGTTCCTGCAAAAGCACCATCAGACAATACAATGCAATTTTTTTTGGATTTTGAAACATGCAAATTTTTATGAGTTTTGAAAAAGATATTCTAATTTTTGTGAATTTTATCAATATGCAAATTTTTGTGGTTTTTTTTTTAGGAAAAGATATTCAAATTTTTATGAAGTTTTGAGAAAGAAATATTCAATTTTTTTTGTTTGATTTTGGTTAGACATTGCTAAAGCAGCATCAAAGGGTGTCTTAAACCACTGGCTAGGGGCCCTCGTTCCTTCCCCTTTCGCTAAAATTTCCCAAAGCCGGGCGTGCATTGAAGGGTGGCGCCCTATAACCGACCGTCTTTGATCAACGGTGCCCCTACCAAGGCCATACCCGGGAAACATTCGGTCTTAGAGGGAGAAGAGAAGAATAATTGGAGATAAGCTTTATACAGGATGGGAGATATCAAGACTTGAATTCCTTCCAAGATGTTTCCCCTCAAAGAGGTAGTATGTTGTGCCGGGGCTTTGTGCCTTTGATTTTTAGACCCTTGACATGCATACGACCAGGGTTTTCCCTGCGGGGACTTTGCCACTCTTGTCATGCCATAATTCACAATTTTACTTTTATCGAAATTTTGACTTGATTTTCATAATATCCCTTTTGGCGAGATGTATATCATGAAAACTCATATTGATTTTGGGTCAAGACTGCCCCTATTTGAGACTCCTCTCGTATTGGGGATTACCAAGGTTGGTCATCTCATTCGTCAACCTCTTGCCCCTGCATGCGGCCGAGTAAAGAAGAGAAAAGACTTTCAGGAATACTCATGGCATGGCCAAAGTAGGAACGGTGTTTTATCAAAGGAGCCGGCTAAAAGGGCGCCCTGAAGTGTGTGGAATGCCCAGCTAAGGGTTGCTCTTAACAAGCGGGGAGAGAATATTGAATTCCTAGCACGGGTTTCTTTATAACTAAAGGTGCTGCAAAAAACAAGCCTAAAGACTCTTTTGAGAATGATTTTCATTAAACAAAAGCTTAAGATAAAGGTTTAAAACACCACTCTTAATCTCGTTAAGAAGCACTTCATTTTGAAAATCATGCGTGAAGTAATGAGAAAATGATATCATTAAAATGCATACTTACGCCAATATGTTACCTTGCAACCTTTGTAGAAGCAGCTGTCAGAGGCGAGGTTGATCATCATGGGATAGTCCTCTTTGGCAGTCAAAAGGATTGGAAGCAAAGGATTTTGGGAGTGGCTTAACAAGAATGAGTGGTGCTCAAACCAGACTCAGACGAATAAGGAGAAAAGGAAAGAGAGGAGAGGGCTAGAACTCCCTCACTAAGGCGCGGAGACCCTGATCACATGGAACAGTCTACAAAAGAAGTGAAGAATTAGAAGGATGAGTGAGGACTAAAGCCTCGAAAGCAGTGAGAGAAAGGGCAGATGCCCAAGGTAGTGGATGTGGAAGAAGTTGGGTCAGACCCAGAATTAGGAGGAATTAGAAGAAGAAATTGGTAGATAGAAAGAGGTGGATCCGGAGGGTCCGGAGGCAGTGGAGGAGAATCATGATAGGAGAAATCATCCGGAGGCTCCGGAGGGATGACAAAAGAAGGGACGCGATGCCCTGAGACGAAATAGGGAAAAAGATGATGGAAAAGGAAGAAAAAAATGAAGGATGTGATGTTCAGGAAGATTAGAAAGATGAATCGGAAGAAAGATGGAGGGTCCGGAGGTTCCGGAGGGAGAAAATGCCGAGGGACGCGATGCCCGGGGAGGAGAGAAAAATCCGGAGGTTCCGGAGGAATGAAATCAGGAAGGAGAAGGTGGAAAGGGGCGTCGTGCCCGAGGGAAAAGTCCGGAGGTTCCGGAGGAAGCAAATAAAGAAGGTGGAGAGGGGCGTCGTGCCCAAAGGGAAAGTCCGGAGGTTCCGGAGGAGGAAGGTAGAAAGGGGCGCGATGCCCAAGAGAGAGGAATGAAGGAGGATCAGGAGGAAAATCCGGAGGTTCCGGAGGAATAAGATGGAAAGGGGCGCGTTGCCCGAGGGAAAGGTACGAAAGATCCGGAGACTCCGGAAGAATAAAGTGGAAAGGGGCGTGATGCCCTGGGGGAAAATCCGGAGGTTCCGGAGGAATCAGATGGAAAAGGTGGAAAGGGGCGTCGTGCCCGAGGGGAAAGTCCGGAGGTTCCGGAGGAATAGAATCAGAAAGGACGAGATGCCCAAAGAAGAGGGATAAAATTCCTGGAGGTTCCAGGGAGATAGCAGGAAAGGGGGAGCGATCCCCCAAGGAGAGTGAATTAAAGAAAGATGAAAATGAATAAGGTGAGGAATGCGGAATATCCGGGGGTGCCGGAAGGCGGGGAAGATATGGGTTTGGAAACCCGTGAATCAGGAGGTGCAATTGTATGCAAATGTAATGAAATGGATGCAATGAATAGAATGAATGGATGAAAGAAAAATGCATGGGATGCAAAGAATATGAGGAATATGAAGGGCGAGAGGGCGAGATCCTCCTCTTTCCCTTTGGAGTGGCCCATGAAGAGAATGTGATGGATAAAAACATGGATGGAGTTGAATGGAAGGTGGATAAAACAGTGGAAGGCCCCGTAGCGCCAAGATAACTGCCCCTCCACGGCAGCGAAAATGTATAACCAATTGGCCCAATGAAAGAAGCTTTAACAATAAATGACAACCCCTTTGGAAGGCAAAGATCAACAATGTAAGGGAGTTGGAAAGTTGATACAGGAAGCATTGCCATGCCCATTGATTTGAACGGAATAGGAATTTGCCCTTTGTATGGAAGAATGGGTTTAAGATTTGAAAACTGGAGCGAGGGGTGCCCTGCCCTGCCCTTCGATGGCATCAACGCTTGGCATTCTTCTCTGGCGAACAGCAGCGACTTAGCCTCTTCGACCGTGCTTGGAACAATAATCCGGATTGGCATCCGGTAAATAAATTCTTGCGTCTTGAATAGCACGGCAGCGGCCAAATTCTTCTTTCGCGGCTCTTGATCATCCTTGGCACAAGTACTTATAGTAACGCTCCCCTTCCGAGTTGTAAAGGGAGGTGAGGCAGAGGCGGAAGGCTTCGTGGATGGTGGAGGTATAATGGAAAATGTTGGCAAATGGGTGAGTGGAAGCGGAGGTTCAAACACGTCGAGTTTCTCCCTTTGCTCGGAAGTAGTCAGGGTTGGCTCGAGTGCAAAAAGTGGTGGACCCTGCTCAGGATTAACCATGGGTAAAGGTGAAGGGTTATATGGAGGAATAGGGGTGGTTGGCTGAGGTGGCGGTAATGGGAGGTTAATTGGGGAAGGTTCAATGGTGGGTTCGACGGAGGCTAATGGTGTGGAGGTAGATGGCTTAACGGGTGGAGGTTTAATAGTGGAAGGCTTGGGGGAGGCCAGTGTTGCGGAGGTTAATGGTGTAACTGGAGGAGGTGTAATGTATGCGGTGTCAAGGATAAGAGGAGACTTACAATGTGCCAGTGTGGGTGATTGAAGTATTGACCCATCATCGTAACACCAATTAGTCTCATAAATAGGAGTTGGATCAGGGATGGTTTCATCCTGAGCAGGAGGTTTATCAAATGATAGTGGAGGGAGCGGGAAATTAAGGAAACTCGAAAGGGGTGCCTGCGGAGCTTCATCATCGTATATTGCCTCGGATTCTTCAAATGCCGGCTCCTGCTTGCTTGAAATGCCGAAGTCATAATCATCTCTCCTATCTTTCCATTCTCTCTCCATCTTTGTAATCTCGTCCAAAGCGGCATGGAGAGGATTAACCGGAGTAGGAGGAGCGGGCCGCGGGCTCGTAACCCTCTTTAATTGTTCCTCCATCAAAGTGATTTTATCGAGGAGAGTTTGCTGGAGGGGTGTGACCTGAGCAACAGAAGGTTGGCAGGGCTTCGAAGGAGGAGGGGCCGTATAAAAAGGCCGTGGAGGTGGATTAATGGGCCGACCCGTAGAAGAACCCAGATGGGCCGGATTGCAATGAATAAATGGGCCTTGGGGCCGTGAGGGAGGAGGAATAGAAGGAGGCGGGTGATGGGCCACCCGAGTAGAATGAACAGGAGGAGATGGGTAATGGGCTACCCGATCAGGATTGGAAGGAGGAGGTGGGTGATGGGCCACCCGTGTAGAATTGGAGGGAGATGGGTGATGGGCCACCCGAATAGAATTGGAAGGAGGTGGGTGATGGGCCACCCATATAGAATTGGAAGGAGGTGGGTGATGGGCCACCCATATAGAATTGGAAGGAGGGAGAGATGCATGAGATGTACCCTCAACGGCAGCCTTAAGGGCTTGGATCTGTTGAGGGGTAAGATGATCTAATGCATGAATGATTCGGGAGACCTTCTCGTCATTGGGACGAGGCGGTCCGGGAGGAATAGTGGCTCGAAATTGAGGAGGGGAACCATAAGAATGGACATTGCCCATGGGTCGGGCATGACCATAAGAATAAGGACGTGGTCCCTTGAAAGAATGGTGAGAATTATGATGAACATGTTGAAATTGAGGATCATAAGAAGTGCTAGGTTGTGCATCCTCATGAATATTAATTGAATTGAACATGTTGTTTTGTTTATCAAAGTAAGCCATTATGCAATCAAAGTCTAAAATAATATGCAAAGAAGCACACAAGTTGGAATGGTTACCTTGATTTTTGTTTGTTTGAACCTTGGTGAATTAATGAATTTTATGCAAATTGATATGATCCACACAAGGGAGGGCCCTAGTTTTAAATGTTTTAACTCCAATGCCAACTAGGAATACTCTCACACCACGTATAGGCCAACTAACCTCGGGAACTTCAAGGGTACAACCTGCCCGGCGTCCGTGAGGGAATCCACGGGTGCGGGGACTTATGGAGGCTTGGTTTAGGAATTTCCGGTCCAAAGAGACGGAATGCTCAATGGAGGGTCGTTCCTTCACCAAGGGGGTGTGTGGAATCCTAATGAAGAGAGAGGAGGTCTCCCGAACCAAATGCAAAGAATGAATGCAACAGGGTAAATAAGCCAAGCAGCACAATATGATCAATCAATATAGGCATGAATCATGATGAACAAGTCACACACACGGGTTCTGTAAACCCACAGTAAAAACACGCCCTGGAAGGGGGCGCTACTAAACAAGGACACGACGGTGTGACTGTCGTGAATCAACGTGAGGGGCCCAGGGGCAGGGTGAAATACGCCTCAGAGTGAGGCGCTATCAATAAAGGGGCGCCCTGTCCAGCGGGCGTCAAATCCAAGAAAACGCCTTTAAGGGAGGCGCTAATAAAGATAAAGACGCCCTTGCAACGGGCGTGAATTCACCAAGCAAGCAGAAATAATTGGAGACAGATAGCAAACGCCCTGTCAAAAGGCGTTAACTTCAAACAACACGCCCTGGGTTAGGGCGTGAAATCAAAAGGCGCCTCCGATAGAGGCGTTAATTCTCAATCCACGGCCAACAGTAACAACCACTCACAGTCGCAGTTAATCAACAAATATAAGATATAAGCATGCTCATCAAAATTTCAAATAAGTGGAGATTTTAAAGAAAAATCAACAAACTAACAAATCACTTGGGGAAGAGGACAAAACCAATGGAGGGTGCCCGAGGGGCACAAAGGAGGGGTACCGTGGGTACCAATAGGAAAGGGCACGCGAGGGTGCCAAGGGGAAAGGGGTCATCAAATAAAAAATGAAAAGTGTCCCACCGTGATCGCCAATTTGTAGATCCTTTAGAAATCCACTTAATGAAAATTAATTAATATGCAATAATCAATAATGGAGATGAAACATGCACGAGGTGCACAAGGGGAGTGTTGTGATCGCCAGAGACACGAGGCCTCAAAAGATATAACAAATAATAAACATGGAGGGATCGCGAAAAATACCTTTGAAAACGCGGGGATGTGAGTGCTCCTTTCTCTTCTAGATCGGCCGGCCGATGAAGAGAGTTCTTCCTTTGATTACCCTTGCAAGAAAAGACAAACACCCAATAAAGATAGGAATTAGAACATGGTGAGTGTAGCATCAAATCCTAAATAAAAAAAAACATGAGCATGAAAATATGGTGAAGAACACACCTTAAGGGTGGTTAGCCCTTAAACCCCTATGCAAAGAGGGTGTGGGAGATGAATGATATGAATGTATGAAGATGCAAATACTAAAGGAAGATATGTGCAAGTGTTGCACTGTTGGAAAGACTCAACGCGGTGGAGTTGAAAGAGCATATAAACACATGAACATGCGTGCATGCATATGAATTAATGAAAATAAGCAATAAGGGGGAGATAAAAAATAGAATCTATTGTTTGCTCCTTGGCTTTGATGCTTGATGTGGAGAAAGCCTTCAAAGGATGAAGATTTGATGTGGAAGAAGCCTCCTTAGCCAAGAGCCCCACCTCCCTTCGATTCCCTGCAGAAAGAAGATAAACAAAAGAAAAGGAAAAAAGACAGAAGGAGAAGAAGAAGAAGAAGACAGAACGGAGGAAGAAACAGAAGAGGAAGAAGAAGAAGAAGAAGAAGAAGAAAGAAGAAGAAGAAGAAAATAGAAGAACAAAAACAGAACAAAGAGGAATAACGAAAACAAAAGAAAACGAAGAAGAAGAACAGAAGAAGAAAAAGAAAACAGATCCTCCGAACCAACCCCCTAACAGAGCCGAAAGGCTCTATTAATAGAGTTGAATCAAAAGATAGAAGGATAAGAACGGGCAAGAGCCCAAAAAAAGGGAAGGATTAGAATGGGCAAGAGCCCAAACGAAGCAGGACTCTCTGGGGAAAGGCTGCGGTTGAGCAGGAACACAAAACTGAAACACGACCTGGACCAGGGCGTCAATTCAAAAATTGACGACCTTCCAGAGGGCGTCTTTTAAAAACACGACTTATATCAGGGCGTTAATTCAAAAATCAAATTTTAGAATTTATTTGAAAATTGTGAAACACGTCTGAGTCAAAGGCGTGTTTAAAAACGCGCCCTACCTAAGGACGTTAATTCAAAATATTCAAAATAGGGCTATTTTTCATTTCTCAATATTATTTTCTCATTTTTTAGGTGGAGGTGCATCTCATCGCCCTGATTCCAACGACTATTTTTACGAATTTTTCTGACACCCGGAAGGCCACCAAATCACCTCTGGAAGAGAGTGAAAAATAATATTAAAAAATCAATTTGAAAAAGTGACGACCGTGTGTAAGGCGTGAATTCAATTTTTCATTTTTTTATTCTTTTCAAATTCAAAAATAATGTCCATGGTTAAGTCGTTAATTCCTAAAAAATTCCGAAAAATTCCCAAAAAAATCCATAAAAATAAGAATTTCAAAGAATGGACGCCCTCCACTATAGTCGTTAATTTTTTAAGAAACGCCCATGTATAAGTCGTTATTTAAAAGACGCCCCACGTCAAGTCGTTATTTCTGAGAAATTCATAAAAATAGAGAAAAATACCCAGAAAAACCATAAAAATCCAGAAAAATCTAGAAAAATAGGGGAAAATAGGAAAAGAGAGGAAAAATGGAGAAATCTAAGAAAAGTGAGAAAAATCACTCAAACAGAGCTGATTTGAGGGTCAAATTGGGGCATTACAGGGTAATATGAGATGTACTCACAGTAACGTCAATTTTGGCGTGTCTACACTAGGCCCATTTTGGGTTCTCCCCAAGCTTGCCAACCCTTGGAGCCTCATGGTCCCACCTCGGACCCTCTCCAACATCGCCTAGTTGCCTTCGGGCCCTAGTGTGTGCCATACGGGTGAGCTCGCTAGTGTGAGTCCGCTGCTCAAACTTGAATGCTTGCAATATAGGTCATAGGTCGGTGTCACATCATCCCCGCACCCGTGGATTCCCTCACGGACGCTGGGCAGGTTGTACCTTTGAAGTCCCTGGTTTAGTTGGCCTATGCATGGTGAGAGAGTGTTCCTAGTTGGCACTGGAGAAAACCACATTCGAAACTAGGATCATCCCTTGAGTGATCACACCAATTTGCATAAAATCATTAATTCACCAAGGTTCAAATAAACAAAAATCAATGGTAACCATTCCAACTTGTGTGCTTCTTTACAAATTGTTTTATTTGAACTTTGATTGCATAATGGCTTACCTTGATAAACAAAATAACATGTTTAATCTTGATTATATTAATGAGGATGCACAACCTAGCACATCTTATTCCCCTCAATTTCAACATATTCATCACAACTCTCACCATAATCTTTTAAAGGGACCATGCCCTCACTTTCACGGTGTTGCCCCACCCATGGGCAATATCCAATCTCATGGTCCCTTGCCTCAGTTGCGAGCCATCACTCCTTCGGGGACGTCTCCTCCCGACGATCAGAAGGTCTCCCAGATCATTCACGCCTTAGATCATCTCACCTCTCAGCAAATCCAAGCCCTTCAGGCCGCTGTTGAGGGCGCATCTCATTCATCTCATCCTCCTTTTACTCCTATTCGGGTGGCCCATCACCCGTCTCCTTCATCCACACATACTCCTATTCGGGTGGCCCATCACCCGCCTCTTTCTATTCCTCCCTATTCACGGCCCCAAGGCCCATCTGTTCCTTCCAACCTGGCCCGGCCGGGTCCTCATTTGGGTCAGCTCGTCACGCCCCCTCCACGGCCTTTTTATGCGGCCCCTTTTTCAAGGCCCTGCCAACTCTCTATTACTCAGGTCACACCCCTCCAACAAACGCTTCTCGACAAAGTCACTTCGTTGGAGGAACAATTAAAGAGGGTTACGAGCCCACGGCCCGCTCCTTCTACTCCATTCAATCCCCTCCACGCCGCTCTGAATGACATCACAAAGATGGAGAAAGCTTGGAAGGATAGGAGAGACGACTACGACATCGACAGTGCGAGCAAGCAAGAGCTGGCGGGTTTCAACGTTCAAGTGGACGCCGTCCATCCTCCACCCATTCACCCAATTCACGCATATGGCCCTCCACCTCCACATACACAATACCATTACATTCCACCACCCACATACACGCCTTCACTACGGTGTCCACTTGAACCTGCTAACGAAGAACCGACGATTGAAGAATTTGAGGCGGCATACGACGAAGCTCTGCAAGCACCCCTTCCGAGTTTCCTACGCTTTCCTCTCCCGTCGCTACCACTTGATGAACCCCTTGCTCAGGAAGAAGCCACCATCCCCAATCCAACCCCCATTTCTAAGACTTACTGGTGTTACTATGATGGGTCGATACTTCGATCACCCACACCAACACATCGTGAGACACCTTCTATCCCTAACACCATTCGCCACATGCGGCGTTTCCTCCACACTAAACCCCCTTCTTTTATACCTCTCACTATGCCATCAACCTTCATAACACCAGCCTCCGTCGAGCCTTCCACCAAACTTCCGTCAACTCCACCATCAACCTCCACAACACCGGCCTCCAGCAAACCCACCACCGAACCTTCCTCAATTAACCTCCCATTACCGCCACCTCGGCCCTCCATTATACCTATAACCCGTAACCTAGCCACCTCTATTCCACCACTTAACCCTCCATCTTCACCCATGGCTAATCCTGAGCAGGATCCATCCCTTTTTGCACTCGAGCCAACCCCGACTGCTTCCGAGCAAAAGGGGAAGCTCGACGTGTTTGAACCTTCGCTTCCACTCACCCTTTCTCCAACACCTTCCATTATACCCCCACCATCCATGGAACCTTCTGCCTCTGCTTCACCCCCCTTTACTACTCGAAACGGGCGTCCTTCTGTAAGTACTTGTGCCGGAGATGATCAAGAATCGGGAAAGAAAGATGTGGCCGTGGCCGTGCTGTTCAAGATGCAAGAATTTATTTGCCGATGCCAATCCGGGTTATTATGCCAAGCATGGTCGAAGAGACTAAGTCCCCGCCACTGCTCGCCAAGAGAGAATGTCAAACCTTGGTGCTGTGTAAGGGCCGGACAGGGCACCCCTTGTTCCAACTTTCAAATCTTGAACCTTTTCTTCCATACAAGGGGCAAATGACCATTTTTTTCAACACTCCCTATACGCCACAACCCCTGGGCAACACGATGCTTCCTATCCCAATTCTTCAACTCTCTTACACCATTACTTTTCACTCTTCAAGGGAGTTGTCATTTACTATTGAAGCTTCATCATGGGCTCTTGCTTTATCCATTGGGCCGATTGGCTATACACTTTCACTGCCATGGAGAGGCAGTTATCTTGGTGCTAAGGGGCCTTCTACTATTTTATCCACCTTCTATTCAACGCCATCCACATTCTCGTCTATCACCGATTCTTCATGGGCCACTCCGGGGGTAAGGAGGAGGATCTCATCCTCTCGCACTTCATGTTCTTCATATTCTTTGCATCTCATGCATTCTGTTGCATCCATGCATTCATCGCGTCCATTCTATTGCATCCACATGCACTTCTTTCTTCCCGGGTTTCCAAACTCGTGTCTTACCCGCCTTCTAGAACCTCCGGATCCCCCACATTTCCTATATCTTCCGCCTCTATCTCCATGTCCCCTTACACTTCCCGGGCATTGTGCCCCCTCCAATCTTTCCTCAGGGCATCGCGCCCCTTTCCAACCATTGCATCCGGACTCCCCGAATTTCTCTCCCACCCTCCCTGGGCATCACGTCCCATGGTATCTTCCTCCTCCGGAACCTCCGGATCTCGCTCTTTGGGCATCGCGCCCCTGCACACCCTCAAGTCCGGATCTTCTAGGCTTCTTACTGATTCTCCATGGGCATCGTGCCCCTTTCCATCTTCTTCCTCCGTAACCTCCGGACTTTCTCCCAAGGCATCGCGCCCTTTTCTATCTTCTTCCCCCGGAACCTCCAGATCCTTCACCCCTCTCTCAATCCCTTGGGCATGACGCCCCTTTCCATTTTCTACCCCCGGAACTTCCGGACCTTCCATCTTTCCTCCAATTCATCCCTTTGCTTCTCCGGGACATCATGTCCTTCATTCTTTTCTTCCTTTTCTATCATCGTTTTCCATTCCGAGGGCACCGCATCCCTCGATATTTCCCTCCGGAACCTCCGGACCCTCTTGACCCCTTTCATCCACTCTTCTCTGGGCATCGCGACCCTCGGCATCTTCTTCCTCCGGAACCTCCGGACCCTCCATCTTTCCTCCGTTTCATCTTCCTACTCCTCCGAGATATCACGTCCTTTGTCCTCTTCTTCCTTTTCATCATCTTTTTCCCTATTTCTTCCCAGGGCCCCGCGTCCCTCAATATTTTATCCCTCCTGAGCCTCCGGATTCTTCTTCAACTCATGATTCTCCTCCTCTGTCTCCAGACCCTCCGGATCCGCCTCTTTCCATCTATCAAATTCCTCCTAATCACGGGTCCGATCCAGCTTCTTCCACATCCACTGCCTTGAGCATCTGCCCTTTCTCCCACTGCTTTCGAGGCTTTAGTCCTCACTCCTCCTTCTAATTCTCCTCTCCTTCTGTAGACCCTTCCATGTGATCAGGGTCTCCGCGCCTTAGCAAGGGAGTTCTAGCCCTTGCCTCTCTTCCCTTTTCTCCTTATTCGTCTGAGTCTGGTCTTGGCATCACTCGTTCTTGTTAAGCCACTTTCAATCCTTTGCTTCCAATCCTTTTGACTACGAAAGAGGACTACCCCACGATGATCAACCTCGCCTCTGACAGCTGCTCCTACAAAGGTTGCAAGGTAACATATTGGCGTAAGTACGCATTTATGATATCATTACCTTATTGCTTCACGCGTGATTTTTAAAATGAAGTGCTTCTTAACAAAGATTAAAAGAGGTGTTTTATCTTAGGCTTTTGTTTAATTAAATTATTCGAAATTAGGCTTGCTTCTGCAGCACCTTTGGTTAATAAAAATCCCGCGCTGAATTCAACGTTCTCTCCCCGCTTGTTAAGAGCAACCCTTAGCTGGGCATCGCACACACTTCACGACGTCCTTAGCCGGCTCCTTTGATAAAACACCGTTGCTACATTGGCCATGCCATGAGTATATCTGAAAGTCTTTTCTCTTCTCTACTCGGCCAAGTGCAGGGACAAGAGGTTGACGGATGAGATAACCAACTTCAGTAATCCCCAATATGAGAGGAGTCTCAAATAGGGGCAGTCTTGACCCAAAATCAATATGAATTTCATGATACATCTCGCCAAAAGGGCTATTATGAAAATTAAGTCAAAATTTCGATAAATGTAAAAGTATGAATTATGGCATGTCAAGAGAGGCAAAGTCCCCGCAGGGAAAACCCTGGTCATATGCATGTCAAGGGTCTAAAAATCAAAGGCACAAAGCCCTGGCGCAATAGACTACCTCTTTGAGGGGAAAAACCTTGGAAGGAATTCAAGTCCCGACATCTCCCATCCTGCATAAAGCTTATCTCCAATTATTCTTCTCTCCTCCCTCCAAGGCCGAATGTTTCTCGGGTATGGCCTTGGTAGGGGCATCGTTATACAAGTGTAGCCGGTCGTAGGGCGCCACCTTTAAATGCACGCTCGGCTTTGGGCAGTTTTTAGCGAAAGGGGAAGGAACAAGGACCCTTAGCCAGTGGTTTAAAACACCCTTTGATGCTGCATTAACAAAGCCTAAACAAAAAAAAAATTAAATATTTCTCAAAATCTAAAAAAAATTGAATATTTCCTACACCAAAATCCAAAAAATTGAATATTTCTCAAAATCCAAAATATTGAATATTTTTTTTTAAAAAAATTCAAATATTATCTAAAATCCATAAAAAATTGAATATCTTTTTTTTAAAAAAACCCATAAAAATATGCATATTTCAAAATCCAAAAAAAATTGCATTATATTTTCTGATGGTATTTTTACAGGAACAATAATTTTGTAAGGACCAAGAGCACGGGATGAGTCCTCTCCATTCACCGTTATCAATCTCTTGATTCTTCCCAATATCATCATGATTCATCACTATAGACACTCCTGATTACCATCTCTCTATACTGGGCATTAACTGATCGTTCATCTCCAAATCTTTTAATAAAATCCTGCTGATTTCACTTGATCACTTTGCCACTAGGCATTACTTGATCCTGATCATCCAATCTCAATCTCACATGCCAAGATTATCATCCTCATGGCAAACAACAAACAATGATGCTTTACAATGATATGATTTAACTCATGATATTCATGCTAAACATGCTTCGCCTTACTAATACATGCTTGAATGCTATCCACACCAAGCTTTGAGTGCTTTGATGTCTATGATTGCTTATTGATGCTTTGATTCATGCTATTCTTGCTATGCTTAAATGCCTTATTCATTGCTTGTTATCTTTCATATCTTGGCTAATGAACTTTTGAGCGCAGGAAGAAGCCCTTGGTCCCACCAACTGGGCATTATCATCCAAGTCCCACGGTGTTTGCACCTCTTCTCAGTTCCCTCATGCTCATTGCTATCACCATCTTCCTATATGCATTCTTACTATATGTTACATACGCTATTAGATTATATCAAGGACCTTGTGGCTTTGGTAAATCTGGAATTTGAGTTCCCCTCCATCAAAAACAATGATGATTCCAGAGGAGTCTTAGTCATACGGATAGGCCGTTGAGACGTCCGAGACTAGGGACGATGGTTCCCTTTTACGAGTTGGTGCGTGGATAAACGGGCTTCGGCTTAGTATCAGCTCGCGAAATTAGTTTCTTGACCCAATCTAGGTAGCTTAACAATATTATCATTGATTATCTTATATTTTCATTTGTTTTACTTTTTCTTTTAAACCCAACATGCATTCATATAGGACTTTGAATCAATATTGAAAATCATTCTGATAAGTTGATTTGGAGAGTCAAATTGATCTTAATCTTTCCAGATATGAGATATTCATTGCTGAATGGAATCCTCAGTTCATTTTGTCGCTGTTTTGGGTCATTTCCTCGAAAGCTCCTTGTTTGGATTTCTATCATCTTATTTCAATCTTTTCCCTTGATCCACCTTGGCTACAGCACGTCCACATTGGCTGGTAATAGCTCCCCAATGGTGAAACCTACAGGTTTATGACCTGGGGTACTTCCACCGCGCTGGAAGTTGATCATTCTCCTTCGTGCCCGCGTGCACACTCCCTCTTTTATCCAAACATCGTTGATTTCATTGAATTTCCCGAGATTGCTTCATCTCGAGCTTTTGATTTAATTCTCATCAAGTGATGTTGATCGCGTGTCTCATCACATCTTGGCATCTACTTTTCAGTTCGCTCTGCTCTCTTGCAAAGTAGACGCCAAGGCGGGGTAGCTGTAGACACGCCAAAATTGACGTTACTGTGAGTGCATCTCATATTGCCTTGTAATACCCCAATTTGACCCTCAAATTAACCTTATTTGAGTGATTTTTCTCACTTTTCTTGGATTTCTCCCTTTTTTCTCCCTTTTTTTATTTTTCCCTATTTTTCTGGATTTTCTGAGCATTTTTCTCTATTTTTATGAATTTTTAGAATTAACGACTTGACGTGGGGCGTCTTTTAAATAACGGCTTAGCCTTGGGCGTTTCTTAAAAAATTGACGCCACTTCCATTAGGCGTCAATTCCTTCCATTTTCCTATTTTTCTGGGAATTTTTCAGATTTTTTATGAATTAACGACTTAACAAGGGACGTTATTTTGATTTGTAATAAAATAAAAATTAAAAAAAATGGAAATAACGACATTTGAGAAGGCGTCAATTTCAAATTGATTTTTTTTAACCCTCTTCCAGAGGTGATTTGGTGGCCTTCCGAGTGTCAGAAAAATACGAAAAAATAGTAATTGGAATCAGCACAATGAGATGCACATCCACCTAAAAAATGGGAAAATAATATTGAGAAATGAAAAATGGCCCTGTTTTGAATATTTTGAAATAACGACCTTGAATCGGACGTCAATTAAATTGATGCCCGAATCCACGGTCGTCCATTCTTTTTGGCTGTTTATCATCTTGATTAACGCCCCTGTGCAAGGCGTCTTTTTCAATTAACGCCCCTGTGTCGGTCGTCATTTTCATTGCTATATTTTGAGAGTCTGGATCCGATCGAAATTCGTGTTTAATTATAAATAACGCCCCTATGCAAGTCGTCAATTCTGAAATTGACGTTTCCTCCGCGGGCGTCATTTTAAGAAACGACCGTCTCCAAGGCGTCATTTCTTGATCAATTCCGATTTTTCCCAGAACCTCCTTCTTTCCTCGTTTTGAGCTCCTTTTAACTTCGGAATGGCTTTCCATGACAGGAGGGACTCTTTCCAATGTTTATCTCTTGCTAAAACTAAGTTATCCCAATTGTTCTTGGAATTAAAACTCCAATTCACCCTATAAATAGAGACCTGTGGCTCTGTCGAAGGGAGGAGATTTTCTTATTTTTTACAGGAGAGGTGCTACTGCTGCTGCTTCTTGGCTCTAGGAGAAGCCTCCTACACGTTCTAAATCTTCATCATTGAATAGGCTTCCTCCCGATTGCATATCAAGGCCAAAGGGGAAAAACTGCCCAGGCTCTTTTTACCTCCTTTCTCTGTTTCTCTGTTCTCTATTTTCTTTTTCTTTTATCTACATTAATCGCATGCATTCATCTTAGTCATTGTTCTATTATCAAGCTTCTTTTTCAATCACATTGAGACTCCCACAGTGCAACACTTGCACACTTATTATTCATATCATTCATCATATGTTTTTATCCCACCCTTTGCATAGGGGTTTTAAAGGGTAACACCCAACAAGGTGTGTTCTTATACATGATCTTCATGCTCATCCTTATTATGAATTTGATGCTACACTCACCTTGGTTCTAATCCATATTCTTTTATTGGTGTTTGTTAATTTTGCAAGGGTAATCAACAAAGAGAAACTCTCTTCATCGGCCGGCAGATCGGAAGAGAAAGGAGCACTCACAATCTCCCCGCATTTGAGGTATTTATATTCGCGATCCCTCCCTTTTATTATTGTTTATATCCTTTGAGGCCCTCGCGTCTCTGGCGAACAGACTTCCCTTTAGCACCACGTGCATGCTTTAATATCTTTTAATTCTTTTATTTATTTATAATTGTTCTAAGTGGATTTCTTAGAATCTACAATCAAGTCATATAAGTAAGAGAGTACTCTAAATTCGTTCTTCATACATCAACCCTCTTTCAAACCTTGACAACCTTCTCAATCTTCCTCAAAACATCATGAAGAGGGCCTTGGAAGGGAGCTCAATGGGTGAGGTGGCTTACCAAGGTCCAAAGCTGGCCAGAAAAGAGCGCGGGCTACTACAAAGGTTGACCACAATCCCGGGACATTTGAGCACCAGCCCTATGAGAGAGGTAAGTTAAGGTTGCTTCATTCAATTCAATTTCATATCATTTCCTTCAAAAAGCTTATATGTCTTCCTCTCTCTTCTCTTCTTCTTTTCTTTATTTCAGCTTCTCCCTGGCCCGAGACGATACTCCACCTTGAAGTGGATGGCTCCTATGATCCGCGAACTACCCATATCCGTGACATCCATCCTTAGGTCTTGGCCCCTTCACTCTCTTCTAGTGCTAGCCAAGAATTACCCCAAGCTTTCTTTGGATTGGCATAGCATTTCAGCCTTGGTAGAGATATGGCACTCTCAGACCCACACTTTCATTTTCCCATCTTTTGAGGCCGCCATCCTACTAGAGGAGGTGGAAACCTACTTGTCCTTGCCTAGGTGCAAGGTGGGCAAGGAGGATTTAGTCTGCCACACCGTTGCCCTTGTGGATCCTACCCCTATTTTAGGAGAGTTTATACCTAGTAGCAAGGACATCCGCACCCTAGTGGGCCCACACCAGATCCATTTACTACCTCTCAGCCAGTGGGTGATAGCACATTGTAAGAATAAGTGTGGGTGGGATGAGGCCATAGCTAAGGCCGCTTCCATTTGCTTGTGCGGGGCCATACTCTTCCCCTCTGTTGACCATGTCTTAGATGTCCCTATCCTTAGCACCATCAGTGGTCTGTGGCAGGGCCTATCCATCTCCCAGGCCATCCTTGCCTACCTATATGAGGGCCTTAGCTCGGCTGCTCTAAAGGGTCCACTATTCGGCTCTATGATTATCCTGGAGTGCTGGGTGGGAGTTAGGATGAAGTTCATGCCTAGGGAAGATGTCGTCTCAGTCAGTCGGATCTTCAGGAGTCATCCATTGTTCTTTATTGGCGCGCGGTTCTTTCAAATTCTCGCAACAGGTGGAGTGTAGGACAGCAGACAAGAAGACTAGGGACGAATGGCACCTCTACATCAACACCTTGCCCCTGGATCGGTTCGTGATGCGCCCGTCTTTCCTCCACGGCACCACACTCGGGCTTCCTAGGAAGCTTGGGCTCGACTTGAGGCTCGTGGGTGACACCGCTTTGGCGATGTACAGCCCGCACCTATGTTTCCTACAGATTGGACTACCCCGACTACACTTCCAGCACTACCCCATCTTCCCGCACTACAGGCGAGGAGGCTCGGCGCCGAGAAGGACGAGCAGGCAGTCAGCAGCGCACTGATGATGTCAGAGATCAGCATGGTGCGCGTCCTACCTGCGGAGGTGACAGAGCTGCAGGAGGCGTATCAAGCATATGTGAGAGAGCTGAGAGAGATTAGGCCTCGCGGGGATGCTCGGCTGAGGATCGAGTGATTTTCTTGTTTTCATGATGTTGATATAGAGACTCATGTTTGGAAATGTTTGCATTTGAATGAAGAAAATTGATGATCGAATTGATTTGAGTTTGGCCTTTCTTGCAAGTGATTGAATGAGTTTGAAATAGGATCTCGGATGAACACGGACCATAACAAGACCGCTCAATTAGATAAACGGTTATACTCTAACCGCGCAAGAGAGTTGAATGACCAGACCTGGGCCGCGTATCAGATCAACCGCAGGGTTAAGAACAGGGACCTTTGGAGAGTGGAACGGCCTATCAGTGGACCGTGGGCAGAGTAGAACGGTCCATCCTGCACCGTTCTGATTTGTAAACGGTCTAGTAAAGATCGTTGATTCTTGAAGGTGCTAGAAATTGGGAGCAGTTTGAACGAGGCCATGTGAAGGCTGGAACGGTCTGATGTTGACCGTTGGAGGGAATAAAACGGTCGCCAGAGGACCACGCAGGGATGAAAAATGCTGAATCTTGTCTTCAATCTGCCCCTACACACATATAAATAAGGAAACAGATCAAATCTATTTTAGGCTTAACTCCTTACTTGTAGCAAGTTAGGAAATGACCAGTTTTTGAATTTTGGTCAAGGAGGTAAGCCTTATTACATAGGCGAATAACACAAAGGAAAAAATGAATGCAATGCATGCTATGAATGCAAATCATAATGATGAAATTATTTTTGTGGCTTTGAAGATATTTGATTTTTTGGATTTTGAAATATTTGATTTTTTTTTGTATTTTGAAATATTTAATTTTTTTCTATTTTGAAATATTTGATTTTTTAGATTTTGAAATATCTGATTTTTTTAGATTTTAAAATATTTGATTTTTTTGTATTTTTTTTTTGGATTTCAAAATATTTGATTTTTTTAGATTTTAGAGCCAACTCAAACCCGGTGACGGGATACCTTCATATCTCATTAGGGGTTTCCTAAGTACAACGTGCGTTATGGGTGACCGCCCAAGGCCAGGGTCCAATTCTACTCAACAGTGCCTCTACCGAGGCCGTACCCGGGGTACGATTTTATCGAGGAGAGTTTGTTGGAGGGGTGTGACCTGAGCAACAGAAGGTTAGCAGGGCTTCGAAGGAGGAGGGGCCGTATAAAAAGGCCGTGGAGGTGGATTAATGGGCCGACCCGTAGAAGAACCCAGATGGGCCGGATTGCAATGAATAAATGGGCCTTGGGGCCGTGAGGGAGGAGGAATAGAAGGAGGCGGGTGATGGGCCACCCGAGTAGAATGAACAGGAGGAGATGGGTAATGGGCTACCCGATCAGGATTGGAAGGAGGAGGTGGGTGATGGGCCACCCGTGTAGAATTGGAGGGAGATGGGTGATGGGCCACCCGAATAGAATTGGAAGGAGGTGGGTGATGGGCCACCCATATAGAATTGGAAGGAGGTGGGTGATAGGCCACCCATATAGAATTGGAAGGAGGGAGAGATGCATGAGATGTACCCTCAACGGCAGCCTTAAGGGCTTGGATCTGTTGAGGGGTAAGATGATCTAATGCATGAATGATTCGGGAGACCTTCTCGTCATTGGGACGAGGCGGTCCGGGAGGAATAGTGGCTCGAAATTGAGGAGGGGAACCATAAGAATAGACATTGCCCATGGGTCGGGCATGACCATAAGAATAAGGACGTGGTCCCTTGAATGAATGGTGAGAATTATGATGAACATGTTGAAATTGAGGATCATAAGAAGTGCTAGGTTGTGCATCCTCATGAATATTAATTGAATTGAACATGTTGTTTTGTTTATCAAAGTAAGCCATTATGCAATCAAAGTCCAAAATAATATGCAAAGAAGCACACAAGTTGGAATGGTTACCTTGATTTTTGTTTGTTTGAACCTTGGTGAATTAATGAATTTTATGCAAATTGATATGATCCACACAAGGGAGGGCCCTAGTTTTAAATGTTTTAACTCCAATGCCAACTAGGAACACTCTCACACCACGTATAGGCCAACTAACCTCGAGAACTTCAAGGGTACAACCTGCCCGACGTCCGTGAGGGAATCCACGGGTGCGGGGACTTATGGAGGCTTGGTTTAGGAATTTCCGGTCCAAAGAGACGGAATGCTCAATGGAGGGTCGTTCCTTCACCAAGGGGGTGTGTGGAATCCTAATGAAGAGAGAGGAGGTCTCCCGAACCAAATGCAAAGAATGAATGCAACAGGGTAAATAAGCCAAACAGCACAATATGATCAATCAATATAGGCATGAATCATGATGAACAAGTCACACACACGGGTTCTGTAAACCCACAGTAAAAACACGCCCTGGAAGGGGGCGCTACTAAACAAGGACACGACGGTGTGACTGTCGTGAATCAACGTGAGGGGCCCAGGGGCAGGGTGAAATACGCCTTAGAGTGAGGCGCTATCAATAAAGGGGCGCCCTGTCCAGCGGGCGTCAAATCCAAGAAAACGCCTTTAAGGGAGGCGCTAATAAAGATAAAGACGCCCTTGCAACGGGCGTGAATTCACCAAGCAAGCAGAAATAATTGGAGACAGATAGCAAACGCCCTGTCAGAAGGCGTTAACTTCAAACAACACGCCCTGGGTTAGGGCGTGAAATCAAAAGGCGCCTCCGATAGAGGCGTTAATTCTCAATCCACGGCCAACAGTAACAACCACTCACAGTCGCAGGTAATCAACAAATATAAGATATAAGCATGCTCATCAAAATTTCAAATAAGTGGAGATTTTAAAGAAAAATCAACAAACTAACAAATCACTTGGGGAAGAGGACAAAACCAATGGAGGGTGCCCGAGGGGCACAAAGGAGGGGTACTGTGGGTACCAATAGGAAAGGGCACGCGAGGGTGCCAAGGGGAAAGGGGTAATCAAATAAAAAATGAAAAGTGTCCCACCGTGATCGCCAATTTGTAGATCCTTTAGAAATCCACTTAATGAAAATTAATTAATATGCAATAATCAATAATGGAGATGAAACATGCACGAGGTGCACAAGGGGAGTGTTGTGATCGCCAGAGACACGAGGCCTCAAAAGATATAACAAATAATAAACATGGAGGGATCGCGAAAAATACCTTTGAAAACGCGGGGATGTGAGTGCTCCTTTCTCTTCTAGATCGGCCGGCCGATGAAGAGAGTTCTTCCTTTGATTACCCTTGCAAGAAAAGACAAACACCCAATAAAGATAGGAATTAGAACATGGTGAGTGTAGCATCAAATCCTAAATAAAAAAAAAACATGAGCATGAAAATATGGTGAAGAACACACCTTAAGGGTGGTTAGCCCTTAAACCCCTATGCAAAGAGGGTGTGGGAGATGAATGATATGAATGTATGAAGATGCAAATACTAAAGGAAGATATGTGCAAGTGTTGCACTGTTGGAAAGACTCAACGCGGTGGAGTTGAAAGAGCATATAAACACATGAACATGCGTGCATGCATATGAATTAATGAAAATAAGCAATAAGGGGGAGATAAAAAATAGAATCTATTGTTTGCTCCTTGGCTTTGATGCTTGATGTGGAGAAAGCCTTCAAAGGATGAAGATTTGATGTGGAAGAAGCCTCCTTAGCCAAGAGCCCCACCTTCCTTCGATTCCCTGCAGAAAGAAGATAAACAAAAGAAAAGGAAAAAAGACAGAAGGAGAAGAAGAAGAAGAAGACAGAACGGAGGAAGAAACAGAAGAGGAAGAAGAAGAAGAAGAAGAAGAAAGAAGAAGAAGAAGAAAATAGAAGAACAAAAACAGAACAAAGAGGAATAACGAAAACAAAAGAAAATGAAGAAGAAGAACAGAAGAAGAAAAAGAAAACAGATCCTCCGAACCAACCCCCTAACAGAGCCGAAAGGCTCTATTAATAGAGTTGAATCAAAAGATAGAAGGATAAGAACGGGCAAGAGCCCAAAAAAAGGGAAGGATTAGAATGGGCAAGAGCCCAAACGAAGCAGGACTCTCTGGGGAAAGGCTGCGGTTGAGCAGGAACACAAAACTGAAACACGACCTGGACCAGGGCGTCAATTCAAAAATTGACGACCTTCCAGAGGGCGTCTTTTAAAAACACGACTTATATCAGGGCGTTAATTCAAAAATCAAATTTTAGAATTTATTTGAAAATTGTGAAACACGTCTGAGTCAAAGGCGTGTTTAAAAACGCGCCCTACCTAAGGACGTTAATTCAAAATATTCAAAATAGGGCTATTTTTCATTTCTCAATATTATTTTCTCATTTTTTAGGTGGAGGTGCATCTCATCGCCCTGATTCCAACGACTATTTTTACGAATTTTTCTGACACCCGGAAGGCCACCAAATCACCTCTGGAAGAGAGTGGAAAATAATATTAAAAATCAATTTGAAAAAGTGACGACCGTGTGTAAGGCGTGAATTCAATTTTCGAGTTTTTTATTTTTTTCAAATTCAAAATAACGTCTATGGTTAAGTCGTTAATTCCTAAAAAATTCCGAAAAATTCCTAGAAAAATCCAAAAAAATAGGAATTTCAAAGAATGGACGCCCTCCACTATAGTCGTTAATTTTTTAAGAAACGCCCATGTATAAGTCGTTATTTAAAAGACGCCCCACGTCAAGTCGTTATTTCTGAGAAATTCATAAAAATAGAGAAAAATATCCATAAAAATCATAAAAATTCAGAAAAATCCTGAAAAATAGGGGAAAATAGGAGAAGAGAGGAAAAATGGAGAAATCTAAGAAAACTGAGAAAAACCACTCAAACAGAGCTGATTTGAGGGTCAAATTGGGGCATTACAGGGCAATATGAGATGTACTCACAGTAACGTCAATTTTGGCGTGTCTACAGCTGCCCCGCCTTGGCGTCTGCTTTGCAAGGGAGCGTAGCAAACTGAAAAGTAGATGCCAAGGTGTGATGAGACACGCAATCAACATCACTTGATGAGAATCAAATCAAAAGCACGAGATGAAGTAATCTCGGAAAATTCATCGAAATCAACAATGTTTGGATAAAATGGGGAGATGTGCACGCGGTGCACGAAGGAGATAAAAAAATGATCAACTTCCAGCGCGGTGGAAGTACCCCAGGTCACAAACCTGTAGATTTCACCATTGGGGAGCGGTTACTAGCCATGTGGACGTGCTGCAGCCAAGGTGGATCAAAGGAAATAAGATGATAGAAATCCAAACAAGGAGCTTCCGGAAAACAACCCAAAACAGCGACAAAACGCACTGAAGACACAATTCGGCATGGAATATCTTATATTTGGAAAGATTAAGATCAATTCAACCCTCAAAAGAAGCTTATCAGAATGATTTTTCAGCAATTGATTCAAAGTCCTACATGAATGCATGCTGGGCTAAAAAGGAAAAATAAAACAAATGAAAATATAATATAATCAAGGATAATATTGTTAAACTGTCAAGACTGAGTCAAGAAACCGATTCTGCGAGCTGATACTAAGCCGAAGCCCGTTTATCTACGCACCAACTCGTAAAAAGGGAACCATCGTCCCCAGCCTTGGACGGCTCAATGGCCTATCCGTGTGACTAAGACTTCTCTGGAATCATCATTATTTTTGATGAAGGGGAACTCAAATCCCAAATTTACCAAAGCCACAAGGTCCTTGATATAATCTAGTAACATATGTAACATATAGTAGAATGCATACAGGGAGAGATGGTGGAGCAATAAGTATGGGAGAACAGAGAACTGAGGTACAAGCACCATGGGGTTTTGATGATGATGCCCAATCGGCGGGACCAAGAGCTTCTTATCCTGCGCTCAAAAATTCATTAGCCAAGATATAAAAGATAACAAGCAATGAATAAGGCATTTAAGCATAGCAAGCATAGCATGTATATGGCATGAATAGCACGAATTAAATCATGGCATTGCAAATCGTCATTGTTTGTTGTTGTTTCATCATGAGGAAGTCAACTTGGCTAATCAAGATTTGGAGTTGAATGATCAAAATGATATTATGCCCAGTGGCAGAATTGACCAAGAGAAATCAGCAGGAGTTGATTGAAAGATCTGGAGATGAATAATCATGATGATAATCAGGAGATATAACCAAAAAAGATATGAGGAGATGATAATCAAAAATGATGCCCAGGGTGGCATGTCATGAGAATATCGGGAAGAATCAATAGATTGATAGTAATGAGTGGAGATAGGACTCATCCCGTGTTCTTGGTCCTTGCAAAGTTGTTCCTGCAAAAGTACCATCAGACAATACAATGCAATTTTTTTGGATTTTGAAACATGCAAATTTTTATGAGTTTTGAAAAAGATATTCTAATTTTTGTGAATTTTATCAATATGCAAATTTTTGTGGTTTTTTTTTTAGGAAAAGATATTCAAATTTTTATGAAGTTTTGAGAAAGAAATATTCAATTTTTTTTGTTTGATTTTGGTTAGACATTGCTAAAGCAGCATCAAAGGGTGTCTTAAACCACTGGCTAGGGGCCCTCGTTCCTTCCCCTTTCGCTAAAATTTCCCAAAGCCGGGCGTGCATTGAAGGGTGGCGCCCTATAACCGACCGTCTTTGATCAACGGTGCCCCTACCAAGGCCATACCCGGGAAACATTCGGTCTTAGAGGGAGAAGAGAAGAATAATTGGAGATAAGCTTTATACAGGATGGGAGATATCAAGACTTGAATTCCTTCCAAGATGTTTCCCCTCAAAGAGGTAGTATGTTGTGCCGGGGCTTTGTGCCTTTGATTTTTAGACCCTTGACATGCATACGACCAGGGTTTTCCCTGCGGGGACTTTGCCACTCTTGTCATGCCATAATTCACAATTTTGCTTTTATCGAAATTTTGACTTGATTTTCATAATATCCCTTTTGGCGAGATGTATATCATGAAAACTCATATTGATTTTGGGTCAAGACTGCCCCTATTTGAGACTCCTCTCGTATTGGGGATTACCAAGGTTGGTCATCTCATCCGTCAACCTCTTGCCCCTGCATGCGGCCGAGTAAAGAAGAGAAAAGACTTTCAGGAATACTCATGGCATGGCCAAAGTAGGAACGGTGTTTTATCAAAGGAGCCGGCTAAAAGGGCGCCCTGAAGTGTGTGGAATGTCCAGCTAAGGGTTGCTCTTAACAAGCGGGGAGAGAATATTGAATTCCTAGCACGAGTTTCTTTATAACTAAAGGTGCTGCAAAAAACAAGCCTAAAGACTCTTTTGAGAATGATTTTCATTAAACAAAAGCTTAAGATAAAGGTTTAAAACACCACTCTTAATCTCGTTAAGAAGCACTTCATTTTGAAAATCATGCGTGAAGTAATGAGAAAATGATATCATTAAAATGCATACTTACGCCAATATGTTACCTTGCAACCTTTGTAGAAGCAGCTGTCAGAGGCGAGGTTGATCATCATGGGATAGTCCTCTTTGGCAGTCAAAAGGATTGGAAGCAAAGGATTTTGGGAGTGGCTTAACAAGAATGAGTGGTGCTCAAACCAGACTCAGACGAATAAGGAGAAAAGGAAAGAGAGGAGAGGGCTAGAACTCCCTCACTAAGGCGCGGAGACCCTGATCACATGGAACAGTCTACAAAAGAAGTGAAGAATTAGAAGGATGAGTGAGGACTAAAGCCTCGAAAGCAGTGAGAGAAAGGGCAGATGCCCAAGGTAGTGGATGTGGAAGAAGTTGGGTCAGACCCAGAATTAGGAGGAATTAGAAGAAGAAATTGGTAGATAGAAAGAGGTGGATCCGGAGGGTCCGGAGGCAGTGGAGGAGAATCATGATAGGAGAAATCATCCGGAGGCTCCGGAGGGATGACAAAAGAAGGGACGCGATGCCCTGAGACGAAATAGGGAAAAAGATGATGGAAAAGGAAGAAAAAAATGAAGGATGTGATGTTCAGGAAGATTAGAAAGATGAATCGGAAGAAAGATGGAGGGTCCGGAGGTTCCGGAGGGAGAAAATGCCGAGGGACGCGATGCCCAGGGAGGAGAGAAAAATCCGGAGGTTCCGGAGGAATGAAATCAGGAAGGAGAAGGTGGAAAGGGGCGTCGTGCCCGAGGGAAAAGTCCGGAGGTTCCGGAGGAAGCAAATAAAGAAGGTGGAGAGGGGCGTCGTGCCCAAAGGGAAAGTCCGGAGGTTCCGGAGGAGGAAGGTAGAAAGGGGCGCGATGCCCAAGAGAGAGGAATGAAGGAGGATCAGGAGGAAAATCCGGAGGTTCTGGAGGAATAAGATGGAAAGGGGCGCGTTGCCCGAGGGAAAGGTACAAAAGATCCGGAGACTCCGGAAGAATAAAGTGGAAAGGGGCGTGATGCCCTGGGGGAAAATCCGGAGGTTCCGGAGGAATCAGATGGAAAAGGTGGAAAGGGGCGTCGTGCCCGAGGGGAAAGTCCGGAGGTTCCTGAGGAATAGAATCAGAAAGGACGAGATGCCCAAAGAAGAGGGATAAAATTCCTGGAGGTTCCAGGGAGATAGCAGGAAAGGGGGAGCGATCCCCCAAGGAGAGTGAATTAAAGAAAGATGAAAATGAATAAGGTGAGGAATGCGGAATATCCGGGGGTGCCGGAAGGCGGGGAAGATATGGGTTTGGAAACCCGTGAATCAGGAGGTGCAATTGTATGCAAATGTAATGAAATGGATGCAATGAATAGAATGAATGGATGAAAGAAAAATACATGGGATGCAAAGAATATGAGGAATATGAAGGGCGAGAGGGCGAGATCCTCCTCTTTCCCTTTGGAGTGGCCCATGAAGAGAATGTGATGGATAAAAACATGGATGGAGTTGAATGGAAGGTGGATAAAACAGTGGAAGGCCCCGTAGCGCCAAGATAACTGCCCCTCCACGGCAGCGAAAACGTATAACCAATTGGCCCAATGAAAGAAGCTTTAACAATAAATGACAACCCCTTTGGAAGGCAAAGATCAACAATGTAAGGGAGTTGGAAAGTTGATACAGGAAGCATTGCCATGCCCATTGATTTGAACGGAATAGGAATTTGCCCTTTGTATGGAAGAATGGGTTTAAGATTTGAAAACTGGAGCGAGGGGTGCCCTGCCCTGCCCTTCGATGGCATCAACGCTTGGCATTCTTCTCTGGCGAACAGCAGCGACTTAGCCTCTTCGACCGTGCTTGGAACAATAATCTGGATTGGCATCCGGTAAATAAATTCTTGCATCTTGAATAGCATGGCAGCGGCCAAATTCTTCTTTCGCGGCTCTTGATCATCCTTGGCACAAGTACTTATAGTAACGCTCCCCTTCCGAGTAGTAAAGGGAGGTGAGGCAGAGGCGGAAGGCTTCGTGGATGGTGGAGGTATAATGGAAAATGTTGGCAAATGGGTGAGTGGAAGCGGAGGTTCAAACACGTCGAGTTTCTCCCTTTGCTCGGAAGTAGTCAGGGTTGGCTCGAGTGCAAAAAGTGGTGGACCCTGCTCAAGATTAACCATGGGTAAAGGTGAAGGGTTATATGGAGGAATAGGGGTGGTTGGCTGAGGTGGCGGTAATGGGAGGTTAATTGGGGAAGGTTCAATGGTGGGTTCGACGGAGGCTAATGGTGTGGAGGTAGATGGCTTAACGGGTGGAGGTTTAATAGTGGAAGGCTTGGGGGAGGCCAGTGTTGCGGAGGTTAATGGTGTAACTGGAGGAGGTGTAATGTATGCGGTGTCAAGGATAAGAGGAGACTTACAATGTGCCAGTGTGGGTGATTGAAGTATTGACCCATCATCGTAACACCAATTAGTCTCATAAATAGGAGTTGGATCAGGGATGGTTTCATCCTGAGCAGGAGGTTTATCAAATGATAGTGGAGGGAGCGGGAAATTAAGGAAACTCGAAAGGGGTGCCTGCGGAGCTTCATCATCGTATATTGCCTCGGATTCTTCAAATGCCGGCTCCTGCTTGCTTGAAATGCCGAAGTCATAATCATCTCTCCTATCTTTCCATTCTCTCTCCATCTTTGTAATCTCGTCCAAAGCGGCATGGAGAGGATTAACCGGAGTAGGAGGAGCGGGCCGCGGGCTCGTAACCCTCTTTAATTGTTCCTCCATCAAAGTGATTTTATCGAGGAGAGTTTGCTGGAGGGGTGTGACCTGAGCAACAGAAGGTTGGCAGGGCTTCGAAGGAGGAGGGGCCGTATAAAAAGGCCGTGGAGGTGGATTAATGGGCCGACCCGTAGAAGAACCCAGATGGGTCGGATTGCAATGAATAAATGGGCCTTGGGGCCGTGAGGGAGGAGGAATAGAAGGAGGCGGGTGATGGGCCACCCGAGTAGAATGAACAGGAGGAGATGGGTAATGGGCTACCCGATCAGGATTGGAAGGAGGAGGTGGGTGATGGGCCACCCGTGTAGAATTGGAGGGAGATGGGTGATGGGCCACCCGAATAGAATTGGAAGGAGGTGGGTGATGGGCCACCCATATAGAATTGGAAGGAGGTGGGTGATGGGCCACCCATATAGAATTGGAAGGAGGGAGAGATGCATGAGATGTACCCTCAACGGCAGCCTTAAGGGCTTGGATCTGTTGAGGGGTAAGATGATCTAATGCATGAATGATTCGGGAGACCTTCTCGTCATTGGGACGAGGCGGTCCGGGAGGAATAGTGGCTCGAAATTGAGGAGGGGAACCATAAGAATGGACATTGCCCATGGGTCGGGCATGACCATAAGAATAAGGACGTGGTCCCTTGAAAGAATGGTGAGAATTATGATGAACATGTTGAAATTGAGGATCATAAGAAGTGCTAGGTTGTGCATCCTCATGAATATTAATTGAATTGAACATGTTGTTTTGTTTATCAAAGTAAGCCATTATGCAATCAAAGTCTAAAATAATATGCAAAGAAGCACACAAGTTGGAATGGTTACCTTGATTTTTGTTTGTTTGAACCTTGGTGAATTAATGAATTTTATGCAAATTGATATGATCCACACAAGGGAGGGCCCTAGTTTTAAATGTTTTAACTCCAATGCCAACTAGGAATACTCTCACACCACGTATAGGCCAACTAACCTCGGGAACTTCAAGGGTACAACCTGCCCGGCGTCCGTGAGGGAATCCACGGGTGCGGGGACTTATGGAGGCTTGGTTTAGGAATTTCCGGTCCAAAGAGACGGAATGCTCAATGGAGGGTCGTTCCTTCACCAAGGGGGTGTGTGGAATCCTAATGAAGAGAGAGGAGGTCTCCCGAACCAAATGCAAAGAATGAATGCAACAGGGTAAATAAGCCAAACAGCACAATATGATCAATCAATATAGGCATGAATCATGATGAACAAGTCACACACACGGGTTCTGTAAACTCACAGTAAAAACACGCCCTGGAAGGGGGCGCTACTAAACAAGGACACGACGGTGTGACTGTCGTGAATCAACGTGAGGGGCCCAGGGGCAGGGTGAAATACGCCTTAGAGTGAGGCACTATCAATAAAGGGGCGCCCTGTCCAGCGGGCGTCAAATCCAAGAAAACGCCTTTAAGGGAGGCGCTAATAAAGATAAAGACGCCCTTGCAACGGGCGTGAATTCACCAAGCAAGCAGAAATAATTGGAGACAGATAGCAAACGCCCTGTCAGAAGGCGTTAACTTCAAACAACACGCCCTGGGTTAGGGCGTGAAATCAAAAGGCGCCTCCGATAGAGGCGTTAATTCTCAATCCACGGCCAACAGTAACAACCACTCACAGTCGCAGGTAATCAACAAATATAAGATATAAGCATGCTCATCAAAATTTCAAATAAGTGGAGATTTTAAAGAAAAATCAACAAACTAACAAATCACTTGGGGAAGAGGACAAAACCAATGGAGGGTGCCCGAGGGGCACAAAGGAGGGGTACCGTGGGTACCAATAGGAAAGGGCACGCGAGGGTGCCAAGGGGAAAGGGGTAATCAAATAAAAAATGAAAAGTGTCCCACCGTGATCGCCAATTTGTAGATCCTTTAGAAATCCACTTAATGAAAATTAATTAATATGCAATAATCAATAATGGAGATGAAACATGCACGAGGTGCACAAGGGGAGTGTTGTGATCGCCAGAGACACGAGGCCTCAAAAGATATAACAAATAATAAACATGGAGGGATCGCGAAAAATACCTTTGAAAACGCGGGGATGTGAGTGCTCCTTTCTCTTCTAGATCGGCCGGCCGATGAAGAGAGTTCTTCCTTTGATTACCCTTGCAAGAAAAGACAAACACCCAATAAAGATAGGAATTAGAACATGGTGAGTGTAGCATCAAATCCTAAATAAAAAAAAAAACATGAGCATGAAAATATGGTGAAGAACACACCTTAAGGGTGGGTAGCCCTTAAACCCCTATGCAAAGAGGGTGTGGGAGATGAATGATATGAATGTATGAAGATGCAAATACTAAAGGAAGATATGTGCAAGTGTTGCACTGTTGGAAAGACTCAACGCGGTGGAGTTGAAAGAGCATATAAACACATGAACATGCGTGCATGCATATGAATTAATGAAAATAAGCAATAAGGGGGAGATAAAAAATAGAATCTATTGTTTGCTCCTTGGCTTTGATGCTTGATGTGGAGAAAGCCTTCAAAGGATGAAGATTTGATGTGGAAGAAGCCTCCTTAGCCAAGAGCCCCACCTCCCTTCGATTCCCTGCAGAAAGAAGATAAACAAAAGAAAAGGAAAAAAGACAGAAGGAGAAGAAGAAGAAGAAGATAGAACGGAGGAAGAAACAGAAGAGGAAGAAGAAGAAGAAGAAGAAGAAGAAAGAAGAAGAAGAAGAAAATAGAAGAACAAAAACAGAACAAAGAGGAATAACGAAAACAAAAGAAAACGAAGAAGAAGAACAGAAGAAGAAAAAGAAAACAGATCCTCCGAACCAACCCCCTAACAGAGCCGAAAGGCTCTATTAATAGAGTTGAATCAAAAGATAGAAGGATAAGAACGGGCAAGAGCCCAAAAAAAGGGAAGGATTAGAATGGGCAAGAGCCCAAACGAAGCAGGACTCTCTGGGGAAAGGCTGCGGTTGAGCAGGAACACAAAACTGAAACACGACCTGGACCAGGGCGTCAATTCAAAAATTGACGACCTTCCAGAGGGCGTCTTTTAAAAACACGACTTATATCAGGGCGTTAATTCAAAAATCAAATTTTAAAATTTATTTGAAAATTGTGAAACACGTCTGAGTCAAAGGCGTGTTTAAAAACGCGCCCTACCTAAGGACGTTAATTCAAAATATTTAAAATAGGGCTATTTTTCATTTCTCAATATTATTTTCTTATTTTTTAGGTGGAGGTGCATCTCATCGCCCTGATTCCAACGACTATTTTTACGAATTTTTCTGACACCCGGAAGGCCACCAAATCACCTCTGGAAGAGAGTGAAAAATAATATTAAAAATCAATTTGAAAAAGTGACGACCGTGTGTAAGGCGTGAATTCAATTTTCGATTTTTTTATTTTTTTCAAATTCAAAATAACGTCTATGGTTAAGTCGTTAATTCCTAAAAAATTCTGAAAAATTCCCTGAAAAATTCAAAAAAATAGGAATTTCAAAGAATGGACGCCCTCCACTATAGTCGTTAATTTTTTAAGAAACGCCCATGTATAAGTCGTTATTTAAAAGACGCCCCACGTCAAGTCGTTATTTCTGACAAATTCATAAAAATAGAGAAAAATATCCAGAAAAATTATAAAAATTCAGAAAATCCTGAAAAATAGGGGAAAATAGGAGAAGAGAGGAAAAATGGAGAAATCTAAGAAAACTGAGAAAAACCACTCAAACAGAGCTGATTTGAGGGTCAAATTGGGGCATTACAGGGCAATATGAGATGTACTCACAGTAACGTCAATTTTGGCGTGTCTACAGCTGCCCCGCCTTGGCGTCTGCTTTGCAAGGGAGCGTAGCAAACTGAAAAGTAGATGCCAAGGTGTGATGAGACACGTAATCAACATCACTTGATGAGAATCAAATCAAAAGCACGAGATGAAGTAATCTCGGAAAATTCATCGAAATCAACAATGTTTGGATAAAATGGGGAGATGTGCACGCGGTGCACGAAGGAGATAAAAAAATGATCAACTTCCAGCGCGGTGGAAGTACCCCAGGTCACAAACCTGTAGATTTCACCATTGGGGAGCGGTTACTAGCCATGTGGACGTGCTGCAGCCAAGGTGGATCAAAGGAAATAAGATGATAGAAATCCAAACAAGGAGCTTCCGGAAAACAACCCAAAACAGCGACAAAACGCACTGAAGACACAATTCGGCATGGAATATCTTATATTTGGAAAGATTAAGATCAATTCAACCCTCAAAAGAAGCTTATCAGAATGATTTTTCAGCAATTGATTCAAAGTCCTACATGAATGCATGCTGGGCTAAAAAGGAAAAATAAAACAAATGAAAATATAATATAATCAAGGATAATATTGTTAAACTGTCAAGACTGAGTCAAGAAACCGATTCTGCGAGCTGATACTAAGCCGAAGCCCGTTTATCCACGCACCAACTCGTAAAAAGGGAACCATCGTCCCCAGCCTTGGACGGCTCAACGGCCTATCCGTGTGACTAAGACTTCTCTGGAATCATCATTATTTTTGATGAAGGGGAACTCAAATCCCAGATTTACCAAAGCCACAAGGTCCTTGATATAATCTAGTAACATATGTAACATATAGTAGAATGCATACAGGGAGAGATGGTGGAGCAATAAGTATGGGAGAACAAAGAACTGAGGTACAAGCACCGTGGGGCTTTGATGATGATGCCCAATCGGCGGGACCAAGAGCTTCTTATCCTGCGCTCAAAAATTCATTAGCCAAGATATAAAAGATAACAAGCAATGAATAAGGCATTTAAGCATAGCAAGCATAGCATGTATATGGCATGAATAGCACGAATTAAATCATGGCATTGCAAATCGTCATTGTTTGTTGTTGTTTCATCATGAGGAAGTCAACTTGGCTAATCAAGATTTGGAGTTGAATGATCAAAATGATATTATGCCCAGTGGCAGAATTGACCAAGAGAAATCAGCAGGAGTTGATTGAAAGATCTGGAGATGAATAATCAGGATGATAATCAGGAGATATAACCAAAAAAGATATGAGGAGATGATAATCAAAAATGATGCCCAGGGTGGCATGTCATGAGAATATCGGGAAGAATCAATAGATTGATAGCAATGAGTGGAGATAGGACTCATCCCGTGTTCTTGGTCCTTGCAAAGTTGTTCCTGCAAAAGCACCATCAGACAATACAATGCAATTTTTTTTGGATTTTGAAACATGCAAATTTTTATGAGTTTTGAAAAAGATATTCTAATTTTTGTGAATTTTATCAATATGCAAAATTTTGTGGTTTTTTTTTTAGGAAAAGATATTCAAATTTTTATGAAGTTTTGAGAAAGAAATATTCAATTTTTTTTGTTTGATTTTGGTTAGACATTGCTAAAGCAGCATCAAAGGGTGTCTTAAACCACTGGCTAGGGGCCCTCGTTCCTTCCCCTTTCGCTAAAATTTCCCAAAGCCGGGCGTGCATTGAAGGGTGGCGCCCTATAACCGACCGTCTTTGATCAACGGTGCCCCTACCAAGGCCATACCCGGGAAACATTCGGTCTTAGAGGGAGAAGAGAAGAATAATTGGAGATAAGCTTTATACAGGATGGGAGATATCAAGACTTGAATTCCTTCCAAGATGTTTCCCCTCAAAGAGGTAGTATGTTGTGCCGGGGCTTTGTGCCTTTGATTTTTAGACCCTTGACATGCATACGACCAGGGTTTTCCCTGCGGGGACTTTGCCACTCTTGTCATGTCATAATTCACAATTTTGCTTTTATCGAAATTTTGACTTGATTTTCATAATATCCCTTTTGGCGAGATGTATATCATGAAAACTCATATTGATTTTGGGTCAAGACTGCCCCTATTTGAGACTCCTCTCGTATTGGGGATTACCAAGGTTGGTCATCTCATCCGTCAACCTCTTGCCCCTGCATGCGGCCGAGTAAAGAAGAGAAAAGACTTTCAGGAATACTCATGGCATGGCCAAAGTAGGAACGGTGTTTTATCAAAGGAGCCGGCTAAAAGGGCGCCCTGAAGTGTGTGGAATGCCCAGCTAAGGGTTGCTCTTAACAAGCGGGGAGAGAATATTGAATTCCTAGCACGGGTTTCTTTATAACTAAAGGTGCTGCAAAAAACAAGCCTAAAGACTCTTTTGAGAATGATTTTCATTAAACAAAAGCTTAAGATAAAGGTTTAAAACACCACTCTTAATCTCGTTAAGAAGCACTTCATTTTGAAAATCATGCGTGAAGTAATGAGAAAATGATATCATTAAAATGCATACTTACGCCAATATGTTACCTTGCAACCTTTGTAGAAGCAGCTGTCAGAGGCGAGGTTGATCATCATGGGATAGTCCTCTTTGGCAGTCAAAAGGATTGGAAGCAAAGGATTTTGGGAGTGGCTTAACAAGAATGAGTGGTGCTCAAACCAGACTCAGACGAATAAGGAGAAAAGGAAAGAGAGGAGAGGGCTAGAACTCCCTCACTAAGGCGCGGAGACCCTGATCACATGGAACAGTCTACAAAAGAAGTGAAGAATTAGAAGGATGAGTGAGGACTAAAGCCTCGAAAGCAGTGAGAGAAAGGGCAGATGCCCAAGGTAGTGGATGTGGAAGAAGTTGGGTCAGACCCAGAATTAGGAGGAATTAGAAGAAGAAATTGGTAGATAGAAAGAGGTGGATCCGGAGGGTCCGGAGGCAGTGGAGGAGAATCATGATAGGAGAAATCATCCGGAGGCTCCGGAGGGATGACAAAAGAAGGGACGCGATGCCCTGAGACGAAATAGGGAAAAAGATGATGGAAAAGGAAGAAAAAAATGAAGGATGTGATGTTCAGGAAGATTAGAAAGATGAATCGGAAGAAAGATGGAGGGTCCGGAGGTTCCGGAGGGAGAAAATGCCGAGGGACGCGATGCCCAGGGAGGAGAGAAAAATCCGGAGGTTCCGGAGGAATGAAATCAGGAAGGAGAAGGTGGAAAGGGGCGTCGTGCCCGAGGGAAAAGTCCGGAGGTTCCGGAGGAAGCAAATAAAGAAGGTGGAGAGGGGCGTCGTGCCCAAAGGGAAAGTCCGGAGGTTCCGGAGGAGGAAGGTAGAAAGGGGCGCGATGCCCAAGAGAGAGGAATGAAGGAGGATCAGGAGAAAAATCCGGAGGTTCCGGAGGAATAAGATGGAAAGGGGCGCGTTGCCCGAGGGAAAGGTACGAAAGATCCGGAGACTCCGGAAGAATAAAGTGGAAAGGGGCGTGATGCCCTGGGGGAAAATCCGGAGGTTCCGGAGGAATCAGATGGAAAAGGTGGAAAGGGGCGTCGTGCCCGAGGGGAAAGTCCGGAGGTTCCGGAGGAATAGAATCAGAAAGGACGAGATGCCCAAAGAAGAGGGATAAAATTCCTGGAGGTTCCAGGGAGATAGCAGGAAAGGGGGAGCGATCCCCCAAGGAGAGTGAATTAAAGAAAGATGAAAATGAATAAGGTGAGGAATGCGGAATATCCGGGGGTGCCGGAAGGCGGGGAAGATATGGGTTTGGAAACCCGTGAATCAGGAGGTGCAATTGTATGCAAATGTAATGAAATGGATGCAATGAATAGAATGAATGGATGAAAGAAAAATGCATGGGATGCAAAGAATATGAGGAATATGAAGGGCGAGAGGGCGAGATCCTCCTCTTTCCCTTTGGAGTGGCCCATGAAGAGAATGTGATGGATAAAAACATGGATGGAGTTGAATGGAAGGTGGATAAAACAGTGGAAGGCCCCGTAGCGCCAAGATAACTGCCCCTCCACGGCAGCGAAAACGTATAACCAATTGGCCCAATGAAAGAAGCTTTAACAATAAATGACAACCCCTTTGGAAGGCAAAGATCAACAATGTAAGGGAGTTGGAAAGTTGATACAGGAAGCATTGCCATGCCCATTGATTTGAACGGAATAGGAATTTGCCCTTTGTATGGAAGAATGGGTTTAAGATTTGAAAACTGGAGCGAGGGGTGCCCTGCCCTGCCCTTCGATGGCATCAACGCTTGGCATTCTTCTCTGGCGAACAGCAGCGACTTAGCCTCTTCGACCGTGCTTGGAACAATAATCCGGATTGGCATCCGGTAAATAAATTCTTGCGTCTTGAATAGCACGGCAGCGGCCAAATTCTTCTTTCGCGGCTCTTGATCATCCTTGGCACAAGTACTTATAGTAACGCTCCCCTTCCGAGTAGTAAAGGGAGGTGAGGCAGAGGCGGAAGGCTTCGTGGATGGTGGAGGTATAATGGAAAATGTTGACAAATGGGTGAGTGGAAGCGGAGGTTCAAACACGTCGAGTTTCTCCCTTTGCTCGGAAGTAGTCAGGGTTGGCTCGAGTGCAAAAAGTGGTGGACCCTGCTCAGGATTAACCATGGGTAAAGGTGAAGGGTTATATGGAGGAATAGGGGTGGTTGGCTGAGGTGGCGGTAATGGGAGGTTAATTGGGGAAGGTTCAATGGTGGGTTCGACGGAGGCTAATGGTGTGGAGGTAGATGGCTTAACGGGTGGAGGTTTAATAGTGGAAGGCTTGGGGGAGGCCAGTGTTGCGGAGGTTAATGGTGTAACTGGAGGAGGTGTAATGTATGCGGTGTCAAGGATAAGAGGAGACTTACAATGTGCCAGTGTGGGTGATTGAAGTATTGACCCATCATCGTAACACCAATTAGTCTCATAAATAGGAGTTGGATCAGGGATTGTTTCATCCTGAGCAGGAGGTTTATCAAATGATAGTGGAGGGAGCGGGAAATTAAGGAAACTCGAAAGGGGTGCCTGCGGAGCTTCATCATCGTATATTGCCTCGGATTCTTCAAATGCCGGCTCCTGCTTGCTTGAAATGCCGAAGTCATAATCATCTCTCCTATCTTTCCATTCTCTCTCCATCTTTGTAATCTCGTCCAAAGCGGCATGGAGAGGATTAACCGGAGTAGGAGGAGCGGGCCGCGGGCTCGTAACCCTCTTTAATTGTTCCTCCATCAAAGTGATTTTATCGAGGAGAGTTTGCTGGAGGGGTGTGACCTGAGCAACAGAAGGTTGGCAGGGCTTCGAAGGAGGAGGGGCCGTATAAAAAGGCCGTGGAGGTGGATTAATGGGCCGACCCGTAGAAGAACCCAGATGGGCCGGATTGCAATGAATAAATGGGCCTTGGGGCCGTGAGGGAGGAGGAATAGAAGGAGGCGGGTGATGGGCCACCCGAGTAGAATGAACAGGAGGAGATGGGTAATGGGCTACCCGATCAGGATTGGAAGGAGGAGGTGGGTGATGGGCCACCCGTGTAGAATTGGAGGGAGATGGGTGATGGGCCACCCGAATAGAATTGGAAGGAGGTGGGTGATGGGCCACCCATATAGAATTGGAAGGAGGTGGGTGATGGGCCACCCATATAGAATTGGAAGGAGGGAGAGATGCATGAGATGTACCCTCAACGGCAGCCTTAAGGGCTTGGATCTGTTGAGGGGTAAGATGATCTAATGCATGAATGATTCGGGAGACCTTCTCGTCATTGGGACGAGGCGGTCCGGGAGGAATAGTGGCTCAAAATTGAGGAGGGGAACCATAAGAATGGACATTGCCCATGGGTCGGGCATGACCATAAGAATAAGGACGTGGTCCCTTGAAAGAATGGTGAGAATTATGATGAACATGTTGAAATTGAGGATCATAAGAAGTGCTAGGTTGTGCATCCTCATGAATATTAATTGAATTGAACATGTTGTTTTGTTTATCAAAGTAAGCCATTATGCAATCAAAGTCTAAAATAATATGCAAAGAAGCACACAAGTTGGAATGGTTACCTTGATTTTTGTTTGTTTGAACCTTGGTGAATTAATGAATTTTATGCAAATTGATATGATCCACACAAGGGAGGGCCCTAGTTTTAAATGTTTTAACTCCAATGCCAACTAGGAATACTCTCACACCACGTATAGGCCAACTAACCTCGGGAACTTCAAGGGTACAACCTGCCCGGCGTCCGTGAGGGAATCCACGGGTGCGGGGACTTATGGAGGCTTGGTTTAGGAATTTCCGGTCCAAAGAGACGGAATGCTCAATGGAGGGTCGTTCCTTCACCAAGGGGGTGTGTGGAATCCTAATGAAGAGAGAGGAGGTCTCCCGAACCAAATGCAAAGAATGAATGCAACAGGGTAAATAAGCCAAGCAGCACAATATGATCAATCAATATAGGCATGAATCATGATGAACAAGTCACACACACGGGTTCTGTAAACCCACAGTAAAAACACGCCCTGGAAGGGGGCGCTACTAAACAAGGACACGACGGTGTGACTGTCGTGAATCAACGTGAGGGGCCCAGGGGCAGGGTGAAATACGCCTTAGAGTGAGGCGCTATCAATAAAGGGGCGCCCTGTCCAGCGGGCGTCAAATCCAAGAAAACGCCTTTAAGGGAGGCGCTAATAAAGATAAAGACGCCCTTGCAACGGGCGTGAATTCACCAAGCAAGCAGAAATAATTGGAGACAGATAGCAAACGCCCTGTCAGAAGGCGTTAACTTCAAACAACACGCCCTGGGTTAGGGCGTGAAATCAAAAGGCGCCTCCGATAGAGGCGTTAATTCTCAATCCACGGCCAACAGTAACAACCACTCACAGTCGCAGGTAATCAACAAATATAAGATATAAGCATGCTCATCAAAATTTCAAATAAGTGGAGATTTTAAAGAAAAATCAACAAACTAACAAATCACTTGGGGAAGAGGACAAAACCAATGGAGGGTGCCCGAGGGGCACAAAGGAGGGGTACCGTGGGTACCAATAGGAAAGGGCACGCGAGGGTGCCAAGGGGAAAGGGGTAATCAAATAAAAAATGAAAAGTGTCCCACCGTGATCGCCAATTTGTAGATCCTTTAGAAATCCACTTAATGAAAATTAATTAATATGCAATAATCAATAATGGAGATGAAACATGCACGAGGTGCACAAGGGGAGTGTTGTGATCGCCAGAGACACGAGGCCTCAAAAGATATAACAAATAATAAACATGGAGGGATCGCGAAAAATACCTTTGAAAACGCGGGGATGTGAGTGCTCCTTTCTCTTCTAGATCGGCCGGCCGATGAAGAGAGTTCTTCCTTTGATTACCCTTGCAAGAAAAGACAAACACCCAATAAAGATAGGAATTAGAACATGGTGAGTGTAGCATCAAATCCTAAATAAAAAAAAAACATGAGCATGAAAATATGGTGAAGAACACACCTTAAGGGTGGTTAGCCCTTAAACCCCTATGCAAAGAGGGTGTGGGAGATGAATGATATGAATGTATGAAGATGCAAATACTAAAGGAAGATATGTGCAAGTGTTGCACTGTTGGAAAGACTCAACGCGGTGGAGTTGAAAGAGCATATAAACACATGAACATGCGTGCATGCATATGAATTAATGAAAATAAGCAATAAGGGGGAGATAAAAAATAGAATCTATTGTTTGCTCCTTGGCTTTGATGCTTGATGTGGAGAAAGCCTTCAAAGGATGAAGATTTGATGTGGAAGAAGCCTCCTTAGCTAAGAGCCCCACCTCCCTTCGATTCCCTGCAGAAAGAAGATAAACAAAAGAAAAGGAAAAAAGACAGAAGGAGAAGAAGAAGAAGAAGACAGAACGGAGGAAGAAACAGAAGAGGAAGAAGAAGAAGAAGAAGAAGAAGAAAGAAGAAGAAGAAGAAAATAGAAGAACAAAAACAGAACAAAGAGGAATAACGAAAACAAAAGAAAACGAAGAAGAAGAACAGAAGAAGAAAAAGAAAACAGATCCTCCGAACCAACCCCCTAACAGAGCCGAAAGGCTCTATTAATAGAGTTGAATCAAAAGATAGAAGGATAAGAACGGGCAAGAGCCCAAAAAAAGGGAAGGATTAGAATGGGCAAGAGCCCAAACGAAGCAGGACTCTCTGGGGAAAGGCTGCGGTTGAGCAGGAACACAAAACTGAAACACGACCTGGACCAGGGCGTCAATTCAAAAATTGACGACCTTCCAGAGGGCGTCTTTTAAAAACATGACTTATATCAGGGCGTTAATTCAAAAATCAAATTTTAGAATTTATTTGAAAATTGTGAAACACGTTTGAGTCAAAGGCGTGTTTAAAAACGCGCCCTACCTAAGGACGTTAATTCAAAATATTCAAAATAGGGCTATTTTTCATTTCTCAATATTATTTTCTCATTTTTTAGGTGGAGGTGCATCTCATCGCCCTGATTCCAACGACTATTTTTACGAATTTTTCTGACACCCGGAAGGCCACCAAATCACCTCTGGAAGAGAGTGGAAAATAATATTAAAAAATCAATTTGAAAAAGTGACGACCGTGTGTAAGGCGTGAATTCAATTTTTCATTTTTTTATTCTTTTCAAATTCAAAAATAACGTCCATGGTTAAGTCGTTAATTCTTAAAAAATTCCGAAAAATTCCTAAAAAAATCCATAAAAATAAGAATTTCAAAGAATGGACGCCCTCCACTATAGTCGTTAATTTTTTAAGAAACGCCCATGTATAAGTCGTTATTTAAAAGACGCCCCACGTCAAGTCGTTATTTCTGAGAAATTCATAAAAATAGAGAAAAATACCCAAAAAAACCATAAAAATCCAGAAAAATCTAGAAAAATAGGGGAAAATTGGAAAAGAGAGGAAAAATGGAGAAATCTAAGAAAAGTGAGAAAAATCACTCAAACAGAGCTGATTTGAGGGTCAAATTGGGACATTACAGGGTAATATGAGATGTACTCACAGTAACGTCAATTTTGGCGTGTCTACACTAGGCCCATTTTGGGTTCTCCCCAAGCTTGCCAACCCTTGGAGCCTCATGGTCCCACCTCGGACCCTCTCCAACATCGCCTAGTTGCCTTCGGGCCCTAGTGTGTGCCATACGGGTGAGCTCGCTAGTGTGAGTCCGCTGCTCAAACTTGAATGCTTGCAATATAGGTCATAGGTCGGTGTCACATCATCCCCGCACCCGTGGATTCCCTCACGGACGCTGGGCAGGTTGTACCTTTGAAGTCCCTGGTTTAGTTGGCCTATGCATGGTGAGAGAGTGTTCCTAGTTGGCACTGGAGAAAACCACATTCGAAACTAGGATCATCCCTTGAGTGATCACACCAATTTGCATAAAATCATTAATTCACCAAGGTTCAAATAAACAAAAATCAACGGTAACCATTCCAACTTGTGTGCTTCTTTACAAATTGTTTTATTTGAACTTTGATTGCATAATGGCTTACCTTGATAAACAAAATAACATGTTTAATCTTGATTATATTAATGAGGATGCACAACCTAGCACATCTTATTCCCCTCAATTTCAACATATTCATCACAACTCTCACCATAATCTTTTAAAGGGACCATGCCCTCACTTTCACGGTGTTGCCCCACCCATGGGCAATATCCAATCTCATGGTCCCTTGCCTCAGTTGCGAGCCATCACTCCTTCGGGGACGTCTCCTCCCGACGATCAGAAGGTCTCCCAGATCATTCACGCCTTAGATCATCTCACCTCTCAGCAAATCCAAGCCCTTCAGGCTGCTGTTGAGGGCGCATCTCATTCATCTCATCCTCCTTTTACTCCTATTCGGGTGGCCCATCACCCGTCTCCTTCATCCACACATACTCCTATTCGGGTGGCCCATCACCCGCCTCTTTCTATTCCTCCCTATTCACGGCCCCAAGGCCCATCTGTTCCTTCCAACCTGGCCCGGTCGGGTCCTCATTTGGGTCAGCTCGTCACGCCCCCTCCACGGCCTTTTTATGCGGCCCCTTTTTCAAGGCCCTGCCAACTCTCTATTACTCAGGTCACACCCCTCCAACAAACGCTTCTCGACAAAGTCACTTCGTTGGAGGAACAATTAAAGAGGGTTACGAGCCCACGGCCCGCTCCTTCTACTCCATTCAATCCCCTCCACGCCGCTCTGAATGACATCACAAAGATGGAGAAAGCTTGGAAGGATAGGAGAGACGACTACGACATCGACAGTGCGAGCAAGCAAGAGCTGGCGGGTTTCAACGTTCAAGTGGACGCCGTCCATCCTCCACCCATTCACCCAATTCACGTATATGGCCCTCCACCTCCACATACACAATACCATTACATTCCACCACCCACATACACGCCTTCACTACGGTGTCCACTTGAACCTGCTAACGAAGAACCGACGATTGAAGAATTTGAGGCGGCATACGACGAAGCTCTGCAAGCACCCCTTCCGAGTTTCCTACGCTTTCCTCTCCCGTCGCTACAACTTGATGAACCCCTTGCTCAGGAAGAAGCCACCATCCCCAATCCAACCCCCATTTCTAAGACTTACTGGTGTTACTATGATGGGTCGATACTTCGATCACCCACACCAACACATCGTGAGACACCTTCTATCCCTAACACCATTCGCCACATGCGGCGTTTCCTCCACACTAAACCCCCTTCTTTTATACCTCTCACTATGCCATCAACCTTCATAACACCAGCCTCCGTCGAGCCTTCCACCAAACTTCCGTCAACTCCACCATCAACCTCCACAACACCGGCCTCCAGCAAACCCACCACCGAACCTTCCTCAATTAACCTCCCATTACCGCCACCTCGGCCCTCCATTATACCTATAACCCGTAACCTAGCCACCTCTATTCCACCACTTAACCCTCCATCTTCACCCATGGCTAATCCTGAGCAGGATCCATCCCTTTTTGCACTCGAGCCAACCCCGACTGCTTCCGAGCAAAAGGGGAAGCTCGACGTGTTTGAACCTTCGCTTCCACTCACCCTTTCTCCAACACCTTCCATTATACCCCCACCATCCATGGAACCTTCTGCCTCTGCTTCACCCCCCTTTACTACTCAAAACGGGCGTCCTTCTGTAAGTACTTGTGCCGGAGATGATCAAGAATCGGGAAAGAAAGATGTGGCCGTGGCCGTGCTGTTCAAGATGCAAGAATTTATTTGCCCGATGCCAATCCGGGTTATTATGCCAAGCATGGTCGAAGAGACTAAGTCCCCGCCACTGCTCGCCAAGAGAGAATGTCAAACCTTGGTGCTGTGTAAGGGCCGGACAGGGCACCTCTTGTTCCAACTTTCAAATCTTGAACCTTTTCTTCCATACAAGGGGCAAATGACCATTTTTTTCAACACTCCCTATACGCCACAACCCCTGGGCAACACGATGCTTCCTATCCCAATTCTTCAACTCTCTTACACCATTACTTTTCACTCTTCAAGGGAGTTGTCATTTACTATTGAAGCTTCATCATGGGCTCTTGCTTTATCCATTGGGCCGATTGGCTATACACTTTCACTGCCATGGAGAGGCAGTTATCTTGGTGCTAAGGGGCCTTCTACTATTTTATCCACCTTCTATTCAACACCATCCACATTCTCGTCTATCACCGATTCTTCATGGGCCACTCCGGGGGTAAGGAGGAGGATCTCATCCTCTCGCACTTCATGTTCTTCATATTATTTGCATCTCATGCATTCTGTTGCATCCATGCATTCATCGCGTCCATTCTATTGCATCCACATGCACTTCTTTCTTCCCGGGTTTCCAAACTCGTGTCTTACCCGCCTTCTAGAACCTCCGGATCCCCCACATTTCCTATATCTTCCGCCTCTATCTCCATGTCCCCTTACACTTCCCGGGCATTGTGCCCCCTCCAATCTTTCCTCAGGGCATCGCGCCCCTTTCCAACCATTGCATCCGGACTCCCCGAATTTCTCTCCCACCCTCCCTGGGCATCACGTCCCATGGTATCTTCCTCCTCCGGAACCTCCGGATCTCGCTCTTTGGGCATCGCGCCCCTACACACCCTCAAGTCCGGATCTTCTAGGCTTCTTACTGATTCTCCATGGGCATCGTGCCCCTTTCCATCTTCTTCCTCCGTAACCTCCGGACTTTCTCCCAAGGCATCGCGCCCTTTTCTATCTTCTTCCCCCGAAACCTCCAGATCCTTCACCCCTCTCTCAATCCCTTGGGCATGACGCCCCTTTCCATTTTCTACCCCCGGAACTTCCGGACCTTCCATCTTTCCTCCAATTCATCCCTTTGCTTCTCCGGGACATCATGTCCTTCATTCTTTTCTTCCTTTTCTATCATCGTTTTCCATTCCGAGGGCACCGCATCCCTCGATATTTCCCTCCGGAACCTCCGGACCCTCTTGACCCTTTTCATCCACTCTTCTCTGGGCATCGCGACCCTCGGCATCTTCTTCCTCCGGAACCTCCGGACCCTCCATCTTTCCTCCGTTTCATCTTCCTACTCCTCCGGGATATCACGTCCTTTGTCCTCTTCTTCCTTTTTCATCATCTTTTTCCCTATTTCTTCCCAGGGCCCCGTGTCCCTCAATATTTTATCCCTCCTGAGCCTCCGGATTCTTCTTCAACTCATGATTCTCCTCCTCTGTCTCCAGACCCTCCGGATCCGCCTCTTTCCATCTATCAAATTCCTCCTAATCACGGGTCCGATCCAGCTTCTTCCACATCCACTGCCTTGAGCATCTGCCCTTTCTCCCACTGCTTTCGAGGCTTTAGTCCTCACTCCTCCTCCTAATTCTCCTCTCCTTCTGTAGACCCTTCCATGTGATCAGGGTCTCCGCGCCTTAGCAAGGGAGTTCTAGCCCTTGCCTCTCTTCCCTTTTCTCCTTATTCGTCTGAGTCTGGTCTTGGCATCACTCGTTCTTGTTAAGCCACTTTCAATCCTTTGCTTCCAATCCTTTTGACTACGAAAGAGGACTACCCCACGATGATCAACCTCGCCTCTGACAGCTGCTCCTACAAAGGTTGCAAGGTAACATATTGGCGTAAGTACGCATTTATGATATCATTACCTTATTGCTTCACGCGTGATTTTTAAAATGAAGTGCTTCTTAACAAAGATTAAAAGAGGTGTTTTATCTTAGGCTTTTGTTTAATTAAATTATTCGAAATTAGGCTTGCTTCTGCAGCACCTTTGGTTAATAAAAATCCCGCGCTGAATTCAACGTTCTCTCCCCGCTTGTTAAGAGCAACCCTTAGCTGGGCATCGCACACACTTCACGACGTCCTTAGCCGGCTCCTTTGATAAAACACCGTTGCTACTTTGGCCATGCCATGAGTATATCTGAAAGTCTTTTCTCTTCTCTACTCGGCCAAGTGCAGGGACAAGAGGTTGACGGATGAGATAACCAACTTCAGTAATCCCCAATATGAGAGGAGTCTCAAATAGGGGCAGTCTTGACCCAAAATCAATATGAATTTCATTATACATCTCGCCAAAAGGGCTATTATGAAAATTAAGTCAAAATTTCGATAAATGTAAAAGTATGAATTATGGCATGTCAAGAGAGGCAAAGTCCCCGCAGGGAAAACCCTGGTCATATGCATGTCAAGGGTCTAAAAATCAAAGGCACAAAGTCCTGGCGCAATAGACTACCTCTTTGAGGGGAAAAACCTTGGAAGGAATTCAAGTCCCGACATCTCCCATCCTGCATAAAGCTTATCTCCAATTATTCTTCTCTCCTCCCTCCAAGACCGAATGTTTCTCGGGTATGGCCTTGGTAGGGGCATCGTTATACAAGGGTAGCCGGTCGTAGGGCGCCACCTTTAAATGCACGCTCGGCTTTGGGCAGTTTTTAGCGAAAGGGGAAGGAACAAGGACCCTTAGCCAGTGGTTTAAAAACACCCTTTGATGCTGCATTAACAAAGCCTAAACAAAAAAAAAATTGAATATTTCTCAAAATCTAAAAAAAATTGAATATTTCCTACACCAAAATAGAAAAAATTGAATATTTCTCAAAATCCAAAATATTGAATATTTTTTTTTAAAAAAATTCAAATATTATCTAAAATCCATAAAAATTTGAATATCTTTTTTTTAAAAAAACCCATAAAAATATGCATATTTCAAAATCCAAAAAAAATTGCATTATATTTTCTGATGGTATTTTTACAGGAACAATAATTTTGTAAGGACCAAGAGCACGGGATGAGTCCTCTCCATTCACCGTTATCAATCTCTTGATTCTTCCCAATATCATCATGATTCATCACTATAAACACTCCTGATTACCATCTCTCTATACTGGGCATTAACTGATCGTTCATCTCCAAATCTTTTAATAAAATCCTGCTGATTTCACTTGATCACTTTGCCACTAGGCATTACTTGATCCTGATCATCCAATCTCAATCTCACATGCCAAGATTATCATCCTCATGGCAAACAACAAACAATGATGCTTTACAATGATATGATTTAACTCATGATATTCATGCTAAACATGCTTCGCCTTACTAATACATGCTTGAATGCTATCCACACCAAGCTTTGAGTGCTTTGATGTCTATGATTGCTTATTGATGCTTTGATTCATGCTATTCTTGCTATGCTTAAATGCCTTATTCATTGCTTGTTATCTTTCATATCTTGGCTAATGAACTTTTGAGCGCAGGAAGAAGCCCTTGGTCCCACCAACTGGGCATTATCATCCAAGTCCCACGGTGTTTGCACCTCTTCTCAGTTCCCTCATGCTCATTGCTATCACCATCTTCCTATATGCATTCTTACTATATGTTACATACGCTATTAGATTATATCAAGGACCTTGTGGCTTTGGTAAATCTGAAATTTGAGTTCCCCTCCATCAAAAACAATGATGATTCCAGAGGAGTCTTAGTCATACGGATAGGCCGTTGAGACGTCCGAGACTAGGGACGATGGTTCCCTTTTACGAGTTGGTGCGTGGATAAACGGGCTTCGGCTTAGTATCAGCTCGCGAAATTAGTTTCTTGACCCAATCTAGGTAGCTTAACAATATTATCATTGATTATCTTATATTTTCATTTGTTTTACTTTTTCTTTTAAACCCAACATGCATTCATATAGGACTTTGAATCAATATTGAAAATCATTCTGATAAGTTGATTTGGAGAGTCAAATTGATCTTAATCTTTACAGATATGAGATATTCATTGCTGAATGGAATCCTCAGTTCATTTTGTCGCTGTTTTGGGTCATTTCCTCGAAAGCTCCTTGTTTGGATTTCTATCATCTTATTTCAATCTTTTCCCTTGATCCACCTTGGCTACAGCACGTCCACATTGGCTGGTAATAGCTCCCCAATGGTGAAACCTACAGGTTTATGACCTGGGGTACTTCCACCGCGCTGGAAGTTGATCATTCTCCTTCGTGCCCGCGTGCACACTCCCTCTTTTATCCAAACATCGTTGATTTCATTGAATTTCCCGAGATTGCTTCATCTCGAGCTTTTGATTTAATTCTCATCAAGTGATGTTGATCGCGTGTCTCATCACACCTTGGCATCTACTTTTCAGTTCGCTCTGCTCTCTTGCAAAGTAGACGCCAAGGCGGGGTAGCTGTAGACACGCCAAAATTGACGTTACTGTGAGTGCATCTCATATTGCCTTGTAATACCCCAATTTGACCCTCAAATTAACCTTATTTGAGTGATTTTTCTCACTTTTCTTGGATTTCTCCCTTTTTTTCTCCCTTTTTTATTTTTCCCTATTTTTCTTGATTTTCTGAGTATTTTTCTCTATTTTTATGAATTTTTAGAATTAACGACTTGACGTGGGGCGTCTTTTAAATAACGGCTTAGCCTTGGGCGTTTCTTAAAAAATTGACGCCACTTCCATTAGGCGTCAATTCCTTCCATTTTCCTATTTTTCTGGGAATTTTTCAGATTTTTTATGAATTAACGACTTAACAAGGGACGTTATTTTGATTTGTAATAAAATAAAAATTAAAAAAAATGGAAATAACGACATTTGAGAAGGCGTCAATTTCAAATTGATTTTTTTTAACCCTCTTCCAGAGGTGATTTGGTGGCCTTCCGAGTGTCAGAAAAATACGAAAAAATAGTAATTGGAATCAGCACAATGAGATGCACATCCACCTAAAAAATGGGAAAATAATATTGAGAAATGAAAAATGGCCCTGTTTTGAATATTTTGAAATAACGACCTTGAATCGGACGTCAATTAAATTGATGCCCGAATCCACGGTCGTCCATTCTTTTTGGCTGTTTATCATCTTGATTAACGCCCCTGTGCAAGGCGTCTTTTTCAATTAACGCCCCTGTGTCGGTCGTCATTTTCATTGCTATATTTTGAGAGTCTGGATCCGATCGAAATTCGTGTTTAATTATAAATAACGCCCCTATGCAAGTCGTCAATTCTGAAATTGACGTTTCCTCCGCGGGCGTCATTTTAAGAAACGACCGTCTCCAAGGCGTCATTTCTTGATCAATTCCGATTTTTCCCAGAACCTCCTTCTTTCCTCGTTTTGAGCTCCTTTTAACTTCGGAATGGCTTTCCATGACAGGAGGGACTCTTTCCAATGTTTATCTCTTGCTAAAACTAAGTTATCCCAATTGTTCTTGGAATTAAAACTCCAATTCACCCTATAAATAGAGACCTGCGGCTCTGTCGAAGGGAGGAGATTTTCTTATTTTTTACAGGAGAGGTGCTACTGCTGCTGCTTCTTGGCTCTAGGAGAAGCCTCCTACACGTTCTAAATCTTCATCATTGAATAGGCTTCCTCCCGATTGCATATCAAGGCCAAAGGGGAAAAACTGCCCAGGCTCTTTTTACCTCATTTCTCTGTTTCTCTGTTCTCTATTTTCTTTTTCTTTTATCTACATTAATCGCATGCATTCATCTTAGTCATTGTTCTATTATCAAGCTTCTTTTTCAATCACATTGAGACTCCCACAGTGCAACACTTGCACACTTATTATTCATATCATTCATCATATGTTTTTATCCCACCCTTTGCATAGGGGTTTTAAAGGGTAACACCCAACAAGGTGTGTTCTTATACATGATCTTCATGCTCATCCTTATTATGAATTTGATGCTACACTCACCTTGGTTCTAATCCATATTCTTTTATTGGTGTTTGTTAATTTTGCAAGGGTAATCAACAAAGAGAAACTCTCTTCATCGGCCGGCTGATCGGAAGAGAAAGGAGCACTCACAATCTCCCCGCATTTGAGGTATTTATATTCGCGATCCCTCCCTTTTATTATTGTTTATATCCTTTGAGGCCCTCGCGTCTCTGGCGAACAGACTTCCCTTTAGCACCACGTGCATGCTTTAATATCTTTTAATTCTTTTATTTATTTATAATTGTTCTAAGTGGATTTCTTAGAATCTACAATCAAGTCCTATAAGTAAGAGAGTACTCTAAATTCGTTCTTCATACATCAACCCTCTTTCAAACCTTGACAACCTTCTCAATCTTCCTCAAAACATCATGAAGAGAGCCTTGGAAGGGAGCTCAATGGGTGAGGTGGCTTACCAAGGTCCAAAGCTGGCCAGAAAAGAGCGCGGGCTACTACAAAGGTTGACCACAATCCCGGGACATTTGAGCACCAGCCCTATGAGAGAGGTAAGTTAAGGTTGCTTCATTCATTTCAATTTCATATCATTTCCTTCAAAAAGCTTATATGTCCTTCCTCTCTCTTCTCTTCTTCTTTTCTTTATTTCAGCTTCTCCCTGGCCCGAGACGATACTCCACCTTGAAGTGGATGGTTCCTATGATCCGCGAACTACCCATATCCGTGACATCCATCCTTAGGTCTTGGCCCCTTCACTCTCTTCTAGTGCTAGCCAAGAATTACCCCAAGCTTTCTTTGGATTGGCATAGCATTTCAGCCTTGGTAGAGATATGGCACTCTCAGACCCACACTTTCATTTTCCCATCTTTTGAGGCCGCCATCCTACTAGAGGAGGTGGAAACCTACTTGTCCTTGCCTAGGTGCAAGGTGGGCAAGGAGGATTTAGTCTGCCACACCGTTGCCCTTGTGGATCCTACCCCTATTTTAGGAGAGTTTATACCTAGTAGCAAGGACATCCGCACCCTAGTGGGCCCACACCAGATCCATTTACTACCTCTCAGCCAGTGGGTGATAGCACATTGTAAGAATAAGTGTGGGTGGGATGAGGCCATAGCTAAGGCCGCTTCCATTTGCTTGTGCGGGGCCATACTCTTCCCCTCTGTTGACCATGTCTTAGATGTCCCTATCCTTAGCACCATCAGTGGTCTGTGGCAGGGCCTATCCATCTCCCAGGCCATCCTTGCCTACCTATATGAGGGCCTTAGCTCGGCTGCTCTAAAGGGTCCACTATTCGGCTCTATGATTATCCTGGAGTGCTGGGTGGGAGTTAGGATGAAGTTCATGCCTAGGGAAGATGTCGTCTCAGTCAGTCGGATCTTCAGGAGTCATCCATTGTTCTTTATTGGCGCGCGGTTCTTTCAAATTCTCGCAACAGGTGGAGTGTAGGACAGCAGACAAGAAGACTAGGGACGAATGGCACCCCTACATCAACACCTTGCCCGTGGATCGGTTCGTGATGCGCCCGTCTTTCCTCCACGGCACCACACTCGGGCTTCCTAGGAAGCTTGGGCTCGACTTGAGGCTCGTGGGTGACACCGCTTTGGCGATGTACAGCCCGCACCTATGTTTCCTACAGATTGGACTACCCCGGACTACACTTCCAGCACTACCCCATCTTCCCGCACTACAGGCGAGGAGGCTCGGCGCCGAGAAGGACGAGCAGGCAGTCAGCAGCGCACTGATGATGTCAGAGATCAGCATGGTGTGCGTCCTACCTGCGGAGGTGACAGAGCTGCAGGAGGCGTATCAAGCATATGTGAGAGAGCTGAGAGAGATTAGGCCTCGCGGGGATGCTCGGCTGAGGATCGAGTGATTTTCTTGTTTTCATGATGTTGATATAGAGACTCATGTTTGGAAATGTTTGCATTTGAATGAAGAAAATTGATGATCGAATTGATTTGAGTTTGGCCTTTCTTGCAAGTGATTGAATGAGTTTGAAATAGGATCTCGGATGAACACGGACCATAACAAGACCGCTCAATTAGATAAACGGTTATACTCTAACCGCGCAAGAGAGTTGAATGACCAGACCTGGGCCGCGTATCAGATCAACCGTAGGGTTAAGAACAGGGACCTTTGGAGAGTGTAACGGCCTATCAGTGGACCGTGGGCAGAGTAGAACGGTCCATCCTGCACCGTTCTGATTTGTAAACGGTCTAGTAAAGATCGTTGATTCTTGAAGGTGCTAGAAATTGGGAGCAGTTTGAACGAGGCCATGTGAAGGCCGGAACGGTCTGATGTTGACCGTTGGAGGGAATAAAACGGTCGCCAGAGGACCACGCAGGGATGAAAAATGCTGAATCTTGTCTTCAATCTGCCCCTACACACATATAAATAAGGAAACATATCAAATCTATTTTAGGCTTAACTTCTTACTTGTAGCAAGTTAGGAAATGACTAGTTTTTGAATTTTGGTCAAGGAGGTAAGCCTTATTACATAGGCGAATAACACAAAGGAAAAAATGAATGCAATGCATGCTATGAATGCAAATCATAATGATGAAATTATTTTTGTGGCTTTGAAGATATTTGATTTTTTGGGTTTTGAAATATTTGATTTTTTTTTGTATTTTGAAATATTTAATTTTTTTCTATTTTGAAATATTTGATTTTTTAGATTTTGAAATATCTTATTTTTTTAGATTTTAAAATATTTGATTTTTTTGTATTTTTTTTTTGGATTTCAAAATATTTGATTTTTTTAGATTTTAGAGCCAACTCAAACCCGGTGACGGGATACCTTCATATCTCATTAGGGGTTTCCTAAGTACAACGTGCGTTATGGGTGACCGCCCAAGGCCAGGGTCCAATTCTACTCAACAGTGCCTCTACCGAGGCCGTACCCGGGGTACGATTTTATCGAGGAGAGTTTGTTGGAGGGGTGTGACCTGAGCAACAGAAGGTTGGCAGGGCTTCGAAGGAGGAGGGGCCGTATAAAAAGGCCGTGGAGGTGGATTAATGGGCCGACCCGTAGAAGAACCCAGATGGGCCGGATTGCAATGAATAAATGGGCCTTGGGGCCGTGAGGGAGGAGGAATAGAAGGAGGCGGGTGATGGGCCACCCGAGTAGAATGAACAGGAGGAGATGGGTAATGGGCTACCCGATCAGGATTGGAAGGAGGAGGTGGGTGATGGGCCACCCGTGTAGAATTGGAGGGAGATGGGTGATGGGCCACCCGAATAGAATTGGAAGGAGGTGGGTGATGGGCCACCCATATAGAATTGGAAGGAGGTGGGTGATGGGCCACCCATATAGAATTGGAAGGAGGGAGAGATGCATGAGATGTACCCTCAACGGCAGCCTTAAGGGCTTGGATCTGTTGAGGGGTAAGATGATCTAATGCATGAATGATTCGGGAGACCTTCTCGTCATTGGGACGAGGCGGTCCGGGAGGAATAGTGGCTCGAAATTGAGGAGGGGAACCATAAGAATGGACATTGCCCATGGGTCGGGCATGACCATAAGAATAAGGACGTGGTCCCTTGAAAGAATGGTGAGAATTATGATGAACATGTTGAAATTGAGGATCATAAGAAGTGCTAGGTTGTGCATCCTCATGAATATTAATTGAATTGAACATGTTGTTTTGTTTATCAAAGTAAGCCATTATGCAATCAAAGTCCAAAATAATATGCAAAGAAGCACACAAGTTGGAATGGTTACCTTGATTTTTGTTTGTTTGAACCTTGGTGAATTAATGAATTTTATGCAAATTGATATGATCCACACAAGGGAGGGCCCTAGTTTTAAATGTTTTAACTCCAATGCCAACTAGGAACACTCTCACACCACGTATAGGCCAACTAACCTCGAGAACTTCAAGGGTACAACCTGCCCGGCGTCCGTGAGGGAATCCACGGGTGCGGGGACTTATGGAGGCTTGGTTTAGGAATTTCCGGTCCAAAGAGACGGAATGCTCAATGGAGGGTCGTTCCTTCACCAAGGGGGTGTGTGGAATCCTAATGAAGAGAGAGGAGGTCTCCCGAACCAAATGCAAAGAATGAATGCAACAGGGTAAATAAGCCAAACAGCACAATATGATCAATCAATATAGGCATGAATCATGATGAACAAGTCACACACACGGGTTCTGTAAACCCACAGTAAAAACACGCCCTGGAAGGGGGCGCTACTAAACAAGGACACGACGGTGTGACTGTCGTGAATCAACGTGAGGGGCCCAGGGGCAGGGTGAAATACGCCTTAGAGTGAGGCGCTATCAATAAAGGGGCGCCCTGTCCAGCGGGCGTCAAATCCAAGAAAACGCCTTTAAGGGAGGCGCTAATAAAGATAAAGACGCCCTTGCAACGGGCGTGATTCACCAAGCAAGCAGAAATAATTGGAGACAGATAGCAAACGCCCTGTCAGAAGGCGTTAACTTCAAACAACACGCCCTGGGTTAGGGCGTGAAATCAAAAGGCGCCTCCGATAGAGGCGTTAATTCTCAATCCACGGCCAACAGTAACAACCACTCACAGTCGCAGGTAATCAACAAATATAAGATATAAGCATGCTCATCAAAATTTCAAATAAGTGGAGATTTTAAAGAAAAATCAACAAACTAACAAATCACTTGGGGAAGAGGACAAAACCAATGGAGGGTGCCCGAGGGGCACAAAGGAGGGGTACCGTGGGTACTAATAGGAAAGGGCACGCGAGGGTGCCAAGGGGAAAGGGGTAATCAAATAAAAAATGAAAAGTGTCCCACCGTGATCGCCAATTTGTAGATCCTTTAGAAATCCACTTAATGAAAATTAATTAATATGCAATAATCAATAATGGAGATGAAACATGCACGAGGTGCACAAGGGGAGTGTTGTGATCGCCAGAGACACGAGGCCTCAAAAGATATAACAAATAATAAACATGGAGGGATCGCGAAAAATACCTTTGAAAACGCGGGGATGTGAGTGCTCCTTTCTCTTCTAGATCGGCCGGCCGATGAAGAGAGTTCTTCCTTTGATTACCCTTGCAAGAAAAGACAAACACCCAATAAAGATAGGAATTAGAACATGGTGAGTGTAGCATCAAATCCTAAATAAAAAAAAAACATGAGCATGAAAATATGGTGAAGAACACACCTTAAGGGTGGTTAGCCCTTAAACCCCTATGCAAAGAGGGTGTGAGAGATGAATGATATGAATGTATGAAGATGCAAATACTAAAGGAAGATATGTGCAAGTGTTGCACTGTTGGAAAGACTCAACGCGGTGGAGTTGAAAGAGCATATAAACACATGAACATGCGTGCATGCATATGAATTAATGAAAATAAGCAATAAGGGGGAGATAAAAAATAGAATCTATTGTTTGCTCCTTGGCTTTGATGCTTGATGTGGAGAAAGCCTTCAAAGGATGAAGATTTGATGTGGAAGAAGCCTCCTTAGCCAAGAGCCCCACCTTCCTTCGATTCCCTGCAGAAAGAAGATAAACAAAAGAAAAGGAAAAAAGACAGAAGGAGAAGAAGAAGAAGAAGACAGAACGGAGGAAGAAATAGAAGAGGAAGAAGAAGAAGAAGAAGAAGAAAGAAGAAGAAGAAGAAAATAGAAGAACAAAAATAGAACAAAGAGGAATAACGAAAACAAAAGAAAATGAAGAAGAAGAACAGAAGAAGAAAAAGAAAACAGATCCTCCGAACCAACCCCCTAACAGAGCCGAAAGGCTCTATTAATAGAGTTGAATCAAAAGATAGAAGGATAAGAACGGGCAAGAGCCCAAAAAAAGGGAAGGATTAGAATGGGCAAGAGCCCAAACGAAGCAGGACTCTCTGGGGAAAGGCTGCGGTTGAGCAGGAACACAAAATGAAACACGACCTGGACCAGGGCGTCAATTCAAAAATTGACGACCTTCCAGAGGGCGTCTTTTAAAAACACGACTTATATCAGGGCGTTAATTCAAAAATCAAATTTTAGAATTTATTTGAAAATTGTGAAACACGTTGAGTCAAAGGCGTGTTTAAAAACGCGCCCTACCTAAGGACGTTAATTCAAAATATTCAAAATAGGGCTATTTTTCATTTCTCAATATTATTTTCTTATTTTTTAGGTGGAGGTGCATCACATCGCCCTGATTCCAACGACTATTTTTACGAATTTTTCTGACACCCGGAAGGCCACCAAATCACCTCTGGAAGAGAGTGAAAATAATATTAAAAATCAATTTGAAAAAGTGACGACCGTGTGCAAGGCGTGAATTCAATTTCGATTTTTTTATTTTTTTCAAATTCAAAATAACGTCTATGGTTAAGTTGTTAATTCCTAAAAAATTCCGAAAAATTCCCAGAAAAATCAAAAAAATAGGAATTTCAAAGAATTGACGCCTCCACTATAGTCGTTAATTTTTTAAGAAACGCCCATGTATAAGTCGTTATTTAAAAGACGCCCCACGTCAAGTCGTTATTTCTGAGAAATTCATAAAAATAGAGAAAAATATCCAGAAAAACCATAAAAATTCAGAAAAATCCTGAAAAATAGGGGAAAATAGGAGAAGAGAGGAAAAATGGAGAAATCTAAGAAAACTGAGAAAAACCACTCAAACAGAGCTGATTTGAGGGTCAAATTGGGGCATTATAGGGCAATATGAGATGTACTCACAGTAACGTCAATTTTGGCGTGTCTACAGCTGCCCCGCCTTGGCGTCTGCTTTGCAAGGGAGCGTAGCAAACTGAAAAGTAGATGCCAAGGTGTGATGAGACACGCAATCAACATCACTTGATGAGAATCAAATCAAAAGCACGAGATGAAGTAATCTCGGAAAATTCATCGAAATCAACAATGTTTGGATAAAATGGGGAGATGTGCACGCGGTGCACGAAGGAGATAAAAAAATGATCAACTTCCAGCGCGGTGGAAGTACCCCAGGTCACAAACCTGTAGATTTCACCATTGGGGAGCGGTTACTAGCCATGTGGACGTGCTGCAGCCAAGGTGGATCAAAGGAAATAAGATGATAGAAATCCAAACAAGGAGCTTCCGGAAAACAACCCAAAACAGCGACAAAACGCACTGAAGACACAATTCGGCATGGAATATCTTATATTTGGAAAGATTAAGATCAATTCAACCCTCAAAAGAAGCTTATCAGAATGATTTTTCAGCAATTGATTCAAAGTCCTACATGAATGCATGCTGGGCTAAAAAGGAAAAATAAAACAAATGAAAATATAATATAATCAAGGATAATATTGTTAAACTGTCAAGACTGAGTCAAGAAACCGATTCTGCGAGCTGATACTAAGCCGAAGCCCGTTTATCTACGCACCAACTCGTAAAAAGGGAACCATCGTCCCCAGCCTTGGACGGCTCAACGGCCTATCCGTGTGACTAAGACTTCTCTGGAATCATCATTATTTTTGATGAAGGGGAACTCAAATCCCAGATTTACCAAAGCCACAAGGTCCTTGATATAATCTAGTAACATATGTAACATATAGTAGAATGCATACAGGGAGAGATGGTGGAGCAATAAGTATGGGAGAACAGAGAACTGAGGTACAAGCACCGTGGGGCTTTGATGATGATGCCCAATCGGCGGGACCAAGAGCTTCTTATCCTGCGCTCAAAAATTCATTAGCCAAGATATAAAAGATAACAAGCAATGAATAAGCATTTAAGCATAGCAAGCATAGCATGTATATGGCATGAATAGCACGAATTAAATCATGGCATTGCAAATCGTCATTGTTTGTTGTTGTTTCATCATGAGGAAGTCAACTTGGCTAATCAAGATTTGGAGTTGAATGATCAAAATGATATTATGCCCAGTGGCAGAATTGACCAAGAGAAATCAGCAGGAGTTGATTGAAAGATCTGGAGATGAATAATCAGGATGATAATCAGGAGATATAACCAAAAAAGATATGAGGAGATGATAATCAAAAATGATGCCCAGGGTGGCATGTCATGAGAATATCGGGAAGAATCAATAGATTGATAGCAATGAGTGGAGATAGGACTCATCCCGTGTTCTTGGTCCTTGCAAAGTTGTTCCTGCAAAAGCACCATCAGACAATACAATGCAATTTTTTTTGGATTTTGAAACATGCAAATTTTTATGAGTTTTGAAAAAGATATTCTAATTTTTGTGAATTTTATCAATATGCAAATTTTTGTGGTTTTTTTTTTAGGAAAAGATATTCAAATTTTTATGAAGTTTTGAGAAAGAAATATTCAATTTTTTTTGTTTGATTTTGGTTAGACATTGCTAAAGCAGCATCAAAGGGTGTCTTAAACCACTGGCTAGGGGCCCTCGTTCCTTCCCCTTTCGCTAAAATTTCCCAAAGCCGGGCGTGCATTGAAGGGTGGCGCCCTATAACCGACCGTCTTTGATCAACGGTGCCCTACCAAGGCCATACCCGGGAAACATTCGGTCTTAGAGGGAGAAGAGAAGAATAATTGGAGATAAGCTTTATACAGGATGGGAGATATCAAGACTTGAATTCCTTCCAAGATGTTTCCCCTCAAAGAGGTAGTATGTTGTGCCGGGGCTTTGTGCCTTTGATTTTTAGACCCTTGACATGCATACGACTAGGGTTTTCCCTGCGGGGACTTTGCCACTCTTGTCATGCCATAATTCACAATTTTGCTTTTATCGAAATTTTGACTTGATTTTCATAATATCCCTTTTGGCGAGATGTATATCATGAAAACTCATATTGATTTTGGGTCAAGACTGCCCCTATTTGAGACTCCTCTCGTATTGGGGATTACCAAGGTTGGTCATCTCATCCGTCAACCTCTTGCCCCTGCATGCGGCCGAGTAAAGAAGAGAAAAGACTTTCAGGAATACTCATGGCATGGCCAAAGTAGGAACGGTGTTTTATCAAAGGAGCCGGCTAAAAGGGCGCCCTGAAGTGTGTGGAATGCCCAGCTAAGGGTTGCTCTTAACAAGCGGGGAGAGAATATTGAATTCCTAGCACGGGTTTCTTTATAACTAAAGGTGCTGCAAAAAACAAGCCTAAAGACTCTTTTGAGAATGATTTTCATTAAACAAAAGCTTAAGATAAAGGTTTAAAACACCACTCTTAATCTCGTTAAGAAGCACTTCATTTTGAAAATCATGCGTGAAGTAATGAGAAAATGATATCATTAAAATGCATACTTACGCCAATATGTTACCTTGCAACCTTTGTAGAAGCAGCTGTCAGAGGCGAGGTTGATCATCATGGGATAGTCCTCTTTGGCAGTCAAAAGGATTGGAAGCAAAGGATTTTGGGAGTGGCTTAACAAGAATGAGTGGTGCTCAAACCAGACTCAGACGAATAAGGAGAAAAGGAAAGAGAGGAGAGGGCTAGAACTCCCTCACTAAGGCGCGGAGACCCTGATCACATGGAACAGTCTACAAAAGAAGTGAAGAATTAGAAGGATGAGTGAGGACTAAAGCCTCGAAAGCAGTGAGAGAAAGGGCAGATGCCCAAGGTAGTGGATGTGGAAGAAGTTGGGTCAGACCCAGAATTAGGAGGAATTAGAAGAAGAAATTGGTAGATAGAAAGAGGTGGATCCGGAGGGTCCGGAGGCAGTGGAGGAGAATCATGATAGGAGAAATCATCCGGAGGCTCCGGAGGGATGACAAAAGAAGGGACGCGATGCCCTGAGACGAAATAGGGAAAAAGATGATGGAAAAGGAAGAAAAAAATGAAGGATGTGATGTTCAGGAAGATTAGAAAGATGAATCGGAAGAAAGATGGAGGGTCCGGAGGTTCCGGAGGGAGAAAATGCCGAGGGACGCGATGCCCAGGGAGGAGAGAAAAATCCGGAGGTTCCGGAGGAATGAAATCAGGAAGGAGAAGGTGGAAAGGGGCGTCGTGCCCGAGGGAAAAGTCCGGAGGTTCCGGAGGAAGCAAATAAAGAAGGTGGAGAGGGGCGTCGTGCCCAAAGGGAAAGTCCGGAGGTTCCGGAGGAGGAAGGTAGAAAGGGGCGCGATGCCCAAGAGAGAGGAATGAAGGAGGATCAGGAGGAAAATCCGGAGGTTCCGGAGGAATAAGATGGAAAGGGGCGCGTTGCCCGAGGAAAGGTACGAAAGATCCGGAGACTCCGGAAGAATAAAGTGGAAAGGGGCGTGATGCCCTGGGGGAAAATCGGAGGTTCGGAGGAATCAGATGGAAAAGGTGGAAAGGGGCGTCGTGCCCGAGGGGAAAGTCCGGAGGTTCCGGAGGAATAGAATCAGAAAGGACGAGATGCCCAAAGAAGAGGGATAAAATTCCTGGAGGTTCCAGGGAGATAGCAGGAAAGGGGGAGCGATCCCCCAAGGAGAGTGAATTAAAGAAAGATGAAAATGAATAAGGTGAGGAATGCGGAATATCCGGGGGGTGCCGGAAGGCGGGAAGATATGGGTTTGGAAACCCGTGAATCAGGAGGTGCAATTGTATGCAAATGTAATGAAATGGATGCAATGAATAGAATGAATGGATGAAAGAAAAATGCATGGGATGCAAAGAATATGAGGAATATGAAGGGCGAGAGGGCGAGATCCTCCTCTTTCCCTTTGGAGTGGCCCATGAAGAGAATGTGATGGATAAAAACATGGATGGAGTTGAATGGAAGGTGGATAAAACAGTGGAAGGCCCCGTAGCGCCAAGATAACTGCCCCTCCACGGCAGCGAAAACGTATAACCAATTGGCCCAATGAAAGAAGCTTTAACAATAAATGACAACCCCTTTGGAAGGCAAAGATCAACAATGTAAGGGAGTTGGAAAGTTGATACAGGAAGCATTGCCATGCCCATTGATTTGAACGGAATAGGAATTTGCCCTTTGTATGGAAGAATGGGTTTAAGATTTGAAAACTGGAGCGAGGGGTGCCCTGCCCTGCCCTTCGATGGCATCAACGCTTGGCATTCTTCTCTGGCGAACAGCAGCGACTTAGCCTCTTCGACCGTGCTTGGAACAATAATCCGGATTGGCATCCGGTAAATAAATTCTTGCGTCTTGAATAGCACGGCAGCGGCCAAATTCTTCTTTCGCGGCTCTTGATCATCCTTGGCACAAGTACTTATAGTAACGCTCCCCTTCCGAGTAGTAAAGGGAGGTGAGGCAGAGGCGGAAGGCTTCGTGGATGGTGGAGGTATAATGGAAAATGTTGACAAATGGGTGAGTGGAAGCGGAGGTTCAAACACGTCGAGTTTCTCCCTTTGCTCGGAAGTAGTCAGGGTTGGCTCGAGTGCAAAAAGTGGTGGACCCTGCTCAGGATTAACCATGGGTAAAGGTGAAGGGTTATATGGAGGAATAGGGGTGGTTGGCTGAGGTGGCGGTAATGGGAGGTTAATTGGGGAAGGTTCAATGGTGGGTTCGACGGAGGCTAATGGTGTGGAGGTAGATGGCTTAACGGGTGGAGGTTTAATAGTGGAAGGCTTGGGGGAGGCCAGTGTTGCGGAGGTTAATGGTGTAACTGGAGGAGGTGTAATGTATGCGGTGTCAAGGATAAGAGGAGACTTACAATGTGCCAGTGTGGGTGATTGAAGTATTGACCCATCATCGTAACACCAATTAGTCTCATAAATAGGAGTTGGATCAGGGATGGTTTCATCCTGAGCAGGAGGTTTATCAAATGATAGTGGAGGGAGCGGGAAATTAAGGAAACTCGAAAGGGGTGCCTGCGGAGCTTCATCATCGTATATTGCCTCGGATTCTTCAAATGCCGGCTCCTGCTTGCTTGAAATGCCGAAGTCATAATCATCTCTCCTATCTTTCCATTCTCTCTCCATCTTTGTAATCTCGTCCAAAGCGGCATGGAGAGGATTAACCGGAGTAGGAGGAGCGGGCCGCGGGCTCGTAACCCTCTTTAATTGTTCCTCCATCAAAGTGATTTTATCGAGGAGAGTTTGCTGGAGGGGTGTGACCTGAGCAACAGAAGGTTGGCAGGGCTTCGAAGGAGGAGGGGCCGTATAAAAAGGCCGTGGAGGTGGATTAATGGGCCGACCCGTAGAAGAACCCAGATGGGCCGGATTGCAATGAATAAATGGGCCTTGGGGCCGTGAGGGAGGAGGAATAGAAGGAGGCGGGTGATGGGCCACCCGAGTAGAATGAACAGGAGGAGATGGGTAATGGGCTACCCGATCAGGATTGGAAGGAGGAGGTGGGTGATGGGCCACCCGTGTAGAATTGGAGGGAGATGGGTGATGGGCCACCCGAATAGAATTGGAAGGAGGTGGGTGATGGGCCACCCATATAGAATTGGAAGGAGGTGGGTGATGGGCCACCCATATAGAATTGGAAGGAGGGAGAGATGCATGAGATGTACCCTCAACGGCAGCCTTAAGGGCTTGGATCTGTTGAGGGGTAAGATGATCTAATGCATGAATGATTCGGGAGACCTTCTCGTCATTGGGACGAGGCGGTCCGGGAGGAATAGTGGCTCGAAATTGAGGAGGGGAACCATAAGAATGGACATTGCCCATGGGTCGGGCATGACCATAAGAATAAGGACGTGGTCCCTTGAAAGAATGGTGAGAATTATGATGAACATGTTGAAATTGAGGATCATAAGAAGTGCTAGGTTGTGCATCCTCATGAATATTAATTGAATTGAACATGTTGTTTTGTTTATCAAAGTAAGCCATTATGCAATCAAAGTCTAAAATAATATGCAAAGAAGCACACAAGTTGGAATGGTTACCTTGATTTTTGTTTGTTTGAACCTTGGTGAATTAATGAATTTTATGCAAATTGATATGATCCACACAAGGGAGGGCCCTAGTTTTAAATGTTTTAACTCCAATGCCAACTAGGAATACTCTCACACCACGTATAGGCCAACTAACCTCGGGAACTTCAAGGGTACAACCTGCCCGGCGTCCGTGAGGGAATCCACGGGTGCGGGGACTTATGGAGGCTTGGTTTAGGAATTTCCGGTCCAAAGAGACGGAATGCTCAATGAGGGTCGTTCCTTCACCAAGGGGGTGTGTGGAATCCTAATGAAGAGAGAGGAGGTCTCCCGAACCAAATGCAAAGAATGAATGCAACAGGGTAAATAAGCCAAGCAGCACAATATGATCAATCAATATAGGCATGAATCATGATGAACAAGTCACACACACGGGTTCTGTAAACCCACAGTAAAAACACGCCCTGGAAGGGGGCGCTACTAAACAAGGACACGACGGTGTGACTGTCGTGAATCAACGTGAGGGGCCCAGGGGCAGGGTGAAATACGCCTTAGAGTGAGGCGCTATCAATAAAGGGGCGCCCTGTCCAGCGGGCGTCAAATCCAAGAAAACGCCTTTAAGGGAGGCGCTAATAAAGATAAAGACGCCCTTGCAACGGGCGTGAATTCACCAAGCAAGCAGAAATAATTGGAGACAGATAGCAAACGCCCTGTCAGAAGGCGTTAACTTCAAACAACACGCCCTGGGTTAGGGCGTGAAATCAAAAGGCGCCTCCGATAGAGGCGTTAATTCTCAATCCACGGCCAACAGTAACAACCACTCACAGTCGCAGGTAATCAACAAATATAAGATATAAGCATGCTCATCAAAATTTCAAATAAGTGGAGATTTTAAAGAAAAATCAACAAACTAACAAATCACTTGGGGAAGAGGACAAAACCAATGGAGGGTGCCCGAGGGGCACAAAGGAGGGGTACCGTGGGTACCAATAGGAAAGGGCACGCGAGGGTGCCAAGGGGAAAGGGGTAATCAAATAAAAAATGAAAAGTGTCCCACCGTGATCGCCAATTTGTAGATCCTTTAGAAATCCACTTAATGAAAATTAATTAATATGCAATAATCAATAATGGAGATGAAACATGCACGAGGTGCACAAGGGGAGTGTTGTGATCGCCAGAGACACGAGGCCTCAAAAGATATAACAAATAATAAACATGGAGGGATCGCGAAAAATACCTTTGAAAACGCGGGGATGTGAGTGCTCCTTTCTCTTCTAGATCGGCCGGCCGATGAAGAGAGTTCTTCCTTTGATTACTCTTGCAAGAAAAGACAAACACCCAATAAAGATAGGAATTAGAACATGGTGAGTGTAGCATCAAATCCTAAATAAAAAAAAAACATGAGCATGAAAATATGGTGAAGAACACACCTTAAGGGTGGTTAGCCCTTAAACCCCTATGCAAAGAGGGTGTGGGAGATGAATGATATGAATGTATGAAGATGCAAATACTAAAGGAAGATATGTGCAAGTGTTGCACTGTTGGAAAGACTCAACGCGGTGGAGTTGAAAGAGCATATAAACACATGAACATGCGTGCATGCATATGAATTAATGAAAATAAGCAATAAGGGGGAGATAAAAAATAGAATCTATTGTTTGCTCCTTGGCTTTGATGCTTGATGTGGAGAAAGCCTTCAAAGGATGAAGATTTGATGTGGAAGAAGCCTCCTTAGCCAAGAGCCCCACCTCCCTTCGATTCCCTGCAGAAAGAAGATAAACAAAAGAAAAGGAAAAAAGACAGAAGGAGAAGAAGAAGAAGAAGACAGAACGGAGGAAGAAACAGAAGAGGAAGAAGAAGAAGAAGAAGAAGAAGAAGAAAGAAGAAGAAGAAGAAAATAGAAGAACAAAAACAGAACAAAGAGGAATAACGAAAACAAAAGAAAACGAAGAAGAAGAACAGAAGAAGAAAAAGAAAACAGATCCTCCGAACCAACCCCCTAACAGAGCCGAAAGGCTCTATTAATAGAGTTGAATCAAAAGATAGAAGGATAAGAACGGGCAAGAGCCCAAAAAAAGGGAAGGATTAGAATGGGCAAGAGCCCAAACGAAGCAGGACTCTCTGGGGAAAGGCTGCGGTTGAGCAGGAACACAAAACTGAAACACGACCTGGACCAGGGCGTCAATTCAAAAATTGACGACCTTCCAGAGGGCGTCTTTTAAAAACACGACTTATATCAGGGCGTTAATTCAAAAATCAAATTTTAGAATTTATTTCGAAAATTGTGAAACACGTCTGAGTCAAAGGCGTGTTTAAAAACGCGCCCTACCTAAGGACGTTAATTCAAAATATTTAAAATAGGGCTATTTTTCATTTCTCAATATTATTTTCTCATTTTTTAGGTGGAGGTGCATCTCATCGCCCTGATTCCAACGACTATTTTTACGAATTTTTCTGACACCCGGAAGGCCACCAAATCACCTCTGGAAGAGAGTGGAAAATAATATTAAAAAATAATTTGAAAAAGTGACGACCGTGTGTAAGGCGTGAATTCAATTTTTCATTTTTTTATTCTTTTCAAATTCAAAAATAACGTCCATGGTTAAGTCGTTAATTCCTAAAAAATTCTGAAAAAATCCCAAAAAAATCCATAAAAATAAGAATTTCAAAGAATGGACGCCCTCCACTATAGTCGTTAATTTTTTAAGAAACGCCCATGTATAAGTCGTTATTTAAAAGACGCCCCACGTCAAGTCGTTATTTCTGAGAAATTCATAAAATAGAGAAAAATACCCAGAAAAACCATAAAAATCCAGAAAAATCTAGAAAATAGGGGAAAATAGGAAAGAGAGGAAAAATGGAGAAATCTAAGAAAAGTGAGAAAAATCACTCAAACAGAGCTGATTTGAGGGTCAAATTGGGGCATTACAGGGTAATATGAGATGTACTCACAGTAACGTCAATTTTGGCGTGTCTACACTAGGCCCATTTTGGGTTCTCCCCAAGCTTGCCAACCCTTGGAGCCTCATGGTCCCACCTCGGACCCTCTCCAACATCGCCTAGTTGCCTTCGGGCCCTAGTGTGTGCCATACGGGTGAGCTCGCTAGTGTGAGTCCGCTGCTCAAACTTGAATGCTTGCAATATAGGTCATAGGTCGGTGTCACATCATCCCCGCACCCGTGGATTCCCTCACGGACGCTGGGCAGGTTGTACCTTTGAAGTCCCTGGTTTAGTTGGCCTATGCATGGTGAGAGAGTGTTCCTAGTTGGCACTGGAGAAAACCACATTCGAAACTAGGATCATCCCTTGAGTGATCACACCAATTTGCATAAAATCATTAATTCACCAAGGTTCAAATAAACAAAAATCAACGGTAACCATTCCAACTTGTGTGCTTCTTTACAAATTGTTTTATTTGAACTTTGATTGCATAATGGCTTACCTTGATAACAAAATAACATGTTTAATCTTGATTATATTAATGAGGATGCACAACCTAGCACATCTTATTCCCCTCAATTTCAACATATTCATCACAACTCTCACCATAATCTTTTAAAGGGACCATGCCCTCACTTTCACGGTGTTGCCCCACCCATGGGCAATATCCAATCTCATGGTCCCTTGCCTCAGTTTGCGAGCCATCACTCCTTCGGGGACGTCTCCTCCCGACGATCAGAAGGTCTCCCAGATCATTCACGCCTTAGATCATCTCACCTCTCAGCAAATCCAAGCCCTTCAGGCTGCTGTTGAGGGCGCATCTCATTCATCTCATCCTCCTTTTACTCCTATTCGGGTGGCCCATCACCCGTCTCCTTCATCCACACATACTCCTATTCGGGTGGCCCATCACCCGCCTCTTTCTATTCCTCCCTATTCACGGCCCCAAGGCCCATCTGTTCCTTCCAACCTGGCCCGGTCGGGTCCTCATTTGGGTCAGCTCGTCACGCCCCCTCCACGGCCTTTTTATGCGGCCCCTTTTTCAAGGCCCTGCCAACTCTCTATTACTCAGGTCACACCCCTCCAACAAACGCTTCTCGACAAAGTCACTTCGTTGGAGGAACAATTAAAGAGGGTTACGAGCCCACGGCCCGCTCCTTCTACTCCATTCAATCCCCTCCACGCCGCTCTGAATGACATCACAAAGATGGAGAAAGCTTGGAAGGATAGGAGAGACGACTACGACATCGACAGTGCGAGCAAGCAAGAGCTGGCGGGTTTCAACGTTCAAGTGGACGCCGTCCATCCTCCACCCATTCACCCAATTCACGTATATGGCCCTCCACCTCCACATACACAATACCATTACATTCCACCACCCACATACACGCCTTCACTACGGTGTCCACTTGAACCTGCTAACGAAGAACCGACGATTGAAGAATTTGAGGCGGCATACGACGAAGCTCTGCAAGCACCCCTTCCGAGTTTCCTACGCTTTCCTCTCCCGTCGCTACAACTTGATGAACCCCTTGCTCAGAAGAAGCCACCATCCCCAATCCAACCCCCATTTCTAAGACTTACTGGTGTTACTATGATGGGTCGATACTTCGATCACCCACACCAACACATCGTGAGACACCTTCTATCCCTAACACCATTCGCCACATGCGGCGTTTCCTCCACACTAAACCCCCTTCTTTTATACCTCTCACTATGCCATCAACCTTCATAACACCAGCCTCCGTCGAGCCTTCCACCAAACTTCCGTCAACTCCACCATCAACCTCCACAACACCGGCCTCCAGCAAACCCACCACCGAACCTTCCTCAATTACCTCCCATTACCGCCACCTCGGCCCTCCATTATACCTATAACCCGTAACCTAGCCACCTCTATTCCACCACTTAACCCTCCATCTTCACCCATGGCTAATCCTGAGCAGGATCCATCCCTTTTTGCACTCGAGCCAACCCCGACTGCTTCCGAGCAAAAGGGGAAGCTCGACGTGTTTGAACCTTCGCTTCCACTCACCCTTTCTCCAACACCTTCCATTATACCCCCACCATCCATGGAACCTTCTGCCTCTGCTTCACCCCCCTTTACTACTCAAACGGGCGTCCTTCTGTAAGTACTTGTGCCGGAGATGATCAAGAATCGGGAAAGAAAGATGTGGCCGTGGCCGTGCTGTTCAAGATGCAAGAATTTATTTGCCCGATGCCAATCCGGGTTATTATGCCAAGCATGGTCGAAGAGACTAAGTCCCCGCCACTGCTCGCCAAGAGAGAATGTCAAACCTTGGTGCTGTGTAAGGGCCGGACAGGGCACCTCTTGTTCCAACTTTCAAATCTTGACCTTTTCTTCCATACAAGGGGCAAATGACCATTTTTTTCAACACTCCCTATACGCCACAACCCCTGGGCAACACGATGCTTCCTATCCCAATTCTTCAACTCTCTTACACCATTACTTTTCACTCTTCAAGGGAGTTGTCATTTACTATTGAAGCTTCATCATGGGCTCTTGCTTTATCCATTGGGCCGATTGGCTATACACTTTCACTGCCATGGAGAGGCAGTTATCTTGGTGCTAAGGGGCCTTCTACTATTTTATCCACCTTCTATTCAACGCCATCCACATTCTCGTCTATCACCGATTCTTCATGGGCCACTCCGGGGGTAAGGAGGAGGATCTCATCCTCTCGCACTTCATGTTCTTCATATTCTTTGCATCTCATGCATTCTGTTGCATCCATGCATTCATCGCGTCCATTCTATTGCATCCACATGCACTTCTTTCTTCCCGGGTTTCCAAACTCGTGTCTTACCCGCCTTCTAGAACCTCCGGATCCCCACATTTCCTATATCTTCCGCCTCTATCTCCATGTCCCCTTACACTTCCCGGGCATTGTGCCCCCTCCAATCTTTCCTCAGGGCATCGCGCCCCTTTCCAACCATTGCATCCGGACTCCCCGAATTTCTCTCCCACCCTCCCTGGGCATCACGTCCCATGGTATCTTCCTCCTCCGGAACCTCCGGATCTCGCTCTTTGGGCATCGCGCCCCTACACACCCTCAAGTCCGGATCTTCTAGGCTTCTTACTGATTCTCCATGGGCATCGTGCCCCTTTCCATCTTCTTCCTCCGTAACCTCCGGACTTTCTCCCAAGGCATCGCGCCCTTTTCTATCTTCTTCCCCCGAAACCTCCAGATCCTTCACCCCTCTCTCAATCCCTTGGGCATGACGCCCCTTTCCATTTTCTACCCCCGGAACTTCCGGACCTTCCATCTTTCCTCCAATTCATCCCTTTGCTTCTCCGGGACATCATGTCCTTCATTCTTTTCTTCCTTTTCTATCATCGTTTTCCATTCCGAGGGCACCGCATCCCTCGATATTTCCTCCGGAACCTCCGGACCCTCTTGACCCTTTTCATCCACTCTTCTCTGGGCATCGCGACCCTCGGCATCTTCTTCCTCCGGAACCTCCGGACCCTCCATCTTTCCTCCGTTTCATCTTCCTACTCCTCCGAGATATCACGTCCTTTGTCCTCTTCTTCCTTTTCATCATCTTTTTCCCTATTTCTTCCCAGGGCCCCGCTGTCCCTCAATATTTTATCCCTCCTGAGCCTCCGGATTCTTCTTCAACTCATGATTCTCCTCCTCTGTCTCCAGACCCTCCGGATCCGCCTCTTTCCATCTATCAAATTCCTCCTAATCACGGGTCCGATCCAGCTTCTTCCACATCCACTGCTTGAGCATCTGCCCTTTCTCCCACTGCTTTCGAGGCTTTAGTCCTCACTCCTCCTCCTAATTCTCCTCTCCTTCTGTAGACCCTTCCATGTGATCAGGGTCTCCGCGCCTTAGCAAGGGAGTTCTAGCCTTGCCTCTCTTCCCTTTTCTCCTTATTCGTCTGAGTCTGGTCTTGGCATCACTCGTTCTTGTTAAGCCACTTTCAATCCTTTGCTTCCAATCCTTTTGACTACGAAAGAGGACTACCCCACGATGATCAACCTCGCCTCTGACAGCTGCTCCTACAAAGGTTGCAAGGTAACATATTGGCGTAAGTACGCATTTATGATATCATTACCTTATTGCTTCACGCGTGATTTTTTAAAATGAAGTGCTTCTTAACAAAGATTAAAAGAGGTGTTTTATCTTAGGCTTTTGTTTAATTAAATTATTCGAAATTAGGCTTGCTTCTGCAGCACCTTTGGTTAATAAAAATCCCGCGCTGAATTCAACGTTCTCTCCCCGCTTGTTAAGAGCAACCCTTAGCTGGGCATCGCACACACTTCACGACGTCCTTAGCCGGCTCCTTTGATAAAACACCGTTGCTACTTTGGCCATGCCATGAGTATATCTGAAAGTCTTTTCTCTTCTCTACTCGGCCAAGTGCAGGGACAAGAGGTTGACGGATGAGATAACCAACTTCAGTAATCCCCAATATGAGAGGAGTCTCAAATAGGGGCAGTCTTGACCCAAAATCAATATGAATTTCATTATACATCTCGCCAAAAGGGCTATTATGAAAATTAAGTCAAAATTTCGATAAATGTAAAAGTATGAATTATGGCATGTCAAGAGAGGCAAAGTCCCCGCAGGGAAAACCCTGGTCATATGCATGTCAAGGGTCTAAAAATCAAAGGCACAAAGTCCTGGCGCAATAGACTACCTCTTTGAGGGGAAAAACCTTGGAAGGAATTCAAGTCCCGACATCTCCCATCCTGCATAAAGCTTATCTCCAATTATTCTTCTCTCCTCCCTCCAAGACCGAATGTTTCTCGGGTATGGCCTTGGTAGGGGCATCGTTATACAAGGGTAGCCGGTCGTAGGGCGCCACCTTTAAATGCACGCTCAGGCTTTGGGCAGTTTTAGCGAAAGGGGAAGGAACAAGGACCCTTAGCCAGTGGTTTAAAAACACCCTTTGATGCTGCATTAACAAAGCCTAAACAAAAAAAAAATTGAATATTTCTCAAAATCTAAAAAAAATTGAATATTTCCTACACCAAAATAGAAAAATTGAATATTTCTCAAAATCCAAAATATTGAATATTTTTTTTTAAAAAAATTCAAATATTATCTAAAATCCATAAAAATTTGAATATCTTTTTTTTAAAAAAACCCATAAAAATATGCATATTTCAAAATCCAAAAAAAATTGCATTATATTTTCTGATGGTATTTTTACAGGAACAATAATTTTGTAAGGACCAAGAGCACGGGATGAGTCCTCTCCATTCACCGTTATCAATCTCTTGATTCTTCCCAATATCATCATGATTCATCACTATAAACACTCCTGATTACCATCTCTCTATACTGGGCATTAACTGATCGTTCATCTCCAAATCTTTTAATAAAATCCTGCTGATTTCACTTGATCACTTTGCCACTAGGCATTACTTGATCCTGATCATCCAATCTCAATCTCACATGCCAAGATTATCATCCTCATGGCAAACAACAAACAATGATGCTTTACAATGATATGATTTAACTCATGATATTCATGCTAAACATGCTTCGCCTTACTAATACATGCTTGAATGCTATCCACACCAAGCTTTGAGTGCTTTGATGTCTATGATTGCTTATTGATGCTTTGATTCATGCTATTCTTGCTATGCTTAAATGCCTTATTCATTGCTTGTTATCTTTCATATCTTGGCTAATGAACTTTTGAGCGCAGGAAGAAGCCCTTGGTCCCACCAACTGGGCATTATCATCCAAGTCCCACGGTGTTTGCACCTCTTCTCAGTTCCCTCATGCTCATTGCTATCACCATCTTCCTATATGCATTCTTACTATATGTTACATACGCTATTAGATTATATCAAGGACCTTGTGGCTTTGGTAAATCTGAAATTTGAGTTCCCCTCCATCAAAAACAATGATGATTCCAGAGGAGTCTTAGTCATACGGATAGGCCGTTGAGACGTCCGAGACTAGGGACGATGGTTCCCTTTTACGAGTTGGTGCGTGGATAAACGGGCTTCGGCTTAGTATCAGCTCGCGAAATTAGTTTCTTGACCCAATCTAGGTAGCTTAACAATATTATCATTGATTATCTTATATTTTCATTTGTTTTACTTTTTCTTTTAAACCCAACATGCATTCATATAGGACTTTGAATCAATATTGAAAATCATTCTGATAAGTTGATTTGGAGAGTCAAATTGATCTTAATCTTTACAGATATGAGATATTCATTGCTGAATGGAATCCTCAGTTCATTTTGTCGCTGTTTTGGGTCATTTCCTCGAAAGCTCCTTGTTTGGATTTCTATCATCTTATTTCAATCTTTTCCCTTGATCCACCTTGGCTACAGCACGTCCACATTGGCTGGTAATAGCTCCCCAATGGTGAAACCTACAGGTTTATGACCTGGGGTACTTCCACCGCGCTGGAAGTTGATCATTCTCCTTCGTGCCCGCGTGCACACTCCCTCTTTTATCCAAACATCGTTGATTTCATTGAATTTCCCGAGATTGCTTCATCTCGAGCTTTTGATTTAATTCTCATCAAGTGATGTTGATCGCGTGTCTCATCACACCTTGGCATCTACTTTTCAGTTCGCTCTGCTCTCTTGCAAAGTAGACGCCAAGGCGGGGTAGCTGTAGACACGCCAAAATTGACGTTACTGTGAGTGCATCTCATATTGCCTTGTAATACCCCAATTTGACCCTCAAATTAACCTTATTTGAGTGATTTTTCTCACTTTTCTTGGATTTCTCCCTTTTTTTCTCCCTTTTTTTATTTTTCCCTATTTTTCTGGATTTTCTGAGCATTTTTCTCTATTTTTATGAATTTTTAGAATTAACGACTTGACGTGGGGCGTCTTTTAAATAACGGCTTAGCCTTGGGCGTTTCTTAAAAAATTGACGCCACTTCCATTAGGCGTCAATTCCTTCCATTTTCCTATTTTTCTGGGAATTTTTCAGATTTTTTATGAATTAACGACTTAACAAGGGACGTTATTTTGATTTGTAATAAAATAAAAATTAAAAAAAATGGAAATAACGACATTTGAGAAGGCGTCAATTTCAAATTGATTTTTTTTAACCCTCTTCCAGAGGTGATTTGGTGGCCTTCCGAGTGTCAGAAAAATACGAAAAAATAGTAATTGGAATCAGCACAATGAGATGCACATCCACCTAAAAAATGGGAAAATAATATTGAGAAATGAAAAATGGCCCTGTTTGAATATTTTGAAATAACGACCTTGAATCGGACGTCAATTAAATTGATGCCCGAATCCACGGTCGTCCATTCTTTTTGGCTGTTTATCATCTTGATTAACGCCCCTGTGCAAGGCGTCTTTTCAATTAACGCCCCTGTGTCGGTCGTCATTTTCATTGCTATATTTTGAGAGTCTGGATCCGATCGAAATTCGTGTTTAATTATAAATAACGCCCCTATGCAAGTCGTCAATTCTGAAATTGACGTTTCCTCCGCGGGCGTCATTTTAAGAAACGACCGTCTCCAAGGCGTCATTTCTTGATCAATTCCGATTTTTCCCAGAACCTCCTTCTTTCCTCGTTTTGAGCTCCTTTTAACTTCGGAATGGCTTTCCATGACAGGAGGGACTCTTCCAATGTTTATCTCTTGCTAAAACTAAGTTATCCCAATTGTTCTTGGAATTAAAACTCCAATTCACCCTATAAATAGAGACCTGCGGCTCTGTCGAAGGGAGGAGATTTTCTTATTTTTTACAGGAGAGGTGCTACTGCTGCTGCTTCTTGGCTCTAGGAGAAGCCTCCTACACGTTCTAAATCTTCATCATTGAATAGGCTTCCTCCCGATTGCATATCAAGGCCAAAGGGGAAAACTGCCCAGGCTCTTTTTACCTCATTTCTCTGTTTCTCTGTTCTCTATTTTCTTTTTCTTTTATCTACATTAATCGCATGCATTCATCTTAGTCATTGTTCTATTATCAAGCTTCTTTTTCAATCACATTGAGACTCCCACAGTGCAACACTTGCACACTTATTATTCATATCATTCATCATATGTTTTTATCCCACCCTTTGCATAGGGGTTTTAAAGGGTAACACCCAACAAGGTGTGTTCTTATACATGATCTTCATGCTCATCCTTATTATGAATTTGATGCTACACTCACCTTGGTTCTAATCCATATTCTTTTATTGGTGTTTGTTAATTTTGCAAGGGTAATCAACAAAGAGAAACTCTCTTCATCGGCCGGCTGATCGGAAGAGAAAGGAGCACTCACAATCTCCCCGCATTTGAGGTATTTATATTCGCGATCCCTCCCTTTTATTATTGTTTATATCCTTTGAGGCCCTCGCGTCTCTGGCGAACAGACTTCCCTTTAGCACCACGTGCATGCTTTAATATCTTTTAATTCTTTTATTTATTTATAATTGTTCTAAGTGGATTTCTTAGAATCTACAATCAAGTCCTATAAGTAAGAGAGTACTCTAAATTCGTTCTTCATACATCAACCCTCTTTCAAACCTTGACAACCTTCTCAATCTTCCTCAAAACATCATGAAGAGAGCCTTGGAAGGGAGCTCAATGGGTGAGGTGGCTTACCAAGGTCAAAGCTGGCCAGAAAAGAGCGCGGGCTACTACAAAGGTTGACCACAATCCCGGGACATTTGAGCACCAGCCCTATGAGAGAGGTAAGTTAAGGTTGCTTCATTCATTTCAATTTCATATCATTTCCTTCAAAAAGCTTATATGTCCTTCCTCTCTCTTCTCTTCTTCTTTTCTTTATTTCAGCTTCTCCCTGGCCCGAGACGATACTCCACCTTGAAGTGGATGGTTCCTATGATCCGCGAACTACCCATATCCGTGACATCCATCCTTAGGTCTTGGCCCCTTCACTCTCTTCTAGTGCTAGCCAAGAATTACCCCAAGCTTTCTTTGGATTGGCATAGCATTTCAGCCTTGGTAGAGATATGGCACTCTCAGACCCACACTTCATTTTCCCATCTTTTGAGGCCGCCATCCTACTAGAGGAGGTGGAAACCTACTTGTCCTTGCCTAGGTGCAAGGTGGGCAAGGAGGATTTAGTCTGCCACACCGTTGCCCTTGTGGATCCTACCCCTATTTTAGGAGAGTTTATACCTAGTAGCAAGGACATCCGCACCCTAGTGGGCCCACACCAGATCCATTTACTACCTCTCAGCCAGTGGGTGATAGCACATTGTAAGAATAAGTGTGGGTGGGATGAGGCCATAGCTAAGGCCGCTTCCATTTGCTTGTGCGGGGCCATACTCTTCCCCTCTGTTGACCATGTCTTAGATGTCCCTATCCTTAGCACCATCAGTGGTCTGTGGCAGGGCCTATCCATCTCCCAGGCCATCCTTGCCTACCTATATGAGGGCCTTAGCTCGGCTGCTCTAAAGGGTCCACTATTCGGCTCTATGATTATCCTGGAGTGCTGGGTGGGAGTTAGGATGAAGTTCATGCCTAGGGAAGATGTCGTCTCAGTCAGTCGGATCTTCAGGAGTCATCCATTGTTCTTTATTGGCGCGCGGTTCTTTCAAATTCTCGCAACAGGTGGAGTGTAGGACAGCAGACAAGAAGACTAGGGACGAATGGCACCCCTACATCAACACCTTGCCCGTGGATCGGTTCGTGATGCGCCCGTCTTTCCTCCACGGCACCACACTCGGGCTTCCTAGGAAGCTTGGCTCGACTTGAGGCTCGTGGGTGACACCGCTTTGGCGATGTACAGCCCGCACCTATGTTTCCTACAGATTGGACTACCCGGACTACACTTCCAGCACTACCCCATCTTCCCGCACTACAGGCGAGGAGGCTCGGCGCCGAGAAGGACGAGCAGGCAGTCAGCAGCGCACTGATGATGTCAGAGATCAGCATGGTGTGCGTCCTACCTGCGGAGGTGACAGAGCTGCAGGAGGCGTATCAAGCATATGTGAGAGAGCTGAGAGAGATTAGGCCTCGCGGGGATGCTCGGCTGAGGATCGAGTGATTTTCTTGTTTTCATGATGTTGATATAGAGACTCATGTTTGGAAATGTTTGCATTTGAATGAAGAAAATTGATGATCGAATTGATTTGAGTTTGGCCTTTCTTGCAAGTGATTGAATGAGTTTGAAATAGGATCTCGGATGAACACGGACCATAACAAGACCGCTCAATTAGATAAACGGTTATACTCTAACCGCGCAAGAGAGTTGAATGACCAGACCTGGGCCGCGTATCAGATCAACCGTAGGGTTAAGAACAGGGACCTTTGGAGAGTGTAACGGCCTATCAGTGGACCGTGGGCAGAGTAGAACGGTCCATCCTGCACCGTTCTGATTTGTAAACGGTCTAGTAAAGATCGTTGATTCTTGAAGGTGCTAGAAATTGGGAGCAGTTTGAACGAGGCCATGTGAAGGCCGGAACGGTCTGATGTTGACCGTTGGAGGGAATAAAACGGTCGCCAGAGGACCACGCAGGGATGAAAAATGCTGAATCTTGTCTTCAATCTGCCCCTACACACATATAAATAAGGAAACATATCAAATCTATTTTAGGCTTAACTTCTTACTTGTAGCAAGTTAGGAAATGACTAGTTTTTGAATTTTGGTCAAGGAGGTAAGCCTTATTACATAGGCGAATAACACAAAGGAAAAAATGAATGCAATGCATGCTATGAATGCAAATCATAATGATGAAATTATTTTTGTGGCTTTGAAGATATTTGATTTTTTGGGTTTTGAAATATTTGATTTTTTTTTGTATTTTGAAATATTTAATTTTTTTCTATTTTGAAATATTTGATTTTTTAGATTTTGAAATATCTTATTTTTTTAGATTTTAAAATATTTGATTTTTTTGTATTTTTTTTTTTGGATTTCAAAATATTTGATTTTTTTAGATTTTAGAGCCAACTCAAACCCGGTGACGGGATACCTTCATATCTCATTAGGGGTTTCCTAAGTACAACGTGCGTTATGGGTGACCGCCCAAGGCCAGGGTCCAATTCTACTCAACAGTGCCTCTACCGAGGCCGTACCCGGGGTACGATTTTATCGAGGAGAGTTTGTTGGAGGGGTGTGACCTGAGCAACAGAAGGTTGGCAGGGCTTCGAAGGAGGAGGGGCCGTATAAAAAGGCCGTGGAGGTGGATTAATGGGCCGACCCGTAGAAGAACCCAGATGGGCCGGATTGCAATGAATAAATGGGCCTTGGGGCCGTGAGGGAGGAGGAATAGAAGGAGGCGGGTGATGGGCCACCCGAGTAGAATGAACAGGAGGAGATGGGTAATGGGCTACCCGATCAGGATTGGAAGGAGGAGGTGGGTGATGGGCCACCCGTGTAGAATTGGAGGGAGATGGGTGATGGGCCACCCGAATAGAATTGGAAGGAGGTGGGTGATGGGCCACCCATATAGAATTGGAAGGAGGTGGGTGATGGGCCACCCATATAGAATTGGAAGGAGGGAGAGATGCATGAGATGTACCCTCAACGGCAGCCTTAAGGGCTTGGATCTGTTGAGGGGTAAGATGATCTAATGCATGAATGATTCGGGAGACCTTCTCGTCATTGGGACGAGGCGGTCCGGGAGGAATAGTGGCTCGAAATTGAGGAGGGGAACCATAAGAATGGACATTGCCCATGGGTCGGGCATGACCATAAGAATAAGGACGTGGTCCCTTGAAAGAATGGTGAGAATTATGATGAACATGTTGAAATTGAGGATCATAAGAAGTGCTAGGTTGTGCATCCTCATGAATATTAATTGAATTGAACATGTTGTTTTGTTTATCAAAGTAAGCCATTATGCAATCAAAGTCCAAAATAATATGCAAAGAAGCACACAAGTTGGAATGGTTACCTTGATTTTTGTTTGTTTGAACCTTGGTGAATTAATGAATTTTATGCAAATTGATATGATCCACACAAGGGAGGGCCCTAGTTTTAAATGTTTTAACTCCAATGCCAACTAGGAACACTCTCACACCACGTATAGGCCAACTAACCTCGAGAACTTCAAGGGTACAACCTGCCCGGCGTCCGTGAGGGAATCCACGGGTGCGGGGACTTATGGAGGCTTGGTTTAGGAATTTCCGGTCCAAAGAGACGGAATGCTCAATGGAGGGTCGTTCCTTCACCAAGGGGGTGTGTGGAATCCTAATGAAGAGAGAGGAGGTCTCCCGAACCAAATGCAAAGAATGAATGCAACAGGGTAAATAAGCCAAACAGCACAATATGATCAATCAATATAGGCATGAATCATGATGAACAAGTCACACACACGGGTTCTGTAAACCCACAGTAAAAACACGCCCTGGAAGGGGGCGCTACTAAACAAGGACACGACGGTGTGACTGTCGTGAATCAACGTGAGGGGCCCAGGGGCAGGGTGAAATACGCCTTAGAGTGAGGCGCTATCAATAAAGGGGCGCCCTGTCCAGCGGGCGTCAAATCCAAGAAAACGCCTTTAAGGGAGGCGCTAATAAAGATAAAGACGCCCTTGCAACGGGCGTGAATTCACCAAGCAAGCAGAAATAATTGGAGACAGATAGCAAACGCCCTGTCAGAAGGCGTTAACTTCAAACAACACGCCCTGGGTTAGGGCGTGAAATCAAAAGGCGCCTCCGATAGAGGCGTTAATTCTCAATCCACGGCCAACAGTAACAACCACTCACAGTCGCAGGTAATCAACAAATATAAGATATAAGCATGCTCATCAAAATTTCAAATAAGTGGAGATTTTAAAGAAAAATCAACAAACTAACAAATCACTTGGGGAAGAGGACAAAACCAATGGAGGGTGCCCGAGGGGCACAAAGGAGGGGTACCGTGGGTACTAATAGGAAAGGGCACGCGAGGGTGCCAAGGGGAAAGGGGTAATCAAATAAAAAATGAAAAGTGTCCCACCGTGATCGCCAATTTGTAGATCCTTTAGAAATCCACTTAATGAAAATTAATTAATATGCAATAATCAATAATGGAGATGAAACATGCACGAGGTGCACAAGGGGAGTGTTGTGATCGCCAGAGACACGAGGCCTCAAAAGATATAACAAATAATAAACATGGAGGGATCGCGAAAAATACCTTTGAAAACGCGGGGATGTGAGTGCTCCTTTCTCTTCTAGATCGGCCGGCCGATGAAGAGAGTTCTTCCTTTGATTACCCTTGCAAGAAAAGACAAACACCCAATAAAGATAGGAATTAGAACATGGTGAGTGTAGCATCAAATCCTAAATAAAAAAAAAACATGAGCATGAAAATATGGTGAAGAACACACCTTAAGGGTGGTTAGCCCTTAAACCCCTATGCAAAGAGGGTGTGAGAGATGAATGATATGAATGTATGAAGATGCAAATACTAAAGGAAGATATGTGCAAGTGTTGCACTGTTGGAAAGACTCAACGCGGTGGAGTTGAAAGAGCATATAAACACATGAACATGCGTGCATGCATATGAATTAATGAAAATAAGCAATAAGGGGGAGATAAAAAATAGAATCTATTGTTTGCTCCTTGGCTTTGATGCTTGATGTGGAGAAAGCCTTCAAAGGATGAAGATTTGATGTGGAAGAAGCCTCCTTAGCCAAGAGCCCCACCTTCCTTCGATTCCCTGCAGAAAGAAGATAAACAAAAGAAAAGGAAAAAAGACAGAAGGAGAAGAAGAAGAAGAAGACAGAACGGAGGAAGAAATAGAAGAGGAAGAAGAAGAAGAAGAAGAAGAAAGAAGAAGAAGAAGAAAATAGAAGAACAAAAATAGAACAAAGAGGAATAACGAAAACAAAAGAAAATGAAGAAGAAGAACAGAAGAAGAAAAAGAAAACAGATCCTCCGAACCAACCCCCTAACAGAGCCGAAAGGCTCTATTAATAGAGTTGAATCAAAAGATAGAAGGATAAGAACGGGCAAGAGCCCAAAAAAAGGGAAGGATTAGAATGGGCAAGAGCCCAAACGAAGCAGGACTCTCTGGGGAAAGGCTGCGGTTGAGCAGGAACACAAAATTGAAACACGACCTGGACCAGGGCGTCAATTCAAAAATTGACGACCTTCCAGAGGGCGTCTTTTAAAAACACGACTTATATCAGGGCGTTAATTCAAAAATCAAATTTTAGAATTTATTTGAAAATTGTGAAACACGTTTGAGTCAAAGGCGTGTTTAAAAACGCGCCCTACCTAAGGACGTTAATTCAAAATATTCAAAATAGGGCTATTTTTCATTTCTCAATATTATTTTCTTATTTTTTAGGTGGAGGTGCATCACATCGCCCTGATTCCAACGACTATTTTTACGAATTTTTCTGACACCCGGAAGGCCACCAAATCACCTCTGGAAGAGAGTGGAAAATAATATTAAAAATCAATTTGAAAAAGTGACGACCGTGTGCAAGGCGTGAATTCAATTTTCAATTTTTTTATTTTTTTCAAATTCAAAATAACGTCTATGGTTAAGTTGTTAATTCCTAAAAAATTCCGAAAAATTCCCAGAAAAATCCAAAAAAATAGGAATTTCAAAGAATTGACGTCCTCCACTATAGTCGTTAATTTTTTAAGAAACGCCCATGTATAAGTCGTTATTTAAAAGACGCCCCACGTCAAGTCGTTATTTCTGAGAGATTCATAAAAATAGAGAAAAATATCCAGAAAAACCATAAAAATTCAGAAAAATCCTGAAAAATAGGGGAAAATAGGAGAAGAGAGGAAAAATGGAGAAATCTAAGAAAACTGAGAAAAACCACTCAAACAGAGCTGATTTGAGGGTCAAATTGGGGCATTATAGGGCAATATGAGATGTACTCACAGTAACGTCAATTTTGGCGTGTCTACAGCTGCCCCGCCTTGGCGTCTGCTTTGCAAGGGAGCGTAGCAAACTGAAAAGTAGATGCCAATGTGTGATGAGACACGCAATCAACATCACTTGATGAGAATCAAATCAAAAGCACGAGATGAAGTAATCTCGGAAAATTCATCGAAATCAACAATGTTTGGATAAAATGGGGAGATGTGCACGCGGTGCACGAAGGAGATAAAAAAATGATCAACTTCCAGCGCGGTGGAAGTACCCCAGGTCACAAACCTGTAGATTTCACCATTGGGGAGCGGTTACTAGCCATGTGGATGTGCTGCAGCCAAGGTGGATCAAAGGAAATAAGATGATAGAAATCCAAACAAGGAGCTTCCGGAAAACAACCCAAAACAGCGACAAAACGCACTGAAGACACAATTCGGCATGGAATATCTTATATTTGGAAAGATTAAGATCAATTCAACCCTCAAAAGAAGCTTATCAGAATGATTTTTCAGCAATTGATTCAAAGTCCTACATGAATGCATGCTGGGCTAAAAAGGAAAAATAAAACAAATGAAAATATAATATAATCAAGGATAATATTGTTAAACTGTCAAGACTGAGTCAAGAAACCGATTCTGCGAGCTGATACTAAGCCGAAGCCCGTTTATCTACGCACCAACTCGTAAAAAGGGAACCATCGTCCCCAGCCTTGGACGGCTCAATGGCCTATCCGTGTGACTAAGACTTCTCTGGAATCATCATTATTTTTGATGAAGGGGAACTCAAATCCCAAATTTACCAAAGTCATAAGGTCCTTGATATAATCTAGTAACATATGTAACATATAGTAGAATGCATACAGGGAGAGATGGTGGAGCAATAAGTATGGGAGAACAGAGAACTGAGGTACAAGCACCGTGGGGCTTTGATGATGATGCCCAATCGGCGGGACCAAGAGCTTCTTATCCTGCGCTCAAAAATTCATTAGCCAAGATATAAAAGATAACAAGCAATGAATAAGGCATTTAAGCATAGCAAGCATAGCATGTATATGGCATGAATAGCACGAATTAAATCATGGCATTGCAAATCGTCATTGTTTGTTGTTGTTTCATCATGAGGAAGTCAACTTGGCTAATCAAGATTTGGAGTTGAATGATCAAAATGATATTATGCCCAGTGGCAGAATTGACCAAGAGAAATCAGCAGGAGTTGATTGAAAGATCTGGAGATGAATAATCATGATGATAATCAGGAGATATAACCAAAAAAGATATGAGGAGATGATAATCAAAAATGATGCCCAGGGTGGCATGTCATGAGAATATCGGGAAGAATCAATAGATTGATAGCAATGAGTGGAGATAGGACTCATCCCGTGTTCTTGGTCCTTGCAAAGTTGTTCCTGCAAAAGCACCATCAGACAATACAATGCAATTTTTTTTGGATTTTGAAACATGCAAATTTTTATGAGTTTTGAAAAAGATATTCTAATTTTTGTGAATTTTATCAATATGCAAATTTTTGTGGTTTTTTTTTAGGAAAAGATATTCAAATTTTTATGAAGTTTTGAGAAAGAAATATTCAATTTTTTTTGTTTGATTTTGGTTAGACATTGCTAAAGCAGTATCAAATGGTGTCTTAAACCACTGGCTAGGGGCCCTCGTTCCTTCCCCTTTCGCTAAAATTTCCCAAAGCCGGGCGTGCATTGAAGGGTGGCGCCCTATAACCGACCGTCTTTGATCAACGGTGCCCCTACCAAGGCCATACCCGGGAAACATTCGGTCTTAGAGGGAGAAGAGAAGAATAATTGGAGATAAGCTTTATACAGGATGGGAGATATCAAGACTTGAATTCCTTCCAAGATGTTTCCCCTCAAAGAGGTAGTATGTTGTGCCGGGGCTTTGTGCCTTTGATTTTTAGACCCTTGACATGCATACGACTAGGGTTTTCCCTGCGGGGACTTTGCCACTCTTGTCATGCCATAATTCACAATTTTGCTTTTATCGAAATTTTGACTTGATTTTCATAATATCCCTTTTGGCGAGATGTATATCATGAAAACTCATATTGATTTTGGGTCAAGACTGCCCCTATTTGAGACTCCTCTCGTATTGGGGATTACCAAGGTTGGTCATCTCATCCGTCAACCTCTTGCCCCTGCATGCGGCCGAGTAAAGAAGAGAAAAGACTTTCAGGAATACTCATGGCATGGCCAAAGTAGGAACGGTGTTTTATCAAAGGAGCCGGCTAAAAGGGCGCCCTGAAGTGTGTGGAATGCCCAGCTAAGGGTTGCTCTTAACAAGCGGGGAGAGAATATTGAATTCCTAGCACGGGTTTCTTTATAACTAAAGGTGCTGCAAAAAACAAGCCTAAAGACTCTTTTAAGAATGATTTTCATTAAACAAAAGCTTAAGATAAAGGTTTAAAACACCACTCTTAATCTCGTTAAGAAGCACTTCATTTTGAAAATCATGCGTGAAGTAATGAGAAAATGATATCATTAAAATGCATACTTACGCCAATATGTTACCTTGCAACCTTTGTAGAAGCAGCTGTCAGAGGCGAGGTTGATCATCATGGGATAGTCCTCTTTGGCAGTCAAAAGGATTGGAAGCAAAGGATTTTGGGAGTGGCTTAACAAGAATGAGTGGTGCTCAAACCAGACTCAGACGAATAAGGAGAAAAGGAAAGAGAGGAGAGGGCTAGAACTCCCTCACTAAGGCGCGGAGACCCTGATCACATGGAACAGTCTACAAAAGAAGTGAAGAATTAGAAGGATGAGTGAGGACTAAAGCCTCGAAAGCAGTGAGAGAAAGGGCAGATGCCCAAGGTAGTGGATGTGGAAGAAGTTGGGTCAGACCCAGAATTAGGAGGAATTAGAAGAAGAAATTGGTAGATAGAAAGAGGTGGATCCGGAGGGTCCGGAGGCAGTGGAGGAGAATCATGACAGGAGAAATCATCCGGAGGCTCCGGAGGGATGACAAAAGAAGGGACGCGATGCCCTGAGACGAAATAGGGAAAAAGATGATGGAAAAGGAAGAAAAAAATGAAGGATGTGATGTTCAGGAAGATTAGAAAGATGAATCGGAAGAAAGATGGAGGGTCCGGAGGTTCCGGAGGGAGAAAATGCCGAGGGACGCGATGCCCAGGGAGGAGAGAAAAATCCGGAGGTTCCGGAGGAATGAAATCAGGAAGGAGAAGGTGGAAAGGGGCGTCGTGCCCGAGGGAAAAGTCCGGAGGTTCCGGAGGAAGCAAATATAGAAGGTGGAGAGGGGCGTCGTGCCCAAAGGGAAAGTCCGGAGGTTCCGGAGGAGGAAGGTAGAAAGGGGCGCGATGCCCAAGAGAGAGGAATGAAGGAGGATCAGGAGGAAAATCCGGAGGTTCCGGAGGAATAAGATGGAAAGGGGCGCGTTGCCCGAGAGAAAGGTACGAAAGATCCGGAGACTCCGGAAGAATAAAGTGGAAAGGGGCGTGATGCCCTGGGGGAAAATCTGGAGGTTCCGGAGGAATCAGATGGAAAAGGTGGAAAGGGGCGTCGTGCCCGAGGGGAAAGTCCGGAGGTTCCGGAGGAATAGAATCAGAAAGGACGAGATGCCCAAAGAAGAGGGATAAAATTCCTGGAGGTTCCAGGGAGATAGCAGGAAAGGGGGAGCGATCCCCCAAGGAGAGTGAATTAAAGAAAGATGAAAATGAATAAGGTGAGGAATGCGGAATATCCGGGGGTGCCGGAAGGCGGGGAAGATATGGGTTTGGAAACCCGTGAATCAGGAGGTGCAATTGTATGCAAATGTAATGAAATGGATGCAATGAATAGAATGAATGGATGAAAGAAAAATGCATGGGATGCAAAGAATATGAGGAATATGAAGGGCGAGAGGGCGAGAGGGCGAGATCCTCCTCTTTCCCTTTGGAGTGGCCCATGAAGAGAATGTGATGGATAAAACATGGATGGAGTTGAATGGAAGGTGGATAAAACAGTGGAAGGCCCCGTAGCGCCAAGATAACTGCCCCTCCACGGCAGCGAAAACGTATAACCAATTGGCCCAATGAAAGAAGCTTTAACAATAAATGACAACCCCTTTGGAAGGCAAAGATCAACAATGTAAGGGAGTTGGAAAGTTGATACAGGAAGCATTGCCATGCCCATTGATTTGAACGGAATAGGAATTTGCCCTTTGTATGGAAGAATGGGTTTAAGATTTGAAAACTGGAGCGAGGGGTGCCCTGCCCTGCCCTTCGATGGCATCAACGCTTGGCATTCTTCTCTGGCGAACAGCAGCGACTTAGCCTCTTCGACCGTGCTTGGAACAATAATCCGGATTGGCATCCGGTAAATAAATTCTTGCGTCTTGAATAGCACGGCAGCGGCCAAATTCTTCTTTCGCGGCTCTTGATCATCCTTGGCACAAGTACTTATAGTAACGCTCCCCTTCCGAGTTGTAAAGGGAGGTGAGGCAGAGGCGGAAGGCTTCGTGGATGGTGGAGGTATAGTGGAAAATGTTGGCAAATGGGTGAGTGGAAGCGGAGGTTCAAACACGTCGAGTTTCTCCCTTTGCTCGGAAGTAGTCAGGGTTGGCTCGAGTGCAAAAAGTGGTGGACCCTGCTCAGGATTAACCATGGGTAAAGGTGAAGGGTTATATGGAGGAATAGGGGTGGTTGGCTGAGGTGGCGGTAATGGGAGGTTAATTGGGGAAGGTTCAATGGTGGGTTCGACGGAGGCTAATGGTGTGGAGGTAGATGGCTTAACGGGTGGAGGTAGATGGCTTAACGGGTGGAGGTTTAATAGTGGAGGGCTTGGGGGAGGCCAGTGTTGCGGAGGTTAATGGTGTAACTGGAGGAGGTGTAATGTATGCGGTGTCAAGGATAAGAGGAGACTTACAATGTGCCAGTGTGGGTGATTGAAGTATTGACCCATCATCGTAACACCAATTAGTCTCATAAATAGGAGTTGGATCAGGGATGGTTTCATCTTGAGCAGGAGGTTTATCAAATGATAGTGGAGGGAGAGGGAAATTAAGGAAACTCGAAAGGGGTGCCTACGGAGCTTCATCATCGTATATTGCCTCGGATTCTTCAAATGCCGGCTCCTGCTTGCTTGAAATGCCGAAGTCATAATCATCTCTCCTATCTTTCCATTCTCTCTCCATCTTTGTAATCTCGTCCAAAGCGGCATGGAGAGGATTAACCGGAGTAGGAGGAGCGGGCCGCGGGCTCGTAACCCTCTTTAATTGTTCCTCCATCAAAGTGATTTTATCGAGGAGAGTTTGCTGGAGGGGTGTGACCTGAGCAACAGAAGGTTGGCAGGGCTTCGAAGGAGGAGGGGCCGTATAAAAAGGCCGTGGAGGTGGATTAATGGGCCGACCCGTAGAAGAACCCAGATGGGCCGGATTGCAATGAATAAATGGGCCTTGGGGCCGTGAGGGAGGAGGAATAGAAGGAGGCGGGTGATGGGCCACCCGAGTAGAATGAACAGGAGGAGATGGGTAATGGGCTACCCGATCAGGATTGGAAGGAGGAGGTGGGTGATGGGCCACCCGTGTAGAATTGGAGGGAGATGGGTGATGGGCCACCCGAATAGAATTGGAAGGAGGTGGGTGATGGGCCACCCATATAGAATTGGAAGGAGGTGGGTGATGGGCCACCCATATAGAATTGGAAGGAGGGAGAGATGCATGAGATGTACCCTCAACGGCAGCCTTAAGGGCTTGGATCTGTTGAGGGGTAAGATGATCTAATGCATGAATGATTCGGGAGACCTTCTCGTCATTGGGACGAGGCGGTCCGGGAGGAATAGTGGCTCGAAATTGAGGAGGGGAACCATAAGAATGGACATTGCCCATGGGTCGGGCATGACCATAAGAATAAGGACGTGGTCCCTTGAAAGAATGGTGAGAATTATGATGAACATGTTGAAATTGAGGATCATAAGAAGTGCTAGGTTGTGCATCCTCATGAATATTAATTGAATTGAACATGTTGTTTTGTTTATCAAAGTAAGCCATTATGCAATCAAAGTCTAAAATAATATGCAAAGAAGCACACAAGTTGGAATGGTTACCTTGATTTTTGTTTGTTTGAACCTTGGTGAATTAATGAATTTTATGCAAATTGATATGATCCACACAAGGGAGGGCCCTAGTTTTAAATGTTTTAACTCCAATGCCAACTAGGAATACTCTCACACCACGTATAGGCCAACTAACCTCGGGAACTTCAAGGGTACAACCTGCCCGGCGTCCGTGAGGGAATCCACGGGTGCGGGGACTTATGGAGGCTTGGTTTAGGAATTTCCGGTCCAAAGAGACGGAATGCTCAATAGAGGGTCGTTCCTTCACCAAGGGGGTGTGTGGAATCCTAATGAAGAGAGAGGAGGTCTCCCGAACCAAATGCAAAGAATGAATGCAACAGGGTAAATAAGCCAAGCAGCACAATATGATCAATCAATATAGGCATGAATCATGATGAACAAGTCACACACACGGGTTCTGTAAACCCACAGTAAAAACACGCCCTGGAAGGGGGCGCTACTAAACAAGGACACGACGGTGTCACTGTCGTGAATCAACGTGAGGGGCCCAGGGGCAGGGTGAAATACGCCTTAGAGTGAGGCGCTATCAATAAAGGGGCGCCCTGTCCAGCGGGCGTCAAATCCAAGAAAACGCCTTTAAGGGAGGCGCTAATAAAGATAAAGACGCCCTTGCAACGGGCGTGAATTCACCAAGCAAGCAGAAATAATTGGAGACAGATAGCAAACGCCCTGTCAGAAGGCGTTAACTTCAAACAACACGCCCTGGGTTAGGGCGTGAAATCAAAAGGCGCCTCCGATAGAGGCGTTAATTCTCAATCCACGGCCAACAGTAACAACCACTCACAGTCGCAGGTAATCAACAAATATAAGATATAAGCATGCTCATCAAAATTTCAAATAAGTGGAGATTTTAAAGAAAAATCAACAAACTAACAAATCACTTGGGGAAGAGGACAAAACCAATGGAGGGTGCCCGAGGGGCACAAAGGAGGGGTACCGTGGGTACCAATAGGAAAGGGCACGCGAGGGTGCCAAGGGGAAAGGGGTAATCAAATAAAAAATGAAAAGTGTCCCACCGTGATCGCCAATTTGTAGATCCTTTAGAAATCCACTTAATGAAAATTAATTAATATGCAATAATCAATAATGGAGATGAAACATGCACGAGGTGCACAAGGGGAGTGTTGTGATCACCAGAGACACGAGGCCTCAAAAGATATAACAAATAATAAACATGGAGGGATCGCGAAAAATACCTTTGAAAACGCGGGGATGTGAGTGCTCCTTTCTCTTCTAGATCGGCCGGCCGATGAAGAGAGTTCTTCCTTTGATTACTCTTGCAAGAAAAGACAAACACCCAATAAAGATAGGAATTAGAACATGGTGAGTGTAGCATCAAATCCTAAATAAAAAAAAAACATGAGCATGAAAATATGGTGAAGAACACACCTTAAGGGTGGTTAGCCCTTAAACCCCTATGCAAAGAGGGTGTGGGAGATGAATGATATGAATGTATGAAGATGCAAATACTAAAGGAAGATATGTGCAAGTGTTGCACTGTTGGAAAGACTCAATGCGGTGGAGTTGAAAGAGCATATAAACACATGAACATGCGTGCATGCATATGAATTAATGAAAATAAGCAATAAGGGGGAGATAAAAAATAGAATCTATTGTTTGCTCCTTGGCTTTGATGCTTGATGTGGAGAAAGCCTTCAAAGGATGAAGATTTGATGTGGAAGAAGCCTCCTTAGCCAAGAGCCCCACCTCCCTTCGATTCCCTGCAGAAAGAAGATAAACAAAAGAAAAGGAAAAAAGACAGAAGGAGAAGAAGAAGAAGAAGACAGAACGGAGGAAGAAACAGAAGAGGAAGAAGAAGAAGAAGAAGAAGAAGAAAGAAGAAGAAGAAGAAAATAGAAGAACAAAAACAGAACAAAGAGGAATAACGAAAACAAAAGAAAACGAAGAAGAAGAACAGAAGAAGAAAAAGAAAACAGATCCTCCGAACCAACCCCCTAACAGAGCCGAAAGGCTCTATTAATAGAGTTGAATCAAAAGATAGAAGGATAAGAACGGGCAAGAGCCCAAAAAAAGGGAAGGATTAGAATGGGCAAGAGCCCAAACGAAGCAGGACTCTCTGGGGAAAGGCTGCGGTTGAGCAGGAACACAAAACTGAAACACGACCTGGACCAAGGCGTCAATTCAAAAATTGACGACCTTCCAGAGGGCGTCTTTTAAAAACACGACTTATATCAGGGCGTTAATTCAAAAATTAAATTTTAGAATTTATTCGAAAATTGTGAAACACGTCTGAGTCAAAGGCGTGTTTAAAAACGCGCCCTACCTAAGGACGTTAATTCAAAATATTTAAAATAGGGCTATTTTTCATTTCTCAATATTATTTTCTCATTTTTTAGGTGGAGGTGCATCTCATCGCCCTGATTCCAACGACTATTTTTACGAATTTTTCTGACACCCGGAAGGCCACCAAATCACCTCTGGAAGAGAGTGGAAAATAATATTAAAAAATTAATTTGAAAAAGTGACGACCGTGTGTAAGGCGTGAATTCAATTTTTCATTTTTTTATTCTTTTCAAATTCAAAAATAACGTCCATGGTTAAGTCGTTAATTCCTAAAAAATTCTGAAAAAATCCCAAAAAAATCCATAAAAATAAGAATTTCAAAGAATGGACGCCCTCCACTATAGTCGTTAATTTTTTAAGAAACGCCCATGTATAAGTCGTTATTTAAAAGACGCCCCACGTCAAGTCGTTATTTCTGAGAAATTCATAAAAATAGAGAAAAATACCCAGAAAAACCATAAAAATCCAGAAAAATCTAGAAAAATAGGGGAAAATAGGAAAAGAGAGGAAAAATGGAGAAATCTAAGAAAAGTGAGAAAAATCACTCAAACAGAGCTGATTTGAGGGTCAAATTGGGGCATTACAGGGTAATATGAGATGTACTCACAGTAACGTCAATTTTGGCGTGTCTACACTAGGCCCATTTTGGGTTCTCCCCAAGCTTGCCAACCCTTGGAGCCTCATGGTCCCACCTCGGACCCTCTCCAACATCGCCTAGTTGCCTTCGGGCCCTAGTGTGTGCCATACGGGTGAGCTCGCTAGTGTGAGTCCGCTGCTCAAACTTGAATGCTTGCAATATAGGTCATAGGTCGGTGTCACATCATCCCCGCACCCGTGGATTCCCTCACGGACGCTGGGCAGGTTGTACCTTTGAAGTCCCTGGTTTAGTTGGCCTATGCATGGTGAGAGAGTGTTCCTAGTTGGCACTGGAGAAAACCACATTCGAAACTAGGATCATCCCTTGAGTGATCACACCAATTTGCATAAAATCATTAATTCACCAAGGTTCAAATAAACAAAAATCAACGGTAACCATTCCAACTTGTGTGCTTCTTTACAAATTGTTTTGTTTGAACTTTGATTGCATAATGGCTTACCTTGATAAACAAAATAACATGTTTAATCTTGATTATATTAATGAGGATGCACAACCTAGCACATCTTATTCCCCTCAATTTCAACATATTCATCACAACTCTCACCATAATCTTTTAAAGGGACCATGCCCTCACTTTCACGGTGTTGCCCCACCCATGGGCAATATCCAATCTCATGGTCCCTTGCCTCAGTTGCGAGCCATCACTCCTTCGGGGACGTCTCCTCCCGACGATCAGAAGGTCTCCCAGATCATTCACGCCTTAGATCATCTCACCTCTCAGCAAATCCAAGCCCTTCAGGCCGCTGTTGAGGGCGCATCTCATTCATCTCATCCTCCTTTTACTCCTATTCGGGTGGCCCATCACCCGTCTCCTTCATCCACACATACTCCTATTCGGGTGGCCCATCACCCGCCTCTTTCTATTCCTCCCTATTCACGGCCCCAAGGCCCATCTGTTCCTTCCAACCTGGCCCGGTCGGGTCCTCATTTGGGTCAGCTCGTCACGCCCCCTCCACGGCCTTTTTATGCGGCCCCTTTTTCAAGGCCCTGCCAACTCTCTATTACTCAGGTCACACCCCTCCAACAAACGCTTCTCGACAAAGTCACTTCGTTGGAGGAACAATTAAAGAGGGTTACGAGCCCACGGCCCGCTCCTTCTACTCCATTCAATCCCCTCCACGCCGCTCTGAATGACATCACAAAGATGGAGAAAGCTTGGAAGGATAGGAGAGACGACTACGACATCGACAGTGCGAGCAAGCAAGAGCTGGCGGGTTTCAACGTTCAAGTGGACGCCGTCCATCCTCCACCCATTCACCCAATTCACGCATATGGCCCTCCACCTCCACATACACAATACCATTACATTCCACCACCCACATACACGCCTTCACTACGGTGTCCACTTGAACCTGCTAACGAAGAACCGACGATTGAAGAATTTGAGGCGGCATACGACGAAGCTCTGCAAGCACCCCTTCCGAGTTTCCTACGCTTTCCTCTCCCGTCGCTACCACTTGATGAACCCCTTGCTCAGGAAGAAGCCACCATCCCCAATCCAACCCCCATTTCTAAGACTTACTGGTGTTACTATGATGGGTCGATACTTCGATCACCCACACCAACACATCGTGAGACACCTTCTATCCCTAACACCATTCGCCACATGCGGCGTTTCCTCCACACTAAACCCCCTTCTTTTATACCTCTCACTATGCCATCAACCTTCATAACACCAGCCTCCGTCGAGCCTTCCACCAAACTTCCGTCAACTCCACCATCAACCTCCACAACACCGGCCTCCAGCAAACCCACCACCGAACCTTCCTCAATTTACCTCCCATTACCGCCACCTCGGCCCTCCATTATACCTATAACCCGTAACCTAGCCACCTCTATTCCACCACTTAACCCTCCATCTTCACCCATGGCTAATCCTGAGCAGGATCCATCCCTTTTTGCACTCGAGCCAACCCCGACTGCTTCCGAGCAAAAGGGGAAGCTCGACGTGTTTGAACCTTCGCTTCCACTCACCCTTTCTCCAACACCTTCCATTATACCCCCACCATCCATGGAACCTTCTGCCTCTGCTTCACCCCCCTTTACTACTCGAAACGGGCGTCCTTCTGTAAGTACTTGTGCCGGAGATGATCAAGAATCGGGAAAGAAAGATGTGGCCGTGGCCGTGCTGTTCAAGATGCAAGAATTTATTTGCCCGATGCCAATCCGGGTTATTATGCCAAGCATGGTCGAAGAGACTAAGTCCCCGCCACTGCTCGCCAAGAGAGAATGTCAAACCTTGGTGCTGTGTAAGGGCCGGACAGGGCACCCCTTGTTCCAACTTTCAAATCTTGAACCTTTTCTTCCATACAAGGGGCAAATGACCATTTTTTTCAACACTCCCTATACGCCACAACCCCTGGGCAACACGATGCTTCCTATCCCAATTCTTCAACTCTCTTACACCATTACTTTTCACTCTTCAAGGGAGTTGTCATTTACTATTGAAGCTTCATCATGGGCTCTTGCTTTATCCATTGGGCCGATTGGCTATACACTTTCACTGCCATGGAGAGGCAGTTATCTTGGTGCTAAGGGGCCTTCTACTATTTTATCCACCTTCTATTCAACGCCATCCACAATCTCGTCTATCACCGATTCTTCATGGGCCACTCCGGGGGTAAGGAGGAGGATCTCATCCTCTCGCACTTCATGTTCTTCATATTCTTTGCATCTCATGCATTCTGTTGCATCCATGCATTCATCGCGTCCATTCTATTGCATCCACATGCACTTCTTTCTTCCCGGGTTTCCAAACTCGTGTCTTACCCACCTTCTAGAACCTCCGGATCCCCCACATTTCCTATATCTTCCGCCTCTATCTCCATGTCCCCTTACACTTCCCGGGCATTGTGCCCCCTCCAATCTTTCCTCAGGGCATCGCGCCCCTTTCCAACCATTGCATCCGGACTCCCCGAATTTCTCTCCCACCCTCCCTGGGCATCACGTCCCATGGTATCTTCCTCCTCCGGAACCTCCGGATCTCGCTCTTTGGGCATCGCGCCCCTGCACACCCTCAAGTCCGGATCTTCTAGGCTTCTTACTGATTCTCCATGGGCATCGTGCCCCTTTCCATCTTCTTCCTCCGGAACCTCCGGACTTTCTCCCAAGGCATCGCGCCCTTTTCTATCTTCTTCCCCCGGAACCTCCAGATCCTTCACCCCTCTCTCAATCCCTTGGGCATGACGCCCCTTTCCATTTTCTACCCCCGGAACTTCCGGACCTTCCATCTTTCCTCCAATTCATCCCCTTGCTTCTCCGGGACATCATGTCCTTTATTCTTTTCTTCCTTTTCTATCATCGTTTTCCATTCCGAGGGCACCGTGTCCCTCGATATTTCCGTCCGGAACCTCCGGACCCTCTTGACCCTTTTCATCCACTCTTCTCTGGGCATCGCGACCCTCGGCATCTTCTTCCTTCGGAACCTCCGGACCCTCCATCTTTCCTCCGTTTCATCTTCCTACTCCTCCGGGATATCACGTCCTTTATCCTCTTCTTCCTTTTTCATCATCTTTTTCCCTATTTCTTCCCAGGGCCCCGCGTCCCTCAATATTTTATCCCGCCTGAGCCTCCGGATTCTTCTTCCACTCATGATTCTCCTCCTCTGTCTCCAGACCCTCCGGATCCGCCTCTTTCCATCTATCAAATTCCTCCTAATCACGGGTCCGATCCAGCTTCTTCCACATCCACTGCATTGAGCATCTGCCCTTTCTCCCACTGCTTTCGAGGCTTTAGTCCTCACTCCTCCTTCTAATTCTCCTCTCCTTCTGTAGACCCTTCCATGTGATCAGGGTCTCCGCGCCTTAGCAAGGGAGTTCTAGTCCTTGCCTCTCTTCCCTTTTCTCCTTATCTGAGTTTGGTCTTGGCATCACTCCTTCTTATTAAGCCACTTTCAATCCTTTGCTTCCAATCCTTTTGACTACGAAAGAGGACCACCCCACGATGATCAACCTCGCCTCTGACAGCTGCTCCTACAAAGGTTACAAGGTAACATATTGGCGTAAGTACGCATTTATGATATCATTACCTTATTGCTTCACGCGTGATTTTTAAAATGAAGTGCTTCTTAACAAAGATTAAAAGAGGTGTTTTATTTTAGGCTTTTGTTTAATTAAATTATTCAAAATTAGGCTTGCTTCTGCAGCACCTTTGGTTAATAAAAACCCCGTGCTGAATTCAACGTTCTCTCCCCGCTTGTTAAGAGCAACCCTTAGCTGGGCATCGCACACACTTCACGACGTCCTTAGCCGGCTCCTTTGATAAAACACCGTTGCTACTTTGGCCATGCCATGAGTATATCTGAAAGTCTTTTCTCTTCTCTACTCGGCCAAGTGCAGGGACAAGAGGTTGACGGATGAGATAACCAACTTCAGTAATCCCCAATATGAGAGGAGTCTCAAATAGGGGCAGTCTTGACCCAAAATCAATATGAATTTCATGATACATCTCGCCAAAAGGGCTATTATGAAAATTAAGTCAAAATTTCGATAAATGTAAAAGTATGAATTATGGCATGTCAAGAGAGGCAAAGTCCCCGTAGGGAAAACCCTGGTCATATGCATGTCAAGGGTCTAAAAATCAAAGGCACAAAGCCCTGGCGCAACAGACTACCTCTTTGAGGGGAAAAACCTTGGAAGGAATTCAAGTCCCGACATCTCCCATCCTGCATAAAGCTTATCTCCAATTATTCTTCTCTCCTCCCTCCAAGACCGAATGTTTCTCGGGTATGGCCTTGGTAGGGGCATCGTTATACAATGGTAGCCGGTCGTAGGGCGCCACCTTTAAATGCACGCTCAGCTTTGGGCAGTTTTTAGCGAAAGGGGAAGGAACAAGGACCCTTAGCCAGTGGTTTAAAAACACCCTTTGATGCTGCATTAACAAAGCCTAAACAAAAAAAAAATTGAATATTTCTCAAAATCTAAAAAAAATTGAATATTTCCTACACCAAAATCCAAAAAATTGAATATTTCTCAAAATCCAAAATATTGAATATTTTTTTTTAAAAAAATTCAAATATTATCTAAAATCCATAAAAATTTGAATATCTTTTTTTTTAAAAAAACCCATAAAAATATGCATATTTCAAAATCCAAAAAAAATTGCATTATATTTTCTGATGGTATTTTTACAGGAACAATAATTTTGTAAGGACCAAGAGCACGAGATGAGTCCTCTCCATTCACCGTTATCAATCTCTTGATTCTTCCCAATATCATCATGATTCATCACTATAGACACTCCTGATTACCATCTCTCTATACTGGGCATTAACTGATCGTTCATCTCCAAATCTTTTAATAAAATCCTGCTGATTTCACTTGATCACTTTGCCACTAGGCATTACTTGATCCTGATCATCCAATCTCAATCTCACATGCCAAGATTATCATCCTCATGGCAAACAACAAACAATGATGCTTTACAATGATATGATTTAACTCATGATATTCATGCTAAACATGCTTCGCCTTACTAATACATGCTTGAATGCTATCCACACCAAGCTTTGAGTGCTTTGATGTCTATGATTGCTTATTGATGCTTTGATTCATGCTATTCTTGCTATGCTTAAATGCCTTATTCATTGCTTGTTATCTTTCATATCTTGGCTAATGAACTTTTGAGTGCAGGAAGAAGCCCTTGGTCCCACCAACTGGGCATTATCATCCAAGTCCCACGGTGTTTGCACCTCTTCTCAGTTCCCTCATGCTCATTGCTATCACCATCTTCCTATATGCATTCTTACTATATGTTACATACGCTATTAGATTATATCAAGGACCTTGTGACTTTGGTAAATCTGGAATTTGAGTTCCCCTCCATCAAAAACAATGATGATTCCAGAGGAGTCTTAGTCATACGGATAGGCCGTTGAGCCGTCCGAGACTAGGGACGATGGTTCCCTTTTACGAGTTGGTGCGTGGATAAACGGGCTTCGGCTTAGTATCAGCTCGCGAAATTAGTTTCTTGACCCAGTCTAGGTAGCTTAACAATATTATCATTGATTATCTTATATTTTCATTTGTTTTACTTTTTCTTTTAAACCCAACATGCATTCATATAGGACTTTGAATCAATATTGAAAATCATTCTGATAAGTTGATTTGGAGAGTCAAATTGATCTTAATCTTTCCAGATATGAGATATTCATTGCTGAATGGAATCCTCAGTTCATTTTGTCGCTGTTTTGGGTCATTTCCTCGAAAGCTCCTTGTTTGGATTTCTATCATCTTATTTCAATCTTTTCCCTTGATCCACCTTGGCTACAGCACGTCCACATTGGCTGGTAATAGCTCCCCAATGGTGAAACCTACAGGTTTATGACCTGGGGTACTTCCACCGCGCTGGAAGTTGATCATTCTCCTTCGTGCCCGCGTGCACACTCCCTCTTTTATCCAAACATCGTTGATTTCATTGAATTTCCCGAGATTGCTTCATCTCGAGCTTTTGATTTAATTCTCATCAAGTGATGTTGATCGCATGTCTCATCACACCTTGGCATCTACTTTTCAGTTCGCTCTGCTCTCTTGCAAAGTAGACGCCAAGGCGGGGTAGCTGTAGACACGCCAAAATTGACGTTACTGTGAGTGCATCTCATATTGCCTTGTAATATCCCAATTTGACCCTCAAATTAACCTTATTTGAGTGATTTTTCTCACTTTTCTTGGATTTCTCCCTTTTTTTCTCCCTTTTTTATTTTTCCCTATTTTTTTTGATTTTCTGAGCATTTTTCTCTATTTTTATGAATTTTTAGAATTAACGACTTGACGTGGGGCGTCTTTTAAATAACGGCTTAGCCTTGGGCGTTTCTTAAAAAATTGACGCCACTTCCATTAGGCGTCAATTCCTTCCATTTTCCTATTTTTCTGGGAATTTTTCAGATTTTTTATGAATTAACGACTTAACAAGGGACGTTATTTTGATTTGTAATAAAATAAAAATTAAAAAAAATGGAAATAACGACATTTGAGAAGGCGTCAATTTTAAATTGATTTTTTTAACCCTCTTCCAGAGGTGATTTGGTGGCCTTCCGGGTGTCAGAAAAATACGAAAAAATAGTAATTGGAATCAGCACAATGAGATGCACATCCACCTAAAAACTGGGAAAATAATATTGAGAAATGAAAAATGGCCCTGTTTTGAATATTTTGAAATAACGACCTTGAATCGGACGTCAATTAAATTGATGCCCGAATCCACGGTCGTCCATTCTTTTTGGCTGTTTATCATCTTGATTAACGCCCCTGTGCAAGGCGTCTTTTTCAATTAACGCCCCTGTGTCGGTCGTCATTTTCATTACTATATTTTGAGAGTCTGGATCCGATCGAAATTCGTGTTTAATTATAAATAACGCCCCTATGCAAGTCGTCAATTCTGAAATTGACGTTTCCTCCGCGGGCGTCATTTTAAGAAACGACCGTCTCCAAGGCGTCATTTCTTGATCAATTCCGATTTTTCCCAGAACCTCCTTCTTTCCTCGTTTTGAGCTCCTTTTAACTTCGGAATGGCTTTCCATGACAGGAGGGACTCTTTCCAATGTTTATCTCTTGCTAAAACTAAGTTATCCCAATTGTTCTTGGAATTAAAACTCCAATTCACCCTATAAATAGAGACCTGCGACTCTGTCGAAGGGAGGAGATTTTCTTATTTTTTACAGGAGAGGTGCTACTGCTGCTGCTTCTTGGCTCTAGGAGAAGCCTCCTACACGTTCTAAATCTTCATCATTGAATAGGCTTCCTCCCGATTGCATATCAAGGCCAAAGGGGAAAAACTGCCCAGGCTCTTTTTACCTCCTTTCTCTGTTCTCTATTTTCTTTTTCTTTTATCTACATTAATCGCATGCATTCATCTTAGTCATTGTTCTATTATCAAGCTTCTTTCTCAATCACATTGAGACTCCCACAGTGCAACACTTGCACACTTATTATTCATATCATTCATCATATGTTTTTATCCCACCCTTTGCATAGGGGTTTTAAAGGGTAACACCCAACAAGGTGTGTTCTTATACATGATCTTCATGCTCATCCTTATTATGAATTTGATGCTACACTCACCTTGGTTCTAATCCATATTCTTTTATTGGTGTTTGTTAATTTTGCAAGGGTAATCAACAAAGAGAAACTCTCTTCATCGGCCGGCTGATCGGAAGAGAAAGGAGCACTCACAATCTCCCCGCATTTGAGGTATTTATATTCGCGATCCCTCCTTTTTATTATTGTTTATATCCTTTGAGGCCCTCGCGTCTCTGGCGAACACACTTCCCTTTAGCACCACGTGCATGCTTTAATATCTTTTAATTCTTTTATTTATTTATAATTGTTCTAAGTGGATTTCTTAGAATCTACAATCAAGTCCTATAAGTAAGAGAGTACTCTAAATTCGTTCTTCATACATCAACCCTCTTTCAAACCTTGAAAACCTTCTCAATCTTCCTCAAAACATCATGAAGAGGGCCTTGGAAGGGAGCTCAATGGGTGAGGTGGCTTACCAAGGTCGAAAGCTGGCCAGAAAAGAGCGCGGGCTACTACAAAGGTTGACCACAATCCCGGGACATTTGAGCACCAGCCCTATGAGAGAGGTAAGTTAAGGTTGCTTCATTCATTTCAATTTCATATCATTTCCTTCAAAAAGCTTATATGTCCTTCCTCTCTCTTCTCTTCTTCTTTTCTTTATTTCAGCTTCTCCCTGGCCCGAGACGATACTCCACCTTGAAGTGGATGGCTCCTATGATCCGCGAACTACCCATATCCGTGACATCCATCCTTAGGTCTTGGCCCCTTCACTCTCTTCTAGTGCTAGCCAAGAATTACCCCAAGCTTTCTTTGGATTGGCATAGCATTTCAGCCTTGGTAGAGATATGGCACTCTCAGACCCACACTTTCATTTTCCCATCTTTTGAGGCCGCCATCCTACTAGAGGAGGTGGAAACCTACTTGTCCTTGCCTAGGTGCAAGGTGGGCAAAGAGGATTTAGTCTGCCACACCGTTGCCCTTGTGGATCCTACCCCTATTTTAGGAGAGTTTATACCTAGTAGCAAGGACATCCGCACCCTAGTGGGCCCACACCAGATCCATTTACTACCTCTCCGCCAGTGGGTGATAGCACATTGTAAGAATAAGTGTGGGTGGGATGAGGCCATAGCTAAGGCCGCTTCCATTTGCTTGTGCGGGGCCATACTCTTCCCCTCTGTTGACCATGTCTTAGATGTCCCTATCCTTAGCACCATCAGTGGTCTGTGGCAGGGCCTATCCATCTCCCAGGCCATCCTTGCCTACCTATATGAGGGCCTTAGCTCAGCTGCTCTAAAGGGTCCACTATTCGGCTCTATGATTATCCTGGAGTGCTGGGTGGGAGTTAGGATGAAGTTCATGCCTAGGGAAGATGTCGTCTCAGTCAGTCGGATCTTCAGGAGTCATCCATTGTTCTTTATTGGCGCGCGGTTCTTTCAAATTCTCGCAACAGGTGGAGTGTAGGACAGCAGACAAGAAGACTAGGGACGAATGGCACCTCTACATCAACACCTTGCCCCTGGATCGGTTCGTGATGCGCCCGTCTTTCCTCCACGGCACCACCCTCGGGCTTCCTAGGAAGCTTGGGCTCGACTTGAGGCTCGTGGGTGACACCGCTTTGGCGATGTACAGCCCGCACCTATGTTTCCTACAGATTGGACTACCCCGGACTACACTTCCAGCACTACCCCATCTTCCCGCACTACAGGCGAGGAGGCTCGGCGCCGAGAAGGACGAGCAGGCGGTCAGCAGCGCACTGATGATGTCGGAGATCAGCATGGTGCGCGTCCTACCTGCGGAGGTGACAGAGCTGCAGGAGGCGTATCAAGCATATGTGAGAGAGCTGAGAGAGATTAGGCCTCGCGAGGATGCTTGGCTGAGGATCGAGTGATTTTCTTGTTTTCATGATGTTGATATAGAGACTCATGTTTGGAAATGTTTGCATTTGAATGAAGAAAATTGATGATCAAATTGATTTGAGTTTGGCCTTTCTTGCAAGTGATTGAATGAGTTTGAAATAGGATCTCGGATGAACACGGACCATAACAAGACCGCTCAATTAGATAAACGGTTATACTCTAACCGCGCAAGAGAGTTGAATGACCAGACCTGGGCCGCGTATCTGATCAACCGCAGGGTTAAGAATAGGGACCTTTGGAGAGTGGAACGGCCTATCAGTGGACCGTGGGCAGAGTAGAACGGTCCATCCTGCACCGTTCTGATTTGTAAACGGTCTAGTAAAGATCGTTGATTCTTGAAGGTGCTAGAAATTGGGAGCAGTTTGAACGAGGCCATGTGAAGGCTGGAACGGTCTGATGTTAACCGTTGGAGGGAATAAAACGGTCGCCAGAGGACCGCGCAGGGATGAAAAATGCTGAATCTTGTCTTCAATCTGCCCCTACACATATATAAATAAGGAAACAGATCAAATCTATTTTAGGCTTAACTCCTTACTTGTAGCAAGTTAGGAAATGACCAGTTTTTGAATTTTGGTCAAGGAGGTAAGCCTTATTAAATAGGCGAATAACATAAAGGAAAAAATGAATGCAATGCATGCTATGAATGCAAATCATAATGATGAAATTATTTTTGTGGCTTTGAAGGTATTTGATTTTTTGGGTTTTGAAATATTTGATTTTTTTGTATTTTGAAATATTTAATTTTTTTCTATTTTGAAATATTTGATTTTTTAGATTTTGAAATATCTGATTTTTTTAGATTTTAAAATATTTGATTTTTTTGTATTTTTTTTTGGATTTCAAAATATTTGATTTTTTTAGATTTTAGAGCCAACTCAAACCCGGTGACGGGATACCTTCATATCTCATTAGGGGTTTCCTAAGTACAACGTGCGTTATGGGTGACCGCCCAAGGCTAGGGTCCAATTCTACTCAACAGTGCCTCTACCGAGGCCTTACCTGGGGTACGATCTAGTCCTTGGAAAATGAAAGAGAATTTGACAGGGAAGCCGACAATAGGTATAGAGGTGTTTTAGGGCTTGAGTTCTTCTCACGATGGCCCCTTTTCAAAGAATTTGGTCTGTTGCGTCGGGGCTTTGTGTCCGTCATCGAACCTACATCCGCTCTTGGCACACATATGAACGGGCTCATGATGTCCCACGGGGAAACTGTGCTGCCAGTCTTACCATGCCTAGTTTCATTCTTTTGGGAGCATTTAGACTTTTGAGCTTCGAGCTTTTGAATGAGCTTTTAGCTTTCGCCTTGCTTTTGGCCCTTTTCTTTTATTTCTTTTCTTTCTTTTACTTTTGTGAATGCGGAAGTAGGTCATAACGGGCTATCCCTATTTGACACCTCTCTTTTCATCGGGGTGTCTAGATCAGTTCTCGCCCCCTTATTCGCCACTTGCCCCTATTTTCAGCAAAAAGAGGAGAAAAACAAGGACTTTCACTTTCTCCCAAGCATGGCCAAGGGAGAAACGGTGTTGCACAAAAAGGAAAACCGAACCACGGGGGTCGTGTAGTGTGTGAGTGTTGAACTGGGGACCTCCCTTCGTGGTCAAGTAGAGGAACACCCCGCCACCAGGCCATTGCTAGCTCGACTCTATGGATAAAAATGTTTAAGATACAACCCGTTCCACGGATTAGACAATTCCTCACCCTCGGCATTGATAAGTCGGTACGCGTTCTCAGGATACACCTCTTTGATTACGAATGGACCTTCCCAATTGGGTTGCAGCTTAGATCTAGGACCTGCTGATCTGATAAATTTGCATTTCAAAACCATGTTACCCACTTGAAATTTTCTTTCGATAACCTTCTTTTGAAAATGCCGCGAGACACATTTTTGATAAACAGAGACGTGATTGGCCGCGTTAAGCCTCTTCTCATGCAAGAGTTCCAGTTGGACTAACAACACCTCTCGACGTTCGTTGAGATTAAGTTATTTGTCAAGCTGCGCCCTTAGGGAAGAGATCAAAATCTCATACGGGAGTACCGCCTCCATCCCATAAGTGAGAGCAAAAAGAGTTTGCCCTGTGGGAGTACGGACGGAGGTACGATAAGCCCATAGAGCTTATATCAATTTGTCGGTCCAATCAGCAAATTTGTGTGACTCGCATATTTTCTTAATGATTTTAAGATGGGTTTTGTTCGTGGCCTTGGCTTGGCCGTTGCCTTGAGGATAGTATGGTAATGAATGATGCAATGAAATATGAAATTTCTTACAGAGGTCCTTGAGTTCTTGAGACACAAATTGAGGCATGTTATCGGTGATGATATCGCTTGGCACTCCGAACCACGAGATGATATTCTTCATGATGAAGCGACACACTGTGGTAGCTTTGATTTCTGCATAGGCTTCAGCTTCCGCCCACTTGGTGAAATACTCAGTTGCGGTGAGGATAAATGATTTTTGCTTGACCTGAGCATTAGGATCACCCAGTGGGCCTACCATATCAAAAGCCCACATGGAGAATGGCCAACGAGCGGAGAGAGGATGGAGAGAGGAAGCAGGAGCATGGATTTTATCGGCATGAAGTTGGCATTGAAGACACCTACGAACATAGGTGGAGCAATCTTCTTCTAGGGTTGGCCAGTAATAGCCCTGTCTAAGAATCTTCTTCGCCAGAGCCTGACCATTGACGTGCCCTCCACACTCGCTTGCGTGAGCTGCCTCAACAACCTTCTAAGCCTCGTCATCGTCTAAACCCCTCATAAGAACTCCGTTGAGAGCCCGCCTATACAATTCTCCTGCAATAATGGTGTATCTAGAGACGACTCTTCTGATGGCCTTGTGTTGCTCGGCACTTGCCACTTCCGGGAATGAACCATCCCTACAGTACTGCTCTATTTCATGGTACCACGGCAATTCCTCTTCCGTTATAATCTCCTCAAGCTTAGTCAAGTACACTTCCTTCAAATTTTCCAACTCAACCTTCTTCTCTACAGATTTCCTAAGGTTCTCAAACCACGGATCTTGGAGGGAAGGAGCGTCTAACCGCTGGACCACGATGGTCTCAGTGGAACGACTGAGAGGAAAGGTAAGGGAGGAAGCAAGAGATGCTAATGCATCAGCAAGAATGTTTTGAGAATGAGGGGTATGAATGTAGATGAGCTTACGGAACTGCCTAGTCAAGAGCGTGACCAAATCTTGATAGGGCTTGAGTTTATGGTCACGGGTGCGGTAAGTTGAAAGAACTTGTCATAGCACCAATTGAGAGTCTCCTATGATGTTTAGGTATCATGCGCCTAAGATGTAGGCGTGCTTCAGTCCAGTAAGGAGAGCTGGTGAGGACACGCGTCACACTTTACGACGGAGTACACGGATCTCGCCGGCATCCCTTTGGCTCGGCGACCAGTTGGCAGATTAGCGGAGCTATCATCACTTATTTTATGCTTTGGGCCATGTTGGGCCTTGGTTTAGTCCGTGTGTGGACAATTTTCTTTCAGTCATGGACCTTTTTTTAGGCCAATTAGGCTTTATTTGTGTTTTGTAGGCTTGCTAGAGGCTAGGGGGGTTATTGGGCCACTTCTTGGTTCACTTCTCTGGCCCACGAGGGCTGTCCACTTTTCCCATCCCCTGGGCCCACCTTGGGAGGCGCGCCCCACCTAGGGTTAGGGTTGGGGGGCGGACCATTCCCTCCCCTCTTGGAGGGAATAGCAGCCGCCCTTCCCCCCTTGCCCTCTCCCTCTTTTGGCCGCCCCCCCCACCTTTCACTCCTAGAATCTAGGAGATTTGAATGCCCTTCCCCGGTTGTGGCCGCCCCCCCATCTCCTTTCCCCTTGGCTAGGGTTTAGACCTAGCATTTCCCCATCCCATATAAAAGACCTTGTATTTTCTTTTCAAAAAAATAAGGAAGAAATTGATGCTTGAGTGTTCATTGTGGAGTGCCACATTGTGAAAAGGGGCGACCCCTTCTTCTTCCTCCTCCTTGAGGGTGCGACGCCCTCACCTCCTCTCCAGTCCTTGGGTGCGACGCCCAGGGGTAGGAGACCTCCCCCAAGGGATTCCAACGCCAGCAGCCTTCAACCATCGTCCACGGCGACGAGTTCGGTGGAGCGACGGTGCACGCAGGATCGTCTTCCTCTTCCCCGGGCGTCCCTGTGCTGACAGCAGATTTGGTGTCCAGAGATCGGTCCGGTGCGTCCGCTTCCTGGCAGCGTCTCATCCGAGTTTCTTCACGACTTTCGTACCCCTTCCAGTCATCTTTCCAACCCCACCGGCCTTGTCCCAAAACTCGAATCACAGAGGAAGTTGTCTTTGTAGACACTTTCGTCGCGCAGGCTGCTCCCTGACAGTCTCGCCTGTGACCCGAGACGATTTGGGTTCCCGTTTGCATGCCTCTCCTACCACCAAACACCGCCAGTCCCTTCATAACATTTGTTCCCCTCCCAGTCACGAATCCAACCCCTCTGGCCTCGCCTTCAAACTCCATCGGGGTAAACTTTTGTCTTCAAGCACACTTTTAGTGCGCCATCCTGCGCTACAGTACCCGAGCGGGACTGTCAGCAGAGGGCCTCCAAAGGGGGTACCACTTCCCGTCCTCGGATCGATCTGCAACTTGGTAGGTCGACTCCTCACATCCCACCACACCTCCAGTAATCATCTCGGGCCGGAACTCCTTCTGTATCCTTGCGCCATCACCACCCCACCCACGGTCACAGATCAGACTGCCCTGAAGTGCTGTCTGTGCACCCCTGTTGTCACCCCCTTCGCACCCAATCCCTCCACAGGACCCCATCGGCCACCACTGCCCCTGGATAGCCGTCCCTGTCAGCCTTCCACCAGAGAAGACGCCGCCACAAACGCTGTCCGGACGGCCGTGTACCAGCGCCATCTCTGCCCGCTGTCACAGGGACCAGCCAGCAACCTCTCGTCGGACCGACATCCTCCCCCGAGGCCGTAGCAGCAGCGTGGCCCCTCCATCCGGCTCGGCATCCCAGCAGTGCCCACGGCGACGTGGGCCTCCTCCTCAAAGGCTACTACAGGAGCGATCGGCATTGCGAGGGTCGGCATCCGGCTTCATCCCCGACCTCGGCTGCTGCCAGTCAGCCCGTGCGCCGGCCGCCCCGTGTGTAGCTGTGGTTGTAGCCTATTACCTCCCTGCGAGGAGTGGGCCCTTTTGATGTTTGTATTAGTTCTCTCACGTGTGTAGCGGGGTGGTTGGACTCGGCCGGGGTTCCTTCCCCACGCTTAGGCGTGGAGGTACGTGTCTCGCTCCCGCCCGTAGTACTTGCTTATCATGTATATGATTGATTGTGCCGCGTGAGTGAGTGTAGGGCCTAGCTAGTTTCATTTGTTACTGCTGGTTGAGAGAGAGAGAGCGGCCTTTTCCCTTGGCCCTAGTCGAGCACCGAGCTCGAACTAGATTCCCGTGTCGTCCAGAGGCTTCTCGCCCGTTGTGACCCCGTCGCGCCTCCCTCCGTGGGACGGCCGTGGTTCGGAGTTCTGTTGAGAGACGCCTCCGCCCGGAGGGATTTCACGTTAGTCGGTCATACCGGCTTGCCTTGTCTCGTGCGCGTGCTGGTCGCGTTCTTTAGCGTCCTAGGTTAGCTAGCGAGTCAGTTGTCCCGCATCAAATTTTGGTATCAGAGCCAGGTTAACCAGTTTGTTCTAACAAATTGGGGTCTTAGGTCATTCGAGTCTTTAGGTTGTCTAGGGTGCAATTGAGGCCTTAGAGTTATCTAGGTTGCATTGAGTCTCTTAGTTCATCTAGGTAACCCACCATTGCATTGTAATGTTAGGTTTGTGTCTAGTTAGAGTTTTGTCCTTGTCTCGTTGAGTCTTGCATGTCCAGCTTCCCGCCAGCCCCATGGCGATTCCTCGAGCCCATGCATCGTCATCCCTATTGGCCCGATTCGATGCTCTTATGGTACGACCCCTAAGTGTCGCCCCTACCACTCAGTCGTCGGGAGACCCGATCCCTATACCGATGACCGAGTCATTCCAGCGCCCTGTCATGTCCACTGCCATCCTACCTAATGGGATGCATACGGAGATCGACTTCATCAGTAGGGTGTCGTCTAACTGTGTCTCACAAGACATTGTTGAGTCACTCTCTAAGACTGGGGAGATTGTTCTCCGTGATGGTTTAGCTTTTATCGAGTTCCAACGGTGGTTTGGCCCCGTTAAATATTTCGATGGCGCTTGGTGCAAGATCAGCACACTTGCTGGTCCATGCATCATTTTAGGGCGAACTTGGTTGGAGGAAAGAGGTGCGACCATCGACCTGGATAGGAGGACCTGCACCCTACACCCATCTCACCTTCCCGGTGAGTTTGTCTTCCATGACGGCGTTACGCCGACCACCTCCATGTCATCACCTGGGTTTGTTCCAGTGAGTTACGAGGCTGAACAGGAGTTGATGGAGGAGTACCTAACTGAGGTTGAGGAGTTAGGGAGTGACCCCCTCCACATCATAGAGGACTCAGTTTCCACTCCCGAGAGAGAGGCTTCACCCTTAGACCCTCATATCGAGACATTCTTACCTTCCGAGGGTGAACTGGTCATTGGTGAGTCTTTAGCTAGCTGGCTAAGGGAGGGTCCACTTCTAGATATCGCCATTCCTTGCTATACACCCATGGGACCAGCCCTCCCAATAATACCCCTTAACTCCTTTCACACCACTTTTCGGTCCTTCTGCTTTCTTGAAAATGTGAAGGACTTCCTTAGGAGTTTAGATTATCAATGGGAGTTGACTTATATGTTGACCTTAGGGTCTGACCAACCCTATAGTCATAGCTTTACACTCCCTGCTTTGGGGTCTATTACCTCGGTCTACACCATAGGACATATCACATCCGAGGTCCTTTTATTATTTCCCATACCCATGGAGGTTGATTTTGTCCCCGCTTATGGTTTCACGGTCCCGAGGGAGGAACCTAGCCTTCCTTGCCTTCCTCATGAGCCTCTTGCCCCATACATGAGAGTGCCTGAAGGTGATTATCTGCACCTGGGTGAATGTCGCACATGGGCAAGTATAGTGAAGGGACCTGTCGGGAGGGGTCATCATTTCTTTGACCCTTTCGATCCCCTCCCTAGTGAGCCTCTCGACCCATATTCTTTTCCCCACCTTGTCGAGGAGGTCCACTATCATACACCACCTAGGCCTTCTAGTCAACACCTCACCTTACCGGCATCCAGATGCCCGAGCTTAGGAGGCCAGGGACACATGTCTCTTCCCCATGTTTCTTCATGTCCACCATCATATAGGGGTTTGTCTCATATAGGGAATGTCATGAGTGAGTTTGGGCAATTTAGTCCCCATGAGTCTACCACATTCCGTAGGACACCCATGCATGATAGATACAACTTTGGTTGTCCTGGTCCTCCCCGTGTTGTCCAATCATGTAGGAGTCATAGGCATGCTAGGTCTGTGTTTGGATGTCCACGACCACCACTGCATTCACATAGGTATGAGTCAACACAGCTAGTTCGGAGTCTACATCATCATCACCCCCTCGAGGCCAGCAACGCACGTTATAAGGAATTAGCTGACGCGCATCGACGCACCCGTGAGTTCCAAGTGGGAGAGTATGTCATGATCAGGGTCAGACCTGAACGGTTCCCTTCGGGGGCCGTAAAGAAACTCCAGGACCGCGGTACCGGACCCTTCCGAGTTCTGAGGCGGATTGGGTCTAACGCGTATGAGATTGAGCTGCCAGATGATTATGGGATCAGTTCGACGTTCAACGTCTCTGATCTGGTGGCCTATCGGGATCCAGCAGTGACTCCCAGTGAGCTTCTTGGGCCTCCCCTTCCTGTTGTGAGCGATACACCTTCTGAGAGTCCACCTCCTCCAGCCCCATTACAGAGACGCGAGCACATCGATTGTATACTGGATGAGCAGGTGACCACCACCAGGAGCGGGGCCTACCAGCGCTTCCTAGTGCGTTGGAGAGGGCGCCCTGAGACAGACGACACCTGGATCACGCGGGGAGAGCTGGAGCGGATTGACCCAGACTTGCTGGAACGTTACCTGAGCGACCGTGACCCTTACTCGACGGGGTCGAGTTCTTCCCACCCGGGGAGAATTGGTGAGGACACGCGTCACACTTTACGACGGAGTACACGGATCTCGCCGGCATCCCTTTGGCTCGGCGACCAGTTGGCAGATTAGCGGAGCTATCATCACTTATTTTATGCTTTGGGCCATGTTGGGCCTTGGTTTAGTCCGTGTGTGGACAATTTTCTTTCAGTCATGGACCTTTTTTTAGGCCAATTAGGCTTTATTTGTGTTTTGTAGGCTTGCTAGAGGCTAGGGGGGTTATTGGGCCACTTCTTGGTTCACTTCTCTGGCCCACGAGGGCTGTCCACTTTTCCCATCCCCTGGGCCCACCTTGGGAGGCGCGCCCCACCTAGGGTTAGGGTTGGGGGGCGGACCATTCCCTCCCCTCTTGGAGGGAATAGCAGCCGCCCTTCCCCCCTTGCCCTCTCCCTCTTTTGGCCGCCCCCCCCACCTTTCACTCCTAGAATCTAGGAGATTTGAATGCCCTTCCCCGGTTGTGGCCGCCCCCCCATCTCCTTTCCCCTTGGCTAGGGTTTAGACCTAGCATTTCCCCATCCCATATAAAAGACCTTGTATTTTCTTTTCAAAAAAATAAGGAAGAAATTGATGCTTGAGTGTTCATTGTGGAGTGCCACATTGTGAAAAGGGGCGACCCCTTCTTCTTCCTCCTCCTTGAGGGTGCGACGCCCTCACCTCCTCTCCAGTCCTTGGGTGTGACGCCCAGGGGTAGGAGACCTCCCCCAAGGGATTCCAACGCCAGCAGCCTTCAACCATCGTCCACGGCGACGAGTTCGGTGGAGCGACGGTGCACGCAGGATCGTCTTCCTCTTCCCCGGGCGTCCCTGTGCTGACAGCAGATTTGGTGTCCAGAGATCGGTCCGGTGCGTCTGCTTCCCGGCAGCGTCTCATCCGAGTTTCTTCACGACTTTCGTACCCCTTCCAGTCATCTTTCCAACCCCACTGGCCTTGTCCCAAAACTCGAATCACAGAGGAAGTTGTCTTTGTAGACACTTTCGTCGCGCAGGCTGCTCCCTGACAGTCTCGCCTGTGACCCGAGACGATTTGGGTTCCCGTTTGCATGCCTCTCCTACCACCAAACACCGCCAGTCCCTTCATAACATTTGTTCCCCTCCCAGTCACGAATCCAACCCCTCTGGCCTCGCCTTCAAACTCCATCGGGGTAAACTTTTGTCTTCAAGCACACTTTTAGTGCGCCATCCTGCGCTACAGTACCCGAGCGGGACTGTCAGCAGAGGGCCTCCAAAGGGGGTACCACTTCCCGTCCTCGGATCGATCTGCAACTTGGTAGGTCGACTCCTCACATCCCACCACACCTCCAGTAATCATCTCGGGCCGGAACGCCTTCTGTATCCTTGCGCCATCACCACCCCACCCACGGTCACAGATCAGACTGCCCTGAAGTGCTGTCTGTGCACCCCTGTTGTCACCCCCTTCGCACCCAATCCCTCCACAGGACCCCATCGGCCACCACTGCCCCTGGATAGCCGTCCCTGTCAGCCTTCCACCAGAGAAGACGCCGCCACAAACGCTGTCCGGACGGCCGTGTACCAGCGCCATCTCTGCCCGCTGTCACAGGGACCAGCCAGCAACCTCTCGTCGGACCGACATCCTCCCCCGAGGCCGTAGCAGCAGCGTGGCCCCTCCATCCGGCTCGGCATCCCAGCAGTGCCCACGGCGACGTGGGCCTCCTCCTCAAAGGCTACTACAGGAGCGATCGGCATTGCGAGGGTCCGCATCCGGCTTCATCCCCGACCTCGGCTGCTGCCCGTCAGCCCGTGCGCCGGCCGCCCCGTGTGTAGCTGTGGTTGTAGCCTATTACCTCCCTGCGAGGAGTGGGCCCTTTTGATGTTTGTACTAGTTCTCTCACGTGTGTAGCGGGGTGGTTGGACTCGGCCGGGGTTCCTTCCCCACGCTTAGGCGTGGAGGTACGTGTCTCGCTCCCGCCCGTAGTACTTGCTTATCACGTATATGATTGATTGTGCCGCGTGAGTGAGTGTAGGGCCTAGCTAGTTTCATTTGTTACTGCTGGTTGAGAGAGAGAGAGCGGCCTTTTCCCTTGGCCCTAGTCGAGCACCGAGCTCGGACTAGATTCCCGTGTCGTCCAGCGGCTTCTCGCCCGTTGTGACCCCGTCGCGCCTCCCTCCGTGGGACGGCCGTGGTTCGGAGTTCTGTTGAGAGACGCCTCCGCCCGGAGGGATTTCACGTTAGTCGGTCATACCGGCTTGCCTTGTCTCGTGCGCGTGCTGGTCGCGTTCTTTAGCGTCCTAGGTTAGCTAGCGAGTCAGTTGTCCCGCATCAAGAGCCTCATACTCGGCTATGTTATTTGTGGCAGGAAAAGAGAGCTAGTAATCGATGGGGATGGTTACTCCTTCCGGAGTGAGGAGAACGGCCCCAATTCCACGGCCCTGAGAATTGAGCGCACAGTCGAAGTGCAAGGACCAGAAGGGGAGATGAGTAAGTATAGCCAGATGCTCGTCAAGAAATTTGTCCTAGATTGAATCGGTGCAAGGGATAAGAGAATGAGCAAGAGCTTCAGTAATCGCGTATCCCTTGATCACTTTCTGAACGATAAAAGTGATGTTAAACTAAAAGAGAAAGCTCTGCCAGCGAGCTAATCTGCTAGAAAGGATGGGTTTTTCTAGGAGGTACCGGATTGGGTCCATTCTAGAGATCAACTTAACTTCATGGGCGAGAAAATAATGCTTGAGTTTCTGAGCTACCCATACTAATGCTGCGCAGGTTTTCTCCATGGCAGTATACTTTGCTTCAGCAGGATTAAACAATCTAGAGAGATAGTATGCTGCCCTTTCCTTTCCTTCGCCATTCACTTGAGCCAGGACAGCTCCTAGGGAGTCATCAATAACAGAAATGTATAATATCAGGGGTTTCCCAGGGACAGGTGGTTGCAGAACTGGGGGATTAGATAGATAAACCTTAAGATCCTTATAGGCCTTCTGACATTGTTCATTCCATTCAAATTTGGCCCCCGCCTTCAACAATTCATAAATTGGGCGACATCTTTGCAAATGTTGAGATATGAATCATTGAATAAACTACAAATGCCCAATCAATCCTCAAAGTTCAGTGATGTTCTTAGGTGGTGGCATTTCCATAATGGCCTTTGTCTTGTTCGGATCGATCTGAATCCCCCGCTTGCTAACTATAAACCCTAGCAATTTTCCTGATGCAACTCCAAACACACATTTCTTTGGATTCATTTTTAACTTATACTCCCTAGCCCTTTGCAACACCTTGGCTAAAATGACGGGGTGTTCTTCCTTGGACCTCGATTTTACCATAATATCATCCACGTAGGCTTCCATATACACATGCATAATGTCGTGGAAGATAGACATCATTGCCCGTTGATATGTGGCACCTGCATTCTTTAATCCGAATGGCATAGCAGTATGAGCCCCAGGGCGTGGTGAACGAGGTTTTCTCTTGATCCTCGGGAGCAAGACGGATTTGGTTGTAACCAGAATAGCCATCCATAAACGAGAGGGCTTCTTACCCAGCCGTGTTGTCTACCAAAACATCAATGTGAGAAAGTGGGAAATCATATGAAATCAATGCAAATTCAGACATTTCCATCATTCTTCATCACCGGGACTATATTTGCCACCCATTGCGGATATAACACAACTCTAATGAACTTGGCCTTATGCAATTTATCAACTTCTTCTTTTATCCTTAAGGCCATTTGTGGGTGGAATCTTCTCAATTTTTTTTAACGGGTATTGCCCCTGGTTTAAGGATAAGTCTATGTTCAACCAGAGCGGGGTCAAGGCCCGGCATGTCCTCATAGGACCAGGCAAAAGAATTGCTATACTCCCTTAAAACCTTGATTAGCTCCTCTTCAACCTGAGGAGGGAGGTTAGCGAAAATGATTATGGGCCTAGGGTCCTCTTCAGTCCCAAGATTAATTTCTTTCATGGGTTCATCCACTGCAGACGACGGTTCATCAAATCTTTTTAAACCCTGTGCGTACAGATCGACAGCGTCATCCATGTCGCTATCCTCATCATCGGCTGGGTCCTTCTCATCTACGATTTCATAAACTCCCAATCCGTCATTGCTCCACCCCCCGTCTACTTCCTCATCATCCTCTAGGATGATTGCGGTCGCTATAAACTCAGGACATTTGAGGAGGGCATGACACCTTTGGGCTAGATCCTGAAGAAACCTATCTAGAACGGATTTAGAATGATGCATCATAAGGTGCGCCGCAGACGTGGACGGGCTAACAATACTAGAGCTAGATTCTATCCTAGCCAACTCTACCAACCTAGGGGACTTTACACACTGTACATCTAACCTGGGAGATAAGAAATCTACAGGGAAAGAAGCAGGGGCCTCGTGCCCCCGACAGGAAGACTGACAGAACATAGCGTAATTCTCCATTGAAACCTCCATTTTAAAATTGACGTTTTTTTTGGAGATCGGAGGAAATCAAGTAGCAAGAAGAGGAGGAAGGAGGAGGAGGAAGTTGACGGGGAAAGAGAGACGGGAAGAGAATGTCAATGAAAGGGTCAGAAGAAGAAAACCACATGTCGGAAAGATCAGACGGGGAGGACCACATAATGGAAAGATCACTAGGTGGGCACTGCTCACATGCACACGGAACAAACAAAATTTTGAATGGCCTTTCCATAAAGAACGAGTCGACCATGATTGGAGGTGAATGGGGAATACATCCCAATCATTGAAACAAGGAGGCAAGGTGGGAAGGAGGCCAAGAAAAAGTAATGACAGAGCTCCCCTCTTCCTACGGCCTCTGGTATACTGGCTCTGCCGGAAAGCACTTCACAAGCTGCATCTTTACTTTCTTCGAACAAGCTTCTTCTTCATGAAACAATCTTTCAAAACAGCTACAAAAATCTTCCATATCACCCACCAGCCCCTTTAGTGGCGGTGGTGGGTCGGCAACAGCACAAGCGGCATCACTTTTTTCATCAGAACGGGGTGATGGCCTCTTCAGAGTACCTGGCTGCAACGAGCCCTTCATGAAATGTTGACGGTAGTCCCACGTCAATGGCCCGGAGTCTCCCAGTATTGACAATGCTGACTCCCGGTAGCCAAGGCCTCGCCTACTCATCTTTCTGCCCCTGGGGACGGGCTTAGTCCGCCTTTGCAACTGTGCGCCGAGGCCCATGCCCGACTGATAGCCTAATTTCAGGATCATGTGCCATCCCTTGGAATCTCTAATCTTGGACTTGATTTTAACGTTAATTGGTGCAGTGGCGGGCTTGCGTGATGCATATGCCCATGGAAAGTTCAAGTCCATCACAGATAAAACTGGCTTGTTGCTCGGCCATAGTGTAGGCAGAATTTTGTCAGCAATAGCATCAACTATCTGGACCGTGGAAACACTCTTCACCTTGACTACCTGCTAGTGAAATGGGAATTTGAGGCACTTGTGGGCGGCCGAGGACACTGCATGCAAGCTATCAATCCATGGACGACATAGAATAGCCTTGAACATTGGGTCTATGTCCAATACATAAAATTTCACGTCCATTTTCAAAGGCCCTAGCTCGGCCTGAACTATCACGACCCCGTGGCAAGCTCACCTGGAGTTATCATATGCTGCAATAGTTGTCGGTGTCGGCCTTAGCATGTCTTCAGAGATGTTGCAGGCATGCAACCTGCTCAAGGGACAAACATTAATAGAAGCTCATGTGTCCACTAGAGCTGAATCAATGGCCACCTTGTTTAATGTAATGGAAATGCATAGTGGCATCTGACGTGCCTCTGGGGGTGCTAGCTCCGACTCAGAAAAAGAAATAAATGGCACCCTTGTTATAGTGGCCAACACCGACAGCAAGTTGTCTACAGCCACGTCCTCATTCACCATGACTTTATGTAAAAAAGCTTTCAAAGCATCCTGGTGTAACGTGGACCTTCTTATTAGCTCCAGGACTGAGATCTTGGCTGGCATTCGGTCCAGGTGTTGCAACAAATCATATTTCGTGCTGAGTAAGGGGTTTGACTCTTCTGCTTCCACTGCTGAGGAAGGAATTGGGGGGTTGGGTGCAGGTGCACCAGTAGAAGGGTAGTTTCTCTGAAATAAGCGCCTGCTCCTGAGGGCAAGGTTCTGCACCGGCACGGTGACGGATGGACTCCCAATTGACTCGTTAGGGAGAGTAGAAGGGATAGAAATAGGGGTGACGATGGCAGAGGCTGGTCTGACGGGCCCTAGCGGAGGGATGACGGGTGAGGGGTTGAGTGGAGGGGTAATGATGGAGGGTATGGCGGGTGCTGGCGCGAGGATTGACTGAATGGTGGGTAATGTGGTGGGTGCAATAGGTGACTTGGAGAGAATAGTGGGTGGAGCAGTGGTCAAGGTGGTGGGCCGGAGGATGGAAGGAACAGAAGGTGTGAGGGAGTTGGTGTAGGAAGGCCAAAATTGTCGTAAGACCACCTAGCATTAGGGGCTGGGCGGTGAACAATATTGACTTGTGTCGGTGCCTGCGACTATTGTTGAGGAGCGGGCGGATGGTCTGGCATGGGATTTTGATGAATACCAAGTTCGGGCGGCTGCTGCTATTGCTGAGGTTGAGGTTGGGGTTGCTGATGTTGCTGCTGCTGCGACCTTGCCTATCTTCTCCTTTCTTTGATGTCTTCTATTAACTTATGCATCTGGGCCCAGTCAATCCTTTGCCCTTCATGTAAATCATACACTAAATCATGGAATTGAAAGCACCTGTCTATAGTGTGCTTGATACGGGACGGACACGCGACTCGACTCCAAATGGATATGCGATCCTCAGACTCTTAGCAAGCTCATGATCATCCCAAACGAGGGAAGCGTCGGACGTGTGCGGTTGAGAAACCGGCAAAGAGCTAGGGTGGTCAACTCACAAAATCGTGCCCAGATCGGGTCACGGGATGGTCTCGCTCTCTCTTGCAGTAGCAGTGAATATCAATAAATAGCGAGCTAAGTTACCCTATCATGCTCTCTAGCAGCGGCATATAAAGCATATACGAACTAAGCAAAGTGCCGAGTAAGGAGCGAACACGATACCTCCACGCGCCTGGCGTGGGGATGACTTCCCGGCCGATCTCGTACTCCCGGAATAGTAAATACACAATAATTACAGAAAGACCAATTACTGCCCACTCCATGCAGGGAGGTAAAGGGCGACACAATGGGACCCGAGAGTAGCGGTTTCGGGTTGACGGGCCGCTTCTTGTGTTGCTTCGGTGGCACACGTACTCACGACCGTGGGACCCACGTGCTGGTCCAAGGGGCCGTGTGGCGCCAGGGTGGCACCACCGAGTGGGGACGCCTGGAAGGGCGCTCCCTGGGACGGCGGTGTGCTGGTTCGCCTGCCGGAGGTCGGGCGGCTCTGATCTCCACTCGCCGGAGTTGCTGGCCACGGATTTGCAGTTCTGTTTTACAGCGTGTGACCAGGCGAGATCTGCTGCTGTGGTCACTCCCGACGTCAGATCGTCGCACAAGAGGTACCGATGGAAAGCTGACTTGAAATACTTCGATCTATGGCCAGAGAAAGAAATTTGAGTTTCCCGTTGATGGCTTTTGTCGAATTTTCAAGCTGCTGACTCACAGGATCTGAAAACTCAGGGCAGAACCAAGTTTTCCTGAGAGTTGGCGTTGACCGTGATGTCGACCTTCAATTCAGCCTTTTGGCCCTTCATAAAAGTTGTAGAGGCTGAAGAGAGGAAAATAGGGATATATCTTATGCAAGATGTGGTGGAAGTTTCAATTTTGTGGGGATTTTATACTGACTCGGGGTCGGATCTGGACAACAGAAATAGATCTAAATTTCGGGGAAAGACACAATTTCTAAAAAAAGGTAGAGGGCTTTTGAAATTCGGCGAAAATTTTTGGAGGGTGGGGAAGGTGGACAAAACCTCCAATAAATTCTGGGATTCCAACAAAAATCAAAAAGGGGGTCGAAAGGTGGAAGAACTAAGCTTATGCTACATAGATCTGAAAAGGGACAGATCAGGAAGACAGAAAGGCACGAAAATAGAAAATATAAAACGAACTCTAAATGACGTGATTTTGTTAATGGAGGTTGGGAATCAATATAGGAACCAACCTTGAAAATCTCAACTCCAGATGATGTCGGAGTTGGGAGTTAAAAATCCCGGAGTGGGACTCTGTCCAGCCAAACAGATCCTTGGACAGAACTTTGGAGACGGCTTCGCGACGGCTCGATGGTGGCACGAACGGCGGCGGTGGCACCAGAGATGAAATCAGAGATAGAGGGGCTCAGGTAGAAGGTGTTCTCAACCCTGAAATGCAGAGGGAAGAAGAAGGAACCAGAGGGAGAGAGGTAGGGGGCGCAAGAAGCTATTGGCTTTCACACAATTTTCTTCTCATTAATTCTCATTAATTCCAACAAAATGTGGAAATACAAGCATTTATACAAAATGTAAAAAGACTCAAAATGACCTCAGATCTAGGGTTGAAAGGGGTATTAAGGGGATAGAAGAAAATATTTCTCCCATGTGGTCAAAACACATTAAACAAATTCTAATCAAACTAATATAATTCCATTCAAACTTCACCTACCTTGCCTAATAAGACAAGGAAGGGGGCACCCCCTTCATGGGCCTCCTATTGGGCCTAGCTGGTCCAAGGCCATCCAATCAAGCCCATTAACCCATGCTTGGTCTATGGACTCTCCCACCTAGATGGCCCATGAGAAGGAAAAGCCCACTTGGGCCTTAAGTGAGTTAAAGACCCAATATGAAGTCTAATGACCCAATATGAACTAACCCCTTAATGGACTCTTCTAAATGCAACCCATTGATGTATTCTACATGGAATGTGGCCCATTGGCTTGTTAAAAGCCTTACAAAGGAGCCCAAATGAAAAAAAACCAAAATAAACACACTAATACAAGCCCATATATCCATAAGACACACTATTACAAGCCATTACACACAAATATAACTCATTAGCCTTTGATGCCCCATCAATTCTTCCCGGGTGGGAGGAACTCGACCCGGTCGAGTAAGGGGTGCTGCTGCTTGAATAGCGCCACCAAATCCATCACCGAACCAAGTAGTGCGGGTACGCTCCACTCTAAGTGATCGTGATGTGATACCCCCTAGGACTTAGACAAGCAAGCACATTCATAATCAAAAGGGCCAATTTGGGCCACCGCTCTCCCGTCGCTCACCCAAGTCTCGGGGTAACTTAGCAATGCCAAGGTGAGGTTGAGGGGTTGGACCCTTGCTGGTAGAGGGCCAGCAAGGCCATGATTTGATTCCCAATAGATGTGGATGCCCAATTCAATGGGGCCGACAAAGTGCCAATGGCACCGGTTACTCTCTTCCCACGGTGATCACTCAAGACAACGGGGCTTGAGGATCAAGCTCTCACTCTCACGGCCAGCGGAACTAAGAACTAATATTGAAAGACAAGCACTAAAGGGAGTGAGGTTTGAGCACTTACTCGACCGGTTTGAAGAAACCGGTCCCGCTCGGAGACGAGGGCGAGCGGGGAGGCGAGTGGATCCCCACACGCCGCGGCGGTGTAGCTTGACCTGCTCAATCCAATTACAACACTACTCCTCTCGTAGGAGGGGGACCTTGGGGTGGGGGTTAATGGATATTACAGCCAAAACTACCTCCACGCAGGGAGGGGCCTTCAGCCGGCCAAGCGGGGAGGGGAATTGGAGAAAGGAACACCGAAGACGGGAGGTTGCCGATTCTGTCCGGTTCTGTGGGTGCTGATAGGTGACTGAAGAGTTGACTGCTGCAGCTGCTACCGAATTTTTTTGGGGGCGAAACCACCTGAGAAATCTTCGTAGGAGGCAGGGGAAGTCGTCCAAATTTTGTTAATTTCTTCTGTCATCGATGCCGGTATGGGTGGAGGCTCGAACAGGGAGGCAGACTCTCGGACTGGCAGCTCCTGATTTCCAACAGCAGGTTGCAGAGGATGTCCCGACAGCTCCCGAACTCGGAATCAAGCACCAATGGAGTCGTTGGAACCGTGGACAAGCCCTCTTCACCAAAAAGCTGACGGGGAAGCCAAACGATGCCGGAGAAGGCCAGGGGACTCTGAACACTGCTAACAGGTCGGTGCAGACTGTGGGTAGCAGAACTACGTAGCTGAGGGAGAAAATGGATAACTCCTACTACAGGATGCCGAACGGAGTTCCGCTTTTTGATTCTGAAAGTAGACAGGAAGAGGAACAACTTTTCAGAAGAACTTGTGGCCTGAATCTTCAAGGTTTGTCATGGCAGAGCTTCTACTATGGCTCAGGTGCTCAGTAGGGGCAGCTCTACGCAGTTGTAAAAGAACGGATCTCCCGATCAGCTCGAAAGTCGGAAGGGGACGAGACCACTGTCGTTGCGAAGAAGACAGTTAGACGCTTCCGTGGATACCTCTTGGGCCTTCAGATTCTCTGGGACGTGGTCGGGGTCGCCTCTGCAAACTGCTACTCTTCTGCTGCCAGCGAACTGAAAACTGGAGGTTGAAGATGGTGGGGGGAAATGGGGTATATGGGAGGGGAAATGGAGGTGGATGAGTGTGGGGAGAACCCTGGCTGTGAGGGGGTCTAGGTGGGGGTGTTCCAAGATGTAGGAGGGGAAGAATAGGGTCTGTAAGGGGGTCTAACAGGTGGTGGGAGGAGCAGCTACGAATTTGGGCTTGGAGGGAGAAGGGGGAAGGTGAGGAGGCACAAGTGGGTGGAGGGAATGTGAGTTTGAATTTCCTTTAATGTGGGGTGATTAATGGTGGTCTTGGGGATGGGAAGAGGTGCCTTGGGAAGGTGGAGGGCTGCTTGGGGAAGGGGATGGGTAGTTGGGGGTTGGAGGGTGGGGTGTGGATTGGTGGAGGGTCTATTGGGACTAGGGGGAAGTAATGATGGCTTGTGGGAAGTTGTAGAGGAGTTAATGGAGGTAGGTGGGAGGGTGGAGGTGGTTGGGAGGGGAGGAGAGAGAAAAATTTTGAAATTGGGTGTGGAGGAGAGAGAAAGAGGAGTGAAAGAGAGAAATTAAGAGAGGGATGGGTGGGGAATCTCTCCCCTAGGGTCTCTCACCCAAATAATGGAATCCCTCCACTAGATAAGAAGTTTGAACTCTCAAAATGGCAAGTTTTTTCATTCATTGATTCATTAAGTTGAAATGGGGGGAATGGGGTCCTATATATAGGAAACCCACATTTCTACAAAAGTCCCTGACTCTTACTACAATGACCAATGACCAAGGGGGTAGGGGCACCCCTGGGCCTAGCCCAAAGAATTAGGCCAAATAACCATTATAAACAATCTAATGACACTTAACCTAGGTAAATGACTCATTAACCTAGGTACATGACTCAAATAAAGGGGAAAATACATCAAATGACTCAAATAAAAATTACATAGGACTCAAAATTAAATAACTAGACCATGCCGGATGCAACCGGGGCGAGGAGATGAGCTGTGAACGTGGGCATGGGAGGTGATGTCCCCATCATACTCCCGGGGTGCGGAGAACTCGACTCCGTCAAGTAAGTGTCCTTCCCTCCTCGGAGGGTGTAGAGTGGTACTGCCCACAAGTCTTCTGAACGAGACCGATCCATCCACCTGTCGAGATAGCGCTCGTATACCTTGCTCCTGGTTGTAGTGACCTGTTCATCCAATATTCGTTCAATGCGCTCACGCTGGGCTCTCTTGGCTGGTGGTCTCTTCTCACGGGTGGGTGCTCTCTCAACGGAGGGAATAGGCTCAATATCTTCACTGGGTACAACCATGGGTCCCTTTTATGGCACTAGGTCGACTACATTGAATGTGGGACTCACTCCATACTCCTCGGGGAGATCTAACTCATAGGCATTAGCGCCAATGCGTCTCAAGACCTGGAAGGGATCAGCCCCACGTGGCCTCAATTTAGAGATGACTCCCGGGGAGAGCCTCTCCTTCCTCACCATCACAAAGCCACCCACGTGAAATTCTTGGTGACGCCGAAGGGAGTCAGCCTGCCTCTTATAGATCTCATTTTCCTTGCTTATGTGCTTGCAAAGGCTTCATGCAATTTTGTGAATGTTGACATTCTAGGGGTGATGGGTGGACCTGGGAAACCAAAAGTGGACCAATCATGCTTTGACACCAAGAAGACTTTGATGGAATGGGGAGGACCGGGGCATCCATAGGTGATCCGGTCATGCATGGGGGTGACAAATGCTGGGGGACCCGGACATCCATGAATACTCCTATCATGCCTACGACTCATGATGAGTGAAGATGGACCACTACATCCGAATTTGGACCACTCATGCTTTCTACTTGACATGTGGGTGATATGAATGAATGGACCCCACATAGTGTTCATGCCAAGTGATGTGGTAAGCCTAGACACATGCATATTTTTTCTAAGGGTGACTTTCATGTGTATAGGTGTGGGACAACCTTTGAACTCCCATTGGAAAGGATCGAATAGATCTAAGAAGGTGGTCATCATGGGGTGAGTCACAACCTTATTACCTAGGAATATGTGGCCCAAGGTCATGGCTCCCAAGGTATAACCCGAGTCTAGGATGGGGTGGATTGGGTCAAACATGATGGGTTGGGATAGGGAAAGGTGGGTGGTGGATAAGGTGGTTTGGTCCCATGGGTTCTTTGACCCCCATTGGAAGGGATCAAAGGGATCATAAAAAAGGTTATCGAGGGGGAGGGGCCCTATGTCCTCAAGATCCTCAAGTGGTGGTGGGTCATCCTCTTCTAATGAGACAATTGGGCCGAAGTTCTTTGTGAGTGGGTCGGCCATGAGGGGAGGACTTGACTTTCCCCCCGATATAAGAAGCTCCAAATTGAGGAGAAGGTCGGGCTCATCGGGTGTGGGGAGGAATATAAGGAGGTCGCTAGTGTAGCAACCAATGGTGTAAATCGAGGTGATAGACCCGATACAAAGGTGTAGGAGGTCAAGGCTCCTAGATTGGTGAGCCATGGGGGTCAATAAGCCGGTCAACTCATATTGCCAAGCTAAGACCTTGAGAAGGTCCTCTAAGGTTTCCACTTGGTAGGATGTTTGGATTATGGTGTGATAGGAGGAGATGTGCACTATGGGAAGGTTTTCCTTTATGGGAAGGCAATCGTGGGCCGTGATCTCTCTTATTGGGATCTTCTTTAGCCAACTAATAAGGGACTCTTCTAAGATGAATTCGGCCTTATCTAGAGGGGGTGGTGTAGGGTGAAGATCCTCGTGTGAGGCTTCCTCTTCAATTGGGACATGGGTTCTCTTCATGGAGGGGATAGGTTCCCGAGAGGTATTTGTCTTCATGTGGCAAAGCGGGTGGACTACTTCTTCCAAAGCTAATGGAGTGGGAAGGTTCTTTGATGGTGGGGTGATGATGGCCGGAGTATGGTGCACCCGGGGTGGTGAACAAGGGAGGGATTCTCGCTGGTGGGAGAATACAAGGTTGTTGAATTTAAAGGCTCCCGAAAGGTGGGGCGGATGCACTAGGCAAGTCCGACGTGTTGGGTCGATGTCGGCATACCTTTCATCTAACCATTTCTTACCTAGGATTATACATGGACCCGCCAATGTTCCCTTTTGACACCAAGCCCCATCCAAATACTTAGTCTTCCCGAACCATTTATGGAATTCAATAAAGACTTGGTCTCCATTATGCACAATTTGTCCGGTCCTACAAAGAGAGGTAATGATATCGGGGACACCCAATTTTTAGATTCTAGGTCAATGAAATCAATTTCTACGGGCTCTCCATTAGGTAAGCATGCATGGGATATGATTGGGAGAGGAGCCATGTGACCCAAGACTCAACGTTAACAATGATGGGTTTGACAATGCACGGTTCGGACAAGAATGCAAGCATGCCCTAGGACTTGACTTGATAGAGACAAGTCAATACCTTGCTCTGATACCACTTGATGTGATACCCCCTAGGACTTAGACAAGCAAGCACATTCACAATCAAAAGGGCCAATTTGGGCCACCGCTCTCCCGTCGCTCACCCAAGTCCCGGGGTAACTTAGCAATGCCAAGGTGAGGTTGAGGGGTTGGACCCTTGCTGGTAGAGGGCCAGCAAGGCCAAGATTTGATTCCCAATGGATGTGGATGCCCAATTCAATGGGGCCGACAAAGTGCCAATGGCACCGGTTACTCTCTTCCCACGGTGATCACTCAAGACAACGGGGCTTGAGGATCAAGCTCTCACTCTCACGGCCAGCGGAACTAAGAACTAATATTGAAAGACAAGCACTAAAGGGAGTGAGGTTTGAGCACTTACTCGACCGGTTTGAAGAAACCGGTCCCGCTCGGAGACGAGGGCTAGCGGGGAGGCGAGTGGATCCCCACACGCCGCGTCGGTGTAGCTTGACCTGCTCAATCTAATTACAACACTACTCCTCTCGCAGGAGGGAGACCTTGGGGTGGGGGTTAATGGATATTACAGTCAAAACTACCTCCACGCAGGGAGGGGCCTTCAGCCGGTCAAGCGGGGAGGGGAATTGGAGAAAGGAACACCGAAGACGGGAGGTTGCCGATTCTGTCCGGTTCTGTGGGTGCTGACAGGTGACTGAAGAGTTGACTGCTGCAGCTGCTATCGAATTTTTTTGGGGGCGAAACCACCTGAGAAATCTTCGTAGGAGGCAGGGGAAGTCGTCCAAATTTTTTTAATTTCTTTTGTCGTCGATGCCGGTCTGGGTGGAGGCCCGAACAGGGAGGCAGACTCTCGGACTGGCAGCTCCTGATTTCCAACAGTAGGTTGCAGAGGATGTCCCGACAGCTCCCGAACTCGGAATCAAGCACCGTCAGAGTCGTTGGAACTGTGGACGAGCCCTCTTCCCCAAAAAACTGATGGGGAAGCCAAACGATGCCGGAGAAGGCCAGAGGACTCTGAACACTGCTGATAGGTCGGTGCAGACTGTGGGTAGCAGAACTACGTAGCTGAGGGAGAAAATGGATAACTCCTGCTACATGATGCCGAACGGAGTTCCGCTTTTTGATTCTGAAAGTAGACAGGAATAGGAACAACTTTTCAGAATAATTTGTGGCCTGAATCTTCAAAGGTTTGTCGTGGCAGAGCTTCTACTATGGCTCAGGTGCTCAGCAGGGGTAGCTCTGCGCAGTTGTAGGAGAACGGATCTCCCGGTCAGCTCAGAGCTCAGAAGGGGACGAGACCACCGCCGTTGCAAAGAAGACATGTAGTCGCTTCTGTGGATACCTTTTGGGCCTTCAGATTCTCTGAGATGTGGTGGGGGTCACCTCTGCAAACTGCTACTCTTCTACTGCCAGCGAACTGAAAACTGGAGGTTGAAGATGGTGGGGGGAAATGGGGTATATGGGAGGGGAAATGGAGGTGGATGAGTGTGGGGAGAACCCTGGCTGTGAGGGGGTCTAGGAGGGGGTGTTTCAAGGTGTGGGAGGGGAAGAATAGGGTCTGGAAGGGGGTCTAACAGGTGGTGGGAGGAGGAGCTACGAATTTGGGCTTGGAGGGAGAAGGGGGAAGGTGAGGAGGCACAAGTGGGTGGAGGGAATGTGAGTTTGAATTTCCTTTAATGTGGGGTGATTAATGGTGGTCTTGGGATGGGAAGAGGTGCCTTGGGAAGGTGGAGGGCTGCTTGGGGAAGGGGATGGGTAGTTGGGGGTTGGAGGGTGGGGTGTGGATTGGTGGAGAGTCTATTGGGACTAGGGGGAAGTAATGATGGCTTGTGGGAAGTTGTAGAGGAGTTAATGGAGGTAGGTGGGAGGGGAGGAGAGAGAAAAATTTTGAAATTGGGTGTGGAGGAGAGAGAAAGAGGAGTGAAAGAGAGAAATTAAGAGAGGGATGGGTGGGGAATCTCTCCCCTAGGGTCTCTCACCCAAATAATGGAATCTCTCCACTAGATAAGAAGTTTGAACTCTCAAAATGGTAAGTTTTTTCATTCATTGATTCATTAAGTTGAAATGGGGGGAATGGGGTCCTATATATAGGAAACCCACATTTCTACAAAAGTCCCTGACTCTTACTACAATGACCAATGACCAAGGGGGTAGGGGCGCCCCTGGGCCTAGCCCAAAGAATTGGGCCCAATAACCATTCTAAACAATCTAATGACACTTAACCTAGGTAAATGACTCATTAACCTAGGTACATGACTCAAATAAAGGGGAAAATACATCAAATGACTCAAATAAAAATTACATAGGACTCAAAATTAAATAACTAGACCATGCCAGATGCATTCGGGGCAAGGAGACGAGCTGTGAACGTGGGCATGGGAGGTGATGTCCCCATCAGATCGTCACCTGCTCATTCCGTATATACTCGATATGCACAAGCTGCTGTGAAAACGAGGCTAGAGGTGGTCACTCCGGGGTGGGGTCACTCTCAAGGGGAGGAGGCGGCTCGAAGACTCACTAGGAATCACCACTGGATCCCTGTAGGTGACTAGATCCGGGGCATAGATGTAGAGCTGATCCCATACTCATCGAGGGAGTCCACTCGCTTCTTAAGGGACTGACATCAACGAGCTTGCACAAGACACATGCAGAATCGTAACAAACCACACAACCAAGCCACACAAACAAACCACATAAAGAAGAAATAATACTGACTCATACATGACCCTAGACTTAATGCAATGACATCACCCACCAAGTGGCCGTCATCCGAGAGCCACATCTTGAGCGTCGGTATGCTCCTCTAGACCTTCCGCTGCATAGTACTCATCAGCTAGTTCCGGATCGGCCTCATAGCTGACAGTCACAAGTCCATAAGGCGTGGCTTCACCAACCCCTAGGGCTAGTGTAGCACGAGTAGGACATTGGCTAGCGATGTGGCCAAATCCATGACAGTGGAAACACTGCAGTCGTGACCTACTGGTCTCCCCGATGAAGGGGCTTTTACCCTTATCCTCCCGACGGGTAGGGGATGTAGGCAATAGGTGTGGAGGTGTAGGTGACGTGGGCAACAAGGGTGGGGGTGTCGGTGCCAGAGGGCGGACAATGGGTGCCGGAGGGCGAGCAATGGGTGCCGATGGTTGAGGTGGAGGTAGATACCGTGGTGGGGGAGGACGAGGCCTAGGAGTGAAGTGCTCTTGACGGGTGAGCTCATGAGGTCGAGCCATGGGGCCCCTCGGGTATGGACCTAAGGAACTACGTGACTCGGCACTACGGTGAGGGACGAAGCCCAACCGTTGGATAGACTCGAACTCTCCCTCAAATTGCTCCATCTCAAGAGCAACTTCGTATGCATCCTCCAACTTGTCCACCTTGCGACGGAGAAGCTCATACCGTAGGTGCGGTTGTAAACCACGCCGAAATTGGAAAATAGTAAGGGAGCTCTCCTCCGTGGCGTCATATCGTAAATAGTATTCAACGAACTCGGCGATGTACTCGGAGACGGACCGATCTCCTTGGATAAGACTCTGCCACCGGTCTATGAGACGCTGGCGGTAAGTGGCAGGGAGATACTTCTTCCTAAGTTTGTCCCTCATCTCGGCCCAAGTCTCTATCGAGGGCACCTGACGATGAAACAATAGGTTCTCCATGTTCCTCCAATCGGTTTGTGCCTGGCCTAAGAGTTTCATCCGAGCGAACTTGACCTTCCGTTGGTCTGACATCTCGAACCACTCAAAATATCGGTCCATGCCTGCCTCCCAATCAAGATAGACCTTCAGGTCTAAGGACCCGTCAAAAGTGGGAGGATCTGCACGAACGGTCCTAAGGGCCTGTTCATCCACATCTTGATCGTGGGTCTACCGTATGGGACGACGATCACGACCATATCCTCTATGCTCATTATCGGACTCGTAGTCATGCACCTCGGGGATGTGATGCCTCCTAACCTCTATCCCTTGAACCCGTGGAGCAGCGGGTTGCTGAACTGGGTCTTGTTGACCATGAGTAGGTGGGAGGAGTGCCTCGACTGGGGCCCTCGGGGGTGCCTCGGATGGGGCTCCCTCTAGTGTGGCAACTCTCTCTACCAAGCCCTGAATGGACTGGTCTGACTCGACGGCCTTATCCTCTACGGCCTTCATCCTTTCTTCTAGGCGTGTGCCTAAGCCATTCATCCGCGTACTCAACCCATCCATCCGATCTACCCATGTAGTCAACGCATCCATGCGTGTACCTAACCCTTCCATACGTTTAGTCAACCCTTGCATTTGCCCCATAAGGGTTTGGAACATTTCGGCCACCAACGACGTATCGAGACTAGGGGCTCGGGGATCCGCCATAGGTGGTGGTGGGGGTGAGTACTGTGTACCCCTACGAGTGGGCATACAAAGACACACGGAGACACCGACTAATGCAAACACGGACTAAAGCAAAGATGATGTACCTAGACTTAACCAAGACTCGGCACGTGGCGGAGTTAATCTATCCGAAGATCACTCGCGCAAGTGTGCGGCCTTCCCGATAGGCGTAGCCTAATGTTTGGACAACACCTTTTGATATACCGAGTAAAGGGATGCAAATGCAACCTAGACCGACTTAGACAATGACCAGACATAAATGACACACTTTTTTTTATTTTAAACACCCTAGACTCAACCTCGATCTGATACCAAACTGATTCGGGACAGACACGCGACTCGACTCGAAATGGATATGAGATCCTCGGACTCTAAGCAAGCACGCGATCGTCACTAACGAGGGAAGCGTCGGACGTGCGCGGTTGAGAAACAGGCAAAGAGCTAGGGTGGTCAACTCACAAATTCATGCCCGGATCGGGTCACGGGATGGTCTCGCTCTCTCTCGCAGCAGCAGTGAATATCAATAAATATCGAGCTAAGTTACCCTATCATGCTCTCTAGCAGCGGCATATAAAGCATATACGAACTAAGCAAAGTGCCGAGTAAGGAGCTAACACGATACCTCCACGCGCCTGGTGTGGAAATGACTTCCCGGCCGATCTCGTACTCCCGGAATAGTAAATACATAATAATTACAGCAAGACCAATTACTGCCCACTCCATGTAGGGAGGTAAAGGGTGACACAATGGGACCCGGGAGTAGCGGTTTCGGGTTGACGGGCCGCTTCTTGTGTTGCTTCGGCGGCACACGTACTCACGACCATGGGACCCACGTGTTGGTCCGAGGGGCTGTGTGGCGCTGGGGTGGCACCACTGTGGTGGGGACGCCTGGAAGGGTGCTCCCTAGGACGGCGGTGTGCTGGTTCGCCGGCCGGAGGCCGGGCGGCTCCGATCTCCACTTGCTGGAGTTGCTGGCCACGGATTTGTAGTTCTGTTTTGCAACTGCTGCGGTCACTCCCGACGTCGGATCGATGCACAAGAGGTACCGATAGAAAGCTGACTTGAAATCCTTCGATCTATGGCCGGAGAAAGAAATTTGAGTTTCCCGTTGATGGCTTTTGTCGAATTTTTAAGCTGCTGACTCACATGATCTAAAAACCCAGGGCAGAACCAAGTTTTCCTGAGAGTTGGCATTGACCGCGATGTAGACCTTTGATTTAGCATTTGAGCCCTTCATAAAAGTTGTAGAGGCCGAAGAGACGAAAATGGGGATATATTTTTTGCAAGATTTGGTGGAAGTTTTGATTTTGTGGGGATTTTATACTGACTCGGGGTCAGATCTGGACAGCAGAAATAGATCTGAATTTAAAGGAAAGACACAATTTCTAAAAAATGGTAGAGGGCTTTTGAAATTTCGAGAAAATTTGTGAAGGGTGGGGAAGGTGGAAAGAACCTGAAATAAATTTTTAGATTCCAACAAAAATCAAAAAGGGGGTCGAAAGGTGGAAGAACTAGGCTTCTGCTACACATATCTGAAAAGGGACAGATCAGAAAGACAGAAAGACACGAAAATAGAAAATATAAAACGAACTCTGAATGATGTGATTTTGTTAATGGTGGTTGGTAATCAAGATAGGAACCAACCCTGAAAATCTCAACTCCAGATGATGTCGGAGTTGGGAGTTAAAAATCCCGGAGTGGGACTCTGTCCAGCCAAACAGATCCTTGGACAGAACTTCAGAGATGGCTTTGCGGCGGCTCGATGGCGGCACGAACGGCGACAGCGACACCAGAGATGAAATCAGAGATAGAGGGGCTCAGGTAGAAGGGGTTCTCAACTTTGAAATGCAGAGGAAAGAAGAAGGAACCAGAGGGAGAGAGGTAGGGGGCGTAAGAAGCTATTGGCTTTCACACAATTTTCTTCTCATTAATTCTTATTAATTCCAACAAAATGTGGAAATACAAGCATTTATACAAAATGTAAAAAGACTCAAAATGACCTCAGATCTAGGGTTGAAAGGGGTATTAAGGGAATAGAAGAAAATATTTCTCCCATGTGGTCAAAACACATTAAACAAATTCTAATCAAACTAATATAATTCCATTCAAACTTCACCTACCTTGCCTAATAAGACAAGGAAGGGGGCCCCCCTTCATGGGCCTCCTCTTGGGCCTAGCTGGTCCAAGGCCATCCAATCAAGCCCATTAACCCATGCTTGGTCTATGGACTCTCCCACCTAGATGGCCCATGAGAAGGAAAAGCCCACTGGGGCCTTAAGTTAGTTAAAGACCCAATATGAAGTCTAATGACCCAATATGAACTAACCCCTTAATGGACTCTTCTAAATGTAACCCATTGATGTATTCTACATGGAATGTGGCCCATTGGCTTGTTAAAAGCCTTACAAAGGAGCCCAAATGAAAAAAAACCCAAATAAACACACTAATACAAGCCCATATATCTACAAGACACACTATTACAAGCCATTACACACAAATATAACTCATTAGCCTTTGATGCCCCATCAGTGCCCAGGCTGCCGATGATATATACAATAACGAGATTGATTGACAGTCGGGTTCCAATTCTGACATTCTGGAGGGATCTGTATGTCACCAGTGTACATCAGAGCTGAGAAAATCTCTGGAAGAGTTTCGGGAAGTGGGGGATAATGGGTTCTTTTTGGACCCGGTTGAGCTGGTGCATAACCAGCAGGAGGAGGAATATTGTGGTATTGGGGTGGCTGTTGAGGGTATTGTGGTGGTGGTGGTGGTTGTTGTGGCTGTTGAGGAGCTGGGAAAGAAGGTCGGGGAGCTGACAGAGCAGAGAACTGGGGGTTGCGTGGAGGTTGCTGGAAATGGGGTGGAGCGGACTAGTTGGGGAACTGGACAGCCTGCACCTGCTCGTTGGTTTGGACTCCATTGGTGACGGGGCCCTGGGATTTTCTAACGGATTTCAACTTTTGGGCCTCAAATAAGGAATGGATGGGGGAGTCTTTGAACTGGGTCTGGATAAATCGGGCCCGACTGTACAGCTGGTGCATATTGGAAATGTCATTCATAGCCAGAATGTTTCAGAACGTAAGGGTAGCATTTGAAATTAACAATTTCACTTTCTCCTCCTACGGGAGCTGCCCGGGCACACGTGAGGCCATCCGCCTCCATCTATCTGCATAAGTGGCAAAATCCTCATTTGTCTTCATCTTCTCTGCTACTAGGTTTGTGAATGAATACTCCGGGCCTACCCGGTCTTGAAATCACTGTATAAACTTCTCCTTAACAATCTTGAAACTCTCCGCCTCCTCCAATGGCAGAGTGTAAAACCATTCCAATGCAACCCCGTCCAATGACTGGCGGAAGAGATACGCCATAAGGCGGTCGTCATGCTGGAACTGCGTAGATTCATATAAAAACTCCCTTATGTGAATAAAAGGGTTGCCATTCCCATCGTACTTGCGGTACGCGGGGAGCTCCGACTGGGGAGAAAAGTGAATATCGCGGATGTAGGGTCAAACGAGTCCTAGACGGTATCCTCTGATACCAAGAGTAAGGACCAAGGCTCAGATTTAGAAGGGGGGTTGAATGAATCCCTTAAACATTTTGCCCTATAAAAAATTAACTGTAACAATCAGAGATGCGGAAGTAAAACAAACTAAGTTCTACCAAGTCTGAAGGGCAGTGAGCCGCTCAATCAAATAGAAAACGTGCAACCAACATGCTCATTGGACATAGAGAGACAGATCGAGCTTAAGCATTCATCTAACGGAATAAGACAACCAAACCACAGTAGACAAGGGAATTTTTAGGTAGTTCGGTCCGCAGACCTACGTCCACCCCACACTCAAACTAGAGTGTGGCTTCCGCTGATACACAGCTTAAACCGTTGGGCCTTACAGCTTGCCTACAACAGCTGAGCGTCACAGCTTGCTTCTGTCGGGCAATACAGCTTAGCCATCTACTGTCTAACAACTTGACCCGCTGGGCAATACAGCTTAGCCTACCAGAGGAATCCTCCTCTCATATTGCTGAGCGTCACAGCTTGCTTTGCTGACTAACAACTTGAAATAAAGGGTGTAAAAGGAAAACAAGAGATAGGAAATCACAGCGACTGAATGCTGAAAAATTGTAAACCAATTGAAGCTCTCACAGGAGCTGACTAGCCTGGATTTGATCCAAGGTCCAGTGGGACTAATCTTCAACAAAGTCTTCTATCTTCTTCTCGTCAAGCTCTCTCTTCACTCTCTCTTTTTCTCTCTCTTCTTCTCTCGATCTCACGAGCTTTCTCTCTTTCACTTCTGCTCTGCTCTTATTCTACTCTTCTTCTCTTCTCAGATCTCCACTGAGATATCTTCGATTCAAAATCCTTCTTTGTTCGCAGAAGAAAGGTCATATATATTTCTTCAGTCAGGGACCCACGGGCTCACGCATTGGGCATGTGGAGGGAACACTCCCGTCCAAATGCTTCCAGAAGGCTCTCACCCACGTGTCCAAATCTAGGCACTGTAGCTTCCACGTGGCAGTCATCCGTTAGGGACAGTCTGCCTTGGATCACGTGCCCTACTTAACAGTCACGAGCAGTTGACCAGTCAGTCTGTCAAGACATATAATCGTCATACAAGTGTTGAGAATGTATAGACTTGCTGAGACATCAAGGCAACCGTTCATAGACTCAATATACATATGCACGGACTCAGGTTGGTCTCATAGCAATCTTGTGCACGGACATGATCAACATACAAGCAGACATGCACAGACAATGTTGAGACACAAGACAAGGAATACACCAACTTATACGCACGCATCAATAAGAATAACACAGACTTGTATGCATGCAGCAGTGAGAGAGGCACCGAGTTCATTTTTGCATATGCAAAGTATGCACCGACTTAATGAGACAGTAAATAGATAATGCATCGAGTGTGAGAATGCAAGACGACCAATGCACCGACTTGATGTGCCTAGAGCTCAATATGCACGGACTTAGTCGCGTGCCTTAACGAAGGTTGCATCGACTTAACTAATGCATAATCAGACAATGCAATGACTTATTCGAAAGTGCAACCCTAAGTTGCACCTACTCAAAACATGCAAATGCTAGGAATGCACTGACGTTGAAAACTCCTTAGACTTAAGCTTGCATCGACCTAGAGCTAGCATCGACCTTAGTTGATGCAAGCCATAACTAATATACACTGACTTAAATGCTCGTAGCAACTAAAGTTGCACAGACTTAGTTAGCACAAGGTAGACTTGCCCCGACTGTGAGAATGCATGAAATACAACTTGCACCGAGTTCGGTCTCGCACAAGCCAAATGTGCACCGACTCTTTTCTACACAAAATGGAATTCTGCACCGACCTTGTGTATGAACAGCCAAGAGAATGCATCGACTTGGTGCGTTCAAAGCATACCTTGCACCGACCTATTCCGCGTGCACCAACAAGGGTTGCACCGACCTTATGCTCGGTCACTTATGATGTGCACCGACTTGCATCTACCAAGGCAGTGTGCACGGACTTGAATGCACAGACCTAGATGCACATGAATAGTGACATGCATTGACTTTGTTGTGCTGCCTAACTGAGATATGCACGAACCTTGACCCTAAAATGCATATGAGCAAAAGCACCAAGTTTAGCAGTTTATCCACGGTCTTCATGTACACAGACCAACAGACTACACCAAGAGGTGCACTGACCCTAAACATATACACTGGCCTAATGTTCAGACAGAGTTATGACATATGCATGATGAGTATTGACACTTTCTATATACTTAGTAAGTATACATGGACCCTCTGAGTGTGTGTGCATTACAAAAGCAATATGGATCCTCTGAATGTGTGTATGCAGCAAGCTATCCTCATTAGTGCTGCATTATTCAATCTTTCATATGCAGACACATAGTGACTCATAGTGTTTGCTATCATCAAAATCACTGGGGAACAACAATCTCCCCCTTTTTGATGATGGCAACATTATGAGTCACACTGACTCAAACTATTTTCCCCCTTTGACTTCCTCAAAAAGAAAATAGTTTGAGAGAGAAAAAATAAGTAGATATGAAAGGATTGATATAACATCTCCCCCTTTAACTACATGAAAGCACATAAAAGCTATTCTCCCCCAAAGTGCAATATGACACCACATATTCAATCATACATGAAACTCCCCCTGAATAAAGGAATACAATCAACAAGCACAGGGGCAGTTACACAATCAAGCATCAATCCTCCCCCTGAAAACATGAGTGGAATTAGAAATCACAAGGACATTGAGAAGCAAGAAATGTAGTAAAAATAGCTTGAAACCTTTTATTGCTTGTGTACCTACAGGGATGAACTCTGGTTAACCAATAAATCAATCTGGAATCCACCACCATAAGAATTCTGAAATTCAGAAGGCTGCAAGTGATCAAAGTAATATTGGGAGTGGCACCTCACATTTGTATGGTCAGAAAAATACATGTGGAAGGCCCAAAGAACCAGAACCGGTTACAAGAGTATTTCGTCAGGGATACAGAAACAAGATGGAAGATTCCAATAGTGTGGAAAATGAAACTGGTGATATAAGTGAAGTAAGTGTAGCCAAAGGTAGAGTGATATCATAGGAAGTGTAGCACAGGATTTTTCAAGAATCATTCAGCAGAGATTAAGAATTATCTGACAAACACAGTGTAGGGAGTGACCACCAGGTGAATGTGCAAGATGATTAAGTTGTTCGAGGTGAGACTGATCAGAAGAAATAGTATAGCAGGTACCACTGTTATAAATCCTTATAAGGAAAGACTCTCCTATCATAAAGGGTTATGAATTAACCAACATGACCCAACTGGTTTAAACATGATGCATACCAAATTTGTTAATTAAATTCAATACTCATATCTGAAACTAAGTTTTAATAAAGGTGAACCAATAAGTCATGCAACATGCCAGATCAGTCATCTTCCATCTTATGCAAATAATCTCAATGACTCCTTTGAGAGTTACACAGTGCCGTATTTAGATTAAACACCCTTAAATGTATGTGAAGTTGACTGATTTTTGCACGAAATTTACTTTTGATCAGCACTTTAATTTTCTTGAGCAATTTTAGTTGATCAACACATTTTTACATGAGGCACAACACATCTTAGGTGAGGTGACCCAGTTACTCAGTGTGATAACTGCCATTTCCTCTCAATTGTGATACTAGAGTTAGCAATAGAAGTGTCTTTTTACATGAGGAGACACCTTGATTAGAGGCCAGAATCCCCAGTTACTCAACACAACCGTGCTATTGCTCTGTCATATTCTTCAATTATTTTTACACCAGAGATAACTATGGCACTTCATGACTTAGGTTTACTCTATTTCCTTGATAGAGGACCCAGTTTCTCAGTGACCAAGATCATTGCTCTGATAACTATTTTTCTTTTTAGTCAATTTTTTTCAAGTTAATGTTTAAAAACCAGTACTAGCTCTATGTATCTCTACCAAAGTAGCCTTGATCTCATATTTTCGGATTTCAGATGAATGAGTCTAGATATTTTATGACATGGTTGGTTGAGATTTATTAAAGCTTATGATTTAGATACTTTCAAATCATTCAAGTTCAAATCTGAGAATACATTAGACTTATACCAATCTGAATCAGTGGACATTCTTAAACCTGTATGATAGAAATTTCTTTTAAGGTTTCAGACATATAAACATGGTACACAACTTAGATTTCTCAAATCAGTTCAATCAATGCAACTGAACAACTCATCCACACCAGAGCACAAAATTTAGATAGGAAAGAATTTGAACATATTTCCAAAGGATTTCAGAAGATGATTAATCAAGAGAGAATAATTCTATGAGATTCACAGCATGGAACCAAACCAGTCGGACCAACTTGAAGGAATATGAGTGAGTAGGATAAGCTGGCAGTACAAATAACAGGAACCAAGAAAAGAGCATCAAAGTTATGCAGAATAGAGTTCAGTGGCTGAGTCTGGAATATAGACAGATCAGCTTGACAACAGTGAACTCTAGTTTAACTCTTTTTCAGCAACTTAGAGGAGAAGCAGACAGAGAATTCAGACAGGATTGATGAAACTAGAAGGCTCCCCCTGTCTATATGCAGTGATTCTCTTCTTTATGGAATTTTTCAACAACTTAATAAAAAGTAATGCAATTCACTACATGTATGCCTATGCAATGACTCTCCTAGAGATATTTCCTGAACATGAATGTCATGAACATTATGCAGAGGTAACCAAACTCCCCCTGACTAAACGCAATGAATGAAGTTTTTAAATGCAACATGTGCAATACTCAACATGCAGGGAGTTTGACCAATCATGCATCATGAATATGCAGACTGTGCTCATGAGTTTCTAACCTTTTCTATGTGCACACTCAGGTGCCAAAGCAAAAGTGCATGATGAATGAATTCAACATTTCTTCAATGATTATGTGCACACATAGCTTAAAGTATGAACAAATAAACTCATGTAGCTCAATGCAAATGTCAAAACAAATAAAAGAACATGTATGCATGAAACTTTTGACTAATCAGATTTAACATGATATGCAGTTAAAACATGTTCCTAAGAAATTCAATTGAACAGATGTGAAGAATGCAAAATATTACTTGCACGGGGTTTTACCAATTCGGGTGCCTTGGTTTATTTACCCATTTTTGTTCTTCAGCCCCATGGCACACTTGCAAGAATAGTTCCTTATTTTGCAAATTTAGGAACCCAAGAATTCTTGGGTCCTAAATTGTCAGTAGCACCTCTATAGGGTGCTTTCCACATTTTCTGAGCAAATAGATCATCAGACTTCATCATAAAATAGTTAGACATTGAATGTCCTAACTGACCACAATAATAACATGAACTAACATGTTTTGTGTGCTTTTTGTGCATGAAAGGATGAGCATTGAATTTCTGGTTATAATTAAACATGTGTTCATGCTTCCTATGAAACACTTTCCTTTCTTTAGCCCGCCAACAGTCCTTGACTGTATGGCCATCCTTCCCACAATTGTAGCGCTCAATGTGCTTACCTTTAGGACCAAGAATAAAAACATCTTTCTGTGCAGGGAAGTTGACAAATTTAGAATTAAATTTTTTACCCTGAGCATGCCAGCATTCAATTGCCCTATGGCCTGGCTTTCCACAATTGAAACATGCAAAACATTTTCCATTTACAACCGATTTATTCCTACCAACAGCATACTGATTTGCAGGGAATTTAGCAGATTTGAAATGAACACCTCTCCCCTGGTTGTGCCAACAGTGGGTGCCAATGTGGCCCATTTTGCCATAATGAAAATAATGAATTTTCTTATTCTGAGATGCATGAGTTTGTTTTAGAACATGGGATTTAGCATTTGAGTTCCTAGCATGCATTGTGTTGGCATTTAGATCATCCTTTTTCATCAATTTGCAGTCATTCATCAAATGGCCGAGCCTGCCATAATAACGGCATGAAATTCTCTTCTTATGTGCATAAATATGTGTGTTGGTGTTGTGGACAGCATGCACATTTTTAACATGAGTATGTGTAGGCTTGTTCTGTAAATTTTCATTTCCTTCAGCCTTTTTAGTAGGTTTCTGACTATTCTGAATAGAAGCAAGATTTAGATTTTTCTGTGCAGTGAACTGAAAAACCAATGGAGTTTTGATGCTGGTTTGTTCTAAGCTACTTACAAATGATGTATGAATTTTATTTCCAAAGCTCTTGTTATTTACTGGATTATACCCCAGCCCCCCTTTCTGAAAATTCATTTTCATCCCCAGCAGTTTATCCAAATTATCTTGACCTTCAACAAATTTAGATAAAAAATTCTTTAAATCCTTAATCTCATCTTCTAGGGATGCAATATGTAATTCATAACCAGCAATTTCTTGTTCACTGTAATTCACACATTCTTTTAACACTTTGTTTGTAGTTTTTGTTTCTCAATTTCTTATTCCAGATTGCTCAGTTTTTTAGATTCTTCATTACAAACAATTTTTCATTTTTCTAAGGCTAAGAGTTTTTCAGAAATTACAGAGTTGAGATGTTTGAGTCTCTCATTTTCTAATTTCAATTGTTCAATCTGTTCACTATGGTCATCAGATTTGGAATTCAACTCTTTACTAAGCCTTTCCTCTCTTTGTTCAATTTCCAGTTTTTCATCCAACAGATTTTTATTTTCTTCCCTCAAGGATGCAACTAAGTTTTGATGCCATTCTAAATCACTGTGAAAGCTTTCATTTAATTCCTTCAGAAATTGACATTTATTATAAACTGATTTATCAGAGTAAGTTGTTTTAGCTTTGTGTTTTTCACATTGTTTCCTACGACATTCATTCTCATACTTTAGAGCATTCAATTTAGAGCTAACACACTCAAACTCATTCAAGGGTTTTTCATTTTGAACTACATTATTGATATGATCCTGATTATCATCAATCGAACCAAGTCTTTCCTTTAGTTTAGACAAGCAATTATCAGAAAAATTCTTCAATTTTTCACAGTTTTCAAAAGGAAATTTGGAATTCTTCTGTTTATTTTCAGTTTCATATTCTCTTTTCAGATTTTCAATATCTTTCTGAAGTTCCATAATCACAGATTTGATAGCATCAAGATTTTCTAGTTGTTTCTTCAAATAATTATTCTCAGCTCTCAGATTTTCAAAGTGAACATTTTCAAAACATGGGCTCATGCTAGCATCCAATTTTTTTTTTCAATTTTTTGCATTCAGATTTTAATTTTCTATATTTTTCATACAATTCAGCATACATTTCTTTTAAATCATCAACAGTCATTTCATCAAAATCAGATTCAGAATTTACCTGATCTTCTTTTTCATTATTTGAAGTACTTCCTCTAGCCATAAGACATTTCTGGTTCTCATGAAATATGATCACTGAATCCCAGATATCCTTCGCAGTCCTGCAGGTAGGAATAGAAGAGATGACATTAACCTCTACAACATTCAGCAGAATGTCCCGAACTCTTATATACTCACTATTCTTTTGTTTGTCCTTCTGGGACCATTTACTCTCCTCTCGAGGCAAAACATGTGGACCATGTTTAATAAGATTCCATAGTTTTGGATCTATATAGTTTATAATACCGCACAGACTGCCTAACCATTTCTCGAAGTTAAATCCATCAGAAACTACGGAAGATGCCATTGTATCAAACAGATTTTAGAATAGTAAGCGCTCGATGAGTAATGCACCAGAATAAGATAACAGAAATCAGTAAAGCACCAAAAGCAGCAGGATCCTCTGTAGATCGTTGGATCTGGAAAGTCAGAGACCAGCTCTGATACCAATTGTAGGGACAAATGAGTCCTAGACAGTATCATCTGATACCAAGAGTAAGGACCAAGGCTCAGATTCAGAAGGGGGGTTGAATGAATCCCTTAAACATTTTTCCCAATAAAAAATTAACTATAATAATCAGAGATATGGAATTAAAATAAACTAGGTTCTACCAAGTCTGAAGGACAGTGAGCTGCTCAATCAAACAGAAAACATGCAACCAACATGCTCACTGGACATAGAGAGACAGATCGAGCCTAAGCATTCATCTAACAGAATAAGATAACCAAACCACAGTAGACAAGGGAATTTTTAGGTGGTTCGATCCGCAGACCTACGTCCACCCCACACTCAAACTAGAGTGTGGTTTCCGCTGATACACAGCTTAAACTGCGGGGCCTCACAGCTTGCCTACAATAGCTTAGCGTCACAGCTTGCTTCCACTGGGCAATACAGCTTAGCCATCCGCTGCCTAACAGCTTGACCCGCTGGGCAATACAGCTTAGCCTACCAGAGGAATCCTCCTTTGAAATTGCTGAGTGTCATAGCTTGCTCTGCTGACTAACAGCTTGAAATAAAGGGTGTAAAAGGAAAACAAGAGATAGGAAATTACAGCGACTGAAAGCTGAAAAATCGTAAACCAACTGAAGCTCTCACAAGAGCTGACTGGCCTGGATTTAATCCAAGGTCCAGTGGGACTAATCTTCAGCAAAGTCTTCTATCTTCTTCTCCTCAAGCTCTCTCTCTTTCTCTCTCTTCTTTGCTCGATCTCACAAGCTTTCTCTCTTTCACTTCTACTCTGCTCTTGTTCTACTCTTCTTCTCTTCTCAGATCTCCACTCAGATATCTTCGATTCAGCATCCTTCTTTGTTCGCAGAAGGAAGGTCATATATATATCTTCAGTCAGGGACCCACGGGCTCATGCATTGGGCGTGTGGAGGGAACACTCCCGTCCAAATGCTTCCAGAAGGCTCTCACCCATGTGTCCAAATCTGGGCACTGTAGCTTCCACGTGGCAGTCATTTGTCAGGGACGGTCTGCCTTGGATCATGTGCCCTACTTAACAATCACGAGCAGTTGACCTGTCAGTCTGTTAAGACATATAATCGTCAGACAAGTGTGGAGATTGTATAGACTTACTGAGACATCAAGGCAACCGTGCATAGACTCAATATACATATGCACGGACTCAAGTTGGTCTCATAGCAATCTTGTGCACGGACATGATCAACATACAAGCAGACATGCACAGACCATGTTGAGACACAAGACAAGAATACACCAACTTATACGCACGCATCAATGAGAATAACACAGACTTGTATGCATGCAGCAGTGAGAGAGGCACCGAGTTCATTTTTGCATACGCAAAGTATGCACCAACTTAATGAGATAGTAAACAGATAATGCATCGAGTATGAGAATGCAAGATGACCAATGCACTGACTTGATGGGCCTACAGCTCAACATGCACGGACTTAGTCGCGTGCCTTAATGAAGGTTGCACTGACATAACTAATGCATAAGCAGACAATGCAACGACTTAATCGAAAGTGCAACATTAAGTTGCACCTACTCAAAACATGCAAATGCTAGGAATGCACTGACGTTGAAAACTCCTTAGACTTAAGCTTGCACCAACCTAGAGCTAGCATCGACCTTAGTTGATGCAAGCCATAACTAATATGCACTGACTTAAATGCTCGCAGCAACTAAAGTTGCACAGACTTGGTTAGCACAAGGTAGACTTGCCCCGACTGTGAGAATGCATGAAATGCAACTTGCACCAGTTCGGTCTCGCACAAGCCAAATGTGCACCGACTCTTTTCTACATAAAATGGAATTCTGCACCGACCTTGTGTATGAGTGGCCAAGAGAATGCATCAACTTGGAGCGTGCAAAGCCTACCTTGCACCGACCTATTCAGCGTGCACCAACAAGGGTTGCACCGACCTTATGCTCGGTCACTTATGATGTGCACCGACTTGCATCTGCCAAGGTAGTGTGCACGGACTTGAATGCACAGACCTAGATGCACATGACCAGTGAGATGCACTGACTTTGTTGTGCAGACTAACTGAGATATGCACGAACCTTGACCCTAAAATGCATATGAGCTAAAGCACCAAGTTTAGCAGTTTATGCACGGTCTTCATGTACACAGACCAACAGACTTCACCAAGAGGTGCATTGACCTTGAACATATACACTGGCCTAATGTTCAGATAGAGTTATGACATATGCATGATGAGTATCGACACTTTCTATATACTCAGTAAGTATGCATGGACCCTCTGAGTGTGTGTGCATTACAAAAGCAATATGGATCCTCTGAATGTGTGTATGAAGCAGGCTATCCTCATTAGTGTTGCATTATTCAATCTATCATATGCAGACACATGGTGACTCATAGTGTTTGCTATCATCAAAACCACAGGGGCACAACAGTGGAAATTGGGAACGGGGATGTCAACATGGGATTGTGGGCCAACCCGTTTATGAAGAAGGTCAATTTGCTGCTGCATGGCAGCCCACTTATCAAGAAGTTCTCATTCCCGGGATGGAGGAGGCAAAGATGGGAGGGCAGACCCGGCATATGGGGCTGATGGATAGACCGATGGAGGGGGAAACCCGTAGGAAGGATAGTGGGCTAGGGAAGGGCTCATATCGGCATGAGCAAGCTGGGCAGCCCCCGCTTGAAGACGAACAATATCAGTCGGGGCCACAAGGGCCTGTGGCGCTGAAGAAGCAGTGATATAAGGATCTGGATAGGAAGATGAGGGGATCTGGGCCTTCCCCTTATCAGAAATCTGATGGGTCTAGCTAGAAGCTTGGCCCACTTCCATGCTAGGAAATCGGAGGGTCTGAGGATGGACATGTGTGAGATCAATGGGCGCAGCAGAAGCAGCCCCTAACCCAACAATAGGAGGTGAAGTGGTGGCGACAGAGACGCCATAAGGAGAAACAGAAGACGGGGTGTCTGGCCCCTGCAAAGCTTGACGGATGAGGTGAAGCTGAGTTGGATCTAGCTGGGCCATCATATGAAGGATTTGATTGGCCGAGTTCTGAGAGGAGGAATCAGAAACGGAGGGTTGAGCACCCTCAACAATAATGGTCGAAGAGGAGGGGCGGTCCCCTCTCCCCCCTGTGTGGTGGTGACCTGATAAGTGTCCATTTGTTATGATAATTCATTGCATGTACACCATTTTATGTGCATATAATTAGGCAATTATGCATATTTCATAGTTAACCTCAACTCCGCATTTAAATTGGAGCTTTCTCGTAAATTGATTAATTCGATTATCTTATTTAATAATAAATTAATGTTGAGGGCCATGAGCATTAATTCTCCATTGCATAATCATGAGCATTTGAGATTTATGTGCACATTGTGGTAATTTTTATGGACTAAAGTGTAATTATGCGTGTGTAGGACACCGAAGGTAATTACAAAAGAAGCCGGGGTTAAAACTGTCACCGCTACTTTGACCAAGTCAAAAGCACATATTTTGATTGCAGGGAAAAGAAATTTCAAAAGTTTGAAATTGAGGAAAAGAAACACATATTTCGGTTGGAGGAAAAATTGAATTCAAAGTTTGAAATAAAGGAGAGACATGATGAGCCTTGGGAAAGGGGGTGCCCAAAGTCCAAGAAAGGGGGTGCCCACCTACTTTTCCTCTTTCCATGCATCATATTCCACTTAAATGTCAGCCATCCATCTCCTTTTGATACAATCTCCACCCTTCATCTACCCAACTTTCTCTATAAATAGCCCATGACTAGGAGGAGAAATGGAGTTCTTCTTTTGGCAATTTTTCACTCTTTCTCTCCCTCTCACATCTTTTAGTTCGCCGAGTTCGACCTCTTCTGCCCCTCTTCTCCTCTTGCTATCTTCATGAAAGTTCTTTATTTTTACGTTCTCTACGACTTCTTCTTCTGCATCATCTTCTAATTCTTTCTTGTTTTCAAGCTATTTCGTGTTTTTCACTGTGCTATCCTGTTCATCTGCGAACCAGTGTTTCTCTCTGTTCTTCTCATTGTTTCTCACCTTTCTAGTCATTTTCTCCTCTTACTTTCTTCATAAAAGTTCTTTATTTTTAAAAGATCTTAAACTTCTTCTTCTACGCCATCTTCTAATTCTTTTGGTTTGAAAGTTATTTCCCATTTTTCAACTTGCTGTCCTGTGATTTCACTGTTCATCCGAGGTTCTGGCTTTTGTTATTTCTCATTTTTGAAGCCCTTCCACTCTTGTTTTCTCTCTGAGTTCTTCATCAACGTTCTTCCTCGTATGTAGATCTAGATTTTCTTCTTCTATCACTTCCTCCAATTCTTCTTCGTTTATGAGTTATATTTATTTTCTCACTGTTTTACTCTCTCATCTTCTTCTTTCTTCATCTCTACACAAACCCTTCTACATTTCTCTCTATATTTCTCTCCAAAGTTTGTCCTCCACAACTCCCCTTTCATTACGGCGTGCACATCAAGACGGGCGAAGTTCCAAGGCTCGTGACGTGGACGGCGACGGCTTTTTCATCCACCTCTTTCCACGGTGATCTCTTTCAAGGCGGAGCGATCCTCTCCAAGGCTCGGCGAGGAGGAGACGACGGCGTCATCACCATTACTACTACCATCTTTACACCTTAGGCTCCTCTTTTTGTTATTGCTTTAGTTTTATTTCACTTCATTGTAATCTCATTGTGTCATTAGTGTAAACTTGTTGCACATTTCATGTACTCTTTCTTTTAAGTTAATGAAAGTTGTTCTCTTGATCTAGTTCTTGATCTTCTTCCATCTCTACCCCCTTCTTCTATCTTTTCTTTTCACTTCATGCAATTAATTTCTATAGCATAGGCGCATAATCATAGGTGTTTTTAATTAAGTGTTTGGTTTGTTCTTCATTTCACTATTTTCTTTAAGCAAAACAAAATCACAAGTGTTTTTCTAAAAGGTTACAAGGTTTTTAACTTTAAAACTCGCTTCTTCCCTGTGGATTCGACCCGTGCTTGTCATAGTCCTACATTCTTTTTTGATCATTTTGTGCGAGTTCGATTTTAAGATTGATACGCGTGTTTTAAACGACGAACTTTCGCGTGATCAATTTTTGGCGCCGTTGCCGGGGAAGAATGATGATGTTTGATTTAAGAACTTTATTTTCCTTGTGTATATAGTGTACTAATAAAGCTCTCTCTCTCTTTTTTTTTTACAGGTTAAAAATAAAACCCAGAAAATTAGAGATAAGTTTGCATTTCTTTCTTTCATCTTTTGAGTTTGTCATTCATTTCAAAAAAAAAAAAGAGAGAACGAGGGATTACGCATCAAGTAAGTCTTCAAACCTATTGCTCTCATTTTGTGTCATTTCCTTAATGATTCTTGCATATTATGGTTAGATAGGTTCATAAAATAATTAAAAAAAACTTTTCACTTGAACCCAATAAAAAATCCTCATTCCAAGAGTAGAAATCACACTTTCATGCTCTAAGTCATGCATCATTTAGGATAGAAGTTGTTTTTCCTTGTTGTTTAACTTTGGTCATTGTATTTTGGAGATTGCGAGGGGCAAGGTGAGTTCTTTTCTAATCTTTTTCTTAATCACATGCTCATGCATACTTGCATAGAACCCCTTGTTTGAACTTGGTTTGTTGCATATCATTCTAAAATATTCTAAGGGCAACATCCATAAGCAAGATAAGGTGGGGATTTCATCACCCTTCCTTAGCCCACAAACCATAATTTCCTTCATCTTTGCATCACCTAGACCCTAAATAAAATTCAATAGACGTTGGCCCTAGGTTCACACTGTGGTTCTTGTGTTATTTGGGTTTACCCTCTTGTGAAAACCGGTGCCTAAGGCAAGACGGTCGGACGGCAAACGCCTTAAGCGGACTAGTGGTTTGTAATTAGGTCCCTACGAAAGTAGGGGGAGCCTCCCACTACCCCACCCCTTACCTGGCCGGTGGAAATATTGAGGGTGAACTCAAGTTGCACTTTAGCTATTTTGTGAAACCCAATTTGTAGGTTTAAGTCACATCTAGGTCATTAGGTAATTTGTGTGACAACTTGTTTGTGTTTGCATAAAAAAATAGAAAAAAAACAAAAACAAAAAAATCCTCATCTTCTCTCTCTTCGTCCTAGTTTGTGTCAAAACCAAAAAAAAAATATAAATCATCATAAAAAAAATCTCTCTCATCTCTCTGTCCTAGTTTATGCAAGGAAGAAGATCACAACATCCAAACCTACTAGGACCCATTCAGGAAATAGAGAGAGTTTTGTATCCAAGAGACGATCTCCAAGAAGATCTTATGGCCGAAAATCAAGGACCTCACCACCAAAATCTCATGGCCGGAAATCTCAATCCTCCAAAGTAAATGAAGGATTATTTCATTCCCAACCAATATCAACCTCCATCTTGCATTTACATTTCTCAAAATCAAGTCATCCATTATGAGATCAAGTCAAGCACAATTCAAATGCTCCCCTCATTTTATGGAAATACCAATGAGGACCCCTACAAGCACATTGATGAATTTTTAGAAATTTTTTCCACGGTAAAAATCTAAAATTTCTCGGATGATGCCCTTAGATTGACCCTCTTTCCATTCTCTCTTAAGGATAAGGCTAAATATTGGTTAGGCACTATAGGGAAGCCAATGAGAACTTGGGCCGAGATGCAACAAGAATTTTTGAAGAAGTTCTACCTTATAGGCCGCACCAATACTATGAGAAGGGCAATCACAGATTTTACCCAAACTCCAGGGGAACAAATGCATGAGTCATGGGAAAGACTCAAGGAATTGCTTAGGAAGTGTCCTCACCATGGGTTGTCCAAATGGCAAATAGTCCAAGCTTTTTATGAGGGTCTATCCGATCAATTTAGACAAATGGTAGATGCATCATGTGGAGGGGCATTCATGAGCAAAAGTGAGGATGAGGCGTATGATTTGTTCGAAATACTTAGTGAGAATTCTATCAATCATGCTTCTTTATCATCCTATGAGAGATCCATTGGGCCCTCCAAGCGGGCCGGATTATATGAGGGCAAGGCTCGGGGTGATTTTGAACTAAGATTGGACATAAGTCTCATCACTCAAAAGTTGGATAAAGTAGAGAGTCTAACTCAAAAGTTAGACCAACTCTTGACTTTGAAAGACCCTTCTTGCCAACCATCATCCCATTCCTACTCGGGTCAATCTGTCACTCCACATGAGACATGCACTCTATGTGCAAGCCCATCCCATCCCATCACGAAGTGTCCAACTGAAGCTCAATTACCCCCTGCCATTCAAGAGCAAGTCTTTGCAGCCCAAGGATTCTCTAAGTCCAATAATGACCCATTTTCAAACACATACAATCCGGGCTGGAGGAATCACCCGAACTTTTCTTGGAAATCCCAACAAGCTCTACCTCAAGCAACCAACCCCTCTATTCATCAAGCCCAAAAGCAACCCATGCAAAGTCAATTTCAAACCCAACCTAACACCTTCAATCCATTTGGTAGAGGTCCACAAGCTCAATTCCTTCCTATGGGCTATTCACATTTTCAATCTAATCAAGGCCAACCCACTTACCAACCTCCGCCTCAATCCAACTTTGAACCTAAATTCAATCAACTCCAACAAATCATCTTGAATCAACAACAATCCATTTCCAAGTTGGAAAGTCAAATAGGACATTTGGCGGAAGCTACAATGAGAAGAGAAGTGGGTCAACTTCCAAGTCAACCCGTGGCGAACCCAAGAAACCAACCCCATGGTTTTCCTTCACAATCGGGCCTCCTACCTCAACCCATCCCACAAGCCCAACCTAAAGGACCACAATTTGAAAATGTCAAGGCTATTTCAACTTTGAGGAGTGGGAAGGTGTTAGATGACCCATAAAAGGATGGAAAGGAGTTGCAAGATTCTATAGAAAAGAATCAAGATAATTAGGATGCAAGCAAGGAGGATTGCACTCAAGATAAGTTGGGGGGAGACCCTAAAGGGAAAGGAAAGGCCCATGAAGATCCAAATTTCTATCAACCCAAGGTCCCCTTTCCTAATGCCCTAGAACCCAAGCCCACTAAGACTAGGCCGGCCCAAAATGAGGAATTCATGGAGCTCTTTTCACAAGTTCACATCAATATTCCACTCCTAGATGTCATAAAACATGTTCCGGCCTACGCCAAATTTCTCAAAGAGCTTTGCACTCCAAGAAGAGGGCCCAAGTCGACCCCTAAGAAAATTTGGCTCTCCGAGGATGTTAGTGCAGTCTTGATGAACAATCTCCCTAGAAAGTTGAAGGATCCCGGTGCTCCCCTCATCTCATGTGATATAGGTGGTGTAACCTTTGACCGTGCCCTTCTTGACTTAGGAGCTAGTGTCAACCTTTTACCCACCTCTGTTTATGAGCAATTTGATATGAGGGAACTCAAGCCAACCCCCGTCATTCTCCAACTGGCCGATCGCTCAGTCAAGACCCCTCGAGGTTTGATAGAGGATGTGATTGTGAAAGTCCATGATTGCTACTTCCCCGTTGATTTCCTCATTCTTGACATGGCCTCCTCCTCGGAGCTAAGTCACACCCCAATCATCCTAGGCCGCCCATTCCTTGCTACTGCGAAAGTCAACATCAATTGTGCTACGGGGACGATGGACATCTCATTCGGAGGTCAAAAAGTTTCTCTCAATGTGTTCAAAGCCTCCCAATATTTGGACCTAGATGAAGAATGCCACTTCATAGACATCTACGATGAACTTATTGAGAATGATCTGGGCATGGGTCGAATAAAGGAGGTCAATGCTCTTCAAGATTCCCCTCATCATAGTAGCATTTGGCATAAGGTTGAACCACTTCCAGATTTGCAAGATGAACCAGCCCTTCCATCACTTGAAAGCCCTCCTAAACTTGAGCTTAAGCCCCTTCCGGACTCCCTCAAATATGCATTCCTAGGCCCCGATCAAACCCTTCCTGTTATCTTAGCTTCCAATCTTACCCCTACCCAAGAAACACTTCTCCTAGAAGTCCTTAGGACTCACAAGGGTGCCATAGGTTGGACAGTGGCCGATCTTTAGGGGATAAGTCCGTCTATTTGCATGCATCACATTTACATAGAGGACAACGCCAAACCTAGTCGGGAAATGCAAAGGAGGTTGAACCCAAACATGAAGGAGGTGGTGAAGAAGGAGGTTGTCAAATGGCTCGATGCGGTAATTATTTATCCCATATCGGATAGCCAATGGATGAGTCCCACTCAAGTAGTTTCTAAGAAATCGGGACTCACCGTGGTCTAAAATGAACAAGGAGAAGATGTGCCCACTAGGCCCACCACGGAATGGAGAGTGTGCATCGATTATAGGAAACTCAATGCCATGACCAAAAAGGACCATTTTCCACTCCCCGTTATTGACCAAATTCTAGAGAAATTGGCGGGCCAAAGATATTTTTGTTTCCTAGATGGATATTCTGGGTACAATCAAGTGGCCATTTATCTGGAAGACCAAGAGAAGACCACATTCACTTGCCTATATGGAACATTTGCCTTTTGGAGAATGCCATTCGGTCTTTGCAATGCACCGGCCACTTTTCAAAGGTGCATGATGGCCATTTTCTCTGATATGGTAGAAGAATTCTTGGAGATCTTTATGGATGATTTTTCTGTGTTTGGGGAGTCATTTGAAAACTGTTTGAAAAATTTGAAGAAAGTGCTTGCAAGATGTATTGAAACCAACCTTGTTCTTAGTTGGGAAAAGAGTTACTTCATGGTTTAAGAGGGCATAGTTTTGGGCCCTATTATGTCTGAACGGGGTATAGAGGTGGATAAAGCCAAGATCGACCTTATTTCTAATCTCCCTCCTCCGACCTCTGTGAGGCAAATTCGTTCATTCCTCGGCCATGCCGGTTTTTACCGCCGGTTCATAAGTAACTTTTCTAAGATTGCCCGTCCGTTAACTCTTCTCTTGGCCAAAGACACTCCATTCCATTTAGATGCTGCCTGCCTTGAGGCTTTCAATACCCTTAAAGAGGCTTTGACCAAGGCACCCATTCTCCAATCTCCTAATTGGTCTTTGTCTTTTGAAATCATGTGTGATGCCTCCGACTATGCTATTGGGGCAGTTCTAGGCCAAAGAATTGACAAGTGTCCGGTGGTGATATATTATGCGAGTCGCACCCTCGCTGATGCTCAGCTTAACTACACCACCACGGAAAAGGAGCTGTTAGCTGTTGTCTTTGCCCTTGAAAAGTTTCGATCATATCTCTTAGGGGCAAAAGTCATTGTGTACTCTGATCACTCAGCTCTCAAATATTTGTTCTCTAAGAAGGATGCTAAACCTAGACTCATTAGGTGGATCCTCCTACTCTAACAATTTGATCTTGAGATCCGAGACAAAAAACGTTCTGAGAATAAAGTTGCCGATCATCTTTCTCAGATTCTCACAACTGATAATGCTCCTTTGCAAGATTCATTTCCAGATGAACATCTCTTGTCCATCACCCATAGTCAACTCCCATGGTTCGCAGACATTGTCAACTACTTAGCTGTGAGATAAATTCCTAATGTGTGGTCTAAACATGAAAGAGAACATTTCTTTGCCAAAATCAAACACTATTTTTGGGAAGATCCTGAATTATTCCACGTAGGTCCAGATCAAATAATTAGGAGATGTGTCCCCGAGGAAGAACAACAAAGCGTCCTGAATTTTTGTCACACTCTAGCTTGTGGGGGACACTTCGCGGGAAAGAAAACAGCCGCCAAAGTGTTGCAAAGTGGATTCTTCTGGCCAACTCTCTTCAAAGACGCCTATGAATTTAGCAAGACTTGTCTTAGGTGTCAAGCCATTGGAAATATGAGCAAACACGATATGATGCCACTCAACCCCATTCTAGTGGTCGAAATCTGTGATGTTTGGGGAATTGATTTTATGGGGCCCTTTCCGCCATCATTCGGACATGAGTACATTCTTGTGGCAGTCGACTATGTGTCTAAATAGATTGAAGCCATTGCCACCTGGACTAATGATCACAAAGTCATCACGAAGTTTGTCCAAAAGAATATATTTTCAAGGTTCGGGTGTCCGAGGGCGATCATTAGTGATGGAGGTTCTCATTTCACTCATGCCCAATTCCAAACTCTTCTCGGGAAATATGGGATCACTCATAACATTACCACCCCCTATCACCCCCAAACAAGTGGCCAAGTGGAGACATCTAATAGGGAGATCAAAAACATACTGTAGAAATCTGTTAGGCCCGATAGGAAGGATTGGTCCGAAAGATTGGATGACGCTCTTTGGGCCTATCGGACAGCATACAAAACCCCCATTGGAATGTCTCCATATAGGTTAATCTTTGGAAAAGCTTGTCACCTTCCCGTTGAGCTTGAGCATAGGGCCTATTGGGCTATTAAGTAGTTCAATTTTGACTTAGCCCAAGCCGGATCTCATAGGGCCCTACAACTAAATGAGTTGGAGGAGTTGAGGAATGAAGCCTATGAAAATGCTAAGATTTACAAAGCCAAGACCAAAGCTTTCCATGATAAACACATTGTGAGAAAATCATTTCAACATGATCAAAAAGTTTGGCTCTTTAATTCAAGGTTGCGCTTATTCCCCGGAAAATTAAAGTCTAGGTGGGATGGACCATTTGTTGTGCTTAAAGCCTTTGATCATGGTGCTGTCAAAATTCTAGATCCTAAAAATGGTCAAATTTTCACTGTCAATGGTCAGCGTCTCAAACTCTACTTAGAGAACACACAACTTCCATCAAAGGAATCAATCTCACTAAGTGACCCATGATAAATACAAGAATGTCATCTGGCTGAAGACGTTAAACTTAGCGCTTGTTGGGAGACAACCCAACCATTTCTCTTCAAAAATCTAGTGAGTCATTTTCATTTGTTTTTGTAGGAGCTGGAAGAAGTCGTTCGCAAAACTGCCTACCAAAATAGCCACGTCTGCGCACCCCAGGTTGTACCTTTCCTTCCCAAGTATTCATATATGCATTGTCATGTTCATATATTCTGCATGCCATTGAGGATAATGCCATTCAATTTGGGGGGGAGAAAAGAAAAAAATGTTTCATTTCATGTGAGTACAACCTGATCTGAGTTCTTACTTGATATCATGTATTGTTGCATGTAAATGAAAAGATGTAAACTCCATTTTGAGTCTCATGATTCATGCTTAAATTAAAAGTAATTCTGTAATAGAAAAGACTAGGGAGAAGGATGATGGAGAATTTAGTCAATCTAGCTATAGAAAACTGATATAAGAATCTCTTTAAAATTCATGTGCACTTTAGAAGAAATTTTTTTTTTCACGTTGCACACTAATGAAACAAGCAAGACAAGCCCCCTGTCATTTTAGGTATGATGTCTGATATTCTGCACTTCTTAAGAAAAGAGATCTTTTTACAAAGCTTTCTGCCAAATTATCCATCAGATAAGTGCAATGGCATTATGAAAAAAAAGATAGAAAAAGAAAAAAAAATACCATGAAAAATGCCCCTAATCTTAGTAACCGGGCCTACTTCACCTAAGACGTGTTGAGGTTCGCGTAAAACGGAAAAGGGAATCTGGATCTGTGAAACTGGACCTGCTTCTCCTAATGCAAGAGTCGAGGTTCACGTTGAGCAGTGAAGGGTAGTGCAGCATCATGTGTGGGATAAAAGATCCCAAAGAGATAAAACAATAAGGCAGATAAAAAGCTAATATACTTAATGCTCTGATCTAAGAGATGCAGGGTTGAAAGGCATTTGCTTGGAATAGCGAATGGGGGATGCAATTGTCTAAGCTGTAGATTTGATAGTTACACATGCACAAGTGGTATTGAGCTTTAATTTGAATTCTTAATCATGTACTATTAAGTTCCTACATAAGGCTAGTGTGCATTAATGATTCCAGATTCCTAATCTTTGGTTGATTCTATGAAGGGATAACTTGATATGAGAGCATGACTTTTGTAAACTCTTATTAGTCCTAAAATTCAATTTATTGGCATTGCTAAGGGACTAGTAATGAGTAAGTTGGGGGGTGTGATAAGTGTCCATTTGTTATGATAATTCATTGTATGTACACCATTTTATGTGCATATAATTAGGTAATTATGCATATTTCATAGTTAACCTCAACTCCGTATTTAAATTGGAGCTTTCACGCAAATTGATTAATTCGATTATCTTATTTAATAATAAATTAAAGTTGAGGGCCATGAACATTAATTCTTTATTACATAATCATGAGCATTTGAGATTTATGTGTACATTATGGTAATTTTTATGGACTAAAGTGTAATTATGTGTGTGTAGGACACCGAAGGTAATTACAAAAGAAGCCGGGGGTAAAACTGTCACCACTACTTTGACCAAGTCAAAAGCACATATTTTGATTGGAGGGAAAAGAAATTTCAAAAGTTTGAAATTGAGGAAAAGAAACACATATTTCGGTTGGAGGGAAAATTGAATTCAAAGTTTGAAATAAAGGAGAGACATGATGAGCCTTGGGAAAGGGGGTGCCCAAAGTCCAAGAAAGGGGGTGCCCACCTACTTTTCCTCTTCCCCATGCATCATATTCCACTTAAATGTCACCCATCCATATCCTTTTGATACAATCTCCACCCTTCATCTATCCAACTTTCCCTATAAATAGCCCATGACAAGGAGGAGAAATGGAGTTCTTCTTTTGGCAATTTTTCACTCTTTCTCTCCCTCTCACATCTTTTAGTTCCCCGAGTTCGACCTCTTCTGCCCCTCTTCTCCTCTTGCTGTCTTCATGAAAGTTCTTTATTTTTACGTTCTCTACGACTTCTGCTTCTGCATCATCTTCTAATTCTTTCTGGTTTTCAAGCTATTTCATATTTTTCACTATGCTATCCTGTTCATCTGCGAACCAGTGTTTCTCTCTGTTCTTCCCATTGTTTCTCACCATTATAGTCATTTTCTCCTCTTACTTTCTTCATAAAAGTTCTTTGTTTTTAAAAGATCTTAAACTTCGTCTTCTACGCCATCTTCTAATTCTTTTTGGTTTGAAAGTTATTTCCCATTTTTCAACTTGATGTCCTGTGATTTCACTGTTCATCCGAGGTTCTGGATTTTGTTATTTCTCATTTTTGAAGCCCTTCCACTCTTCTTTTCTCTCTGAGTTCTTCATCAACGTTCTTCCTCGTATGTATATCTAGATTTTCTTCTTCTATCACTTCCTCCAATTCTTTTTCATTTACGAGTTATATTTATTTTCTCACTAGTTTACTCTCTCATCTTCTTCTTTCTTCATCTCCACACAAACCCTTCCACATTTCTCTCTATATTTATCTCCAAAGTTTATCCTCCACAACTCCCCTTTCATGGCGGCGTGCACATCAAGACGGGCGAAGTTCCAAGGCTCGTGACATGGACGGCGACGGCTTTTTCATCCACCTCTTAACACGGTGATCTCTTTCAAGGCGGAGCGATCCTCTCCAAGGCTCGGCGAGGAGGAGACGACGGCTTCATCACCATTGCTACTACCATCTTCACACCTTAGGCTCCTCTTTTTGTTATTACTTTAGTTTTATTTCACTTCATTGTAATCTCATTGTGTCATTAGTGTAAACTTGTTGCACATTTCATGTACTCTTTCTTTTAAGTTAATGAAAGTTGTTCTCTTGATCTAGTTCTTGATCTTCTTCCATCTCTACCCCCTTCTTCTATCTCTTCTTTTCACTTCATGCAATTAATTTCTATAGCATAGGCGCATAATCATAGGTGTTTTTAATAAGTGTTTGGTTTGTTCTTCATTTCACTATTTTCTTTAAGCAAAATAAAATCACAAGTGTTTTTCTAAAAGGTTACAAGGTTTTTAACTTTAAAAATCTCTTCTTCCCTGTGGATTCGACCCGTGCTTGCCATAGTCCTACATTCTTTTTTGATCATTTTGTGCGAGTTCGGTTTTAAGATTGATACGCGTATTTTAAACGACGAACTTTCATGTGATCATGACCCTAGGTGGGTCCTCCAGAAGTCCCTGAGGAAGAGAGTCCTCATGGGAGTGGGAGAAATTGTAGGAAGACATGGTGGGTGAGGAATCAAACAAAGTATTGAAGTAGGAAAAGAAATGAGAGTTGCCCCTAGGCAAAGATCCTGAGGGTGTCAAGCAACTCCACATGCAACATTCACTGACACAGAAGAATAAACCTAATGAGCTTCTAAACAACAAAAACTATCAATCACATGCGCATTGAAAGATAGGAGAGGAGAGGCAATCAAATGACCAACCAAGTTGAATGATGTGCGGCAAGTTTTAGAACTTCTCCTTTTTAGAGCCTTAGTGGATTAATTAAAATGACAATTCTCACGACCCCAAAGCTGCCTAACAAGGGTGGAATGGGAAACTTGGTTGACTCTAAAGGGGACACTCTCTCACGGATGCAATCTAGACTGGGGTGGTAAGGCACAACCTGCCCGGCATCCGTGTGGGAATCCATGGCTCACGGGGACTTACGGAGTTCCCGGGTAAGGTCACCTAGTTGGCTCCAAGGAATATGGAGACGAGAGGATCCCCTACCAAGGTAGGAATGCAACTAATATGGAATATATGAATGAATCCTATGCGCACCGGAGTGCATGCAAAATCTAACCTAAATCTAACAAGCAATGATCAATCAATTATGACAAGTATGACAATGGTCATGCAAAATCAAATGACAATCAGGGGAGATCAAAACATCACCAAACAAATATGAAATAATATGGAATAACAATCAAAATGATAATCCCGAGTGCACTGTAGCACACAAACATAGTCTGATGGGAGACCGCTGAGGGAGGTAAACGGCCCACGGTAGGGCCGTGCAACGACAGGGAGTAGTAAGAAGAACTAAAACACAGAGGCTAAAACGAACTGGGATTGCAGAGATAGAAGCGTACCTGACTGGACTGTCTGTCGAACGACCATGCAAAGTGTGGGATGGCCCTAAACAGACCGCAGAGAATCAGTAAAAACCACAAGTGTATGGAGACCAGTAACATACCTGAGCCAACAGATGTGAACGACCTTTTGACAGACCGTGGAAATAAGTGCACGGTCCGAGGGAGACCGCTGAAGATATCAGGCTCACAGAAAGACAGACACTCGTGAGAAGGTAATGGACGGTCTATCATCCAACCGTGGAGACGGGAGTGGCCAGAATCAGACCGCGCAGTCAATAGCAACGTGATGGAAATTAAAATAAGAATGCACCTGAGACTGGGACGGCACGGTCTATCGTCCAACCGTGGGAATGCTTGAATGGCCTTGAGAGAACCGCATACACCTCCAGGAATAGAAACGCACCTTCGACGAGATAGCAACCCGAAACAACTTAGAAAAACACCCTTACCAAGCACAAAAACACATATCAGCAAAACAACAACACGATGGGCACTAGGCGTCCCACCGTGATCACCAAAAAATGGGATGTTGACATGTTCCCCCCCCTTTCTTCTTCTTTCCCTTTAGCTTTCTAAGTCAAGATGTAAAGACAAGCAAAAATGAAGGAAAGAAAGGTGGAGAGGTGTGTGTGTGTGTGTGTGTGTGTGTGTGTGTGTGTGTGTGTGTGTGATCGTGATCGCCACCAAGACACGGGGTACCGAAGAGTACTACGTACCTTGGAAAGGGAGAAGACACTCGCCCAAAGTATAGCACTGGTAGTTGTACACGGCCCAGGAAGAATTGCTCAATGGATGGCACGGCCGCTCTATAGACCACTCACAACACTGGAAAAAGGAAGCGGGACGAAGATTGGTCTGGCGACAGCACGGTCCAAGGAAGGCCGCAGTAAGGCGTTGCACGGTCTGATCTCGGCCGTGTATCCTTGTAGATGGACAGATGAAGACCGTGTGATGCTGCCAAACTCCCAAGATGTAGGACTTGATCCTCCACCCCTTTCGGCCAGTCATAGGGGATGGGCCTCGTGCTGTACTGATGCTGACCTGCAAAACAATGTAGAGGACAATAAAATAACACCCAAATTAGCCCTGGAATGTGTAGCAACTAGAAAATAGAACAGAAAATCAACACAATGGCATGGAATGGGCAATACCTCGGGTGGTTTTTAAACCCCTATAGGGCGTAAAAACAAATGGGAAGGGTGTAGAAATGATGGAGACAAGTGCAAAACGTGGATGGAAAGGTGATGAAAAGAAGCATGCACTGAGTAAAAAAATGATTGGACACCAAGACTAGAACATAAAGAAAATGACTACTCCCTTGACCAGAGGCTCAAAAGGACGTAGAGAGCCTCCCTCCCTGGCTACAGCTCGCTCAAGAATTTGGCAGAGTTTCGACGTCGACGTTGGATCTCCCCCTTTTCAAGCCTGGACTAGGGGTTCTATTTATAGACCCCTGAAAGTCCAACCCCGAAATTAGATTTTCCAATGAAAATTAATCCGAGATTATTAAACAAAATCCGTAGATAATACTTCTATCTCCCACTAGGATCAAACGGCACCCCATTTGGTGGAGAAACCACGGAGAAAATGGAGGAGAAAGGTGGAGGTTTAACCACGATAGACCGCCCAGTCATGTACACGGTCCATTGCTAGACCGTCTACTGTTGTCGGTGGTAAATAAATAAAATAACAAATTATCCAATTATCATATCAAACCGACCGGCTAACCTGGTGCTGGACTCTTTAGGATAAAATGGTCTAATGATAGACCACTCAATGAATGGCACGATCCAATGCTAGGCTGTGTAAACCATGTAGGTGATAAATCCAGTAAAATAGGATAAATAGATTATTATCTGAAAAATTGACCGGCTTTAGGACTCTGGGGGATGAACGGTCTAAGGCCACACCGTTCAATGGCAGTAAACGACTGAACGCAGACCGTGCAAAGGATTGTCGGTGGAAATTCAGAAAATCAAATAAATATCCAATAAATCGTTCTGACCCTGTAGATGGTTCCAAACAGACCGCCCCAATCACTGAACGGCCAGTCGATAAACCACATACAGCTTGGACGCTTAAAAAATTAATTAAATTAATGAAATGGGATAAACGAGCCCATTTATCCCAAAAATCAAGCGAAATCAAGGCCCATTAAGCCCGAATCCGAGAGCAGACCTAGCCAGGGAGGGAGATACTAATAGAATGAGCCCAAAGACGTGCCTAGAAATAGCCCAATGAGTAATGGACAACTTGAGGCATTAACAAATGATGGTAAGAGGAATGACTCAACTCATTGTTGATTTATTTTCTTTGTGGGTTGATGAATGACAAATATAATGAGCAAATAACAACAATCTCAATCAACCTATGAACATGTGAACCATGAACCTAGGCAATCAGAATAAGCTCTAGCATGGGCAATGCTATCTTAATCAAACTAAACTATAGAAAGAAAAGAAAAACACACGTCGGAGTGTGGAGCAAAGGATAAATGAAAACACACCGCGTGGGTGGAACAAGCAAAAGAAATAGGAGATATGAGATAGAGAAAACCAATGCCCAATACTAAGGAAGAACGTGATCGCCACCAAGGTAAACACAAGCCAAAGACCTGAGAAATACCTTAGAATAGGAGGATGATGCACCCGCCCACAGGAGATAGAAAACAATAGAAAACTGCAGCTCTGTTGAATGTAACGGCCCAGAACCTACGCGTCACAGGAGTGTGACGGTCTCTCGATAAACCGTTAGAGTAACCTGACGCGTCTGATGAAGACCGTCAGAGTGTCTGCAGAACAAGGTTGTGAATTCTTCAAACTCGAAACCTTCCATCCGGCTAGAAAGCTTGGGCCTCGCCTTACGAACCCTGTAAACCTGCCAAAGAACGTAGAACACAACAAAATAGCCCCAGATTAGCCTTTAATCAAGCATAGTATCTATAATCAAATGAACTTAATATCATGCAAAAGGAAAGGGGAATACCGGGGAAGTTTGGTTTATTTAACCCCTCTGGGCGTTTTAAAACATAGGAAGGATATTTAGATCATTGAAACAAGTGGAAGAACGTGAGAGGAGAAGTGGAACAATGCTTTGATGAAAAGCGAGAAGGAGAACACAAATATGCCAGTGATTGAACTTAAACACTTGAAACCAAAGTACTCCCTTGACTGAGATGCAGATGGACGTGGAAATCAACTCCTATTGGTTGGATGTGACTCCAGAACGCGGCAGCACTTTGACGCAAACTCCAGATTTCTCCTCTCCAGGTCATGAAGTTAAGGGTTCTATTTATAGACCCTCAAACTCTCCGGTCGAGCAGAGGATAATCCAGCAAGAAAGTAGGATGATTCTTAGCAAACTTTTGAAGATAATACGCCCAAGAGTCCATAGAAACAAACAGAAGGTTCTGAGGATCAGATTTGGAAGAGAAATCACAAGATCAAACTCTCAATTCGACCATAGAGTAGCAGAGAACAGGCCAGACCTGCCAGGACTCTCTGTTTGATGTAACGGCTACACGACAGACCGTCACAGACATGTAACGCTCCAGGAGTAGACCGTCACACAACCTTATCCTTTAAGAAGATAAGATCAACGGGAGAAGTTCAAAAGTGTTGGACTCTAGAAGAATGTAACGGTCGAGGGAAGACACGTTAGAATAATATAACGGTTGCACGATGGACCGTCGGAGACAACGGATAGCCAAAAGGATAAGAACTGGAAAAAGGTCTTACACTCAAGGACTCTGCAAGTTGTAACGGCCAAGGGCTGATGCGTCAGAGGGATGTAACGCGCCTGGTATAGACCGTTAGAGACAATAAGGATCCAAATGAAAGAAAGTTTGCTAAGTCTCATCCAATGACAAGGAATCAAGGAATCAAACCCAACCAAGGAATAAGACCCATGAAATAAACCTCAAGTCGATCAAGAAGGCTTAATGAAAGGGAATAACTCGGAGCATCACATAGAATGAACAAGGAGATAACCCAACTTATTGGTCATAAAACGGGTGTCAACAGATGCCCCTCCTTAACGTCCTATTTGCAGGGGAGCGAGCGAAGGTGAAGCGAAAGAGAAATTGGAATGGAACATGGAGATGAAGCGGAAGTGAAGCGGAGTGGACCGAAAAGCGGGCGTTAAGGCAAACGACACCCGTTCTCAACCAACAAGCGACAGGAATTTTCTGGAAAACCTTGAACTAATCACAAGGAAATAGCCAACCAAAGGACGCATGTCTGGAGGAACTAACAACTAAGGAAAGGAAACACGGCTAGCCGCCGGAGGCAACGGAAAGGAAAAGACGATTAACTAAACTCGGATAGGAATCTTCAGCTAACCAAATCAAGCGAGCAGATCGAAGGAAACCTTATAATTCAGAGTGGAATAACTCTCCTTATTCAAGATCAAGAACACAGCTATTCACCATCATTGAGACACCTTGACAGATGAAGGCTCATGAATGCTCAAAGAATGCGCATGATGCATGCTGGGCTAAAATAAAGAAATCATTAAAACGAATGCAAAGAAAGATAAAATAACAAGATACTCGAGAATAATATTGCTAGACCGGAGAAATCAGGGTCAGGACAACATCTACAACCACGGCGTGCAAGACAAAACCATCATCCCCAAACGTTTCCAACCTAACGGCCTATCTAACGATTAAACATGTGCACTTAGATCATAATCATTTTTGTTTAAGGGGAACATCAGATCCCAGAACACATGAATGACCAGTCAGTTCTCGAGATAATATATCATAAGTATCATATAGTAATGCATTAAAGGGTAAAGGAATCCGGATACTGTACCTGACTTACCTGCCTGGCGAACGGTAAAGCGTGATGTTCATAACTTCATCCATGAACAAAAGGTTAGCCAATGATAATTAATATGAGCATGAAACAAGGCATAACCATTTGTACGCATGAAAAGCATTAATAATATGCACCATGGAAGAAAATGTAACCATTCAAGCATTAAAATAGACCATTTTGTTCATCAAGAAATCTACAACCTGTGACGGCCTAGAAATGGTGTGTCACACCACGCAACGGTCTAGGACGGGACCATCAAACATTGGCGGTTCAAATTCTTCAATGAAACATAATCAACTGACCTGACGGTCTAAGGAAGACGCGTCAGAGAATGTAACGGTCTGGCGATAGACCGTCACAATTTCTGAGCGTTCAAAAAAAACAAAACCGAACGGTCACAAACCATCATTCATGCATTCAAGCCCTAACACTCAAAACACCAAAACCCCAACCAAGAGCTACCACCGAGAAGACCACCGGCGGCGACCCAAAAGATGGCCGGCGAGGAGGCTCCACGGCCACTGGGAAGGAAAAAAGGCATGAAAAAGAAGGCCATACGCCGCCTCCACCGCCGGATAGAGCGTGAAGTGATCCTACCGCCCGTGGAAAAGAAAACGCCGGCAAGGGAGCCAATGGCGGATGAAGAGGCTCCAACAGCCGAAGAGGATCAAGCGGAGGCACCCCAGGACGAAGGAGAACCCATTGCAACAGAGAAAAAGAGGAAGAGGGGCCAAGACCAAGAGGTAGGCCCATTCGCCCTAATTTTCAATTTTTAATTTTTATGAGTTTTTAAGTGCATGCATGGATGAATGGGGGTAGAAAATGGGTCTATGAACCCATTAGGAACACATGTAGGCCATTTGGCCAAAGTGAGAAGCCAAGGGAAACAAAAGGGGATAACGCCCTTTAGCAGAGAGTGTGACGGTCCTACCAGCGACCGTCACGAGCCTAATGCACCACCCCTGGTGCATTAGAGCCGTGTGATGCCCCACCCCAGGGCCGTCACAATCACCAGAGATCAGAATTATTTTTTAGGTTTTTAGTTATTCAAAATTTTTTGTTTTCATTATATGAATGTTATGCGATGATTCTATGATGCAATTGACTAACTTATGATCTAAATGCATTCAGGGAAAGAGACGGATGAGGATCTCCTGGCTCCAGATCCGGGCCGTCTACCAGGCATTGCCCGATTACCAGAGAGAGAGATTAGCGGCTATGGGGTTCACCGAAGTGCTGAGCATCGAGGTGATCAGGATGGACACTCCGCTGCTATACGCATTGCACGAGAGATGGGACCCGATCAGCAGAGCATTCATCTTCCCGTGGGGTCACATGATCCCCACGCTGGAAGACATAGCGAGGATCACTGGGCTGAGAGTCCACGGAGCCGCGGTGATAGGCTGGACATACAGGGACTACCGGGAAATGGCCCAGGAGCTGCTGGGGCTGGATTTGATCAGACTGGGTCAGACATCATCCCAGCTTTCGCGATCAAGACTGCAGGAGAGCTTGGGATTGAGAGGAGCAACGATAGCCGTGGGAGAGCTACCCGAGGAGCATATAGGCAGAGTGATAGAGCAGGTGCGCCCTCACGTGGCGGTAGAGGTGGGACCGGAGGGAGATCGCGTACTGAGGCGGTTCCTCATGCTACTGTTCGGGAAGCTCCTATTCGTGACTCGAGTAGACGTGATCAGTTACAGACTGCTGCCATTGCTCGAGGATCTAGGCAGGGTCGGGAAGTATGCATGGGGAGCAGCGGTCCTGGCCTTCCTGTTCGAGTCGCTCAGTACGACGGACCGGCAGACCATGCTAGGCGGCTTCTCGCCTTTCCTACAGGTAAACTTGACTTAAATGCTTTCTATATGATTATGCAAATGATAATGTGATGTAATTGACTGACATTTGCTTCTAAATGCAGATCTGGAGCTTCATATACCTCCCAGGGATAGGGAGAGGCACATTACTCCACCCTGAGCGGATCCCGATCGCGAGGCGATGGGTAGTTGCGAGGGACTCAGGGTCGATCACTCGATTGACCCGGGCGATCCAGGACGAGCTGGATTCCTTCCCACATACGGCGGTAAGCCCAGAACTCTAAATGCTTTCTAAATGCTTCTAAATGTTGTATGCTTGTATATGCTGACAAACTAACATGATTTTCAGGTGAGGTGGACCCCGTACCGGGACGAGAGTACCGAGGGACAGCCGTGGGTCCAGACATCCCTATCATACCATGGGCGAGACGTGTGGTTGGACTGCATCAACGTCATCGAACCACTACACTACCGCCTGATCCTGCGGACCCAGGGACTACACCAGCCGGAGGTGACATTCCCACGCCGAGACGACGAGTGCCCGGGCAAGTCATCAAAGGGGATCAGCGGCAATGTGGACTGGTGCGCCCGAAAGGTGAAATACGTCCATGACTGGAACAAGAGAGGTCGAGCGGTAAAGGAGCGGGCTGAGAGTGATGAGGCATATTTAAAGGCCTTCGCCCGGCGGTACGGGGACCAGGTGTACTGAGGTACCCGACGACTAGTATGAACTTCTAAACCCTATCTCTGAATGCTTTTATGTGAAAACTATCTATATGCACTGACCCATGATTTCTAAATGCAGCTAGACCCTGAGGGAAGGACAGCCGAGCTCGAGGGGCTACTCCATGCTACCATCCAGCAGCGGGATGAGTACTGGACCGCTCTGGAGCTTCTGGTAAGATTCTAAAACCTGAGACTTAATATGATTCATGCTTATGATGAATGATGACTGACTAACTTTGACTTCAAAATGCAGTGGACCGAGGGAGCCCAAAGAGCCGGACCGGATGCTCCGTCATCTTCATCACAGCCTGCGGGAGACAGAGCTGAGCGGGATGCCGAGTTCGCTCGAGCAGTTGCTCGGGCCGAGGAGGCAGAGGCCACCCTCGCGGAGCGGGTAAGAAACTAAATGCTTCTTTAGACCTAAATGCTTTTGATTCATGTAAATGCTTAATATCCTAACAATGCAAAATGTAGGCGAGAGAGCTGACCGCAGCGGCGGCCGAGGCGGAACGCGCTCGAGCGGAGGTAGAGCGAGGATGATAGGAGTTAGAGCGACTCCGGACAGAGCTGGCTCAGGCACAAGCCGAGGTGGAGAGACTCTGGACCGGGAGCAGACTTGGAGCGCTACCGGACAGAGGCCCGGGAGACACGGCGTCAGATCTTCGAGTTCAAGATCGAACTGCGGATGATGGAGCGCACAGTGAGGATGATGGGCCGAGGACCGGAGCGGAGCACCTCTCAAAGTAAGGCACAAAGGAGCGTTGCCCCGTGTGGATCAGTAGCAGATTTCCTTGCCAGCTCCTCCGGCCAACGGAGGAACGAGAGGGTAGAGAGGGGACAGTAGGAGGAGAGTGCCTCCATAGCGCCACCAGCGAGGAGACCCGAGGACAGTGATGACAATGGCGGCCCGGGAGACAAGCCGGCCGAATGAGCTTGCATTCTTTTTCTTACTTGTACATGACTTTATGTAAATGGAAATGAATGCAGATTCTTTTTTATGTTTGGTTATGTGGATGAATGGATGAATGTGGATGTGAATGGATGTGAAGATGGAGGGAAAAATTTGAATGAATGTATGAAATGCATGAGTGTATCAATGGGTGTATGAATGGAATACATGAGTGTATCAATGTGTATGAATGGAATGTGTGAACGGACTTGCAGATGTGTAAGACTGGCAGATCTAACCTCAGACAGAAGAGAATGGCACAGAACTAGCAGTAGAAAAAGTGACAGTCTAGATAAGACGCGTCAGAGTTATTTAACGCACTAACGTGGGGCCGTCAGGGATGACAGAGACCAGATTGCAACCTTATCAGTAGCAAATGTGACGGCCCACTGGGGAGCGTCAGAATGACGTAACGGCCAGTGCCAGACCGTTAAGGACGACAGAACAATGCTGGATTGAAGTGGGTTGCAGAAAATGTGACGGTCCAGATGTGGAGCGTCAGAGCCAAGTAACGGCTGTGATCAGACCGTCAAGAACGATTGAACAAGAAGAAGCCAAGACTGAACGGCAGGAAATGTGACGGTTTAATGACAGTGCGTCACAGAAGAGAATGGTCATAGCTTAGATAGTCAGATATAACAGAGCTTGATTGGGCTGAAAGAAACCCACAGGTAATGTGACGGCCCAGGATTGGAGCGTCAGAGATAAATAACGGTCCTACGATAGACCGTTAGATAACAAGGTGTACTCCGAGATAGATTGCGCCGTGAGAGCCCAATCTCGAGATAAGAAACCCTTAATCCACACTAGAACTCTCCTAGGATTAGGATAAGACCTTCTAACCCAAATCTTATCATTCTAGAGCCAAATGCAAGCCTTTAAAACCTGGCGGCTCTGCCAAAAATCGTAGCTTTCCTTAATTCACTGCTACAAGGGCTGAAGAACCTCTTTAAAGAGCAGGGAACACCATGAAGAGAAGCTTTGAAGTGATGGCCATGGAGGAGAAGGTCTACACCGGACCTAGGGCCGCCAGGAAAGAGCATGGAGAGTTGCAAAGGTCAACATCAATCCCCAAACATCTGAGCTCAAGTGCTCAAAGGGTGGTAAGTTCTAATTCTTTAACAAAGTTCAATAATTCTGCACTTCATACCTCTCATGATCTTCTCTTCTTCTTCTTCCTTCTTTCCAGCCTCTTCTTGGTCCAAGATGTTACTCCAATCTGAAGTGGGTGGCTCCCATGATCAAAGAACTCCCTTTAGAAGTGTTAGCAATCCTTAGGGCATGGCACCTTCAACCTCTATTCGTCTTAGCCAAAAATTTTCAGAAATTATCTTTAGATTGGCCAAGCATTTCAGCCCTCATAGAATTATGCATCCCCAAACACATACTTTCATCTTCCCTTCCTTTGAAGCTACAGTCCTATTAGAGGAGGTAGAAACCTACCTAGCCCTTCCTAGACTAAGGCGGGGGATGAAGACCTAGTTTGCTATACGGTGGAACCTATTGACCCGTCCTTGATCTTGAGCGATTTCATTCACAACCCAAAGGACGTGAGAACCATGATTAGCCCACACCACATTCATTTGATACCTATGGCACAGTGGATAGTCTCTCACTGCAAGAATAAGTGGGAGAGATACGAAGCAATAGCCAAGGCGGTGTCGGTTTGCTTATGCAGAGTCTTCCTTTTCACCACCACCGACCACCTCTTAGATACCCAAAATCTTAGCATTATCAGCGGGTTGTGGCGGGGAATGTCCATCTCTCAAGCAATCCTCTCATACCTCTACGAAGGACTTAGCTCAGGTTGCTTAGGAGGACCTTTATTTGGCTCCATGATACTCCTCGAATGCTGGATGGGAGTGAGAATCAAATTCCAACCCAAGGATAACATAACTTCTGCTAGTCGGATCTTCGGGAGCCACCCTTTGTTCTTTATTGGAGGCGCGTTTGGATTCTCTTCACAGGTTGAATGCCGGACGGCAGATAAGAAAACACGGGACGAATGGCGCCTCTTCTTCAACACCTTGCCAATAGAGAAGTTCACCATGCGACCAAGAATCCTTCAGAGCACTTTGCTTAGAATACTGCGGCGTCAAAGCTTGGACCTCCAGCTAGTGGGAAATACTACCACGGCGATCTACAACCCGCACCGGTGCCATCTTCAGATCGGACTACCTCGAATTGAAGTTCCTGCACTATCACACTACCCTCCCCTTCTATCTAGGAAGATGGGGACCGAGGAAGAGGAAAGAGCAGTTCGGAACGTGCTGACCATGTGGGAAATCAGCAAAGTGCATCCGTGGCAAGAAGAAGTGGAAGAGAATGATGAAACACGCCGTGGCTACGTGAAAGAATTAGGGAAGATCGGCCCTCTTGCAGATAGAAAATTGAATGTAGTTTGATTTTCCTGTTCATGATTGATTGTCAATTGAAGTTTTATCACATTTATGTTTTGAAGAGACAAGATCTCACGCTGGTCCTGAGCGGGTAGTGGATCACCGGATAGTGAACTGCAAGAAAGGGAAACAGATCAGGGGGCCCAGGGATGAGTTCCTGGGGAAAACCCTCCGATGCTTAAGTCAGTAGAGCTATGGTGGGAGCAATATAGGGAGGAAGTAGCTTCTGTGCGAGATCCCTCTCCACCAGAAGGGTGAAGTGGTTTCTGCTCAGGAGTTTTGAGCGTGTGATTGCCCTTACCTTTCGCCGGAGGGTATCCCTGGGTTAAATAGTGTGCCATCTTCTGGAGTCCTGTAAGTCGAGGAGTTTCAGGTGGGGGTTATGTCCTCGACGTGGGATTTTATTGCCTTATCGTGGGAGCGTTATCGCCTTGGGGAGCTGGAGTCCCTCACCTTTATAAATTCCTGCCCACAGAGGACTCTTAACGGCTGCATGGATAAGTAATCATCAGCTGTACCGAGCTCAGAGAGGCCAGCCCTATCCGGGCGATAGGCTTAGCTCGGACGAAGATGGGTCGGATTGGTCGACATGCGCCATCTTCCCCTTGGCGGAGAGATGGCTCGGGCATGGACCTTTCCTGTGACCTGACCGACGCTCGGGCGTTCCGAGCCTAGATGCCGCCGAGGAAGGTAGTATCCTCGAGCGAATCTTTTATTGGGCTTTCTCGCCTAAGTGGGCCCCAGGGGGCTGTCACTTGGCTGAGCTGAGCCTTGTTGGGCCTTGAGGGGCCTTGTTCGGCTGCTCTTAATTGGGCTACAGAAATCCCCCTCTCCACTTGTCCCCCTCCTACTCCCGAGCCTTAATAAGCTCGGAGGAGTAGTCGTTTGGGGTTTTGGACTAGCGTGGCTCAGGTGGGTGGAAATCTGGCGGTGTTATGAAGCCACATGTTGTGGTCACCTGGGCCCGTAATAATTGCAATCCTGACGGATTTGAAATGAAGGGGCCCCCTTTTCTCGGAGGTCGGAATGACGAGCCGCCTCCCGCGTGGGTTTATAGGCGTTGGGCGCTAGTTGTCATCCCAGAATCTTTCCGTTGTTAGGGTTTTGGCTTTCCTTCGCTTCTTTACTTTTGGAGCTCTTCGATGCACCGTGAGGACACAGCGGAGGAGCAGAGACTTACGGCGGCGTTTGAGGAGTTGGCGAAGATAACTGCGGAGGCGGTCCGGCAGCTTCCTCCTCCCCCGGAATCTTTGAGGTCTAGAGAGAATTCTTCTTCAAGTTCTTCCTCAGAATCTATGGCGGGCCAGTGTTCGGGTGCCGAGGGATGGGGCGACGAAACGGTGGTGAGAGCACCGAGTTGGTGGATCGGGTGGAGGCAGCGAAGCGCCTCTGTTTGGAGGCCGAGGCCGACCGAGCTGAGGCGGAGCTGCGATCGGTCAAGGCCAAGGAGTGGGCAGCCGAGGCCAAATGGAAGTCGACCGAGGCATAGAAACGATCGGTGGAGGCCAAGGAGCGGGCGGCCGAGGCGGAGCGGGAGAAGGCCGAGCTTGCCGACAGGATGGGACTGGCCGGGGCGGAGGCGATCGAGCAATACAAGGGCTCAGAGGCCTACCGGGCCGACGTGCAGGAAGCTGCCCTTCCCAACTATGAGCCAACACTTCGCCGAGGCATCCGCAAGGGGTTTAAGCAGGGTTACCGCCGGGCAGTTGCTTATGCCGGGGAACAAGATTCTGGGATCGACTTCCCCTCTCGCCAACGCTATGACTCGGACATGTCATCTTCCAGCTCCTCTGCGTCGGGCGGGGAAGATCCAGAGGGCTCTTCTCCTGCGGGGTCGCCAACTCCGGCTGCCTCGAGAGGGCTCGCGACCGAGGCAATTCCCGCACAGGTGGGGTCAGTCCCAGGGCCGGCTATCACCGAGGGCGTCGGGGGCGAAACACCTGCGCCTTCCACTTCTGAGCTTCAAAGTGGGCCCTAGGCCTGATGTATCGTCCTGTTTTACCTCCTTCTTTGTTTGTCTCTTTCTTTTTGCAAAAAAGGACTTCCACTTTTTGTAAGGCAATAAATAAAATCTTACTTGCTTCACGCTATCATTGCCGTGATTTGATCAGCGTATCTGTAGTAGTTGGAAAGGACCGATACTTTCTACGCAGATCTCGCATGATGGTTGGGTGAGCGTCTGACAGGGTGCCTTTCCGCGTTCTCATGCTTTAAATGCCTGGCCGCTTCGTGTGTCCTGCTGGGGCGGAAGATGAGAGGTTTGAGGTGACTATTCATAGGGGGAAATTCCTTTGGCGTGTTTTCGAGGAGGGAGTCGTTTAAGGCGAGTAGCCTCCCTTTGCCTATAAAAAGACTGAAGGGCGTCCCTTCCTCTCTATTGCTTAGGATTTTCCCTGATAGTCTTTCCTCGCCCCTTCTTCACGTTGCGTTGTGCCATTGCATTCGGAGCATGGAGGATCCTTCGGAAAACGATGCTGCGGATGATGGAGGGCGGTAGATTTTGCCGCTTCGGGTTTTGAGCAGGTCTGACGGTCGTCGCGCGGGTTTGAAGCGGGTCTGATGGTCGTCGTGCGGATTTGGAGAGGATTTTGACGGAAAAAATCATGCCATTTCCTCTATCCGTTTCGTCGAGGCTACTCGGAGGGGGGCGATATGGAAGACGGATGGGGGCATCTGGCATCTCCGCTGCCCGTCCCTCTCTGCTCGCTTCAGGGATGGGGGGAAGAGAAAATTAAGCTCCCTCCTTTCCGGGCCTTCCCCTGCCTCCTCGTCCGGCTATGCTGGACTTCTTTTTCTTTCTGGCAGCCTCTTTTCCCCTCTTTTGCTCTTCCTTTCTTTCACTCTTCGGAGGGTGCTTGCTCTCTGTACGTTCCAAAGAGTTGGCAGGTTGGAAGAGAGGAGGCCTTCATAGGCGTTCCCTCTTCCCCAGCCTCTGTCAACTTGGAAGGTAGCCTTCCCCTTCGCAGTCCCTCTGTCACCTTTGTCATGGGCCACCCGAGCCAACTGGATCAACCACCTTTTATCCGAGCCAGTTTCTACGTGAGGTAGAGTCAGTGGCTGGACGCAAGGAGATCAACCGAGTCAGCCGAGCAATGGCCTCTTGCAGTGGTGCCAGATGGATTTTTTGCTTTCTGTTGTGTAATGAATTGGCTTTTACCTTTCTGATGTACCAACAATCGTTTGAATGAAAAGAAGAAAATTTTATTTCACTCGGATTGTTTGCACAAACTTAAAAGTAGAACTTGCGTAGTGTGGCTGCATTCCATGTCCGAGGGATGGGTTCCCCTTCCATTGTAGATAGCCGATATGCTCCTTTCTCGAGCGTCTCGACCACTCGGTAGGGGCCTTCCCAGTTAGGGGATAGCTTGCCCGCCACCTCTAGTGGTCGAGAGGCTTCGGCTTTTCTAAGGACAAAGTCTTCCGGTTGGAAGTGCATGTCTCAGACTTTGGTGTTGTAGTATCGAGTGAGGCGGCGATGGTACTCCGTTGCTCGGATGCTAGTAATCTCTCGGAGTTCATCTGCTAGGTCGATGTTCTCGAGTAATTTTTGCTCATTTACCTCGGTCGAGAAGCAGATGACTCGGAGGGAAGGATTGGCGATCCCCAACGGAATGACGACCTCGGTGCCATATACCAACTGGAAAGGACTCTCACCGGTTTCCGTTCTGGGAGTCGTTCTGTGGGACCAAAGTACGCTAGGTAGTTCCTCGAGCCAGCTGCCCTTGGCCTTGCCGAGTCTTGTCTTTATGCCTTTTAAGATAGTCTTATTGGCATTCTCGACTAGCCCGTTGGCCTGAGGGTGGGCGACCGAAGTGAAGTGATTGCGAATACCTAGGTCGGCACATTTGTCTCGAAAATAACGAGAGTCACATTGCCGACCGTTATCGCTCACTATCACCCGGGGGATGCCGTAACGACAAATGATCGACTTCCAGACGAAACTCCAGACGACTGTCTCGGTGATCCTCACCGTGGCTTCGGCCTCAATCCACTTGGTAAAGTAGTCGATGGCGACGATAATAAACTTCTTATGGGCCTGAGCCGTAGGGAACGGCCCAAGAATGTCGATCCCCCACCGAGCGAAGGGGTATGGCTCGGTCAGGGTGACGAGCTCCGTAGCCGGCTGATGGACTAAGTGGTCGAATCGCTGGCATCGGTCGCACTGTTGCACGTAGGCCGTGCAGTCGCGCTGCAAAGTGGGCCCCCAGTAACCCTGCCGTAGCAGGATCCGGGTGAGTGACCTTCCTCCTGAGTGCACTCCGCACAGGTCTTCATGAATATCTTGGATAGCTCGGTTGGCTTCGTCGGGGCTGAGACACTTCAGGAGGGTGTTGTGCTCTCCTTGGTTTTGATGATGACAATGTTCCTTGAATGATTGAATAAATCATCATGAGAGGCCATGCTCTTCACATTCATTTCTCTCTTGTTTAATATACTCCACTTTCATAAGTGATCAACAATCTTTTGAGATGCCAAATCGTCGATCTAATCTTTATTTTACTAATCATATGACAAAAGGAATAATGCTGACAGCAAGCTTACCTTATCTCAATGGTGAGGTTCAGAAATTTTGGAAGAAGGAAGACAAGGTAAATGAAATGAAGAGTCTCCATGAAAGGTGAGTAGATTTGATTTTTTCAGATCAAACTTGGTAAGAACTTCCACTATAACAACCATGTATTGGCTTGACCTAAATTCCCTTGAACTGGTTGTGATTAATGAATTTTTTCTGGTTCAACCTGAAGTGGGTCGACCCCCCCAGTCAGATGGGTCGACCCCTGTTGCAACCGAAGCCACTCTTTTGGCTCTGGCACAGATGGGTCGACCCAGCTGACAAAGTGGGTCGACCCCTATAGGTTCACAGAACCTGTTTTGGCCCCTGTGTAGAAGTGGGACGTTCCATCTATCAAAGGGGGTCGACCCCCTGTAACAAGCAGAACCTGGAAACAGGATCTGTTTGATACATGGGTCGACCCACTTGGCAGATGGGTCGACCCACTCTTGGTTTTCTCTTTTTTTTCCGAATTTTGCAATACAATTTCATTAATTAAGTTGTGGGCCATACCTCATGTGCTAATCACTTGATTACAATTGGGATTAACCAGTAAACAAGTGACTAAGCCTATTTAGCTGTCCAAACACGATATGAGTAAAACTAACTCACATATTGTGTGTTAATTACAGGATTAAGGCTGGACGACCCATACGCCATGTCATCCATGAAGGGCCAATCAAAGAAGATATTCCTCATCTCTTACCTCCAGATCAGTGCCTCGTTGTCCAAGATATAAATGCTCATGATTAGGGCGTCCTTCACACACACGACCTGGAGTGCCTTCGCTGAAAATAGAGCCTGCAAAGAGAGATCCGAAAGAGCAGCACGGAGGAGGATGAACCAGAGAGAGGGTCTTCGTCCTTGAGTTTAAGGTCGCGAATCAAGAGTGTTCCATCATCCTCCAGCCCTAGACTTCTTCAGGCTGCTCCGATCATCCTCCAAACGTCAACATCCACTGTGGATCTGCTGCAGCCAGTCTGTTCTGTTGAAGCATCTCACGCCTAGATTTGGAAAAACAAGGGGAGTCGTCCATAGTCGTTCTTCACTAGATTTTAGATCATATGTTCATCTGAATTCATTTTCTCTCAAACTCAGATACTCATGTGTGTGTGTGGTTGGAGATCCTATCTCCGAGTGATGCATGCGTTCATGCTCGGATGTGTGTGTGTGGACTGAGGTCATTGACCTCGTGTGTGTGTGTGGGTGCTGCATTCGTGTAGCCCTCCTATAGTGGAATCCTCTCAGTTGAGAGGGGTGGATGTAGGATCGCACCTAGTGCATCCGAACCACCTTAAATCTCCTTGCGTCCTTTGGTTTGATGCTTGTGCGATTGCTTGACATTGTTTGTGAGGTGTGATTCGATTGCTTCTATATCATCTCTCGCATCGTTGTTGAGTGCGACTATCTTTTCTATATCTTAGTTCGTCATTGCTGGCTTTGTCCTTTATTTGTGATAGCTTTTCTCTAAGCTGTGGGTGTTAGCATTTTGATTAAAATTTTTTTGCAAGTTGTCTTCCTTCGAACAATTTTTATTTGGCGGCAATCAATTCACCCCCTCTTGCTTGCCAAGTCAGTGGGACAACAATTGGTATCAGAGCCTCGACTCTTCTATTCTGAACCCCACAGTTCATAGAGTGATCCTTTGAAATGGCAAACAAGGGGATGATGCCCGAAGGGCATTCGATTCATCGACCGCCATTCTTTGACTGGACGAACTACAGTTATTGGAAAAATCGAATGACTGTATTTCTTCGCGCTCAAAGTCATGAGACCTGGACCGTTGTCAACAAGGGTCCACATGCTCTACCTCCTGATGAAGGAAAATGGTCTCATGAACATATTAAACAAGCTACGGTGAATTTTAATGCCTTGAATATAATCCAATGCGCCATTCATCCTAACGAGTATGCTCATGTTTCTATGTGTAACAGCGCTAAAGAGATGTGGGACAAATTGAAGCTGATTTATGAAGGCACGTCTGAAGTTAAGGAGACTAAAGCTAACCTGTTGATCCGAGACTACGAGCTATTCCAGATGAAGCCGGAGGAGACAATATCTGAGATGTTTGCAAGACTCGTCGAAATCACGAATGGGCTGAAGGCACTAGGAAAGGAATACTCAAATTCAGAGATGGTTCGGAAGGTGCTGAGATCACTGTCACCGGCGTGGCACAACAAGGCCACGGTGATTGAAGACTCTAAGAATTTATCTGTGCTGACCTTGGATGAGTTGATTGGGTCACTTATGACCTACGAAATTAATGTCAAGAGGTCTGAAGAAGAGGGCAAGAAAAAGAAGACAGTTGCTCTAAAAGCAAATCCAGAACAAATCAGCACAAGTGATGAAGACTCAACGGAAGATAGCAATGAGGAGGAAGACATTGCTATGCTAACCAGGAAAGTGAGGAGATTCTTGAGAGCAAGAAAAAAATTTCCAGGGAAGTCTAAAAGGCCATGGAAGAAACAGTCTAAGTGGAAAACGGAAGGAAGCAAATTGAAGGATGTGATATGCTATGAGTGCAAAAAGCCAGGTCACATGCGTGGCGAGTGTCCAGAGATGAAAAGGAAATTTAAGAAGGACAAAGAGAAAAATTCCAAGGCAATGGTCGCTACTTGGAGCGACGATGAAGAGGACGATGATGATGAAGGTGATGCGGAGCTGGAGGAGCTGATCAAAAGCATGTGTCTTATGGCACATGAAGAAGACTCAGAGGAGGTAAATTCTGATTCAGAAACTCTTACAGCAGAACAGTGGGAGTCTGAGTATGTATCTTTGTATGCAAAATTTAAGAAGATAAGGTCTGAAAATAAACAGCTGAAAAGGAAAGTAGAGTCCATGAGTCATGCTGATGTCACAAGTGAAAAAAATGTTGAACTAACAAAAACATGTGCAATTATGAAAAGTGAAAATGAAGTCATGGCTGAGAAGATTAAAAGTCACGAAGAAACTGAGCAACACCTCAAGAATGAGTTAGAACACATAAAAAATATTCAACTCCACAATCTTGAAAATGAAGGCCATAGTGAAGAAAAGGATGATAAGATTCATGCTCTTGAGAATGAGAATGAGAAAATGAGAGATGACAATAAAATCTTGAGGGATCAAATTTCTGTAAGTCATGAGAAATTAGATCAGTCAAATCAAAAGATTCTCACTCTCAACCAAGAGATTGACAAATTAAAAGATGCTTTGGCAAAATTTGTGAGAGGAAGGGATAACCTTGAGAAAGTTCTTGGAACTAGAGTTAATTATCAAAAAGAAGGAATCGGTTATGAACCGATCAAAAAGAAATCATTTGAAGATAAGATGATGACATCTTGTGTGTCCTTTGTGCCTGCCACAAGCAGTACATCTTCCTCGCATGAGAAAATCAAAGATAACTCAACTAAGCATCAACAAAAATATTCAGACTCAAGGAAAAGAAACTCAAGAAGAAACAGAATCTTTTGTCATTATTGTGGTCGCATTGGTCATGTCATGTCATATTGCCGTACATTGATTCTAGATGATGAGTTTTTTGCTCGAAAGTCAAGAAATGCTTTCATGAATAACAAATCTCACAAGCATGGACCCAACTTAGCTTGGGTACCAAAACTTGTTCCTTGAGCTCAAGTTTTGTTGTAGGGATGCCTCAAAGCCGAAGATTCGCATTGGTTTCTAGACAGCGGCTGTTCGAGGCACATGACCGGAAACAAAAAGATTTTTGCTGAGTTCAAAGAGAAAGAAGGAGGTCTTGTTGCATTTGGAGGAAGCGACAAAGGTAAGATCGTTGGTATTGGCAAGGTAAGTGTAAATAACTCCAATACCATCGACAATGTTCTGTTAGTTGATGGACTCAATCACAATCTTCTAAGCATTAGTCAGTTATGTGATAGAGGACACAAAGTAATTTTTGAATCTTCTTATTGCACAATTGTAGATAGTCACACTAACGAAATAAAATTTCTAGGCCTTAAGAAAAATAATGTTTATACAATTGACTTGAATGAGATTCCATGCAATCATCTGTGTTTAGTTGCTAATGATGCCGACGGTTTTTGGATTTGGCATCAGAGGTTAGGACATGCTAGCAATAGTGTTATTTCAAAACTGTGCAGAAATGATCTTGTCATAGGTCTTCCCAAAATAAAGTTAAGTGTAAATAAGGTTTGTGAAGCATGCGCCAAAGGGAAGCAGACTAGAGTGTTAGGGTGCTATGCCCGGATACAGAGGGAGGTGAATGTATCCTACTACGAATAATACCCAATCAAAAACTCAGATGCTAGGCAAGTTCCAGAATTAAGCAAATTCGTTTAAACAAAATAACAAGCAGATGGAGCGTGCCTATTCAAGCATCTAGCGGAAGTAACTCAAGCAATCAAACCACTGCTCAATAGATTTTTAGGTGGTTCGGTCCTCCAGACCTACATCCACCCCTCACTCCCAACCGGAGTGAGGATTCCACTAGCTCACGCTAGAAACCGTAGACTCAGTCTGCAACAAATGCTGCCAAACAGCTTAACCAGGGGAACACGCTCCCCTCTTCCTCCCAACCGGAGGGACACCCCAAGTGACTTTCAGCCACTTGGAAACCAGAGACCGAAGTATCTCTTCCTCCAGACCAGGAGGGAACCAACCGGTGACTTCCAGTCACCAGCAAACTAGAGGTCGAAGACCTCTCTTCCTCCCAACCGGAGGGACACCTGGACTTGCAACCACAAGCCCAGAACCGGAGGGCTAGCCTCCCTTCCTCTAACCAGAGGGAACCCACAAGTGACAACCTATCACTTGCAACCCGGAAATCAGATCTCCCTTCTCCTCAATCAACAGGAGGAACCCGATCCCCAACAGGGCAATCGGAAGACCAAAGATAATCAGAAAAACAAAGGAAAAATAATAAACGAAAATAACACAGCAATCAGAAAGCTGTAAAAGATGAAAACACAAATGTGGCTCTCAATGGAGCTGACTGGCCTGGATCTGATCCACGGTCCAGTAGGAACAAGTCTTCAGATGAAGCTTCCCATCTCTCGTTCTCTCTTCTTCTTTCTCTTCCTTTTCTTCTCTGCTTCCTTCTCTCACTCGCGAGCTCTCTCTCTTTCTCTTTTTACTTCTGCAGCTTCTCTCACTCTACCACTCTTCTTTTTCTTCTTCTTCTCTTCTCACTGGCACTATCTCTCTCTCTTTTTCTTCTTCTGCTCTCACTCTCACTCTCTTCTCTACTCTCTTCTTTTCTTCTGGATCGAAGGGCTTTCTACTCTCAAGGCTTTTTCTTCGATCATTTCTTTAGAGGATGAAGACCCATATATATAGCAGCAGCATCATCATCACCCCCGACGTGTGACCTCCACATTTCCAGCCCTAAGTATTCGGACCACGTGGCAGTCTCTCAGCAGGCTTCATTTCAGCCTCGGATCACGTGCTGCCAGTCACTCGGGAATATTTCCTCGGACCACCTTCTTCTTCTCCTGCAAGGAATTAACACGATTAAAACTCAGGGCACCAGAACCTAAAACTGCACGAGGTGTATAGAAACAACAAGAGGTGCACTGCACTGAGGACGACACGAGATACAGTGGTGACAAAACAAACACTACACATAGAACGACACGAGGTTCAAAGGTGACAAAACAAGTACTACACAGAGAACGCCACGAGGTCATAAACACAAGAATAACACGAAAGACACGAATACAAAGAAACAACACGACATAATAAACAGTAGAGAGAACGACATGAGGTGAAACGACACGTGATAAAACAAAGAAAGCAGGAATATGACTCGAGTAGCTACAGTAAATGACACGAGAACACAAGATTACTACAGTACGAGACAAGGAGAGCATGACACGAGGTCAGATGAAAACAGCACGAGATAAAACGAGAACGACACGAAGTGTCACTGTAACAAAACAAACACTACGAAGAGACCGACACGAGATACATACTAATAACGCTTAACACTACAGAGAAAATGACATGAAGTAAAAAGCAACTCGACATAACAAATAGCAAAGAGAATGACATGAGCTGACCACAACACGAAGATGAAAAACAGAAACCAACACGAAGTGTGGTTTCAACACAAGAAAGACACGAGGTCTAGGAAGAACAATACGAAGATGGAAATAACAAAGAACCGACTCGAACTAAGGACGACATGGAGACAGCACAGACACGGGCTTGAACTTAGAGAAGAGTGCACGAAGTAAAATCAACACGAAGACAGAAGACATGAACGGCTACAACGACACGCGATTAAACAGTGAAGGCAGGAAGATGATTCGAGTAACTACAGTAAGTGACACGAAAATACAAGAGCAAACATAAAGAGGATGACACGAGATGATCAACTAGATACTGAAGAAAATGACACGAGGTTCACAGGAAAAATGACTCGAAGTATATTAGAACAATTCGAGCTGCTTCTGTAAACAGCACGAAGACAATCAACAACAGACACTTAAAAACAACACGAGGTACGAAGGGACGACACGGCGTGTTGAAAACACAAACAACATGAAGTATGACAGAAACAGTACGGACATACAATGTACTACCTCATAGCAGATTTCCTGTTAATCAATATGCATCAGACGACTGTGTATGTACTTGAAGACCCTTAGCCAATTTATAGACTTCAGGTGGAGACCAATGTGTAGACTTCTCGTGAAACCCCAATGTGCAGACTTGACGCTGTACAGACTTTCCAAAGAGACGTAACGCTGTACAGACTTGAACTGTAGACCAATGTATGGACTTTAAAACAGATGCTAAGGCCAAGAGGAGTGTATAGACTTTCACGATGTATGGACTTGATGATCTTCAAAGCACAATGTCCAGACTTTGCCACTGTATGGACTTGAAGAAACAGTGCAACGTATGGACTTGATCTCAAGAAATGTAAGCGATGTACACACTTAACCAATGTGTAGACTTTGCCTTAGATGCTAAATGAGATGCTAAAGTCTGTATAGACTTAGCCTAAGACAATGTATGAACATATCAGCAGAGAAGCAATGCACAGAACAGAAATCAAGAACAGAAATCAAGCACAAGCCAATATATCACAGCATGACTCAAGCATACACATGCGTTCTTCACAATTCAGACATGGCACACTTATGCAATCTCCCACAGAAAAGGTCAGACATATTCAAGACAATGTGGTGACTCATTCATGTTACTATCATTAAAACATCACATCATCAACAAAGCACAAGGGGCACAACAATCTCCCCCTTTTTGATGATGGCAACATAATGAGTCACACTGACTCATTAAACTATTCTCCCCCTTTGACATAATCAAAAAGAAGGGAAATGGTTTGATAGTCAAATGCAACACAACAATGCAGAGAATGAGTCAAGGTTCTTTAAAATGAAGATCTCCCTTATGACCATGAAACAGTTCTCCCCCTATTAACATGCATGATTGACTACTCTCCCCTTAGATGAAAAATAAACCATAACTCCCCCTGAGGCACAGGAATGGACTCTAGTTATCCAATAAATCAATCTGAAATCAGCCATTACAAAGAATCTGAATTCTGGTGAAGATACCACAGAATCAGAACTTATTGCAGAACAAGATGGAAGATTCCAACAGTGTAGAGAGAAATACATCCCAGGAATCAATCTGAAATCCACCATCATAAAGATTCTGAGGTTCAGAAAGTTGCAAGTGAACAAGGTAATAATGGGAGTGGCACCTCACATTTGTATGGTCAGAAAAATGCATATGGAATCAGTCAGCTGATAAGAAAGGAGTTGACTATACAGTTTTTGTTGATCATGCATAAATCTGATCATGAGGGATTTGAATGCAAGGTCACAAATGATATGAACATGATTCAGTATGACAAGGAATGCTCCCCCTGAATAGATGCCACTTGATATGCAAGTGATGCATGACATGGAAGCTCCCCCTCAATAAGTGGAATCTTATGAGATAGATGAGAAGGAGACCACAGGGGCAGACAAGGAGAAGTTCATGTCAATGATCTAAGGAAAGTGAGCAGAAAGATTTTCAAGGAGATATCAATCTCATAAATCCAAAACATAATTTTTTCAAGGTCTTCCATTATAGGGACTTATGAATGAGCCTTTTGAACAACATGGTTTAAACATGATGTATGCAGAGTTTATCAATAATATTCTGTATTGATATCTAAAACCATGTTTTAATAAAGATGAACCAAGCCCTCATATTTATCTTGATTAATCTCCCTTTCTCTTACACAATCAAATCTATTGACTTGTTTCAGAATTACATGCACTAGTATTGAAGTCAAGCAATTATGAAGTCATATGATTTTGTCTAGGGTTGTAGCAATTTGATTTTAGCATCAATATTCAGATATTTCAATTTTTTCCAACAATTTTCATGCTACAAATTTTACGAGCAGTCTAGTTCAGTTCACACCTTGTAACTAGAGGATATACCTTGATCAGAGGCCAATATCCCTAAGCACTTAGTGTGACTAACTGTCATGCTATATATGAACAGAGATAGCATTTACACATCATGACACACTCCAAATCATTTCTTGATGAGTGAGTTGTATTTCTCAGTGTGCAAGCCATTGCTCTGCCTGAATTTCAATGAATTCTTAATCAGAGTTAACTAAGGCACCTCATGACACAGTCCTTTGGACTTGTGTTTCTCAGTGACCAATGTCATTGCTCTGACAGGAATAACCCTTTAGACATTTCAGAGACATTCATTTGCTTCAAATCAATAATAGTTTCATGTACTTAACCAATTAAAGTCATATATTCAAAAGTGTAGATTTCAGAAGATTTTACAAGACATAGCATGAAACAGATGGTTAAGGTTTATTAAACATGCTTCAGATATTTTTAAGAGATTTTGAAGCCAAACTCATTGAATACATTAAACTTAAACCACATGAGTTATTTCAGTCATTCATAAAAACGTATAATAGAAGATTTCTAGTTCAAGAGTTTTCAGATTTATGATCGAGATAGCCCATTGAAATCTTCATGAAAGACTGATAGAATTCTGAAGCCAAATGATACCAAATTGATAGTAGAAATACCAATTGTTAAGAGAGATTGTGAGGCTCAAAGTTTTCAGAATATGATTAAGGTTTGTCAACAAAATCAGTAAGAGAGGATATGCAATGAGTTCTGACCCATGTATGCATTTGACAACCTATATGCAATGCAGTGACTCCCCCTCACAATATGCATTCAAACTCCCTTTTTGGCATTTTCAATGTAAGGAAATGCAATGCACTATATGTATGTATGCAGAGACATGCAAAGACTCAACATTGAATGCTATGCAACATAACGCAGTCCTACATGCATTGAACAACTTCATTGACAGTCATGCAAATGATATGTGCAGACATTTGACACATGCATTGACTGTATACATTAAAGAACCATTTAGCTTAGTGCAAAATGCAGTGCATCTAGCATCTTATTCATTTAGTGCAAACAACAGCATGAGAAGAGCATCAAATATATTCAGAATTGAATTCAGTGAAGAGATCATCAAAATTCAGACAAGCAGATCAACATGAAATTCACATTTTTTCATACTCACAAATTCAGATAATGAATTTAAAATAGATTTCAGAACTGACCTGAATTGAGTCCTGGGGTTTTCCTTTTGAGTGCCTTGGTTAACCCCTTTTATTTCTCCTTCCAAGGCACACCTGCAGCAAGTCAATCAATTTGATCTTGCAGGAACCCAAGCTACCTTGGGTCCTGTATAAGCCCTAACATGTGTTCTAAACAATTTCTTAGCAGTATTATCATCATGATCCATCAGGTAACAGTTATCCATGAGATGACCAAATTTTTCACAATCTCTACATGATGTAGTAAACCTTGAATTCTTTTTGTGGACATTATTATCATCATGGAATCTATGTGAATTTGTATGAAAATTTTTGTTACTTGCATGAGGTTTTGATTTAGCATTGCCTGCCCACAAGCATTCAGAAGCTCGGTGGCCAAGTTTTTCACATTCAAGACAAACAAGAATCTTTTCTGTAAAAATAGGTTCATTTCTGCCAAGAGAATTTCTATTTTCAGGAAATTTATCAAATTTGGAATTAAGATGTTTTCCCTGAGCATACCAGCAGTCCTTGACTGTATGGCCATGCTTTCCACAGTGAGAGCAATAAGTGGCATTCTTTTTAAAATTGAGTTCATTATTGCCATAGCCTCCTTGGGCATGCCAACAGTCCTTGACTGTGTGGCCACACTTCCCACAGTAATAGCATGCAGAAGACTTTCTGTTAATGGCAGGGAATTTAACAGCTTTAGAATTGAATTTTCTACCCTGAGCATGCCAACAATCAATGGCCCTATGGCCATGCTTTCCACATTCAAAGCATGAAATAGAATTTCTTTTAAAAGAGCCTAACCAGCATTCAGAGGTCTTGTGACCCATTTTGTTCCAGTTAAAACAGATGATATGCTGGTTCATTGAAACAGATTTGTTTTCATTAAGAACATATTGGTTTGCAGGGAATTTAGCATGATATGAATAAAATATTTTCTTACCCCTAACAAACCAGCAATGAGCAATTGAGTGTCCTAATTTGCCACAATTAGAACATGTGACGCTCCTTTTCTGAGGTGAAGGATTTTTATCATGAGATCTCCTAGCATTCTTATCATCCTTCTCCATCAGCTTACACTCATGCATCAGATGTCCAAATTTATGATAGTAATGACAGATCATTTTCTTTTTGGATGCTTGTGAATGTGTATGAGGACTGTGATCAATATGCACTGATGAACCCTTTTCATTTATTTTCTGATTTACAGTCCTTTTCTGATTTTTATCATGTTTTCCTATTTTCTTAGCCTTGTACTGAGTTGGAGATGAAGTAGAAGGCTTCTCCTGTTCAGAGGATTTAACAAAGACAGTTTTCAAGTTGGCTCCATCAGCCTTCCTCATGACTGGACTGTAACCCAGTCCTTCTTTCTTAAAAATAATCTTTGTTCCCAGTATTTTCTGAACAATGGGCTGTTTATCTTTTGATGTTGTGGCTACGTTTGAGGCATTCACAAAGGATGTCATTACTTTGTTCTAAAAAGCCTTTTTATTTAGATTATTGTAGCCCAACCCTTCCCTTTTGACATTGATTTTTACACCTAGCAGCTTGTCTAGGTTTTCTTGCCCATCAACAAATTTTGACAAAGAGACTTTCAAATCCTGAATTTCATCTTCCAAAGAGAAAATATGTAGCTCATAACTGGCAATCTCTTGTTCACTGCAATTCACACATTCAGTTAACACATTGTTAGCAGTTTTGTATTTTTCAATTTCCTGTTCCAGATTGCTCAGTTTATTAGAATCTTCAACACAAATACTTTTTCCTCTTTCCAAAGCTAGAAGTCTCTCTGACATAGTGGAATTCAACATTTTTAATTTTTCATTTTCTTCCTTAAGCTTGTCATTCTGAATTAACTCATTTATTAGAGTCTGATCTTCTGAGTTAATTTCAAGTTTTCTTTCAGCCATGAATTCCTTCAAATCTTTTTCCTTCTTTTCAATGTTTTTCTGTAATTCCACATTCACAGATTTGATGGCTTCCAGTTTTTCAGCAAGCAAGTTTTTCTCCTGCTTGAGTTTCTCAAATTTGTTATCATTTTTATTAGCAGATGTTCTCAGGGAATCATTTTCGGATCTCAGCTTGTTTAAATCTGAGTTTACACTTTCAAAGTTTTTCAGCAATTTTTCATACTGGTCATGATAGTTAACAACAGTCTGATTATCATTATCTGAGTTCAATTTTTCTTTGAGTTCAGATATCACATTTATATGTTCTTGATTTTCAGTTTTCAATAGTGAAACTTGTTTCTTCAGTATTTGAAAGTCAGACATACAAGCATCATGAATATTTTTCAATTCAACACAATTTCTACAAGGAAAGCTTGAACTATCTAAACTAGTACCCTTCTTCAATTTCTTATACTGTTTTCTTAACAGCTCATGAGATTCAAATAATTCAGCATAAGCATTCTCCCAATCTTCTAGAGAGAAATTCTCGAAGAGATTTACCTCATCATCATCATCTTCTTCAGTTTGATTGCTGCCTTGATCGCTTCTGTTGGCCATCATGCAGCTTGTTTGATTTCCTTTCCCGGCTCTCTTCATCATTTCCAACATATCCCTTGCAGATCTGCAATCAAGGAAGCATGAGTGAAAGGCTTTGTCAGTGGCTGCTTTCATCAGATTTATAGCTGTCTGATTCTCCTCATGCATTGCTTCGTGACTGTCAGTCCATTTGGACTTTTTCTTTGGCAATTTATGAGGACCATGTGAAATCACTTTCCACAGGTCTGGATCAGCAGATTTAACATAAGCACGTAAGGCACTGTGCCACTGGTTGAAATCAAAACCACTGAAGACGGGTGGACAAGCCATTGAGGCAAATAGCAGATAAATTCAATGCAACAGGAATATTGATGCACTAAAAGCAAATTAGCACCGAAAACCAGAGATCGAATCTGCAGGTCGTTGGACCTTGTATGCAGACACAGGCTCTAATACCAACTGTTAGGGTGCTATGCCCGGATACAGAGGGGGGTGAATGTATCCTACTACGAATAATACCCAATTCAAAAACTCAGATGCTAGGCAAGTTCCGGAATTAAGCAAATTCGATTAAACAAAATAACAAGCAGATGGAGCGTGCCTATTCAAGCATCTAGCGGAAGCAACTCAAGCAATCAAACCACTGCTCAATAGATTTTTAGGTGGTTCGGTCCTCCAGACCTACATCCACCCCTCACTCCAAACCGGAGTGAGGATTCCACTAGCTCACGCTAGAAACCGCAGACTCAGTCTGCAACAAATGCTGCCAAACAGCTTGACCAGGGGAACACGCTCCCCTCTTCCTCCCAACCGGAGGGACACCCCAAGTGACTTTCATCCACTTGAAAACCAGAGACCGAAGTCTCTCTTCCTCCAGACCAGGAGGGAACCAACCGGTGACTTCCAGTCACCAGCAAACCAGAGGTCGAAGACCTCTCTTCCTCCCAACCGGAGGGACACCTGGACTTGCAACCACAAGCCCAGAACCAGAGGGCTAGCCTCCCTTCCTCTAACCAGAGGGATCCCACAAGTGACAACCTATCACTTGCAACCCGGAGATCAGATCTCCCTTCTCCTCAATCAACAGGAGGAACCCGATCCCCAACAGGGCAATCGGAAGACCAAAGATAATCAGAAAAACAAAGGAAAAATAATAAACGAAAATAACACAGCAATCTGAAAGCTGTAAAAGATGAAAACACAAATGTGGCTCTCAATGGAGCTGACTGGCCTGGATCTGATCCACGGTCCAGTAGGAACAAGTCTTCAGATGAAGCTTCCCATCTCTCGTTCTCTCTTCTTCTTTCTCTTCCTTTTCTTCTATGCTTCCTTCTCTCACTCGCGAGCTCTCTCTCTTTCTCTTTTTACTTCTGCAGCTTCTCTCACTCTACCACTCTTCTTTTTCTTCTTCTTCTCTTCTCACTGGCACTATCTCTCTCTCTTTTTCTTCTTCTGCTCTCACTCTCACTCTCTTCTCTACTCTCTTCTTTTCTTCTGGATCGAAGGGCTTTCTACTCTCAAGGCTTTTTCTTCGATCATTTCTTCAGAGGATGAAGACCCATATATATAGCAGCATCATCATCATCACCCCCGACATGTGACCTCCACATTTCCAGCCCTAAGTATTCGGACCACGTGGCAGTCTCTCAGCAGGCTTCATTTTAGCCTCGGATCACGTGTTGCCAGTCACTAGGGAATATTTCCTCGGACCACCTTCTTCTTCTCCTGCAAGGAATTAACACGATTAAAACTCAGGGCACCAGAACCTAAAACTGCACGAGGTGTATAGAAACAACAAGAGGTGCACTGCACTGAGGATGACACGAGATATAGTGGTGACAAAACAAACACTACACATAGAACGACACGAGGTTCAAAGGTGACAAAACAAGTACTACACAGAGAACGACACGAGGTCATAAACACAAGAATAACACGAAAGACACGAATACAAAGAAACAACACGACATAATAAACAGCAGAGAGAACGACATGAGGTGAAACGACACGTGATAAAACAAAGAAAGCAGGAATATGACTCGAGTAGCTACAGTAAATGACACGAGAACACAAGATTACTACAGTACGAGACAAGGAGAGCATGACACGAGGTCAGATGAAAACAGCACGAGGTAAAACGAGAACGACACGAAGTGTCACTGTAACAAAACAAACACTACGAAGAGATCGACACGAGATACATACTAATAACGCTTAACACTACAGAGAAAACGACACGAAGTAAAAAATAACTCGACATAACAAATAGCAAAAAGAACGACAAGAGCTGACCACAACACGAAGATGAAAAATAGAAACCAACACGAAGTGTGGTTTCAACACAAGAAAGACATGAGGTCTAGGAAGAACAATACGAAGATAGAAATAACAAAGAACCGACTCGAACTAAGGACGACATGGAGATAGCACAGACACGGGCTTGAACTTAGAGAAGAGTGCACGAAGTAAAATCAACACGAAGACAGAAGACATGAACGGCTACAACGACACGCGATTAAACAGTGAAGGCAGGAAGACGATTCGAGTAACTACAGTAAGTGACACGAAAATACAAGAGCAAACATAAAGAGGATGACACGAGATGAGCAACTAGATACTGAAGAAAACGACACGAGGTTCACAGGAAAAACGACTCGAAGTATATTAGAACAATTCGAGCTGCTTCAGTAAACAGCACGAAGACAATCAACAACAGACACTTAAAAACAACACGAGGTACGAAGGGACGACACGGCGTGTTGAAAACACAAACAACATGAAGTATGACAGAAACAGTACGGACATACAATGTACTACCTCATAGCATATTTCTTGTTAATCAATATGCATCAGACGACTGTGTATGGACTTGAAGACCCTTAGCCAATGTATAGACTTCAGGTGGAGACCAATGTGTAGACTTCTCGTGAAACCCCAATGTGCAGACTTGACGCTGTACAGACTTTCCAAAGAGACGTAACGCTGTACAGACTTGAACTGTAGACCAATGTATGGACTTCAAAACAGATGCTAAGGCCAAGAGGAGTGTATAGACTTTCACGATGTATGGACTTGATGATCTTCAAAGCACAATGTCCAGACTTTGCCACTGTATGGACTTGAAGAAACAGTGCAACGTATGGACTTGATCTCAAGAAATGTAAGCGATGTACACACTTAGCCAATGTGTAGACTTTGCCTTAGATGCTAAATGAGACGCTAAAGTCTTTATAGACTTAGCCTAAGACAATGTATGAACATATCAGCAGAGAAGCAATGCACAGAACAGAAATCAAGAACTGAAATCAAGCACAAGCCAATATATCACAGCATGACTCAAGCATACACATGCGTTCTTCACAATTCAGACATGGCACACTTATGCAATCTCCCACAGAAAAGGTCAGACATATTCAAGACAATGTGGTGACTCATTCATGTTGCTATCATTAAAACATCACATCATCAACAAAGTACAAGGGGCACAACATAGAGCTTCATTTAAGTCCAAAAATATCATCTCCACCACTCGCCCCTTGGAGTTATTGCATTTTGATCTATTCGGTCCAACTCGGACTCATAGTTTAGGGGGTAAGTGTTATGGTTTTGTTGTTGTTGATGATTTTTCACGCTACTCATGGGTTCTATTTCTGAGTAATAAAAGTGATGCCTTGCAGGAATTCCAAGCTTTTTGCAAGGGAGTTCAGAACGAGAAAGGATATATGATTACTGGTTTACGAAGTGATCATGGGTGTGAATTTGACAATGCTAACTTTGATGAATTTTGCAGAAGTGAAGGATACACTCATAATTTCTCTGCACCAAGGACGCCGGAACAAAACGGCGTGGTTGAAAGGAAGAACCGCACACTAATAGATATGGCAAGAACTATGTTGAGTGAGCGGAATCTTCCTCGATACTTTTGGGCTGAAGCGGTGAATACGGCATGTCACATTATCAACCGTGCAATGATAAGGCCGTTTGTAAGTAAAACACCCTACGAACTCTACAAAGGTAAGAAACCGAACATCTCATACTTTAAGACCTTTGGGAGTACTTGTTACATATTGAATAATGGTAAGGACAATCTAGAAAAATTTTATGCAAAGAGTGATGTTGGAATTTTCTTAGGTTACTCTAACAATTCACGGGCTTATCGAGTTTTCAATAAAAGAACCTTAGTGATAGAAGAGACTCCACATGTGATTATTGATGAGAGCACTTTTAAGAATTCCACTTCATCTAATGAAGAATCTGATTTCTTGCAGGACAAAACTCAAGGGGACACAAATCAAGGAAAACAAAAAGATCCATCCACTTCTGGAACCAAAACTGATAAGAACCATGAAGCTGAGGAAAATAGTACAGAAAAATTGAAGGATGCACCTCCAACTCACCCAGATCTGCCTCCCTCATGGAAATATCTTAAAGACCATCCAGCAGAAAACATTCTGGGTAAGGTAGATGAAGGTATAAAAACTCGCTCATCCTTAAAACTCTTGCTTACTCTGAATGCCTTTGCACACACGTCACAAGTTGAACCAAAATGTGTTGATGATGCATTAAAAGATGATTTCTGGGTAATGGCAATGCACGAGGAACTACACCAATTCCAACGGAATGAAGTGTGGAAACTAGTGTCCCGTCCTAATAACCACAACGTGATCGGAATGAAATGGGTTTTCCGAAACAAATTAAATGATCAAGGTGTGGTTGTAAGGAACAAGGCCCGTCTTGTGGCCAAGGGATACTGCCAAGAGCTCGGAATCGATTTTGATGAATCATTCGCACCGGTTGCTCGCCTTGAAGCCGTGCGCATCATTCTATCTTTTGCATGCTCAAAAAATTTTAAACTTTATCAAATGGATGTTAAGAGCGCATTTCTAAATGGCTTTATTAAAGAAGAAGTTTTCGTTGAGCAACCTTCGGGTTTTGAGGATTTAAAAAACCCGGACCATGTGTTCAAACTAGAAAAAGCTTTGTACGGTCTAAAACAAGCCCCAAGGGCTTGGTATGAACGTCTAAGTTCCTTCTTGATTGAACATGGTTTCAAAAGAGGTTCTGTTGATCAGACTTTATTTTCTAAGCATTCTAGAAATGATTTTCTTCTGGTTCAAGTTTATGTGGATGATATCATTTTTGGGTCTACTAATAAGAAACTGTGCAAGGAGTTTTCTGAGTTGATGCAGGCTGAATTCGAGATGAGTCTGATGGGCGAGCTAAATTTTTTCTTGGGGCTGCAAATTCAACAAAGGGAGGATGGAATTTTCATAAATCAAAAGAAATACCTGCTGGAGCTTCTCAAGAAGTATGACTTTGAGGGTGCGAAACCTTATGCCACACCGATGTCAACAAGTATAAAGCTGGAGAAGGATTGCAAAGGTAAACAAGTTGAGCAAAAGCTATTCAGAGGGATGATAGGCTCACTCTTATATTTAACAACAAGTAGGCCTGACATAGGCATCAAGCTAGTCCTCGTGAGTCTCATTTGAGTGCTGTTAAAAGGATTTTTCGTTATCTTGCTGGTACTCCTGATCTAGGACTATGGTTTCCTCGTAGATGTGATTTTAAACTTGTGGCTTTCACCGATGCCGACTATGCTGGGTGCCTTCTTGATCGTAAAAGCACAAGTGGCACATGCCAATTTCTCGGAGGTTGCCTAGTCTCTTGGGCCTCCAAGAAACAAAATTCCGTGGCATTGTCAACGGCCGAAGCCGAATACATGGCTGCCGGCAGTTGTGGTGCACAGGTCCTTTGGATCAAACACCAGCTAGTCGATTATGATGTGTCTCTGAATTGTGTTCTGATCATGTGTGATAATAAAAGTGCAATTGATCTGTCTAATCCAACTCATCACTCAAGGTCTAAACATATAGACATCCGGCATCATTTTCTGAGGGACCATGTAAATAAAAAAGATTTTGAGCTGAAATACATTGAAACTGATAAACAATTAGCGGACATTTTTACAAAACCTCTTAGCAAAGAAAAGTTCATCTCCTTAAGAAGAGAGCTAGGAATATGCAGAGTGGAGAGCACGTAGATAGATTTGCAAGTCTGCATCCTATTCAATCCATGGAATACTCTTTTTGTCCTGCCTTCACATAACACATCTTATTGCATTGATCTTTTCAGACTTACTCCTTCCATGTTACTCATCCATTTCATTTGACTCCCATCACTATTCACATCACATTTCTCTTGCATATACATGTTACGCGTGCCACACATTTATCAATAGTTCCATTATTGCTATTATTGCCTGAAAGTATCTTGCTTGAAATAACCAAGTAAAATTTTTTATTAGGCCTGTTTGATTCCTTGATATAAATAAGGTGCAACTTCAATTAGACTGATGGACTGGTATTTTCTCTGCCGGACAAATCGGTTAAGTCTCATAAACAAAATCCCAGATTTTGTTATAGTATTTTCTCACTTGGACCTATTTTTTTGAGTAACCTATCCTTTTTATATTCACACTATCACTAGGTCCAGTGGGGTAACTTTCAGCAATTTACCATCCTTCCATAATCTTTTTTCTTTTCTGGGATGCCCAAATGGGTCGTCTCTTACGGACGAACCCATACCCCTCTTGTCTCACATAACCGCACCAAAAAGGCAACCGGTCAATACACCCTACCAACCTGTTTGACCGATGCATTTCATTTATACGGGCATCTCCTCCCTATAAGCCAGCCGCACCTTTTCTACACGGGAAGACCTCTCCCTTGGCCTTCCGAAAACCCTCGCACCGGCGGACATCCCTGCGGCTACCACCAAACCCTCCATTCCGGGCATCAACGTCTCTCCTTCCAGCTCCCCACGACGGTGCCAAGGAACCCTGACTGGTGGAGGGAAGCTCTCGTCCAAGGTCTGCTGCTCGCCTAAATCTCAAGGAGAGAAAGACAAGGTTCTGCGGTTCAAGTCCAGGCTCTTCACATGGCTCCGAGGACTAAGGCCATGGCTAAGCGTCCAAGACGTCAGGCTACTAAGAAGGTAACCTCGTATGCTGTTGATCCACCTTCTTCGAGCTCAGAGGAAGAAGCTCCGCAAGCAATCCCTATAAAAACTGGACAGACATCAGAGTTGCGGTCCAAGAGAGTACATGATGAGGTATTACAAGGTTCCACCTTTCATAGTCTATATCCTCGTCCAATCATGCGTCCCAGGGCAGTGGATCTTGAAGATGTCACCAATTTAGTCCCTGAACTATTTGATTTGCTGAACACCCAAGTAAATTGGATATAGTTTATGTCTAAGCATCAGAAATTTTATCCCTCACTTGTTCTGCAATTCTATCAAAATATGGTGATAAAGAACAACAAGCTCTACACTGCAGTAAGCAACAAATCTGTCTTGGTTTCATCCGGGCTATTCAGTACAGTTTTTGGTTTTCCAAGTCGTCATACAACAAACATAGCAAATACAAATTTGGAGACAGTATCTGTTTACAAAATTATGATGGGCATTGATGACTCAATCGTCTTAGATGCAGATGAGATTCCAAAAACTTTGAATGCAAATATCTTTCCTCCTGCTCAGCGCATTCTTCATCACCTCTTCACCACCATCATCTATCCCAAGGGAGGCAGTAGGAACAAAGTCAACAAAGTTCATAAATTTCTGTTCCACTGCATCTACAATGGTCTTATAGCTGATTTCTCCAGTCTCATGTTCGACTTAATATTCCTTTGTTATAAAGAAAAGAGACGCAATCTTCCGTATGCTTCACAGTTAACAGCTGTTTTTACGCATCTTCGTATCGACTTGGATAAGGAAATCTGTGAAGAGTTATTAGACAAGAATGTCTACACTGCCCAAAGTCTTTGCAACAACATGGGCTACAAGAAAAATGCCAATGGTCAAATAGTTTGAAATTTACAAAAGGTCAAAGGAAAACAAGTGGAATCTGAGGAAAGTGGTGACGATGATAAAGAAGACGAGGCCGATGCTTCAGATGATAATGAGCAACCTCCAAGTACCCCTCCAGCCACTCGAAGCAGTTCTGGACAAGAGTCGTTTGGATCTCGTCTCGATCAAATTGATCACAAGGTCGATCAGCTGACTGAGAATGTGGGTGGACTGAAGCTGCATCATGAGTTGTTCCTGCACCAATTTGAATCCATATCGAAGACTCTTGATGCCCAAACCCAAATGCTTCAGCAAATTTGGGATTCTATTTCAGGACCAACCGACAAGTCTGACTAGGATCCTATCTTTTCTGTCTGTTCTAATGTGAAGCTGCCCATTTTGTTAACCCCGTACTATCGAATCCTTGCTTATATATATGCTATGCTACTAGCCACATGCATGCCTGCTTGTATGACCATCTTCAACTCTATCTCCTTGGTCATTACACTTCTTACTAATTTACTTTCATTCAGACTCTGCAATCTACCTTTGGGAACTTACTCTGTGCATCTCCTTTTTGCTCATGACAAAAAGGGGGAGGACTAGCAATTTGCTGACAATCTTTTGTGATCATGTCCTGCTATGTCCTGTTTTGATGTTGCAAATGTTTTGCCGTTCAAGTCTTAATATGCTCATGGTTCAGTAAATAAATGAATATGTTTTTGAAATCTGGAGTGATGTTCCTTAATCCTCATTGGAGAATAAGTTCTTTGTTCTCATGTCTGTTTGACTGATAAAGTAGTGGAGATGTCTCAGTTTCTTTTGTGTTATTCAATCTTCCCTCATCTAGCTTAAATTGCTTTAGTTGTTTTGTGTGTTTTTTGTCATCATCAAAAAGGGGGAGATTGTTGTGCTCTCCTTGGTTTTGATGATGACAATGTTCCTTGAATGATTGAATAAATCATCATGAGAGTCCATGCTCTTCACATTCATTTCTCTCTTGTTTAATATACTCTGTTGAGTCTTTATATGTTTTGAGGATGACAACACTATGAGCCTTTGTGGAGAACAATAAATATTTCTCTGTGAAAATAAACTATCGAGTCACTTCAGTTATTTTCAGGGGTTGTCTTCGTGTCGTTATTTGTTCCATCGCGTGCTGAACACTGCAGCACCTCGTGCTACTTTCTGTGAACCTCGTGTCATTTCTTCAGTATTTAGTTGCTCATCTCGAGTCATCCTTTTTATTTTTGAACTTGTGTTTTCGTGTCATTTACTGTAGTTACTCGAGTCGTCTTACTGCTTTCACTATTTTATCACGTATCGTTGTAGCCGTTTTATGTCTTCTGTCCTCGTGTTGTTTTTCCTAGACCCCGTGTCCTTTTTGCTTTGTGACCACACTTCGTGTCGGTTTTTGTTTTCATCTTCGAGTTGTTTTCAGCCCGTGGCGTCCTCGTTTACGAGTCGTTTTCCTGTGTCTTCAAGTCATGTTAGTGTAAAGTGTCGTTTCACTTTGTGCCGTTCCCTTTGCTGTTTGATATTTCGTGTTGATTCTCGTATTGATTCACCGATGACCTCGAGTCAACTTAGTCGGTTTGATTGGTCGTTCTTCGTGTTGTTTCTGTGTTTGTGTCTTCGTGTTATCCTTTGTACTTGTGTCTTCGTGTTATCTTTTGTGCTTGTGTCTTCGTGTTATTTTGTGTTTGAGTCTTCATGTTATTTCTGTGTTTGTGTCTTAGTGTTGTTTTTATGTCTTCGTGTTGCTTCTTTCTATCTTCGTCCAGGTTTCCTCTGATCGCGTGTTTTACTACCGTTTTACTCCGTGTTATTTCCTTCTCACCTCATGCTGTTCTCATCTGACTTCGTGTCGTTCTCTTTGTAGTGTTAGCCTTGTTACTATGGTACCTCGTGTCGTTCTCTCTTTATCTCGTACTGTAGTCATCTTATGTACCTCGTGTCGTTCTCAGTATAGTGCATCTCGTATTGCTATCACATATCTCATGCAGTTTTAGTTTTTGTGGCCTTGAGTTTTAATGTTTTTAATTTCTTAGCAGGAGAAGAAGAAAAATAAAAAGAAGAAGGTGGTCCGAGGAAGAATATTCCCCAGTGTCTGGGCTGCACGTGATCCAATACTAAAGGAACCAATGCTATAAGGGCACGTGGAAAGAAGGTTCTGGATCGAGTATGGGAGGCACACGCATTCTGTACCTTATCCACCTGCTGCTGCTATATATTGAAGCCTTCGTCCACAGATGAAGGTTGATCGAAAGTGAAAAAGAAAAAGCAGAAGTGCAGAGAGTTTGATCCAGCAAAAGAAGAGAAGAAAATAGAGGGCAGAAACTGAAGAAGAGGAAGAGGAGAGAATAGCAGAGAGAGTGAGAGAGAGAGAGAGCTCGAAGCTGAGAGTTCAGAAAGAAGAAGAAGAAGGATTCTGGTTTCAGGATCAAATCCGAACCAGTTTGCTCTATTGTGAGCTATATTCTGTGTTTTATCGTTCCAGCATTCAGTCTGCTGTATCTTTTTAGTTTCTTGTTTTTGATCTTTCTTTACTGTTCTAGTTTTGTCTCCGATTCTCAGGTTGAGATCGGTGGTCCTCCTGTTCTGTTGGTTCAGGAGAAGGGAGACGCTGTCTCCAGTTGCAAGTGGCCGTGTGCTGCTTGTGGGTTCCCTCTGGGCTTCAGAGGAAGAGAGACCTTGGTCTCTGGTTCTAGTGACTGCAGATCACTAGTGTTCCCTCCGGTTGGAGGTAGAGGAACTTGTTTCCTAGTTTCTAGGGACTTGGCGTCCTTAGGGTTCCCTCCAGGTGTGGAGGAAGAGGGGAGGTTGTTCCCCTGGTGAAGCTGTGAATCAGCCGTTGTCGCAGACTGAGTCTGCTTGGCTAGCCGGTGCTAGTGGAAGCCTCACTTCGATTTGAAGTGAGGGGTGGACGTAGGCAGACTGGAGGTCTGACCGAACCACCTTAAAAATCCCTGGCGCAGTGTGTTTGGTTTCTATTCTGGCTTTGAATCTATTCGGTAGATGCTTGTCTAGGCCGATCCATCTCTATCTTCCTAGCTGATCGTTCTGCGCGGTTAGTGTTTGACCGTTAAGATCTTTTTCGGAAACTCCTATTTGAGAACTTAATTTTTTAATCCTCATTATTTTTACTAGTAAAGGTCCATTCACCCCCCTCTGGACCTATCAATTGGTATCAGAGCGGTCTCTGGTTCAGAATCCAATGATTCTCAGAGGATCCTCTACGTGTTTCCTGTGTGCATTGTTTTGCTTGTGAGTTAGTGTTTGATATCTGTTCGTTTGAATTGATGGCAATGGCTATTCCACCGCTTTTTAAGGGATCTGATTTTGACATTTGGTTCAGTGTTTTTCGCATGTTTGTTAAACAAGCTAATAAGGACTTGTGGAAGTTGATTTCACAAGGTCCGTGTGAACTGCCCAAGAAAAGGTCCAAGTGGACGGACAGTGAGAATCAGATGTTCCGAGAGAATCAAAAGGCCTTAAACCTAATGTTAACAGCGACTGATAAAACCTTGCATTCTTGTTTCCATGATTGCAGATCCTCCAAGGATATTATGGACCAGCTGAAGCTAGCCCACAGGAGAAATGAAAGCACATGCATGATGGTTAGTAGAAGTGACCACAGTACCAGCCAAGAGGTGGAGGAGAATGAAGAAGAGGTAAACCTCTTCGAGAACTTTTCTATAGAAGATTGGAAAAATACTTACAGCGATTTATCTGAGTCATATGAAAAATTGCAAAAATGATATAAAACATTGAAAAGGAATAAGGGATTAGATAATTCAAGGTCTGACTGTAAAAAATGTGCTGAATTGAAGAGTTCTCATGATGCCTGTGTGTCTAATCTACAAATGTTGAAAAAATAAAATGATGTGCTAATCAATGGAAATAAGAATCATGTGGCTGAGATTGATTCCCTGAGAAAATTCTCAGCTGAAAGCAAGGAAAGTTTAGAGAAGCTCTGGATTGAAAATAAAGTACTTGCTAAAAAATCTGAAGCCATTAAGTCTGTCAACTTTGAATTACAGAAAAACATTGAGAAACTATAAAAAGACTTGAAAACTTTTAAGGATGGAAGAAAATCTGAAACTGACTCTGATGATCAGATTTTGATAAACGAATTAATTCAGAATGACAGACTAAAGGAAGAAATTGAGAAACTAAAACAGTTGAACACCATCATGTCAGAGAGATTGCTGACATTTGAAAAGGGTAAACATGTGGTGTCCAATAATTCAGAAGAAATTGATGAGTTGAGAAAGGAAGTTGAGAAATACATAATTGCCAACAAAGTCTTGAATGAGGCTGTCAATTGCAGTGAACAAGAGAATGCAAGTTATGAGTTACACATTGCCTCTTTAGAAGAAGAAATCCAAGACTTAAGGAAATCTTTGTCTAAATTTATTGATGGGCAAGAAAATCTGAACAAACTGCTGGGAGTAAAAGTCAATTTTCAGAAGGAGGGGTTAGGTTATAACCCTGTAAATAAAAAGATCTTTGAAAATAAAATTCAGACATATTCTGTTTCTAGCTCTACTTTTAAGAAAAAGGGACTGGGCTACAGTCCAGTCATGAGTAAGGTCTATGGATCAAATTTGGAAACTATCTTTGTTAAATCATCTGAACAGGAAAAACCTTCTACTTCTTCTCCACCTCACTATAAGGCTAAGAAAACCCAAGAACAGGATAAAAAACAGAAAATGAATAAAAAGGGCTCATCTGTGCATGTTGATCACAGTCCACACACACACTCATCTAAAAGAAAAATGTCATGCCACTACTGTCATAGACTTGGACATTTAATGCATGAGTGTAAATTGATGGAGAAAGATGATATGAGGGCCGGGATAATGAATGTTAAGAAACTTAATGATAAAAATTCTTCATTCCAGAAAAAGAAAATTGAATGTTTGCACTGTGGCAAACTAGGACACAGCATCGCACAATGCTGGTTTGCAAATGGTAAGAAAATATATTCTTCACATCATGCTAAATTTTCTGCAAACCATAATGATGTTGATAGGAATAAAGTTGCTGCAAATAGAAAATACTCTGCATGTGTCAACTGTGGAAAGACAGGCCACAGGGCCATTGAATGCTGGCATGGTCAGGGTAGAAAAGAGAATTTTAAGAGAATGAACTCTTCTCATTGTTTTAACTGTGGAAAGCCAGGTCACAGGGCTGCAACCTGTTGGCTGGCAGGATACCAAAGCAATGCTGGTTTTGGTAAACAGAATTTCAATTCTATTAACCAAAATTTTCATACACATGTGCATAAAAATCATGTTTATAAGAATGTGCATAAATCCAATCTGAAACCTACTGCATCTTGCTATTATTGTGGTACAATTGGTCAATCAATGAATAATTGCTATCTGATGAAATCTGATGACCATGCTGCTAGGAGATTAGTTAGAAAACCTGCTAAGAATGTCACTGCTAACTCAAGACCCAAGACTTCTTGGATGACTATTCGTGTAAAATAGTTTGCTAACCTGCAGGTGCGCCTTGGAAGCTGAAGAATAAAGAGGAGTAATAAGCCAAGGCACTCGAAAAAAAAAAGGGGATCTTAATATTCAGGTCAGTTCCCAATACCTGCCTTAATTCTATTTTATTGAGATTTTAATTTGGTTCTGTGATGAAGTCTGTGTGCAACTAAGTATTCCATGATCACGAGTGTCCTCCTCTGACTGCTTTGCTAAAATCTCTCTTGGATGGATACTTGGTATCACGCTGTAATTCATGCTCATAGTCAGGGGGAGGCATACAATTATTGTGTCAACTTACTGATTCGTGCTCATTGCATCACATTCCTTTTATTTGAAAAACCATAAGTTTGCTTCAACGTATTGCATTTCAGCTGATAGCATGTATGTTATTCAATAAATAATTAATATTTCCAAGAGTTGTGTGTGAGATGTCCTAGCGTGGGCTGAAAAGGAGCTTGTCAGGTCATCTGGAATCTGAAGAATCTTTGTCTGCCGATGTGGTTAGTTGGTGTTGAGTTCAAACATCTCATGAATTTTTGCCCAAGAGCATTCTCTAGTTACGAGATTGTATTTCCTCAGGAAGATTTCATTTGTGAGCTTCTTGGTCTTTACTTTCTAGAGTAATCTCTCACTTGCTGCTTTGCTGTAAGGAGTGCTTCTCATCTCATCTCATCTCTCTCCATTCTGTTTGTCACCTTCTTATCCTTTTCTTATCCCCTTTGGTTCAGGAATATTGTTGAAGAAAAATTCCTTCTTATAGCCTTGTTACTCTTATCAGATTTGATCAGAATACCTTGAACCACCCAAAATCTATTGTAACAAGTTACACCTGTTAATAAAGAACTTTAATGTATGGGGGTTATATCTTGTCCTTTAATCCTTCTAAGTTATTCTCTCTATTGTTGGTCAACATATTGTAAAACTTTCTGTTAAATGGAAAAATCTTGCGGAGGATTTCGTTTTAACTGAAACTTATGTGAAGAGGGCTATGAAAAAAAAATTGTGTTAAGTAAGGGCTCTGTCTTTTGTCCAAGATCATGAGAGGTGTTACCAGGGAATACGCCATACTTTGTGACAGAGTAATGGCAATTGTGGAGAAATAGATATTCTAGATCAAAGAAGTCTAGAGTTTCTGTCATGATACAATTAGCTATGTCTGTTTCTTATAGAAAAGTTAAAAAAAAAAGGGAGAAGGGGAAAGAAAAGTCAACAAAAATTCATTAGTTTTCATTGGCATAAAGGTAGCATGTCCTGAGTAACCAGGGATTCTGGTGTCTTATAAACATGTCTCCTTGTGTAAAAAGGGACAATTCTACCTAAGTGCTCAACAAATTGGTTGACTCTGTATGCCCTCTCTTGTCCTTTAAATGAAGTAATGAACCCTGCTTGACTATCTTTTTGTTATTTCTTTGCCTGACAAACATAAGGAGTATTTTAATCGTGACCTTCTGTAGGCTAAGTACCTTTAACAGCTAGTTTTGTGATCTTGTTGATTTAATGTCTTGAGGTAACTGACCAAGGTATTTGGAAGAATATAATAAAGCCATATATTGAAGAGCGAACTTTAACGGGCAATGGCTGTGTTACATATTGAATGAGGGTAGTTTGGGTATTTCCTGAAAAGTTCGATAAGAGTGAAAAGTGACCCCCCAAAACCCTTCTTGTTCCTCAAGGTTACATCCAAAAACCCTCGTGTGCCCTTGCCGCTTCCTGTTCCTCCTCGTGCCGATACGTCTCGCTGCTCCTTCAAACCCTTCTCTCCCGCTCATTTTCCTCCACGAAAATCTCATCTCCCCCACAGAGTTCTCCTCCGTTCTTGGTTCTAGCTTCATCTCCAGCAGCAACCAGCAAGAAAGAGTTGATACTCTGGGAGTTACGGCAAATGGATCAGCTAGAATCCGTCGCTCCTGTTGAAAGGAAGAGGAAGGGAAAAGAAACAGTTGAGGAGCCTTCGTCCAAGCAGCAAAGATGTCTAGAACCAGAAATAGCCGTGGAAAGTTCTTCTGCACAAGGTAGCAGGCTTTCTCAGTCTATCGTGTTTTTAGAGAGTGGGAAAATTATTCCTCCAAGGATAATAGATTTCGGCGATGAATCCATGGTTTTGAAGTTTCCAGAACTTTTGGAGATTTTTGAGTTTCAGGATTGGAGGAAATTCCTAGAAAATCACTGTGTCTACTACCCTAGCCTGGTAATGGAATTTTATAATAATTTTTCTTTGAGCCGAGATAAGTCTGCTCTGATCTCGTCTGTTAAGGGGATTGAGATAGCAGTAATGTGTGACTCTCTACACAAAGCTCTCAGTATTCCAGAAAAAGGAGAGGTGGAAAGAGGGTTTAGATATAGTCTGCATGAAGCCTTTTCGGTCATTACTGGTAAACCCAGTAATATTCATGACAAGGGGCAATTGAAGCTGAAAGCTTACCAAACCTTATCATTTCCCCCTCTTCACAAGCTTCTTCAGAACATCATTGCATCTATAGTCACCCCACAGACTGGAGCTAGAGGAAGAATCACAGACACTCAGAGATTTCTTTTGTTCTGTCTGATTCAGCATGTAAAGATCTGTCTGCCTGAAATTATTTTTTCTGTCATGAAGGGGTGTATTGGGTCCAAAAGACACCTGCCCTACGCCGCCCATCTGACAGACATCTTCAAGTATTCAAAGATTTCCTTGGATAGAGAGGCCATGTCTGAAGTTAGGGGTCGAAACATTTTTAACATGAATTTTATTTCAGTATTTTTGGGCTTGGAGGGTTCTTCTCTCATGGGGCAGGTTAAGGCCCAGAAAGTCAAAGAATCACAAGCTCAGAGAGAGCTTCTGGAACACCCTCAAGAATCTGCCCAAACAGTTTTAGAATTAGCTTCTGAGGTTGCTTTACAGGAGACACCATCTGAACAACCACTGTCTGCTACTTCTGCTGCACCTACTGAAGCATCTCTATCTTTTCAGAGGCTTGTTGAGATTGCATCTGAAGAAGTTAGGATGTCTGAAGACAACATTCAAACTGAACTAGATACAAATATTGATGGTTTGTTTGATTCCTTTGGGAAGACATCAGAAGAAGTGAGGCTGCCCGTGGAACAGCCTGCTCAAGAGCAAGAAAGTAATGAGCAAGACCTCGCTGAGTTTGTTAATTTCATTCTTAGAGAGACTGTGGAGAAAAGCTTGGAAGTGGCTGACAACGTGGTTACAGCTAAAATTATAGAACAAGCACATGTTGAAAACTCTGCAGATGATGATCTCATGGAAGAAAGAGTGGATGAGTGTCAGGAGAAAGTTACTGACATAGAATAAGAAGCAGAATCATCAAGTGAAGAAGAAGCACCTGAAAATGTATTTCCTGAAAAAGAAATCCAAGCTGAAGATGAAGATCGGGTTCCAGCAGGAGACAGCCAAACGCCAGTACAAGAAGAAGCAGATGAGAGAACAGCACCTGGCTGTGAATCTTATGGTACACCCCTAGGTCAACCTCGACTTCTATCTGCTCGGGCGCCCAACATTGAAGAACTCCTCATAAATTTGACTCAGTAGATGCAGAGACAGGATAAGAAAAGGGATGATCTGCTCAAGTATGTCACTCTAAATATTAATCAAGTTCATTCCAGGCTACTGAAGCTTGAAATTTCTCTCCTGATTGAATGGAAAAAGTTTCTGCTAAACAAGAAAGCTTCAGATGATGCCACCAGGTCCTCGATGAAAAGCTTGCAGGTGGTATGTTCAAAGATAGCAACAGCACTTCGTGAATTACAAGATGCTCATATTTCCTCCTTTAAGTCATCTGCCAGCATTATAGATCATTGTTTTGAGATCAGGACATCCTTAGAAGTTTTGAAGGGGTCATCTAGTGCCCTAGGTCCAGATGTCCAGAAGATCTATGACATATTGATCGCCTTCTTAGCAAAAGTGAGAACTCTAACTGATAGATATGAATATGTTAATATTCGCCAAGAAGACATCATTTCAGAAGTGGCACATGTCAGAAGCTCCGTTGTGTATTGGCTAGCTAAATTGTCTAATGACTTGAAGGACCTTCACTCTGCCTTGGGTTCAGCCTTTGGTCAGGCATCCTCCAGCAGAGGTCCAACTCAAGATTTCTCCTCTGCTGCTCCAAGGGGTAGACCACCACAAGACAGGCCGCGTGGCCCTTCCAGCAGACATGCCAGATTCTTTTCTCCTTAAAAAATAGTGTTCTGTATTTTTTTTGAGGCTCTCTCACACTCTTGGACTTGTTAATTACATCTCATATCATTTGCATTTCTGCCTCCTTTTGTTTCTTTCTTTTTGATGTTGACAAAGGGGGAGAACTCAAGTCTTTGCTACTACTACGATTGAGAATGATTTTTTTGTTGTTAATGATTCTTTAATGATGATTAATGATGGTGATGATGATGTTTAGCTTTGAACAGGTTGAAAATTATTCCTGCAAAGACTCAAGACTCATAGTGTTGCCATCCATCAAAAAGGGGGAGATTGTTGAGTCTTTATATGTTTTGAGGATGACAACACTATGAGCCTTTGTGGAGAACAAAAAATATTTCCCTGTGAAAATAAACTTTCAAGTCACTTCAGTTATTTTCGGGGGTTATCTTCGTGTCGTTATTTGTTCCATCGCGTGCTGAACACTGCAGCACCTCGTGCTACTTTCTGTGAACCTCGTGTCATTTCTTCAGTATTTAGTTGCTCATCTCGAGTAATCCTTTTTATTTTTGAACTTGTGTTTTCGTGTCATTTACTGTAGTTACTCGAGTCGCCTTACTGCTTTCACTATTTTATCACGTATCGTTGTAGCCGTTTTATGTCTTCTGTCCTCGTGTTATTTTTCCTAGACCCCGTGTCCTTTTTGCTTTGTGACCACACTTCGTGTCGATTTTTGTTTTCATCTTCGAGTTATTTTCAGCCCGTGTCGTCCTCGTTTACGAGTCGTTTTCCTGTGTCTTCAAGTCATGTTAGTGTAAAGTGTCGTTTCACTTTGTGCCGTTCCCTTTGCTGTTTGATATTTCGTGTTGATTCTCGTATTGATTCACCGATGACCTCGAGTCAACTTAGTCGGTTTGATTTGTCGTTCTTCGTGTTGTTTCTGTGTTTGTGTCTTCGTGTTATCCTTTATACTTGTGTCTTCGTGTTATCTTTTGTGCTTGTGTCTTCGTGTTATTTTGTGTTTGAGTCTTCATGTTATTTCTATGTTTGTGTCTTAGTGTTGTTTTTATGTCTTCGTGTTGCTTCTTTCTATCTTCGTCCAGGTTTCCTCTGATCGCGTGTTTTACTACCGTTTTACTCCGTGTTATTTCCATCTCACCTCGTGCTGTTCTCATCTGACTTCGTGTCGTTCTCTTTGTAGTGTTAGCCTTGTTACTGTGGTACCTCGTGTCATTCTCTCTTTATCTCGTACTGTAGTCATCTTATGTACCTCGTGTCGTTCTCAGTATAGTGCATCTCGTATTGCTATCACATACCTCATGCAGTTTTAGTTTTTGTGGCCTTGAGTTTTAATGTTTTTAATTTCTTTGCAGGAGAAGAAGAAAAACAAAAAGAAGAAGGTGGTCCGAGGAAGAATATTCCCCAATGTCTGGGCTGCACGTGATCCAATACTAAAGGAACCAATGCTATAAGGGCACGTGGAAAGAAGGTTCTGGATCGAGTATGGGAGGCACACGCATTCTGTACCTTATCCACCTGCTGCTGCTATATATTGAAGCCTTCGTCCACAGATGAAGGTTGATCGAAAGTGAAAAAGAAAAAGCAGAAGTGCAGAGAGTTCGATCCAGCAAAAGAAGAGAAGAAAATAGAGGGCAGAAACTGAAGAAGAGGAAGAAGAGAGAATAGCAGAGAGAGTGAGAGAGAGAGAGAGCTCGAAGCTGAGAGTTCAGAAAAAAGAAGAAGAAGGATTCTGGTTTCAGGATCAAATCCAAACCAGTTTGCTCTATTGTGAGCTATATTCCATGTTTTATCATTCCAGCATTCAGTCTGCTGTATCTTTTTAGTTTCTTATTTTTGATCTTTCTTTACTGTTCTAGTTTTGTCTCCGATTCTCAGGTTGAGATCGGTGGTCCTCCTGTTCTGTTGGTTCAGGAGAAGGGAGACGCTGTCCCCAGTTGCAAGTGGCCGTGTGCTGCTTGTGGGTTCCCTCTGGGCTTCAGAGGAAGAGATACCTTGGTCTCTAGTTCTAGTGACTGCAGATCACTAGTGTTCCCTCCGGTTGGAGGTAGAGGAACTTGTTCCCTAGTTTCTAGGGACTTGGCGTCCTTAGGGTTCTCTCCAGGTGTGGAGGAAGAGGGGAGGTTGTTCCCCTGGTGAAGCTGTGAATCAGCCGTTGTCGCAGACTGAGTCTGCTTGGCTAGCCGGTGCTAGTGGAAGCCTCACTTCGGTTTGAAGTGAGGGGTGGACGTAGGCAGACTAGAGGTCTGACCGAACCACCTTAAAAATCCCTGGCGCAGTGTGTTTGGTTTCTATTCTGGCTTTGAATCTATTCGGTAGATGCTTGTCTAGGTCGATCCATCTCTATCTTCCTAGCTGATCGTTCTGCGCGGTTAGTGTTTGACCGTTAAGATCTTTTTCGGAAACTCCTATTTGAGAACTTAATTTTTTAATCCTCATTGTTTTTATTGGTAAAGGTCCATTCACCCCCCTCTGGACCTATCATACTCCACTTTCATAAGTGATCAACAATCTTTTGAGATGCCAAATCGTTGATCTAATCTTTATTTCACTAATCATATGACAAAAGGAATAATGCTGACAGCAAGCTTACCTTATCTCAATGGTGAGGTTCAGAAATTTTGGAAGAAGGAAGACAAGGTAAATGAAATGAAGAGTCTCCATGAAAGGTGAGTAGATTTGATTTGTTCAGATCAAACTTGGTAAGAACTTCCACTAGAACAACCATGTATTGGCTTGACCTAACTTCCCTTGAACTGGTTGTGATTAATGAATTTTTTCTGGTTCAACCTGAAGTGGGTCGACCCCCCCAGTCAGATGGGTCGACCCCTGTTGCAACAGAAGCCACTCTTTTGGCTCTGGCACAGATGGGCCGACCCAGCTGACAAAGTGGGTCGACCCCTGTAGGTTCACAGAACCTGTTTTGGCCCCTGTGTAGAAGTGGGACGTCCCATCTATCAAAGGGGGTCGACCCCCTGTAACAAGCAGAACCTGGAAACAGGATCTGTTTGATACATGGGTCGACCCACTTGGCAGATGGGTCGACCCACTCTTGGTTTTCTCTTTTTTCTCTGAATTTCGCAATACAATTTCATTAATTAAGTTGTGGGCCATACCTCATGTGCTAATCACTTGATTACAATTGGGATTAACCCGTAAACAAGTGACTAAGCCTATTTAGCTGTCCGAACATGATATGAGTAAAACTAACTCACATATTGTGTGTTAATTACAGGATTAAGGCTGGACGACCCATACGCCATGTCATCCACGAAGGGCCAATCAAAGAAGAGATTCCTCATCTCTTACCTCCAGATCAGTGCCTCGTTGTCCAAGATATAAATGCTCATGATTAGGGCGTCCTTCACACACACGACCTGGAGTGCCTTCGCTGAAAATCGAGCCTGCAAAGAGAGATCCGAAAGAGCAGTGCGGAGGAGGACGAACCAGAGAGAGGGTCTTCGTCCTTGAGTTGAAGGTCGCGAATCAAGAGTGCTCCATCGTCCTCCAGCCCTAGACTTCTTCAGGCTGCTCCGATCATCCTCCAAACGTCAACATCCATGGTGGATCTACTGCAGCCAGCATGTTCTGTTGAAGCATCTCACGCCTAGATTTGGAAACACAGGGGGAGTCATCCATAGTCGTTCTTCACTAGATTTTAGATCATATGTTCATCTAAATTCATTTTCTCTCAAACTCAGATACTCATGTGTGTGTGTGGTTGGAGATCCTATCTCCGAGTGATGCATGCGTTCATGCTCGGATGTGTGTGTGTGGACTGAGGTCATTGACCTCGTGTGTGTGTGTGGGTGTTGCATTCGTGTAGCCCTCCTATAGTGGAATCCTCTCAGTTGAGAGGGGTGGATGTAGGATCGCACCTAGTGCATCCGAACCACCTTAAATCTCCTTGCGTCCTGTGGTTTGATGCTTGTGCGATTGCTTGACATCGTTTGTGAGGTGTGATTTGATTGCTTCTATATCATCTCTCGCATCGTTGTTGAGTGCGACTATCTTTTCTATATCTTAGTTCGTCATTGCTGGCTTTGTCCTCTATTTCTGATAGCTTTTCTCTAAGCTGTGGGTGTTAGCATTTTGATTAAATTTTTTTTTGCAAGTTGTCTTCCTTCGAACAATTTTTATTTGGCGGCAATCAATTCTCCCCCTCTTGCTTGCCAAGTTAGTGGGACAACAGAGGGGACCGGAGAAAGATCTCCGGTAGAGAGTGTCGTCTAGAACGATGAAGCGTCGGGCTTGGTACTTCAATCTGTGGGCCTCTCGAGGGTCGGAAGGCTCTTGGGAGTCCCGGAGCCACGATAGGTAGGGGGTGCGCTAGTCGCTCGGAAGGGCTGAGTCAACAGTAAGGAGCTCCGAGTCAATGCTCGGGCGCTCTAGCTCTTCTTGGAGGACCGATCGGGTACCTTCGGGGTCGAGAGAGGAGGCCAGCCGAGAGAGGGCGTCCGCTCGGGAGTTTTCCTCCCGAGCTATTCGGACTACCTCGAATCTCTCGAACTGTTAGGCCAGGTCTCTGACCAGTTGGAGGTATTTGATCATTGGTGCCTCTCGAGCTTCGTACTCGCCGTTGAATTGGCTAGCGACCAGCTGGAAGTCAGTATGGATTTTGACTCGCTCAGCCCCTAATCGTTGGGCCATGCGCGGTCCCGAGATAAGGGCCTCGTACTCGGAAGCGTTGTTGGATGCCTGAAAGCTGAACTTCAAGGCGTATTGCAGTTCTGCTCTTTCGGGGGACTTCAGGAGGATTTCGGCACCACTACAGACCGAGTTGGAGGATCCATCAACGAACAATTCCCAGGTCGGCCCGGGAGCGGACGGGGATCTTTCTTCAGTTGGGATGGTGCTTTCGGCGATGAAGTCGGTGAGCGCTTGGCCTTTCACAGCTGAGCGCGGCCAATAGGATATATCGTAGGCCCCAAGCATAATGGCCCATTTGACGAGTCATCCCGAGGCTTCGGGGTGGGCCAGGATCTTCTTCAATGGTTCACCGGTTAGCACGGTGATGGGGTGACCCTGGAAATAGGGCCGGAGGCGTTTGGTGGAGGTAACCAATGCTAGCACGAGTTTCTCGATTGCGGGGTACCTCCTTTCAGCCTCGTTGAGCACCTTGCTGGTGTAGTAGACCGGTCTCTCGACTCCCGAGTCATTTTTGACTAGGACCGAGCTAACCGTAGATGGTGTTGCCGAGAGATAGAGCAGCAAGACTTCACCAGGAACGGGCTTGGAGAGCACCGGGGGCGAGGACAAGAACTCCTTGAGCTCGACAAACGCTCTCTGGCATTCCTCATCCCATGCGAATGTAGCAGATGCCAATTTGGGCCACCTCAATAGCTTGAAGAAGGGCAAGCATCGTTCGGCCGCACGGGACAGGAACCGGCTGAGAGCGGCGACACGCCTAGTTAGGCGTTGGACGTCCTTGATGCAGGTGGGCGGGCGCATGTCCAAGATGGCCTGGACTTTGTCAGGGTTGGCCTCGATCCCACACTGAGTTACTAGGAAACCTAGGAACTTCCCGGATCTCACTCCGAAGGCACACTTGGCAGGATTGAGCTTCATGTTGTACCTCAGGAGGGTGTCGAAGGTCTCAGCGAGGTCGGTGAAGTGGTCTTCAACCTTGGGGGTCTTGACGAGCATATCGTCGATGTAGGCCTCGACGTTCTGACCTAGCTGTCCTTCAAACATGTGGTTGACCAGCCTCTGGTACGTGGCTCCGGTGTTTTTCAACCCGAAAGGCATCCGGGTGTAGCAGTATACGCCGTAGTTGGTGATGAAGGTGGTCTTCTCGACATCTTCTGGATCCATTCTGATCTGGTGGTAACCTGAATAGGCATCTAAGAAGCTGAGTATCTCGTTGCCCGAGGTTGAGTAAACCAATTGGTCGATGCTCGACAACGGATAACAGTCCTTAGGGGTGGCCTTATTCAGGTCGGTGAAATCCACGCACATCCGCCACTTTCTGAAGCTTTCGGTACCAGGACGACGTTGGCTAGCCACGTTGGGTACAGGACCGGTCTAAAAAGGCCAGTCTCTTGCCCCTTGGTGACCTGCGCCTTGATGATCGCCTATTTCTCCGGTGCATGCTTCCTCCTGCACTGTTGTACAGGCTTCACGGCGAGGTCGAGGTTCAGCTTGTGCATTACAGTCTCCTCTGGTATCCCAGAGAGTTGATCATCAGTCTAAGCAAAAACTCGGATGTACTCAGAAAGGAACTTTTGATATTACTGTTGAACTCAGATGGTAGGTCAGCTCCGATCTTTACTCCTAGGGTCGGGTCATCATTTAGGAAAACCGCCAGCAATTCGCCACCAGGTTCGGTGGTTGCGGATTTATCCTCGACTCCCCGAGGGCCCTTGTCCTTCCCGTCTGGCCTTGTGGCCTCTACCGAGATATTGTAGCACCTTCTGGCCGCGGCCTGGTTACCTCGGACTTCCCCCAACCCATTTTTGGTGGGGAACTTCATTTTCTGGTGATAGGTAGACGGCACCACTTTTATTCGGCTGAGGATTCCCCGGCCGAAGATGGCGTTGTATGCTATCATACATTTAATCACTATGAAGTCCGCCATGACCATAACGGTTTTGGGTGGGGTGCCAAGGGTAACCGGTAGGCTTAGGGCTCCCTCGGGATAGGTTGCCAGGCCATTGAACCCGCAGAGAGGGGTTCGGATCGGGCGGAGTTTGGATGGTTCCTCCCCCATCTTAAGGAAAAAATCATAAGACAATACATCAGGGGCACTCCCATTGTCAACTAGAATCCTATCTACGTTACAATGGTTTATCGTAGCCGAAATCACGAGGGCGTCGTAATGCGGGGTGCTCAGCCCTTCCAGGTCTCGATCGGAGAAGACTATGACCTGGGGCTCACTCGGCGGGGCCTTGGGAGGCTCTATGGCTCGGCTCACCCGCTCGGCATGACGCTTCCTTCCTCGAGTGCTGTCACCGCTTGATGCTGCTCCTCCGGAGATGACATTGATGTGTACCCCACGGGGGGCATTGTCGATCACCTCTGGGGCGCCTCGGTCTTCTTTACGCTCGGCTATGAACCGAGCTAGATGTCCCTGATAAGTGCTATATTTTACATCATAATTTACATCACATCCATCATCTTTGAGCATTATTTGAGTATATTTGTGCAACATGAGCATTAATTACATTCTCACACATTATTTAAGTCTTCATGCATTTTATCATCTTTTTGAGCTTAAAAGACCATGTGAGAAATATTTAAATATTTGCACAATTATTTTGGAATTAAATAGATTGATATTTTAATTTTCAAGAAAAAGCGACCTAGATCAAGGCGCTATTTAAATAACGACAGATGCAAGAGCGCGTCTTCAGCAAGAAGCGACAGCTCCAAGGGCGTCAATTCAGTTGATAAAAGAAAATGGAAAAATAAAAAAAAGAGAGAAAAGAATTAGCGCCCGAAAGGGGGTCGCTAATCATAGAAAGGACGCCCAAAGTGAAGGTCGTCAATTCTTATTTTACGAAAAATGTGGAAATAGTAAAATAAGAAAATAAGAAACTGACACCCGAGATGCAGTCGCTACTTCAAGAAAGGACGCCCTAGATTAAGGCGTCATTTAAAGAAAGAACGCCCCAGATGAAGTCGCTATTTCAAGTTCAACCAGAAATGGCAACTGCAGTTTCCCGATCGAAGTCTCCTTCCAATTTTCAAGCTTATTCGAGCCATATTAAAGGAAAGGAGGACTCCAAGGATGGAAAGAAGTCTAGTTGGGTGAAGTTGTATTGCTAAAAACCTGGATTTGAGTGGATTTGGGAAGTCCACGATCGTAAGAGACCAAAAACCCTATGGAGAGAACAATTTGAAGATCTGCCTTAGGGATTAATTTCGAAGCCTTTCTTTTCATCTTTTGCAGTTAAGTTATTCATCAAAGTTCTTCATTTTTAAGTCTTCTCCAACTTCTTCTTCTTCCTCTTCTCCTAATTCTTTCTCGTTTTTATGCTATAATTAGTTTTTCAAAGCTCTGTCTACGGTTTTTACTGTTCACCCGATTTTCATACTTTCTGTTCTTCATCATTTTTCTCCCTCTTCTGATCCTCATCTCTTTCTGCTGTCTTCACAAAAGTTGTGCGTTTTTTAAAGTTCTTCAATTTCTTCTTCTACCTCATCTTCCAATTCCTCACCGTTTTAAAGCTATAATCAATTTTCTAAAGTTCAGATTTTTAGAGTTCTGCACTGTTCATCCGCGACCACCTACTGTTCATCCTCAGTTTTCTCCATCTTCCTCTTATTTTTTAAACTCTGAAGTCTTCATCAATCTTCTTCATCTTCTCAATCTCTACAATTTTCATGTTTTCCACTTTTCCTAATTACTTCTGATTTTAAAGTTATTCTTCCTCCAAATCACTCTCTATTTTCAATCTAGTTTTTCACTGTTTCTTCTCAAAACACACCAACACACACACCCTTTTGCATTGTTTTCAAATTTCCTCCATCTATTTCTTTCTTCCTCTATTTTCCTCTCATATCCCAAGGCGGATCTTCATCTATTAGTCTTCTCACGGCGTCGGCATCCAAGGCGGGGCGATCTTCATCCAAGGCTTGGCAAGGAGGCGGCGTTATTCTTCATGCATTGGCTATATTTTCTTATCTTTTCTCTTTGATGTTCCCGTGTTGTAATTCTTATTTTTCTAGTGTGACTTTTCACTATCATCTTAATGGAATTCATCATTTGTGAAATTGTGTTTCTCTCTCTATCTTCTCTAATTTCTCTTCTTAAACCCTCTCATGTTCTTTAAATAGTTTTAATGCAATTTATCTTTCCTTAGATTAATCTCACTCAAAATTCGATTTTCAAAGCATAAGGTGTTTTTCCAACTTGATAAAATAAGGATTTTTCCTCCTCATGGGATCGACTCCGCTTACCACTATATAATTTGATTTTTCAATCTTTTAAAGTGAGTGAGTGTGAATATTTTGAAATTGTGGCACGGCTTTCTTAACGACACTAGTCGGTGTGCATCAATTTTTGGCGCCGTTGCCGGGGAGGAAATTAATTTTTATGTTGGGAAATTCCTTGTGTTTGATTTGTATATAGTTTTACTTATTTTTCTATTTTACTTTGCAGGAAAAAGTAAAAAAATCAGAAAATCATAAAATTCAAAGAAATTCGGACCTGAAAATTCAAGGAAAAAAAATCTGTCACAGGAAGCGTCGCTAAAGCCAAGATCTATCACAGAAAGCAGAAATTCAGAAAAATCTGAGAAAATCAAGCGTCGCTGAAAGGTCAGAAACGTAGGTAAAGCTCATGTTTTGCTAATTTCTGAAAAATTCTGAAAAAATCAAAAAAAATTGACAAATTTCAAAAAAAGTTAAAAATCTAGAAAACACAAAAAACATGCTTTTAGATTTTATTTTGCAATAGTTTTACATATTGTGTGGTATTTTTAGTTTATAGACTATTTCATTCATATCTCTATTTGAAAATTGAAAAAAAATCTAAAAATAAAATAAAAATAAAATAAAAATCAGAAAACATAAACAAAAAAAATTTCATCATGCTAGCATATCTCCATCTTAGTTGCATTACTTTCATGCATTTGTGCATTTAGTTGCTCTTTTTGTTTTTCATTCTTTATTCACAACATCTTTTGAAAAAAAAAATTCTCTTCTCATCTATTTCCCCTCCTTAAGGGCATTAGGATATTTACACCCCTCTTGGATTTGGAAGGACACTCCATTGAGCATTCCGTCTCTTTGGACTTGAAATTCTATTTCTAAGACCTCCATAAGTCCCCGTACCCGTGGATTCCCTCACGGACGCCGGGCAGGTTGTACCACGAAGCACCTTGGAGTTAGAGTGCCCTTAGAAGGTTTTCCAAAAAAAAAAAACCATCATTCTTGCATTCATATAGTTAATCCTTGCATTTGCATAACCCATTCAATAGGAATTCTTTGCATTTTGAAGAAGAAAAAATCATCGTTACTATTTGGGCCCTTTGCATTGCATGCAAGGTAGGAGATCCCTCCACCCTCATTTGATAGGACCCATTAGTGAAGTTGAAAGGTTAGTGCATTCTAAGTCCCAACCCCAACCTAACCTCATGGAGAATCAAAATCAAAACCAACAAGTTCCTAAGCAAATGAAGGACTACTTCATTCCTAATCAATATCAACCGTCCTTCAATATTCAAGCACCTCAGAACCAGGCGGTTCATTATGAAATTAAATCCAGCACCATTCAGATGTTGCCATCCTTCTATGGCAATACTAATGAAGATCCATATAAACATCTCGATGAGTTTCTCCAGATATGTTCAACTGTCAAAATTCAAAACTTCTCAGATGATGCCCTTAAGCTTACTCTCTTCCCATTCTCTCTTAAGGACAAAGCTAAATATTGGTTGGGAGCCTTGGGTAGAACAATTGACACATGGGGAGAGATGCAAAAAGAGTTCTTGAAGAAATTCTACCCCATTGGTAGGACTAATACCATGAGAAGGGCCATCAGTGGATTTACACAAAATTCTGGGGAACAAATTCATGAGGCTTGGGACAGGTTGAAAGATCTATTAAGAAAATGTCCCCATCATGGCCTATCTAGATGGCAAATTGTGCAAGCATTTTATGAGGGATTAACAGAAAACTATAGACAAATGGTAGATGCCTCATGTGGGGGTGCTTTCATGAGTAAAAGTGAGGATGAAGCTTATGATTTATTTGAGATGTTAAGTGAAAATTCTATTAGTCATGCTTCACTGTCCTCCTATGAAAGGATGATTGGACCTGCTAAGAAGGGCGGGCTATATGAAGTCAAAAGTCAAGGAGAGTTGGAGAATAGGATGGATATTAATACGCTTGCTCAAAAGTTGAATAAAGTGGACTTGTTGGCACAAAGGATGGAGAAGGTAGATTTGGTAGCACAAAAACTTGATCAATTATTATCCATGAATAAACAAGAACCTTCTTTTTCTTCTATCCAACAAAATCAATCTTTCTCAGATTCTAACCTTCAAGAACTTTATGCTCTATGTTCTTGCCCAAATCATGCTGTCATTGATTGCCCCACGGCGGCCCAACTTCCCCCATTTATCCAAGAACAAGTCTTTGCTGCTCAGGGTGTCTCTAAGCCCACCTATGATCCATATTCCAATACCTATAACCCGGGCTGGAGAAATCATCCAAATTTTTCTTGGAAATCACAACAAGGTCCATCTACTCAAGTCAATCCCTCAATTCCAAAACAATCTTTTCAAGTTCCAAACCAGTCTTACCAACATCTTCAAAATCCTTTTCAACATAATCAACAACAACAACCTCCATTTCAGGCATCGTCATTCCATCATGCTCAGGCCCCATATCAACAAGCTTCATCATTTCAGGGCCAATATAATTAATTTCCATCACATCGTTATCAACCTCAAGCCCCGTTTCAAGCTCCTTATCAACCGCCTCCTCAACCCCCTCAGCCTCATTTTGAGGATAAATTTGACCAACTTCAGCAACTTATTCTCTCTCAGCAACAATCAATTGCTAAGTTAGAAGGTCAAATAGGTCAGTTGGCGGCTAGTAATATGAGGAGAGATGTTGGGCAGCTACCTAGTCAACCCATAGCTAATCCCCGCAATCAACAACCTCTGGGTTTTCAGCAAAGAGCTCCTATTCTTCCCCCTCCAAATCAGCCCAATCAACCTCAGCCACCCCCTCCTATCGTTCCTCAATTCGAGAATGCCAAAGCTATCTCTACCCTTAGGAGCGGGAAAGTTCTTAATGATCCATATCAGGCTAAGGATGTGGGTAGTAGTTCGGGCCAAGATGCCCGAGAGGAAAGTGATAATGAGGAAGAAGAGCCGATAATTGTTCAAGAGAAAAAGAAGCCGGATGGGGGAGAGAAGACAATGGACAAAGGAAAGGTCAAGGTTGATGAAGGTTTGCAAGGATATGTTCCTAAGATCCCTTTTCCGGATGCATTAAAGCCAAAAGCTCAAAAGAAGTCGGTCCAACAAGAAGATATGTTGGAATTATTTAAACAAGTCAATATTAATATTCCACTCTTAGATGCTATTAAACATGTGCCGGCGTATGCTAAGTTTTTGAAAGAGCTTTGTACACCAAGAAGGGAGCCAAAGGCAGCAACACAGAAGATCTGTCTATCTGAAGATGTTAGTGATGTTTTAATGAATTCTTTACCAAAGAAGTTGAAGGACCCTGGTGTTCCATTAATTTCATGTGACATAGGTGGGGTGACATTTGATAAAGCTTTGCTAGATCTTGGAGCTAGTGTTAATTTGTTACCCACCTGCATTTATGAGCAATTTGATTTAGGGGAATTGAAGCCCACTTCTATTATCCTTCAACTGGCGGATCGGTCTGTTAAGACACCAAAGGGTTTGTTGGAGGATGTGATAGTGAAAATTCATGAATGCTATTTCCCAGTGAACTTTTTAATCTTGGATATGGCCTCATCCCAAGAGTTAAAACATACACCAATCATTTTGGGACGCCCGTTTTTGGCTACGGCGAAGGCCAATATTAATTGTGCCACAGGGATGATGGATATTACCTTTGGAGGAGAGAAGGTCTCACTGAATGTTTTTAAAGCTTCACAATACCCAGATCATGAGGGAGAATGTAATGTCATTGATATTTTTGATGAAATAATTGAAGAAAATGTGGATATGAATGAGGATGTGATTGAAGAAGGTAGTTTGCTTCAAGATTCACCTCTCTCTTATGCACCCTATTCTAGAGTTGAACCACTCCCTCCACTTCAAGCTGAACCTATTCTTCCATCTCTTGATCAGCCGCCCATTTTGGAACTTAAGCCTCTACCGGATTCATTGAAATATGCTTATCTAGGCCCAGATCATACCTTGCCTATTATCATTGCTTCTAATCTTACCTCTGCTCAGGAATCTAAACTCTTAGAAGTTCTTAAGGAGCATATGGGGGCGATAGGATGGTCTGTGGTAGATTTGAAGGGTATAAGTCCAGATGTTTGTATGCATCATATCTATTTGGAGGACAATGCCAAGCCGAGTAGAGAGATGCAACGTCGGCTAAATCCAAATATGAAAGAGGTGGTGAAGAAGGAAGTTGTTAAGTGGTTAGATGCTGGGATAATTTATCCTATTTCTGATAGCAAATGGGTTAGCCCGACACAAGTGGTTCCTAAGAAGTCGGGGCTGACAGTGGTTACAAATGAAAAAGGAGAAGAGGTGCCCATGCGATTACAGATGGGATGGAGAATTTGTATTGATTATAGGAAATTAAATTCAGTAACAAAGAAAGATCATTTTCCACTCCCGTTTGTTGATCAAATTCTGGAAAGGCTGGCTGGACAACAATATTTTTGTTTCTTGGATGGTTATTCCGGATATAATCAAGTTGCTATCTATCCGGAGGATCAAGAAAAAACCACTTTTACGTGCCCATATGGCACGTTTGCTTTTAGAAGGATGCCTTTCGGGCTTTGTAATGCTCCCGCCACTTTTCAAAGATGTATGATGTCGATATTTTCTGACATGGTGGGGGAGACTTTGGAAGTTTTCATGGATGATTTTTCGGTGTTTGGTGATTCTTTTGAGGGGTGCTTAGAAAATTTGACTCAGGTTTTGAAGAGGTGCATTGATGCTAATCTTGTGCTGAGTTGGGAAAAGAGCCACTTTATGGTGAGGGAAGGCATAGTTTTAGGCCATGTGATTTCGGAAAGGGGAATAGAGGTCGATAAAGCCAAAGTAGACTTGATTTCCAATCTTCCTCTCCCTACATCTGTCAAGCAAATCAGATCCTTTCTTGGCCATGCTGGAGTTTATAGAAGATTTATTCAGAACTTCTCCACCATTGCTCGTCCCCTCACACAGTTGCTTGCTAAAGATACTCCATTCCATTTCAATGATTCTTGTCTCAAGGCCTTTAATTCTTTGAAAGCGGCCCTTACTCAAGCTCCGATTCTTCAATCTCCAGATTGGTCGCTTCCTTTCGAGATTATGTGTGATGCCTCGGACTATGCTGTTGGAGCTGTCCTAGGACAAAGGGTAGATAAGAAGCCCATGGTAATATATTATGCAAGTCGCACCCTTGCTGATGCTTAGATGAATTACACCACCACGGAGAAGGAACTGCTAGCTGTTGTGTTTGCCCTAGAAAAATTTTGATCATATCTTTTAGGGGCTAAGGTTATTGTTTACTCCGATCATTCTGCCTTAAAATACTTACTTTCCAAGAAGGATGCTAAGCCCCGTCTCATTAGATGGATTCTATTATTACAAGAGTTTGATTTAGAAATTAGAGACAAGAAGGGGTTGGCCAATGTAGTTGCTGATCATTTATCCAGGATAGTGATCCCTGAAAGTACTTGAATGTCCGATTCTTTTCCCGATGAACAGATTCTTTCCCTCTCTCATTCTTCAACTCCTTGGTATGCTAACATTGTTAACTACCTGGCAGTAGGTCAGATCCCGGGAGGGTGGACTAAGCAGGAGAAGGATCATTTCTTTTCTAAAGTAAAACACTATTTATGGGAGGACCCTGAGCTATTTTATATGGGTCCCGATCAGATCATTAGAAGATGTGTCCCTGGAGAAGAACAACAATCAGTATTAAATTTTTGTCATAATTTAGCTTGTGGGGGACACTTCTCTGGAAAGAAGACAGCGGCAAAAGTGCTACAAAGTGGATTCTATTGGCCCACTTTATTTAAAGATGCGTATGAAATCTCCAAATCATGTTTGAGATGCCAAGCTGTGGGCAATAATTCGAAGAAAGATATGATGCCGCTAAATCCCATTTTGGTGGTTGAAATTTTTGATGTTTGGGGAATAGATTTCATGGGACCGTTTCCATCTTTATTTGGTAATGAATATATCTTGGTGGCGGTCGATTATGTTTCCAAATGGATTGAAGCCATTGCTACTAGGATAAATGACCATAAGGTGGTTATGAAATTTGTGAAGAAGAATATCTTTTCTAGGTTTGGTTGTCCTAGAGCTCTGATTAGTGATGGGGGTTCTCATTTCACTCATTTTTAATTCCGAGCTTTGCTTCGTAAGTATGGTATCACTCACAAGCTTGCTACCCCATATCATCCCCAAACTAGTGGTCAGGTTGAAGTATCTAACCAGGAGATTAAAAATATTCTGCATAAAACTGTTAGGCCGGATAGAAAAGACTGGTATGAAAGACTGGATGATGCATTATGGGCCTATAGGACTGCTTTCAAAACTCCCATTGGTATGTCACCATATCGCTTGATCTTTGGTAAAGCCTGCCACTTGCCCGTAGAATTGGAACATAGATCTTATTGGGCCATTAAGCAAGTTAATTTTGATCTTAATCAAGCTGGTGCCCAAAGAGCTCTACAAATTAATGAACTGGAGGAATTAAGGAACGAAGCCTATGAAAATGCGAAGATTTACAAAGCTAAAACCAAAGCATTTCATGATAAGCACATTCACAGAAAGAGTTTTCAAGAAAATCAAAAGGTTTGGCTATTTAATTCAAGGCTGCGTTTGTTCCCCGGTAAGCTAAAGTCGAGATGGGATGGACCGTTCATTATTGTTAAAGTTTTTGAGCATGGTGCTGTTAAAATTTTGGATCCTAAAAATGGTCACATTTTCACTGTCAACGGTCAACGATTAAAACCTTACTTGGAGAATGAACAGTTAACTGCAAAAGAATCAATTGCTTTGTGTGATTTGGAGTAATTATTTGTGAGCTTTCATGCGTCTGGCTGAAGACGGAAAACTTAGCGCTTTTGGGAGGCAACCCAAGATTTTTGTTATTTGATGCTTTTGTTTCAGTGTGTTTTAGTTATTAGATTCAAGCCAAGGAGAGGAAGGTATCGCCAAAGGAGATTTTACCCCGCACACCAGGTTGTCTCTTTCCTGCTCAGCAAACTTTATTATTACATTGTTCTTTCATTTCAACTTTCCATGTCATTGAGGACAATGTCATTTAAGTTGGGGGGGGCAGAGAAAAATTTCATCATTGCATATAATACAATTTGGCAGGGTTTTTACATGAAATTATTACAATTTGCATGAAAATGAAAAAGATTAAATTCCCGACTGAGTTTTATTGTTTCATGCTTGAATTGAAAGTAATTCTGGATTAGAAAAGGCTAGGAAGAAGGTTGAAGGAAAATTAAGTTCGATCTAGTCATGGAAAACTGATATAAGAATCTCTTTAAAGTTCATGCGCACTATTAGAAAAAATATTCACTATGCACTCTGATGAAGCAAAATAAGACAAGCCCTCTGGTATTTTGGGAACTGTATCTGATACTCTGCATTTCTTGAGGAGGAGATCTATTTCAAGAAAAAGCTTTCTGCCAAGTTTTAGAGAAAAAAGAAAAGAAAATGCAAAGGTATATTGTTGAAGAAGAAAGAAATGATGAAATAGAAAGATCACGCCATGAAAAATGCCCCTGATCTGAGTAACCAGGCCTGCTTCACCTAAGACGTGTTGAGGTTCGCGTAAAAAGGTGAAGGGTAGTGCAGCATTATAGTTGTGTAAATGAGAAAAAAAGTTCCAAAGGAACAAAAGAAAAAGGCAGACAAAAGCTAGTATGCTTAAATGCTCTGATCTGAGAGGTGCAGGGTTGAAAGGTACTGACTTGGAATAACAAATGGGGGATGCAATTGTCTTAACTGCAGATTTAGAATTACACATGCACAAGTGCTATTGAACTTTGATTTGTATTCTTAAGTCATGTGCTTTAATTTCCAATCTAAGGCTAATATGAGCATTAATGATTCTGGATTCCTAATCTTCGGTTGATTCTATGAAGGGAGAGCTGGATATAAGAGTATGATCTTTATGAATTCTTGTTGGTCCTTAATTTTGATTTAATTGCATTGCTAAGGGTCGAGCAATGAGTAAGTTGGGGGGTGTGATAAGTGCTATATTTTACATCATAATTTACATCACATCCATCATCTTTGAGCATTATTTGAGTATATTTGTGCAACATGAGCATTAATTACATTCTCACACATTATTTGAGTCTTCAAACATTTTATCATCTTTTTGAGCTTAAAAGACCATGTGAGAAATATTTAAATATTTGCACAGTTATTTTAGAATTAAATAGATTGATATTTTAATTTTCAGGAAAAAGCGACCTAGATCAAGGCGCTATTTAAATAACGACAGATGCAAGAGCGCGTCTTCAGCAAGAAGCGACAGCTCCAAGGGCGTCAATTCAGTTGATAAAAGAAAATAGAAAAATAAAAAAAGAGAGAAAAGAATTAGCGCCCGAAAGGAGGTCGCTAATCATAGAAAGGACGCCCAAAGTGAAGGTCGTCAATTCCTATTTTACGAAAAATGTGGAAATAACAAAATAAGAAAATAAGAAACTGACGCCCGAGATGCAGTCGCTACTTCAAGAAAGGATGCCCTAGATTAAGGCGTCATTTAAAGAAAGAACGCCCCAGATGAAGTCGCTATTTCAAGTTCAACCAGAAATGGCAACTACAGTTTCCCGATCGAAGTCTCTTTCCAATTTTCAAGCTTATCTGAGCCATATTAAAGGAAAGGAGGACTCCAAGGATGGAAAGAAGTCTAATTGGGTGAAGTTGTATTGCTAAAAACCTGGATTTGAGTGGATTTGGGAAGTCCACGATCGTAAGAGACCAAAAACCCTATAAAAGGATGCCATTGTCGCAGGGTTACGGAGAGAACAGTTTGAAGATCTGTCTTAGGGATTAATTTCGAAGCCTTTCTTTTTCTCTTTTGCAGTTAAGTTCTTCTTCAAAGTTCTTCATTTTTAAGTCTTCTCCAACTTCTTCTTCTTCCTCTTCTCCTAATTCTTTCTCGTTTTTATGCTATAATTAGTTTTTCAAAGCTCTATCTACGATTTTTACTGTTCACCCGATTTTCATACTTTCTGTTCTTCATCATTTTTCTCCCTCTTCTGATCCTCATCTCTTTCTACTGTCTTCACAAAAGTTGTGCGTTTTTGAAAGTTCTTCAACTTATTCTACCTCATCTTCCAATTCCTCACCGTTTTAAAGCTATAATCAATTTTCTAAAGTTTAGATTTTTAGAGTTCTGCACTGTTCATCCGCGACCACCTACTGTTCATCCTCGGTTTTCTCCATCTTCCTCTTGTTTTTAAACTCTGAAGTCTTCATCAATATTCTTCATCTTTTCAATCTCTACAATTTTCATGTTTTCTACTTTTCCTAATTGCTTCTGATTTTAAAGTTATTCTTCCTCCAAATCACTCTCTGTTTTCAATCTAGTTTTTCACTATTTCTTCTCAAAACACACCAACACACACACCCTTTTGCATTGTTTTCAAATTTCCTCCATCTATTTATTTCTTCCTCTATTTTCCTCTCATATCCCAAGGCGGATCTTCATCTATTAGTCTTCTCACGGCGTCGGCATCCAAGGCGGGGCGATCTTCATCCAAGGCTTGGCAAGGAGGCGGCATTATTCTTCATGCATTGGCTATATTTTCTTATCTTTTCTCTTTGATGTTCCCGTGTTGTAATTATTATTTTTCTAGTGTGACTTTCCACTATCATCTTAATGAAATTCATCATTTGTGAAATTGTGTTTCTCTCTCTATCTTCTCTAATTTCTCTTCTTAAACCCTCTCATGTTCTTTAAATAGTTTTCATGCAATTTGTCTTTCCTTAGATTAATCTCACTGAAAATTCGATTTTCAAAGCATAAGGTATTTTTCCAACTTGATAAAATAAGGATTTTTCCTCCTCATGGGATCGACTCCGCTTACCACTATATAATTTGATTTTTCAATCTTTTAAAGTGAGTGAGTGTGAATATTTTGAAATTGTGGCACGGCTTTCTTAACGACACTAGTCGGTGTGCATCAGTCCCTGATGGATGAGGCGCTCAATCTCATCCTGGAGCGGGTGGCAGTCGCCGGTGTGGTGCCCATGATCGTTGTGGAACAAGCAGTGCTTGTTGCGATTACGGTTCTTCGATCTCATTCACTCGGGTTGGCGGAGGAGGCCCGAGTCCTTGATGCCTTCGTAGATATCGTAGACCGGCGCGGCTAGTGGGGTGTACCGCTCGTACTTCGTGGCGGTTCCTTGCATTGCCCGTCGCGGTTCCACCTTTTCCCCGAACCTGAGCTTGGCTCGGAAGCCCGCTTCTTGTCCCCCTCTCGACCCGAGCCGGTTGTGTCTCGGCAAGCGCTGAGCACCTCTTCGCACTCGGCGTGGCGTAATGCCAGAGTCACTAGCTCGGCAAGGGTCGAGGGTGGGTGGAGGACAAGTTCGCGGCGGAGATTCTCGTCCCGGGTGCCCCCAGTCAGCGCGGTTATGGCTGAGGCCACGTCCAGGCGGGGGATTCTCAGGGCTTCCGACTTGAATCGGTGAATATAAGCCGAGAGTCTTTCCCCTTGCGTCTGTTTGAGGGCCAGGAGCCCCGCTACCAACCTTGGGGGGGCACTTCCGGCGAAACTCTCTTTGAAGACTAACCCAAATTACTTGAAGTCTCGAATGGATCCGGGGGCGAGGGCCCGGAACCACGCCTGGGTGCCCTGGACCAGGGTGGTAGCGAAGGCTCGGCTCTTGATGGCGTCTGACGCTCCATGCAGGGTCATCAAAGCGTCGAAGCTATCGTAGTGATCGGTCGGGTCGCCCTGGCCATCGTAGAGCTTGAAGGTCGGGATGGAGGTTTTGGGAGACACCTCTGCCTTCAAGATGTATTCGAGGAACGGGGATTTCTGCTCATCCTCTGGAAAAGAGGTCTTCTGCAGGGCGCAGAGGGCGCGCTCCTGTTCTGCGAAATGCCTCTCGAAATCACGTAGTCAGAGGGATAACTCCGGCTATTGTCATGCCGTGGGGCTGGGAAGAGCGTCTTGGTGATCCCCGGGAACATCGGTCTCTGGGTTCGGACGGCGCGCCCCAGTTTTTCCCCGCCTTGGTGTGGAGGAAGCCTCTTGCTCCGGAGGCGGAGCCTGCGAGGGTCCTCCAATCCTGTTGCGGATGATCTGCTGGCCGCGGAGAGTGAAGCGGCCTCCGGCGGTATGCTGGAATGCATTCTCACGGGGAGGGCTCCCTGACGGGGCACGGGACCTTCCATCCCTAGCCACCTGGGTCCTCATGAGTTCCACAAGGACATCCAATATCGCGTTGAGGGCCTGGAAGGCTTCGGCGCCACCATTGGGCGGTAGCCCTACTGCCGCAGGAGGGGGTGGTGGTTCGTCGGCGGTGGCGCTGGCATTGGAGGAAGGGTTCTGTGAGGCCCGGGAGGGGCCATCCCCTATCGCTACCATGGCCTTTCCCCTGTCGCCGGCGGACCTCCTCCCTGAACTCCTTCGCACCATACTGGCTTCTTGTACGTTTCCCATAGACGGCGCCAGATGAAGAGGCAAGATCTTGCGCTGGTCCTTAGCGGGCAGTGGATCACCGGATAGTGAACTGTAAGAAAGGGAAACGGATCAGGGGGCCCAGGGATGAGTCCCTGTGGAAAACCCTCCGATGCTTAAGTCAGTAGAGCTATGGTGGGAGTAATATAGGGAGGAAGTAGCTTCTGCGCGAGATCCCTCTCCACCAGAAGGGTGAAGTGGTTCCTGCTCAGGAGTTTTGAGCGTGTGATTGCCCTTACCTTTCGCTGGAGGGTATCCCTCGGTTAAATAGTGTGCCGTCTTCTAGAGTCCAGTAAGTCGAGGAGTTTCAGGTGGGGTTTATGTCCTCGACGTGGACTTTTATTGCCTTATCCTGGGAGCGTTATCACCTTGGGGAGCTGGAGTCCCTCACCTTTATAAATTCCTACCCACAGAGGACTCTTAACGGCTGCATGGATAAGCAATCATCGGCCGTACCGAGCTCAGAGAGGCCAGCCCTATCCGGGCGGTAGGCTTAGCTCGGACGAAGATGGGTCGGATTAGTCGACATGTGCCTTCCTCCCCTGGGCGGAGAGATGGCTCGGGCATGGACCTTTCCTGTGACCTGACCGACGCTCGGGCCTTCCGAGCCTAGAGGCCGCCTAGGAAGGTAGTATCCTCGAGCGAATCTTTTATTGGGCTTTCTCGCCTAAGTGGGCCCCAGGGGGCTGTCACTTGGCTGAGCTGAGCCTTGTTGGGCCCTGAGGGGCCTAGTTCGGCTGCTCTTAATTGGGCTACAGAAATCCCCCTCTCCATGTTTCATTAAGTTCAATTGAATGTGATGGGAATGCCTTGACCGCGTGAGCATGAGTTCTTGATTCTTCACTTGACTAGAATGATCTGAAAGTAGAGCCTCTGGAAAGCGTAACGGTCTTGCCTAAGGCCGTTAGAAGGACGTGACGGTCTCACGACAGGCCATCAGGGGGAATGAACTGAGAGTTTATTCTCTGGAGAGTGTAACGGTCTAACACAGACCGTTAGAATGATGTGACGGTCGTGGCCCATACCGTTAGAGGAAACCTGCTGAGAGAATAAAAAACCAACATTCTGAAGAAGGTGATGGTCGAAGGATTGACCGTTACACGACTGTGGCGGTCTTATGCTGGCGCGTTACAGACCTAAACCTGTAAAGTTGTGAGATTTCAACCCGGGCTTGAACCAACGTTCTGCACACACTTAGACAAGGAACAAGTTAGATATGTTCTTAGACTCAACCCCTTGCCTTAAAGCAAGTTAGAAAATGACCATTTCTTGATATTTAGGTCAAGGGGTAGAGCCTTATTAAATAGGCGGAAGACATAATGGAAATAATGCAATGCATGCGATGCATATGATGAATTTTTTTGGAGTTTTGGAAATATCTGAATTTTTGGTGAGATTTTGAAAATATTTGATTCTTTTGGGTTTTGAAATATATGATTTTTTTGGATTTTGAAATATTTAATTTTTCTGGAGTTTTGAAATACTTGATGATTCTGGATTTTGAAATATATGATGATTTTTTTGGAGTTTGAAATATTTGATTTTTTGGAGTTTTGAAATATTTGATTTTTTAGAGTTTTGAAATATTTGATTTTTTTGGAGTTTGGAAATATTTGATGATTTTTGTTTGATTTTGAAAATATTTGATTTTTTTGGAGTTTTGGAAACCGGTGCCTTCCCTGGCAACGTGGGCCCTCCTTATCGCATTAAGAGTTCCCAAGGTTGGCGTGCAAATAAAGGTGACAATCCCTGGCCAAGACCTGATTCGCATAACGGTGCTTCTACCAAGGCCATACCCAGGGTACTAATCTTGGTCATAAAAAGGAAAATAGAATACGGGGGTAAGCTTAGGCCAGATATAGAAGTTTTTTAGGACTTGAGTTCCTCTCCAGACAACCCATTAGAGATTTGGTCTGTTGCGCCGGGGCTTTATGTCTGTCATCGAACCTTGGTCCACTCTAGACACGCATACGACCGGGCTCATGACGTCCCGCGGGGAAACTGTACTGCCACTCTTGACATGCCTAACTTTTCTTTCTTGCCTTTTGGAGCCTTGGAATATTGGTAGGTAGACTTTTGAGATAATCCTTTTACTTTTGTCACAAAGATTACTCCTTTGCATTCTTCTTTTCTTCTCTGTGTTTTTTCTCCTTTCTTTCTTTGTGGCGTTAGGTCATAACGGACTACCCCTATTTGAGACCTCCTCTCATCAGGGTGCCTAGATCAGTTATCGCCTCCTTTTTCACCCCTTTCCCCTAGGTTCAGCCGAAGAAAGAAACGGATAGGGACTTTGACTTTCCCCCAAAGCATGGCCAAGGAGAAACGGTGTCTATAAAGCGGGAAGCCTGACCATGGATGTCGTGTAGTGTGTGATTGCCTCATTCAGGATCCTTTTCATGGTGGAAAGAGGAAGAACACCTCGCCGCCGGGGTGGCACTGATTAGACTCTAAGGAAAGAAACGCTTAAGATACAACCCGTTCCAAGCGTGAGAGAGCTCCTCACCTTCAGTGTTTACTAAACGATAAGCATTCCCTGGATAAGCCTCTTTTACAATGAACAGCCCTTCCCAGTTAGGTTGCAATTTAGACCTAGGACCTGCAGACCGAATGAATTTACGTTTCAAAACCATATCACCCTTTTGAAATTTACGTTCAATCACCTTCTTTTGAAAATAATGCGAAACTCTCTTTTGATAAACAGATACGTGATCGGTCGCGTTCATCCTCTTCTCATCTAAGAGTTCCAGCTGAACGAGCAACGCCTCTTGACGTTCATCGAGATTAAGTTCCTTATCGAGCTGCACCCTAAGGGAAGGGATCAAGATCTCATATGGGAGCACCGCCTCCATCCCGTAGGTAAGAGCATAGGGAGTTTGTCTTGTAAGAGTACGAACAGAGGTGCGGTAAGCCCACAGAGCTTCTACTAATCTTTATGGCCAATCGGAAAATTTATGAGATTCGCATATTTTCTTTATAATTTTAAGAAGGGTTTTATTAGTGGCCTCGGCTTGACTGTTGCCTCGAGGATAATATGGGGATGAATGATGCAATGCAATATTGAACTTCTTACATAGGTCCTTGAGCTCTTGAGAAACGAACTGGGGTCCGTTGTCGGTGATGATGCTGCTTGGCACTCCGAACCGCGAGATGATATTCTTCATGATAAAGCGGCACACCGTTGTAGCTTTGATCTCTGCGTACGCCTCCGCTTCGGCCCATTTGGTGAAGTACTCAGTGGCGGTGAGGATAAAGGATTTCTGCTTGATCTGAGAATTAGGATCACCGAGCGGGCCGACAATGTCGAAAGCCCACATAGAGAATGGCCAAGGAGCAGAAAGAGGATGTAAGGATGAAGCTGGAGCATGGATTTTATCAGCGTGGAGTTGGCATTTAAGACACCTCCGGATGTAGAGGGAGCAATCTTCCTCTAGAGTGGGCCAATAGTAGCCCTGCCTAAGGATCTTCTTCGCTAGAGCCTGGCCATTGACATGACCTCCACACTCACTAGAATGGGCTGCTTCAGCCACCTTCCAAGCTTCTTCGTCATCTAAGCATCTCATGAGCATTCCATTAGTAGCACGCCTGTATAGTTCTCCTGTAATGATAGTATACCTCGAGGCGGCTCTCCTTATTGACTTGCACTGCTCGGCGTTTGCCCCTTCTGGGAATGATCCGTCTTTGCAAAATAACTTGATTTCATGATACCAGGGCAATTCTTCTTGCTCTAAGATCTCTTCTAACTCCATCAAACATACTTCCTTGAGATCCTCCTTCTCAGCCCTCGCCTCTACAGTTTTCCTAAGGTTGATGTACCAATGATCCTGAAGAGAGGGTGCGTCCATTCTCTGAACGACGATAGTCTCAGTGCTCTGACTGAGAGGGAAAGATAGAGAGGAAGCAAGCGAGGCTAAAGCATCGGATAGAATGTTCTGAGACCTTGGAGTATGGATATAGATCAGCTTGTGGAATTGCCTAGCAAGGAGCGTGACCAATTCTTGATAAGGCTTGAGCTTAGGGTCACGAGTGCGGTAAGTGGACAGAACTTGCCACAAGACGAGTTGAGAGTCTCCTATGATATTCAAATAACGCGCGCCTAGAAGGTAGGCGTGCTTCAATCCAGCTAGAAGAGCTTCATACTCAGTGATATTGTTGGTAGTAGGAAATCGAAGTTGATAAGTAAAAGGAATCGTTACTCCCTGTGGAGTGAGCAAAACAGTGCCGATCCCTCGGCCTTGAGAATTGAGCGCACCATCAAAGTGCAAAGACCAAAAGAGATGATGAGAGATGACAGAGAGGTGCTCATCAGGGAAATCATCCTGAATAGAATCAGTGTGAGGAACGGAAAGATGGGCGAGATGCTCAATGATGGCATACCCTTTGACCGCCTTCTGAACGACAAATGTGATATCAAACTGGGAGAGGAAGCTCTGCCAGCTAGCTAACCTACTAGAAAGGACAAACTTTTCTAAGAGATAGCGAATCGGGTCCATTCTAGAGATCAACCTAACTGGGTGGGCAAGGAAGTAATGTTTAAGCTTCTGAGCTACCCACACTAAGGCAGCACAAGTCTTCTCCATAGCGGTGTATTTGGCCTCAGCCGGGTGGAACAATCGAGAGAGGTAATAAGCAGCCCGCTCTTTCCCTTCGTCATCTACTTGTGCTAAGACCGCCCCTAGGGAGTCCTCAATGACCGAGATGTATAGGATTAGGGGTTTCCCAGGGACAGGAGGTTGCAGAACCGGGGGATTGGATAGATATTTCTTTAGGTCCTCATAGGCCTTCTGATAGTCTTGATTCCATTGAAACTTGACCCCTACCTTAAGAAATTCATAAAATGGACGGCACCTCTGAGAATGTTGGGATATGAATCTTATAATGAATTGCAATCTTCCAATCAGTCCTCAAAGTTCTGTAATGTTCTTTGACGGAGGCATGTCCATGACGGCCTTTTCTTTGTTAGGATCAATCTGGATCCCCCGTTTGCTAACTATAAAGCCGAGCAGCTTCCCTGAAGAGACTCCAAAAACACACTTCTTCGGATTCATTTTCAGCTTATACTCCCGGGCTCTTTACAGCACCTTAGCCAGAATAGAGGGGTGTTCTTCTTTAGTCCTTGACTTCACCAAGATGTCATCCATGTAAGCTTCCATATATATATGCATCATGTCGTGAAAAATGGCCATCATCGCCCTCTGATAGGTGGCACCTATGTTTTTCAGACCGAACGGCATAACCACGTAACAATATGTGCCCCAGGGTGTGGTGAAGGAAGTCTTCTCTTGATCTTCAGGGGCGAGACGGATTTGGTTCTAACCCGAGTAACCGTCCATAAATGATAAAGATTCATACCCGGTGGTGCTATCGACCAGGACATCTATGTGAGGCAGCGGGAAGTCATCTTTGGGACATGCTTTATTAAGATCCCTGAAATCGATGCAGATACGCACTTTTCCATCCTTCTTGATAATAGGGACTATGTTTGCCACCCACTGGGGATATAGAACAACTCTAATTAACTTGGCCTTATATAACTTGTCGACCTCTTCCTTAATCCTCAAGGTCATGTGGGGGTGAAATCTTCTTGACCGTTGTTTCACAGGTGTTGCCCCTGGTTTAAGCACGAGTCGATGTTTCACTAAAGAGGGGTCAAGACCTGGCATGTCCTCATAAGACCAGGCGAAAGAATCGCTATACTCCCTCAGAACCCTAATCAGATCTTCTTCTACTTGCGGAGGGAGATTAGCGGCAATAATGATGGGCCTTGGGTCTTCTTCAATTCCTAAATTTATTTCCTTCGTAGGTTCATCCATTGCCGACGATGGCTCGTCGAATCTCTTTAATCCTTACGCATATAGATCAGCAGTGTCATCTACGTTGCTGTCCTCATTAATTGGGTCCTTTTCATCCAGGATTTCATAGACGCCCAATCCGTCGTCGCTCCACACCCCTTCTACTTTTTCTTCATCTTCTTCTATCACAATTTCCGTAGCAACGAACTCCGGACATCTAAAAAGAGCCTGACACCGCTGAGCTAGATCTTGCAGGAATCTATCAGGAACGGATTTGGGAGGACGCGCAAGCGGGCGCGGCTCAGAGGAGGAAGGGTTGGACGAGCTAGAACAAGACCCTACTTCTCTAGACCTAACTGACTCTACTTCCCTAGACTCGACGGACCCTACGTCTAACCTGGGAGAAAGAAAATCTAGTGGAAAGGAAGGAGCAGGGGACTCGTGCCCCTGGGAGGAGGATGGAGACAAGGTAGCATAATCTTCCACTGAAATCTCCGCTTCAAATTTGACGTTTTTTTTGGAGATCAGTGGAGACCATATAGCAGGATGGAGGAGGAGGAAGTTGCATGGGGAACAACTCGGGGAAGATGCAATCGAAAAATGCATCAGAGGATCGAAACCACATCTCGTGGAGTGGGGTGGTGGAGGAAGGAGGAGTGAATAGATCGAACAGATTAATAGGAGGACAACACCCACAGGCGCAGGGAACAAACATAATTTCAAATGGATTATTGAAAGATGGATTGACCATGATCGGAGGAGGACGGTGTATAAGTTCCCGCTGCTGGAAAATCGATTGAAGACGGGAGGGAGACCAAGAAAAGACAATCGGCGAGCTCCCCTCCTCTCATGGATGCTGAACTGGCTGCTTCTTCAGCCTCCATTGGACGAGCCGAACCTCTTGATGTTTCTGTCGGCAGCCCTCTTCATGGAATAATCTTTCAAAGGCCTGACTATAGTCAAACATGTCATCAACTGGCCTTTTTGGTGGTAGAGGGGGACCAGCAACTGGACAAACTGAACCTTTCCTTTCTGGCAGAACTGGCTGTGGGCTTAAAGTGCCTGGCTGAAGAGGCCCTCTGAGAAAATGCTGACGGTAGTCCCAGGTGAGTGGCCCAGAGTCTTCCATCATTGATAATGCAGTCTCTCGGTAGCCGAGACCTCTCCTGTTCATTTTTCTTCCCTTGGGGATGGGCTTGGTCCTTCCCTGCAATTGAGCACCGAGGCCTCTCCCCAGTTGGTAGCCTAGTTTCAGTATAATGTCCCAGCCCTTGGAGTCTCGAAACTGGGGTTTCACCTTGACATTAACCGCAGCAGCGGCGGGCTTGCAGGGTGCATAAGCCCAAGGAAAGTCTAGATCTAGCACAGAGATAACTGGCCAGCTGCTTGGCCATAAGGTGGGAAGAACCTTTTCTAAAATAGCTTTAACAGATTGGACCGTGGATAAGCTCTTAACTTTGACGACCCTCCCTTGGAAAGGGAATTTAATGCATTGATGCGCAGTGGAGGGTACGATGCTGAGAGTGTCAATCCATGGGCGACCCAAGATAGCCTTGAACATAGGGTGAATGTCTAGCACATAGAATTCCACGGGCATAGTGAGAGGCCCAAGCTCGGCTTGAATAGTGGCCACCCCGTGACATGCTCTCGTCGAGTTGTCATATGCAGCTATGGTAGTGGGGGTTGGCCGTAGTAATTCCTCTGAGATGTTGCAAGCTCGAAGGGTATTGAGCAGGCATACATTAATAGATGCCCATGTATCAACCAGTGCTGCATCAATATTGACTTTATTTAAAGTGACTGAAATGCAGAGCGGCATTTTCCGAGCCTCTGGAAGAGCTATCTCGGTTTCAGAAAATGTGATTGCCGGCCCTCTAGAAATTGTTTCCAGTGCCGTAGGTAGACTGTCGACTTCCATGTCTTCGCTAACCATCACCTTTTGTAGAAAGTTTCTGAGAGCATCCTGGTGAAGGGTGGATCTTTTAATGAGCTCCAAAACAGATATCTTGGCGGGCACCCTGTCCAAATGGTGTAGCAGGTCGTATTGGGTACCCGGCAGAGGTTCAGCTTCTTCCTGCTTGGCAGTCGGCTGGGAAGACTAGGGATTAGAAGTAGTGGGATAATTCTGATCAAACAGTCGCCCGCTCCGCAAGGTGAGGTTTTGTGCCGGCACGGCATCAGGAGACAGTATAATTGGCTCGGTGGTGTGGATGAGAGGAATAGGCGGTGTGGGAGAAAGGATTTGGTAGGATGTGGTGTTGGTGGAGGTAATAAGTGGCGATGGGCGGATGATGGATGAGGGCGGGGTGGTAATGGTGGGTGTTGGTACGGGCTGAGGAAAGGTTAGCGGGGGTGTAGTGGCGGGTAAAGTCGGTGACGGAGTAACGACGGTAGCAGGGTTAACTGGTGATGGGTGTGATGGAATTGCGGGTGGTAGCGGGTTTACTGGAGCGGGTATGAATGGGAGAACAAGTGGTGAAGGTGTTGGGTATGTAAGTAAAATTATGGAAGAAGTAAGGGAATTGCGGTGATTATGGTGGAGGGCCATTATCTGCAGCGTGGTGCTGTTGTCATCAAAAGACCACCCAACGTTAGGAGCTGGGGGTTGGACAACATTCACTTGAGCCGGTGCCGACGGCTGAGGCTGTGGAGCGGGAGGATGGTTCGGCATCGGGTTCTGATGAATCCCCAAGTCCTGAACCGGCTGCGGTTGCTGTTGCTGTGGCTGCTGCTGCGGTGCTTGTTGCTGCTGCACTTGTTGCCTTAGCGGCTGCCTTCTCTTCTCTTTGATTTCAACAATGGCCTTATGCATCTCGGCCCAATCAATCCTCTATCCTTTATGAAGGGCATACACTAGGTCCCTGAACTGAAAACATCCTTCAATGGTGTGGCCTGGCTGCCTGTGGAACATGCAGTACTTTGTCTGGTCAACGGCCGAGTTCCAGTTGGGCCGTTCCGGAGGAAGCTGGATAGCATTAATTGACATGAGAGCTGAGAACATATCCGTGAGGGTTTCTGGCAAGGGTGGGTATTGTGCCCTTTTAGGAGCCGGACGCTTGTTGTTGTTGTTGTAGCCGTTGGGTGGAGAGACGTTGTGATATTGCGGAGGTTGTGGAGGTTGCTGTGGTGCGGCGAAGGTATTTTATGGAATGGTGAAGGTAGGCGGAGGGTTTTGTGTAGTGGCTTGGAAGTTTTGGGGAGCGGGGTTCTGTGGAGTGCGGGGGTTTTGGGGGAAGTGGAAGGGTGCGGCTTGGAAAGGGAAAGCAACGGCTTGAACTTGCTCGTTCGTTTGGATCCCCTCGGTAACAGGCCCTTAAGGTTTCTTATGATACTTGGGCTTTTGACTTTCAAAGAGCGAGTGTATGGGGGAATCTTTGAACTGAGTCTGAATAAAGCGCGCTCGGCTATAAAGCTGATGCATGTTGGCTATATCATTCATAGCTAGAATGTTGTGGAAGGTCGGAGTGGCATTAGAAATCAGCAATTTGACCTTTTCTTCCTCCGGAATGTGGCCGGGCAGTCTAGCGGCCATTTGCCTCCATCTGTCGGCGTAAGTAGTGAACTCCTTATCAGGATTCATCTTTTCGGCCACCAGATCTGTGAATGAATATTCCGGGCCGACTCTATCTTGGAACCGCTGGATGAACTTATCTTTTACTATCTTGAAACTCTCAGCATCTTCTAGTGGCAGAGAATAGAACCATTCCAGTGCGACACCATCTAGCGATCGGTGAAATAGATACGCCATGAGGTGATCATGATATTGAAACTGCGCCGACTCGTACAAGAAGTCCCTCACATGAACAAAAATATTGATGTTCCCATCATACTTTCTATAATTGGGGAGCTCGGACTGTGGAGGGAACCGGATGTTCTGGAAACTCGGGACTGGAACATCTGCCAAAGATTGAGGGCCAACCCGCTTTTGAAGGAAGTCGATTTGCTGCTGCATGGCGGCCCACTTATCAAGCAACTCCTACTCTCGGGAGGGAGCAGGGACAGTAAAGGATGAATTTTGAGGAACGGAAGGGTAAGCAGATGGAGGCGGCGGCCCATAGGAAGGATACTGGATCGAAGGATGACCCATATTGGTAGGAACCTGGGCTGCCCCTTGCTGATGGCACATGAAATCATTCGGGCTAACTAGAATCTGTGGCATAGCTGGGCCTGAGACATGATGATCTGACGGGAAAGAAGGAGGAACCATGGTGTTACCTTTATCAAAAGCTTGTTGGGCCAAACCCGAAGACTGGCCTATCTCGAGATTGGAGAACCTGAGGGTCCTAGGTTGGATCGGAGTGAGATCAATGGGCTAGACAATGGGCCCATCGGCTCTATGCTGGGCAACGGAAGGATTGGATTGGCCTTGCATAATTGGGGAGGGCGGGGAGTTGGACCCCTGCATAGCCTGATAGACCACCTGAAGCTGGGCCGGGTCTAATTGAGCCATCATCTGAAGGACAGAATTGGCAGAAGGAAGAGGAGGATTTTGAGTGGATGGAGCACTCTGCATAGGGATCGAAGATGAAGGAGGAATGGGTCCCTTCCTGGGCTGGAATGAGACAACCCTAGAGGGATCCTCTAGAAGCCCTTGAGGGAGAGACTCCTCTTGGGACCGAGGAAGATCAAAGGAAACCATAGTAGATTCGAAGAGTGGGTTGAAATAGGATGAGGAGAGGGACTCGCCCCCGGGTGATGAAGCTTCTAATTGATGAAGATGACTCCACATGCAATGAACAACCTTAGAAATGCAAATAACACGCAACAATCACGCAATAAGTGACCAAACTAAGATGACTTCTAGCAAAGATGTAAGTGAAAAAGAAACGAAGACACTCCAAGTCAACCAAGTTGCTTAAGATGATGCCACAAGATTTTTATGATTTTTCCTTTAGAACTTTAGTAGATTGATTAAAAATGTGCTCTCAACAATGGGTTCCTAATAGGAGAGGGGTGTAAGGCTTGGCTTGACTCTAAATGTGATCACTCCCTCACTTATGCAATCCTAGACATGGGGTGGGAAGGGTACAACCAGCCCGGCGTCCGTGTAGGAATCCACGGCTCGTGGGGACTTATGGAGGTCCCTGGTGTGATTTTCTAGTCGGCCCCAAGGAATATGGAGACGAGAGGTCTGCACACCAAGGTAGGAAAATACAATCTAATGTATGAAAATATGCATGAACCTATGTGCACCGGGGTGCATGCAAGTTCTAACCTAAAATCTAACAAACAAGTATGCACACAATGATGTAGATATGTAGACCAACCAGGGAGGAGACCAGATAACACCGAAGCACAAAAATCACAGCAAAAATTGTGGAAATAAAATGCACCTCGGGATGCGTACCTATCTGGAGAATGTAACGGTCTAGGGGACCTGCGTCAGAATAATGTGACGGTCGAATACCAGACCGTCAGAAGCAGTGTAACGCAGGAACTGAAGGCCGTCAGAGGAGCCAGGGAACCAGTAACAACAGGGAATAAAAGGGAAATCTGGGGAAAACCAAGACAAGGAAATGATGGCAGGTTTAACAGAGATCAAAACGCGATTGGCATAAGTTGTCCCACCGTGATTGCCAAAAAACTGTTGATTTATTTTCTTTGTGGGTTGATGAATGACAAATATAATGAGCAAATAAAAACAATCTCAATCAACCTATGAACATGTGAACCATAAACCTAGGCAATCAGAACAAGCTCTAGTATGGGCAATGCTATCTCAATCAAACTAAACTAAAGAAAGAAAAGAAAAACACACGCCGGAGCGTGGAGCAAGAAATAAATGAAAACACGCCGCGTGGGTGGAACAAGCAAAAGAAATAGGAGATATGAGAGAGAGAAAACCAATACCCAATACTAAGGAAGAACGTGATCACCACCAAGGTAAACTCAAGCCAAAGACCTGAGAAATACCTTAGAATAGGAGGATGATGCACCCGCCCATGGGAGATAGAAACCAATAGGAAACTGCAGCTCTGTTGAATGTAACGGCCCAGAACCTACTCGTCACAGGAGTGTGACGGTCTCCCGATAAACCGTTAGAGTAACCTGACGCGTCTGATGAAGATCGTCAGAGTGTCTGCAGAACAAGCTTGTGAATTCTTCAAACTCCAAACCTTCCAGCCGGCTAGAAAGCTTGGGCCTCGCCTTATGAACCCTGTAAACCTGCAAAAGAACGTAGAACACAAAAAAATAGCCCCAGATTAGCCTTTAATCAAGTGTAGCATCTATAATCAAATGAACTTAATATCATGCAAAAGGAAAGGGGAATACCGGGGAAGTTTGATTTTTTTAACCCCTCTGGGTGTTTTAAAACATAGGAAGGACATTTAGATGATTGAAACAAGTGGAAGAACGTGAGAGGAGAAGTGGGACAATGCTGTGATAAAAAGGAGGAAGGAGAACACAAATATGCCAATGATTGAACTTAAACACTTGAAACCAAAGTTGGTACGGACACCAGGGCGATCACGTGACACGTCGGTGAACCGACTGTGCCATATGCGGAGCACCAAGTTGACTACATCGACTTCCCTTCAAATTGGGGACACTTTGGCTTCAAATTGGACCTTTTTTAGCATTAAATTGGGCTTGTAATGTCACATTATATGTGGGTTTTCATATTGGGCTGGTTATAGGCCTCTTACAAGGCTAATTGGCTAAGGCCCTTTACCATTCTCCTTAAGAAAGGAAAGGCCTTGGACCAAGATAGAGAACCCATTAGCCTAGCAAGGCCCAATTGGGCTCCCTTTCTATATGGGCTCCCTAAGTGGGAGAGGCCTCATTCTAAAATGGGTTTCTTTTACTCTTGGGTTCTTAAGATGGGAATGGCCTTAAGCCATATTGGCTGGTTGGGCTTGCTTAAGCCAAGGCCTCCAAGTGGCCCATTCATAGCCCAATAAGGGGGGCGCCCCCTTCCTTGTTGTATTAGGCTAGCAACTTTGAATTTTCTTCTTCCCCTCTCCATTTACCACATGGGAGGCTAGAAAGGCTGCTGGTCATATTCAAATGGCTGCCACCTCCCTTCTTTTTACAAGAAATTCAAAGTTTGGTGAACACCCATATCCCCTTGCCCCCCCCTTTCACTTTCACCACTTGGCAAGTTGTAGTGGGCTCCCTCTCCTCCCCCCTTATGGTATCCCACGCATCCCCCCAGCCCTCTATAGCTCTTCTAATGCCTATTTAAAGGCTTGTACGTTGTATATGTAAAGGCTAATGATATTTTGTTGAAAGAAAATTGTTAAGAGAGTGATTCTCCCTCTTTCTCTTACTCTTTCCCTTGGTGTGAATTTCCCAGAAATCTTGTCGTGGACTCGACCTTATCTTCCCATCCCCCTCTTATCATCTTGTTCCCTCCGATTTATCCTTGATACTACTACAAGATTGCAAGAATTCAGCGCTGGTTTGATGCCGTTTGGAGCTCGTGAGCACCGGCGGTGATTTTTCTCGTGGCGGCGCGCAGATCTATCCCATAGTGCAGTCCAGATCTGAGGGTGACTGTGTTTCGGTTTATGCAGCCCAACCACGACGTGATCAGGAGCTGGTATCTGAAGATCAATCAAAGTATTGCAAGTCATCTTCACGTTGCCTCTGGTTTCGTTGCATTTCAAGGTCTGTGCTGTCCGTGGCATTAATTCTCGTGAGGTCGCGCAAGAAGATCTGAACAGACTCAGTCTAGATCCAGAGGCGACTTCCCACATCTGTCCCGCCTCATCCAGCCAATATCTGAGAGAGAGGTCTTCAGAGGATTTGTTCCTATGGACGTCACCAACAACCTCCCACAGACGGAATTCCATTCCGACATCGGCAACCCTTTTTCCACCATTTATTTGTCTGTCTGTGCAGTTCTGTGAACACCAAATTAGACGCTAAAAGAAATCATTGCTGCACCCAGATCTGAAAGGATCTGAATGCGCCCTCTGGAGTGAAGAAACTACGTCTAGTCACCGTCATTCTCCAACAAACGGCACCCCAATCAGACGTCGTGGCTAGGAGTTATAGTCATCGGAAGATCGCTGCACAGGGTGCCCGGTGTGGACAGAACCAAGTCGACTCGCCCTCGGCGCGCTAGTTCGGCTCCAGCTCGCCTTCCTCGGCTCCGTTGCTTGCTGCCCGTCAACCCGGGGCCCAGCAACCCCCAAACATCATTTTTTAACCCTTTACCTCCCTGTGTGGAGTGGGTTTCCAGATCTGAAATTGTAAAATTAAATCATTGGTATATCGGGTTGTTCAGAAAACGGCCGGGAATTCTTCCCCACGCCTAGACGTGGAGGTACGCGTTCATTCCATTCTCGCATTGCTAATTTAGTATACATTCTATATTGCTGCGTTTGTGAGATTAGGGCCGTTAGCTTGTATCTAAATCACCGTGCTAGTGAGTTGAGAGTGCCCGTTCCGTAGCTCTGATCGAGCACCGAACGCGAATCGGTACCCTAGGCGACGGTGGTTTTTTAATCGCCGCGATCCCCACGTTTCCCTCGCAAGGGACGATCGCTGGGCTAAAGAGAGAGCGCTGTTGAGAGGTGTCTCCACCCGGAGAATACCACAGTGGCTAGCCGCCTGGCTTGCCTTAACGTGCTAGTGCTGGCCGCACTTGTGTCCATCGTACGTCCTAGCCCGGTCGAGTCATCCGTCCCGCATCAATTTGGTATCAGAGCGTCGTTCTAAGTCTAGGGTGTCCTAAATCAAAAACAAAAGTGTCATTTAAGTCTAGGATCATCATATTTCTAAAAAAAAAAGTGTTTTAAAATTGCATCCCAATAAATGGTATATCAAAAGGTGTGACACGAACATTAGGCTATGCCTACCGGGAAGGCCGCACACTTGCGCGAGTGACCTTCGGGTCGATTAACTCCGCCTCGTACCGGAAATTGGTTAGGTCTAAGTGCATCATTGTTGCATTAGTATGTGTTTGCATTAGTCGGTGTTAGCATCCGTTTGTGTCTCATGTTCAAATGGCCTTGCATATCCATTCCTAGGGATCCGTTCCCATATTTTAGCAACTATGGCCAACCCATGTCGACCCGTCCAAGGTGATAGGTCCGTGTCCGAGTACATTCGGGCATATCATAAGTATTGATTGGAACATGACTTGGGAGAGGAGAGCAACACGGCTGCATTTCAGTTCCGGAGAGGTTTGCGCCTTCACTTCCAGTTGGAATGTCTTATCCGCAACGCATTCTCTCTAGCGGACTCCTATACGGTCGCTCTAGTGGTCGAACCATTTGAGTCTCACTTTTCTCGGTATAGTGCCTTTCGACAAGAATCCACCTCCCAGCCGCCTACACCATGGCCTTCCCCACCTCAATCGGAGAACCCCTTCCCTAGAGCTCCATTATCATCTACTTCCGATCTTCATTCGGAACCTTCTTCTTTGGAGCTACCAAAGCTCGAGCCACCCGTGTTTCTTACGGGAACGCTATACATAGTCGAGCCGCTTCTTCGTTGGCTCAAGGATGGCTTGGTCCCACCTCCCTTCCCATTTATGGATCCTACCCTACCTTTGGTGTCCGTCAACTCCTCCCACACAACTTTTCGGTCTAGTCACCATGTCGATACTTTGGATGACCTTATTATGGGATTAGATTCACAATGGAAGTTGACGCACCTTTTGGCCCGAGGCTTTGACCAACCCGCTAGTCTTAGCTTCACCCATCTGGCCTTAGGATCCATTATCTCCGTGTACACCGTGGGTCAAGTCACCACGGAGGTCCTTCTATTCCTCCCTATGCCGGCCGAGCCCGATTTCATTTCTTTTATCCCGAGGGAGGAACCGTACCTTCTCTATGAGATCACCATCCTAGTTACCATAACGGATGAAGGTGACTACCTACACCCTCAAGAATTTCACAATTGGGACTGAGTCATGGTGGAACCCACTTCATGGGGTCATAAATTCTTTGACCTTTTTGATCCCTTCCTAGTGAACCTCCCGAGCTATCATATTCACTCCACTTCTTCCAAGGAGTTCACCATCCCGTCCCTACCCCTCGGTCTAGTTGGCAAGCCGTACCTATGTCTAGGGGTAGTGATGAGGGTAGTTTTGGATATCCTAGTCCTTCCCCACCCAAATCCCATAGGTCGCCAATGCATGATTGGTACATCTTGGGTGTCTAGGAATCGTCCATTCCGTCAAGCATCGAGTACATCTAGTATATGCATGGCACATATTCGGGTGCCCTGGTCCACCATTGCATATGCATGGTCTACATCACCATAGGTTTGTCTAAGTTCAAGTGTGTGTGTTTGTTTCTATGGTTTGTTTTCTTTCATTTGGTTTGCATTAAGTCGTGTCAATAAAAGGCCAGTCAAGCACATATAAGGTGGTAGCTGATGCATGCTACATATTCGTGGATTCAAAGGGAGATTACGTCTAGGTCAGGGTCATACCTGATTGGTTTCCTCCCGGAGACCGAAAGCCACTCTAAGTCCACGATCCCCACCCTTTCCGGGTCAAGAAACAAGTGGGTCCGAATGCATACGATATTGAACTACCGGGTGACTATGGTGACGGTTCGACGTTCCATATTTCAGATCTGGTAGCATATTGGAACCCGCGGTGATCCCTAGTGAGCTTTGGGCTTTCTCCTTCAATTGTGAGTGATACACCACCCGAGAGTCCACCTCTTCCAGCCTCAACGCATGCGTATAGATTGTATACTGGATGAGCAGGTGATCACCACAAGGAATGGCGCATATCCACACGTCCTAGTGCGTTGGCGAGGATGCCCCACGATGACCAACACCTTGATCACATGCGGAGAATGCAAGCTTCGGGACTCTTACTCGACGGGGTCGAGTTCCTCCCACCCGGGGATAATTGGTGCGGACACCAGGGCGATCACGTGACACGTCGGTGAACCGACGGTGCCATACGCAGAGCACCAAGTTGACTACATCGACTTCCCTTCAAATTGGGGACACTTTGGCTTCAAATTGGACCTTTTTTAGCATTAAATTGGGCTTGTAATGTCACATTATATGTGGGTTTTCATATTGGGCTGGTTATAGGCCTCTTACAAGGCTAATTGGCTAAGGCCCTTTACCATTCTCCTTAAGAAAGGAAAGGCCTTGGACCAAGATAGAGAACCCATTAGCCTAGCAAGGCCCAATTGGGCTCCCTTTCTATATGGGCTCCCTAAGTGGGAGAGGCCTCATTCTAAAATGGGTTTCTTTTACTCTTGGGTTCTTAAGATGGGAATGGCCTTAAGCCATATTGGCTGGTTGGGCTTGCTTAAGCCAAGGCCTCCAAGTGGCCCATTCATAGCCCAATAAGGGGGGCGCCCCCTTCCTTGTTGTATTAGGCTAGCAACTTTGAATTTTCTTCTTCCCCTCTCCATTTACCACATGGGAGGCTAGAAAGGCTGCTGGTCATATTCAAATGGCTGCCACCTCCCTCCTTTTTACAAGAATTTCAAAGTTTGGTGAACACCCATGTCCCCTTGCCCCCCCCTTTCACTTTCACTACTTGGCAAGTTGTAATGGGCTCCCTCCCCTCCCCCCTTATGGTATCCCACGCATCCCCCCAGCCCTCTATAGCTCTTGTAATGCCTATTTAAAGGCTTGTACGTTGTATATGTAAAGGCTAATGATATTTTGTTGAAAGAAAATTGTTAAGAGAGTGATTCTCCCTCTTTCTCTTACTCTTTCCCTTGGTGTGAATTTCCCAGAAATCTGGTCGTGGACTCGACCTTCTCTTCCAATCCCCCTCTTATCATCTTGTTCCCTTCGATTTATCCTTGATACTAATACAAGATTGCAAGAATTCAGCGCTGGTTTGATGCCGTTTGGAGCTCGGGAGCACCGGCGGTGATTTTTCTCGAGGCGGCGCGCAGATCTGTCCCAGAGTGCAGTCCAGATCTGAGAGTGACTGTGTTTCGATTTATGCAGCCCAACCACAACGTGATCAGGAGCTGGTGTCTGAATATCAATTAAAGTATTGCAAGTCATCTTCACGTTGCCTCTGGTTTCGTTGCATTTCAAGGTCTGTGCTGTCCATGGCGTCAATTCTCGTGAGGTCGCGCAAGAAGATCTGAACAGACTCAGTCCAGATCCAGAGGCGACTTCCCACATCTGTCCCGCCTCATCCAGCCAATATCTGAGAGAGAGGTCTTCAGAGGATTCGTTCCTATGGACGTCGCCAACAACCTCCCACAGACGGAATTCCATTCCGACATCGGCAACCCTTTTTCCACCATTTATTTGTCTGTCTATGCAGTTCTGTGAACACCAAATTAGATGCTGAAAGAAATCATTGCTGCACCCAGATCTGAAAGGATCTGAATGCGCCCTCTGGAGTGAAGAAACTACGTCCAGTCACCGTCATTCTCCAACAAACGGTACCCCAATCAGACGTCATGGCTAGGAGTTATAGTCGTCGGAAGATCGCTGCACAGGGTGCCCGGTGTGGACAAAACCAAGTCGACTCGCCCTCGGCGCGCTCGTTCGGCTCCAGCTCGCCTTCCTTGGCTCCGTTGCTTGCTGCCCGTCAACCCGGGACCCAGCAACCCCCAAACATCATTTTGTAACCCTTTACCTCCCTGTGTGGAGTGGGTTTCCAGATCTGAAATTGTAAAATTAAATCATTTGTATATCGGGGTTGTTCGGAAAACGGCCGGGAATTCTTCCCCACGCCTAGACATGGAGGTACGCGTTCATTCCATTCTCACATTGCTAATTTAGTATACATTCTATATTGCTGCGTTTGTGAGATTAGGGCCGTTAGCTTGTATCTAAATCACCGTGCTAGTGAGTTGAGAGTGCCCGTTCCGTAGCTCTGATCGAGCACCGAACGCGAATCGGTACCCTAGGCGACGGCGGTTTCTTAATCGCCGCGATCCCCACGTTTCCCTCGCAAGGGACGATCACTGGGCTAAAGAGAGAGCCCTGTTGAGCGGTGTCTCCACTCGGAGAATACCACAGTGGCTAGCCGCCTGGCTTGCCTTAACGTGCTAGTGCTGGCCGCACTTGTGTCCGTCGTACGTCCTAGCCCGGTCGAGTCATCCGTCCCGCATCAAAAGTACTCCCTTGACTGAGATGCAGATGGACGTGGAAATCAACTCCTCTTGGTTGGATGTGACTCCAGAACGCGGCAGCACTTCGATGCAAACTCCAGATTTCTCCTCTCCAGGCCATGAAGTTAAGGGTTCTATTTATAGACCCTCAAACTCTCCGGTCGAGCAGAGGATAATCCAGCAAGAAAGTAGGATGATTCTTAGCAAACTCTTAAAGATAATACTCTCAAGAGTCCATAGAAACAAACAGAAGGTTCTGAGGATCAGATTTGGAAGAGAAATCACAAGATCAAACTCTCAATTCGACCACAGAGTAGCAGAGAACAGGCCAGACTTGCCAGGACTCTCTGTTTGATGTAACGGCTGCACGACAGACCGTCACAGACATGTAACGCTCCAGGAGTAGACCGTCACACAACCTTATCCTTTAAGAAGATAAGATCAACAGGAGAAGTTCAAAAGTGTTGGACTCTAGAAGAATGTAACAGTCGAGGGAAGACGCGTTAGAATAATATAACGGTTGCACGATGGACCGTCAGAGACAATGGATAGCCAAAAGGATAAGAACTGAAAAAAGGCCTTACACTCAAGGACTCTGCAAGATGTAACGGCCAAGGGCTAATGCGTCAGAGAGATGTAACGCGCCTGGTATAGACCGTTAGAGACAATAAGGATCCAAATGAAAAGAAAGTTTGCTAAGTCTCATCCAATGACAAGGAATCAAGGAATCAAACCCAACCAAGGAATAAGACCCATGAAATAAACCTCAAGTCGATCAAGAAGGCTCAATGAAAGGGAATAACTCGGAGCATCACATAGAATGAACAAGGAGATAACCCAACTTATTGGTCATAAAATGGGTGTCAGCACTCATACGCAAAAAACGGGTGTCAAAAGGCATAAGAAACTAAAATCAGAAAATAAATCATTGAAAAATAAACTCAAATCTGTCAACTATGCTGAATCTGATCATGTCGAAGATGAAGAACTGAAAAGTTGAAATTGACAAACTTAAAATGAAATTACAGGAGTTTAATAATGAGAAGTCTGAATTAAACACTTTGAAATCTGATAATGATAATCTTAGAATTAAACTCCTTGAAGCTGAAAACTCATGTTCAAATGAATCTATATGTAATGAATGTGTCTTTCTGAAGAAATTAATTAATGATCTTAATTCTGATGTTGAAATGCAGAGAAATCTGATTATGTCTTTAAAAGAAGAAAGTGAATGTTTGCTTGAAAAGAAAAAGGAAGTTGAACAATTTGAAGAAACCTTGATGGAAGAAAATGGCAATCTGAAAGAACAGAATAAAAAGCTCATGGCCTTAAATACTGTCATGTCAGAAAAATGGTTAGTAATTGAAAAGGAAAAATTTATTTTGAAAGAAAATGAAACTAACTGTGAAATAAAATTGAGACAGGAAGTTAATACCCTCAGGAGCTTGAATGACACTTTGCATCAACAAGTGATTTCATGTGAAACAAAGATTGTTAACTATGAAACAAATGTTTCCTCTTTGCAATATGAAATCCAGGATCTAAGAAAATCACTGTCCAAATTTGTTAAAGGGAAGGACAATCTTGATAAGATCCTTGGATTTAAAATAAATTTTTCGAAGGAAGGATTGGGCTATAACCCTATAAATAAAAAGAACTTTGGAAATACAACTCAAACTTCTTTTGTTTCTAGTTCTGCTCCACCTGTTTTCCAATTCACTACTCAAAGAACTGAAAACCAAAATAAAAATCTAAAAAAGACAGGAAAACAGGAAAAGAATGTTGACGTTTCTGTAATGAATGTGAATAATGTTATACCATTGCACAATGTTCATAAGCCTTCTATTCATTCACATATTTATAAAAAGAAAACTTCATGTCATTACTATGGTAGGGTAGGGCATGTGATGCATGACTGCCATGTTATGAAAATTGATGATATGAATGCATATAAGAATGTGAATGCTCTTAAGAACATCAATGTGCAAAATTAATTCAGAAATGCTTTTGGTAGTAATACTAATATGCATGTTGAGTACAATGGTAGTTCGCACAAACATGCACACAGAAACAAAATAGGAACTACATGTTTTTATGGTGGTAGAAAAGGTCACCACATGCATGACTGTGATTTGTTAAAACAAAATGATCAAAAGTTCAGAAAATTTTATGCTAGAAACAGTCTTGCAAATAACAATCATGTTAGAAAACATGCAGTTCAAAATATTGAATGTTTTTAGTGTAGAAAATTTGGACATGTTGCTTCTAAATGTTGGTTTGCTGAGAAAAAGAAATTTCATCCTAAACATGTTAAATTCCCTGCGTTTAGAAGTATGTTAAGAATAATTTTGCTTTTATTCATAGACACCCTATCTGCAAAAACTATGGAAAACTTGGACATACCATTTCTGAATGTTATTTGATGAAATCTGATGACCTTTTAACTCAGAAAATGTGGAGAGCACCCTACAAAGGTGCCACTGACATTTCAGGACTCAAGAATTCTTGGATACCTAAATCTGCAAAATAAGAACTTGTTTTGCAGGAGTGCCTTGGGGTTGAAGAATAAAAAGAGGTTTAATAAACCAAGGCACCCGAGTATGATAAACCCCAGTTCTACTCTTCAAAGGTTTGGTTATTTGAATTTTTTAGTAATCCCTTTTAGAAGGTTGCATATCATGCTTGATCTGATTAGTCAAAATTTTCATGCATACATATTCTTAGTTGCTTGGACATTTGCACTGCTCAACATGAGTTTCTTCATTCACATATTGAGCTGTTTGTGAACACATTCACTGAAGATATGTTGAAATTTATTTCATATATGCAGGCATTTATATTTTGACATTTAATTGTGTTTCAATTGATTGCATGTTAAGAGGGAGATGAAATAAACTTAAATGCATGAATTCTCATGTGTGCATACATTTGCACATATGCATATTCAATTGAATTGTCTTGCATATTCTGAAACTGTTATGCATCTTTATGCATGACTTCATGGTATATCAAATGGTTGAGCACTAAAGGATAGATTAAGTCTGTCTGGAAGTTCTAACAATGTGTGAGATGATCTTTAGATTAAGTTCTCCACCTAGTACCATGAGTCAAATGTGCACATAGAGTAGTTTACAAACTCATTCATCTGCATACATACGTGTTTGACATACTATCATCAAAAGTTGAGATGCACATAGGACTGTTTTTGCACCGCATTATCATGAATGACCTCTATGGTATATCAAATAGTAAGTTACCAAAGGACAGATGCAATTTGTCTGGAAGTTCTTGCTATGTGTGAGGTGGTCTTTAGACCAAGTCCTCTGCCTGGTACCATATGTCAAAATTGCACATAGGGCAATCTAAGACATTCATGAGCATAATTCAAAATACTCCCTGCCTAGACTTCATTGCATATGTTACACTCTGAATTCAAACATATAGTGCATAAAGTCAGGGGGAGTCTGTCAAGATAATTCTTGAATTTCATGCACATTTGGTTTAGCTTAATCTCCTGCATGGTCTTCACGTCATAATTGTCATTTCATGCATATAGAGAGGGGGAGCTCTTCACTCTAACATATAAATCGATTGATAGCTCATGCATGCATTTAAGGTGAGTATAAATCAAGTTTTTGAAATTGCATGAGTGACATCTGCTATATATCTCTTAATTCATCACTATCAATTTTGGTCAACCGATCTTTCCATCTGTGGCTGTTCTGTGCAAAATGTCAAAATCAACTCTCCATTCAAGATTCAACTGATTTTAATTCCCATCTGTTCTGAAATCACTTAAGTTCATCACTTTCATGGCTCTAGAATTTATGGTGTGTTACTTCTGCATGTGCTATAGAGGAGGTTGCTGTCCTAAATCCATTTTGAGGAATTCATCGTGTTTGCTCAGCCACCTCTGATCAGTTTTGTGACTATCTCTCTGAAACTATCTACTTTTGCTTTCTTGACTATCATTGTCATACCTCTGAGGTTGTAAGTTCCTAATCAATGATGGTCACTTGCTTGGAATTCATACCATATTCTTAAGCTTGTTTGAAAACACTGCATATCTGCTAAACCTTGAAACATCTTTGTCTTAACTCAGACTAAATGTCTGCAAGATTCTGTCTCATGTCTAAGCTTCAAGTCTCTTGCACATGGTTCATATTCTTGTTACTACTTCTATTGATAAATTGATTGTTCCTTAAACATTCCTTCATTTATCTAAAATTTAGGAAGATTTCAATCTGTGTACCTTGATCAAAAATCTGAAAAACTAAATCATTGAGAAATCTTCTATTATACAGATTTATGAATGTCTGAAATATCAGATTGGTTTAAGTTTAATGTATTCATTAAGGTTGGTTATAAATGTCTTGAAAATATCTCAGTCAACTTTAATAAACCTTAACCGACTGTTTCATGTTGAGTCTTGTCAAATCTTCGGAAATCTGAAAATGTTGAAATCATGACTTTATTTGGTTGAAATACATGAAATCAGTATTATTTTTAAACATCTAACTTTTCTAAAAATGTCTAAGGGTCAAATATTATAAGAGCAATGACTTTGGTCACTGAGAAACACATGTCAAATGACTATGTCATGAGGAGCCATAGTTAACTCTGCTTAAAAATGATTAAAAATTAGGCAGAGCAATGGCTTGCACACTGAGAAACACATCTCACTCATCAAAGAAATGAGTTGAGATATGTCATGAGGTGAAAAGTTAACTCTGTTTATTATAAAGCATGAATGTTAGTCACACTAAGTGCTTAGGGATATTGGCGTCTAAACAACGTATATCCTTTAGTTACAAGGTGTGTACTGAACTAAATTGCTCGTAAGATTTAATAGAAAAAAATTATCTGCTTGAACAAATGAAATATCTGAAAATGGCTGCAAAAGAAAAATTGATGTAACCCTGGACAAAATCAAATGGTTTCATGGTTGTTTAACTTCAATACTAATGATTATAATTCCTAAAGAAGTCATTGAAATTGATTGAGTAAGATGAAGAGAGGTTAATCAAGATGTTAATATGACGGCTTGGTTCATTTTTATTAAATCTTGATTTCAGATATGAGTATAGAACTTTATTGTCAAACCGTGTGTACATCATATTTAAACCATGATTTTTAATAAAGTTCCTTCATAAGCCCTTATAATGGAAGATTCTAAAATATATTGATTCTAAGATTTATGAAATTGGTATCTCATTGAAAATCCTTTTGCATTACCTAATGTCTGCTCATTGTTCTTGATACTTTTTGTCATGACCTGAACTCATTCTTGATTGCACATGTGACCTACCTCAACTGCATGTTTTAATCTGAATGTCTGATGACCTACTTCCATTCCAATCCCTCTGTCCAGTCCAAGGGGGAGAATAGATTGTCCAATCTGACTGTCTGAATGTCTGCTTCAATTTGAATGTCCCTGTTGCTCACTGATCATTTATTTTCATTTCACTCCTTCTGTTCTGTCAAAAGGGAGAGTATCTGTTGAGGGGGAGTACAGTTGACAGTGAATCATTTTTCATAATAGTACAAAGGGGGAGATCTTTGTGTCAGCATCCTTATGTAAAAGGGGGAGAATTTGTGTCATATCTTTCCTTTCAATAGTTAATGTTCCTTCCTTTTTGATGTTGTCAAAGGGGGAGAATTTTGTGAGTCATTTGTCATTATGTCAGATGCTGCATTAGTCTGTCAGATGTTGAGTACTGTGTCACATGATGCTTTGCATTTTTCATTCTGGCAGAGCTATTCTATGTTGCATGCTCATGCATATTTCATACTGGCTTGATCATCATGTTGAATTTATTGCAATGACTCATAATATTGCCATCATCAAAAAGGGAGAGATTGTTATGTCTCTGTGATTTTAAAGTTTTGATGATGATAAATATTTTGTCTCATTATATATATATATATATATATATACCCTTGATGATATAATCTTGATGCATTTATTAATGATCTCATCATCTTTATAGTAGTATGAAAATCTGTCAGGACAGATTCTGAGAATGACTCAAAGTCATGAAAAGAAAGATAGTCAATATCGTTATGATGGAATGACAAAAAGTCAAGGCTACTGACTGTTCAAAAAGGTGACAAAAGGTCAATGCTAGTTAGCTATGATGCATTGAAAGGTCAGTGCATAGTCCTTCTTCTTATCAGGTAAGGTCAATGCACATTTCAGTTTGAAGCATGAAAGTCGATGCTAGAGTGTATGTGTTTCTCACTAAGGTCGGTGCACTTTGTCATTTGTACATACTAAGGTCGGTGCACATGTTCATTGTTGCATGTAAGGTCAGTGCACATGCTATTCGAGGTCTGTGCATATGCATAAAGTAGGTCAGTGCATATGCATACATATTGTCGAATAAGGTCGAGGCACATATGTGCTACTGATCAAGAAGGTCGATGCACATTTGTTGTTGAGACTGGAGCGTCGATGCACATCTGCCTTGTGCATATAGAAGGTCGGTGCACATCTGCCTTGTTCATTTTGAGGTCGATGCACATATGCCTTGTTCATATAGAAGGTTGGTGCACATCTGCCTTGTTCATTCAGAGGTCGATGCACATATTGCATCTTGCATTCTGAGGTCGGTGCACATCTGCCTTGTTCATTCAGAGGTCGATGCACATATTGCATCTTGCATTCTGAGGTCGGTGCACATTTGCACAATAGCATATAAGGTCGGTGCACATGTTACAACATGATGAATGAGGTCGGTGCACATGTAGAAATAATGCACTATAAGGTTTGTGCATGTTTGCATATAACTCTATAAAGTCAGTGCCTACATACAGCAAAGTTGATACATGTGAAGTCATCAGAGTCATCATGCATATAAGGTCAATGCATTGTTATACACTATTACACATGTCAGGTCAACGCACATATCCTTGTAGTGTCTATCAAGTCAATGCATGAAGGTCATTTTGTATAACAGGATGATGCACACATGAAAATATGTCAAAGCATATTCATACATTCATTTCATCAAACAGGTTGTACGCAGACTCACTCTGTAATACAGGTCAGTGCACATGCACACAGGTTAGTCACTTAAGTCCGAGCACATTCATGCATTAAGTCCTAGTCATGCAAGTCCGGGTAACTCCACCATGGTCTGAGCATACTTGCATATTCACATCATAGTAAAGTCGGTGCATATGAACAAGTCTGCATGGTCAGGTCAGAGCATATGTACAAGTGCGCACAAGTCAAGTCCGAGCATATGCACAAGATTGCACGCACAAGGTCGAAGCACATGCATTCCTGTCAGTGCACATGCATTAGGCAAGTCAGAGCACATGCATTTGAAGTCGGAGCACATTCACTCAAGAGCACATGCATTTGAAGTCGGAGCACATTCACTCAAGTCTGAGCACATGCATAGATTCTCATCTATGTAGGTCGGAGCATATTCACTCAAGTCTGAGAACATGCATAGATTCCTGTCTACGCAGGTCTGTGCACATGCACATATGAGGTCTGAGCATATAAGTTGAAGGTTGATGCTAGTGCATCAGTGTCTCATGCATAAGGTCGATGATAGCATTGCTCTCTTGTCTAAGGTCTGTACATCTATACGTCTGTGCACATACATGGTTTTGCTCGATAGGTCTAACTGTGCATCTTATAAGGTCTGAGCATATTCATATTTTATTCTCTCTATGGTCTACCTGTGTCCTACACAGGTCAGTGCAACTACAATAAAAGGACTCCATTCAGTATTAAGCATATATTCTCATAAATGCTATGACTATAAGGTGTTTGATGAAATGCCTTGCATTCTTGTTGACAGGATTAAGTTACTGCGGGACCTAGAATCAAACATATAAAAGGCTGGAAGGTTTATACTCAACATGATCACGTGGCTCAAGTTCTTAACTCACAGGCACGTGATCCAAGGCTAGTATGGGCTGGAGTTTTTGCCACGTGGATAGCACACCTTCAGCATCTGACATGTGGATTCCCAGCAGCGCACTCCAGTTGAAATTTTTGGGTGGGAAACGTGTTTCCCACGCACCCAAATCTCGCAAAGCTCTATAAATAGAAGAAGAGAAGTGAATCATCCAATCAGAGAAGATAAGGGAAGATCAGAAGAAGAGAAAAGAGAGAAGAGTTGGAGTTAGAGTGAGAGAGAGAGTTCGTTGAAGTAAGTAAAGGTGAGAGGGAGCAAAAATAGAGTATCGGATCTATGAGAGAGAGATCATCAGAGAAGTGAAAAGCAAGATAGCAGAAAAGAGTTCGTGAGTTCGTGAGAAGAAAAAGGGAGATAGAGAGAGATCTCGAGAGACAAGATTGAGTGCAGCCAGAGTTCCATGAAGATCTGATCGTGTTGGCCTCTGGATCAGATCCAAGCCAACTTGCTCCTGCGAGAGCTATATTCCTTCTTGCTTTAAGTTCATGTTTTCCTGTTTCGTTTTTATTATTTCTCGTTCGTATATCAAGCTGTGTGTCAGCATTGCAGAGGATTGGTTCCTCTGGATAGTAAGTTATGTTGCTCAGCGGATAGCGAAGCTGTAAGGCTCAGTGGATAGCAAGCTGTGATGCTCAGATGTTGATAAGTGTGTATTTTTACATGTTAATTAATGTTATAACATATTTTTATGAGCTTTATTTTAATCACTATGCATTTATCACACCTAATTACAATTTCATATCAAAATGTTTAATTGTGGAATTTAATTAAATTTTGATACGATTTTGCAGGAACAAAAGAGAAGACAACAAAAAGGATGACGCAAGTCTGCACACAAATGGGCCAAAAGTCCATTTACAATATATATATATATATAAATGGGCCAAATGCCCATGGCCGACCAAGCCCAAGCTTAGCTAAAATAAAAAGAAAAAAAGAAAAAAAGAAGCAAAGAAGCAAAGAAAAAAAAGAAAAAAATAGTTAGCATAAGATATATATATATATATATATATATCATATGTATATGATGGAAAGTGCAAAAGCTTCATGTGTTGCACAGTCTTCACGCTTCACACGGCTTCACAAAATCAACGCAAAAGGAGCAGCCAAGGGCGCTGGCTTCTTTAACGCAAGGGCTTCTACAAGGCATCAACAGGGCTTCAACGCGTTGGCCAATACGTGGTCAGCACTTGACACGGGCGCGGGCGGCTGGTCAGCAGTCTTCACGTGGACGCGTCGGGCGAAGTGGCATCACGCAGGGCACGTCGGTCTTCAAATGCGGCTAAGCAGCAGGCTTCAACGATGGCAGCGGCCAAAGTCCCCCATGCAGGCCTCTTCACGTGGAGAAAAGGAGAAAAAGGGAGAGAAGATTGGGTTTTCAAATATGGCATCTTAAGTGTTCACATAACAAAGGGGTTAATTGTGGTCCTATAAAAAGGGGTCCTGTTATTGTTATTAGAGGCTCTTGTGGGAGAAGGATAGGTCATGTAGGATTTGTTTTGAGTGTTAGTTTGTTAGTTCATGTTGTGATTATTGTAAGTTCTTGAGAGTTTAGCCCATTTTTAGTCCATTACATGCTTTTATGTTCTTCATTTTAATTTCTTATCTTCTGGAAAGTTATTCATCTTTAAGTGTTCTTCAATTTATTTTTCTACCATTTCTTCTAAATCTGTCCCGTTTTCAAGTTATTGCAAGGTTTTCTAAGTTCTATCCTGACACATCACTATTCATCCGAGTTGCTACCTTATGCTATTCCTCCATTTTCATATCCTTCTTATCCTCGTTTCTCTATGCGTTCTTCATGAAAGTTCTTCCTCGCTTATAGATCTAAATTTTGTTCTTCTACCACTTCCTCTAATTCTTATTCATTTTTAATTTATTTTTATTTTTTCACAATTCTATTTTCTACTCAATCACTATTCACTCGCGCCTATAGATCTTGGTATTTCATATTTTTCACCTTCTTCCTCTCGTTTTCTATCTCTACACTCTTCATGAAACTTCTCCCTAACCCTCTGATCTTCAACTTTCTCTTCTGTCACTTCTTTTAATTCTCTCTTTTTTTAAAGTTATTTCTCTCCTTAACTTACCCTATTTTTAGTATAATTTTTCATGTGTTCCTCTTCCATCCACCCTTTCTATTTTCATCCAAATTTTCCTAAGGCGGAGTTGTTCTCTCTCGGTCCTCTCACGATGACATTCTACCAAAGCGAGGAGGCGATCAAATGCTCGTCACGGTGTGGACGGCGTCAATCTTCCGATTCCTCGACTATATTTCTTCCACTTGTTCTTTTAATTTCAAGTTGTACTTTTAATTTTTATAGTTTCCTTAACAAGAAAAAATCCATGTTGGCAATCTACCTCTTCCAAATTTCTCTTCTCAACCCCTCTCAATTTCTTTAGTTAAATTTATTTTCCATGCATGTTGATTATATATTTTTGTACAAACGCACTCCAAATAAATGATTCCATTTCAAATACATGGATTTTTCAACTAAGCTTAATTGAAAATATTTCCTCCTCGTGGGATCGACCCGTTCTTACCACTTTACTTGAATTTTTAAATCCATTTAAGTGAGTGAGTGCGGTTTTATAAATATTGAAATTATGTGACACGGCATTTTTAAACGACGGGTGCCGAGCTCATCAACTGTAAGAGGATCCGTTCCTCTGGTTAGCAAGCTGTGATGCTCAGCCGAAGCAAGCTGTGTTGCTCAGCAGTGTAAGCAAGCTGTGATGCTTAGCTATTCAAGCTGTTAGTCAGCGGAAAGCCTCACTCGAGTTTGAGTGGGGGATGGACGTAGGTCTATGGTAGCAGGCCGAATCATCTAAAAAATCTTAGTGCATTGTGGTTTGCTTTGCGTTATTGATTCATAGTAGATGTATGCTTAGGCTCATTTCAATTGCATCTGGTTAGCATGCATCATTCTGAGTACTCTAATTGTTCAAGTGTGAACTTCAATAGAACAACTGTTTAACTGAGCCATCGAGTGTTATCTCTGTACAAATCTTTCAGAGAAAATTTTAATTCCACAAAATTTTAAAGGGGATTCATTCACCCTCCCCTCTGAATCTCTGTCTAGCACCACCGTTATTCCAAAAGAGTCTAGGTAAGGTTTACAGTGAGTATGAACTTGTTAGAAAAATTCCTAGGTCTCTAACTCCAATTTGGCATACCAAGGCCACGGTTATGGAAGAGTCTAGAACTTAGCAACTACCACAGTAGGCGAACTCATCGGTTCTCTCATGACATATGAGCTGAATCTCAAGAGGGTCGATGAGTCTGAGAAGAAGAAGAAACCCCTAGCACTTAAAGTAACTTCTAGTAGCAAAGGGTCGTCAAGTGAGCACAGTTTTACCAGCTCAGACAAAGACCCAAATGAATTTGCAATGATTACTAGTAAATTTAAGAAGTTCCAAGGAAGGAAGGGAAGGGGTTCAGAAGAAAGTATTTCTCAGGGAAGAGGCAGTCAAAATACAAATCAGATACTGCCAAGAAATATGATGATATTATTTGCTATAATTGCAAGAAAGCAGGACACCTAAAGGTTGACTATCCTGAGTTGCAGAAGGAGAAACAACCTAGGTGGAAGACCAAGAAAGGAAAAGCTATGGTGAGCACCTGGAGTGATGAAGATGAAGGTAGTCAGAGTAGCACATCTGATAGTAAGGAGAGCTCTGCTTGATGGCCGAAGAAGAAGAGAACGAATATGTTGAGGAGGTAACTTCCCCTTTCGAGAACTTTACTCATAGCGACTGGGAAGAAGCCTATGCAGAGATTTTAGATAAATATGATGATATGCGTAGAGGGAATAGGCATCTAAAAAGAAAAATAAACTCTCTAGTGAATGGTACATCGTTAAATGACAAAATTGCATGTCTAGAAATAGAAAACAATAGTTTGAAGAATTCTCTTGCTGAATGTGAAAATTTTAAAACTGTCTTGAATGACATGAGGTATGAAAATGAATAATTGAAAAACACATTTGATGAATTAAAAATCAGAATGCAAATATTTGAGGAAGAAACTAGAACTGCAAATGAAAAATATGATGCTGTTAATGGTGTAAATAAGGAATTGAAAAAGATAATTGAGAGCTTAGAAAAAGAAATTAAGGATAAACAACATTCCCTTGAAGGCATGACACAGGGAACTGAAAATTTGAATGCCATTTTGGAAACAAAGGTAAACTCCAGAAGGGAAGGATTGGTCTTTAACCCAACAAATAAGAAAAGGTTTGATGTGAAGACTATTTCCTTTGTTCCTAAAAATGGGACATCCAAACCTTTGATAAAAATGAATTGTAAAGAAAACTTTAATAAAAAATCTGTGGAAAATAATAAGCTTAGTGCCAAGGATAAGGGCAAAGGAAAGACAGAGGTGCTAGGAGAATCCAGTACACACACCACTGCTTCTCAGGCTAAGGGATAGGTTAGGGGTCAGCCAGCTAAATCCAATGTCCAAGGAACCCCCAAAACCAAGGTAACCCAGCCTCAACAGAAAGGTCGATGCAACAACCAACCTACACCGACGCATATTCCTTCTAGGTTCAGGTCCTTTAGAAACCAAAGTCAGAGAAGGGGCACCTCAGGTCAATGCTACTACTATAGTGCATCGACCTATCCATCATTCCATAACTCCTATCGTTACACCTTTGGTAGGAAAGGTCGAGACAGCCTCTATATGAGGTCGATGTAGCAGAATGTTCATAATTCATATTCTAGTCAGGTGCATCGACCTTACCACTGGACTAAATCTATGCAACCTAGGTTTAGAACCTTCATGAACCAGAACTCATATGGCCATGTCCATCCTATGTCTGTTCAGCCCAGGGTCTACAATACACACACACCTTCCAATGCCCGATGGATCAATAACTGGCACAAGAATTCTCACTATGTTAATGTGGCGACCCAGACTCTGGATATCGGGTAAACCCGATACCACTTGGAACCTGTGAGGCCTCCCAAGAATGGTAAAGCTCCGAAGGGATAGAAAGGTGTGTGATAGTACATTAAACTTCCAGATAAAGCAGTAAGTAATTAAATTTCAATGATCATGATTGTTAATGTAGATGAAATAAAATTATAATTTCTATAACAATTAAACTAATAGAGTCCAGTCCAAAGAAAGACAAGTACAGTCCAACAAGAAAGAGAATGTACTCTCAAGTCGGGGGAAACCGGACACTGGCAATGCTTACAACTAAGAACCACGCAACAGGTACCGCCCAGCAGGAGGAAGAACTGTTGTGCCTCTTAGGCACAAGCATGTGCTATGTTGATTTGGTGATAGCAATGCTGTTTTTGTTTTGATGATAGCAACACAGTGGGTGCTTTATGAGATTGTGTTTTGATGATAGCAACATAACTTATTTTATGGAGAATGCATGTGTATGACTGATATATTGGTTGTGCATGTGCGTTGCTTTTCTGTCTGCATGTAGTTTGATGACTAGCAAGTCTATACACTGCAGGGTAAAGTATTTCAGAGTCTTTACATCGTTCATGCATGTGCACAGTTCGTGGACAAAGTCTGCACATCGCCCTAGATTGCATTAGCAAGTCCATACATCATCAGGGCTCTTCATGCATGTGCATAGTCTATACATTGTGCATCTCGTTGTCAAGTCTGCACATTCATGAAGTCTGTATAGCCATCCACTTGAAGCATTTCTCAAAGTCCATACAAAGTATCTTATTAGCATCTCATTTAGAGTCTAAGGCATTGTCTATACACTGGACTTAAAGTGTGTACAGCGTCTGTCTCTATTAGCGTCTAAGGCTTTGAGCAAAGTCTATACAGACCCCACCGTCTCATTCAGCGTCTTAGGCTTGCCAAGTCCATACATCGAACTGTTCATGCTTTCATCGTGAAGTCTGTACATTGCATGACTTCCACCAAGTCTATACATTGGTAGGTGGCAAGTCTGTACATTGGCTTCACATTTGCTTCGAAGTCTGTACATTGAACTAATAGGTAAAGTCTGTACATCGTTGCTTGCCAAAGTCTGTACATTGGCATCTGTTCCTACGTTGCAACTCCAAGTCTGCACATTGAAGTCTTTACCTACGATCAGCTTTGAAAGTCTGTACATTGGGATCTTTACCGACGTTGCCTTGCCAAAGTCTACACACTGTGAATCTTCAAGTCTGTACAGACTTCGCCTTGTTTCAAGTCTGTACATCGTCCAGCTCTTTGGCAAAGTCTACACATCTTAAAGTCTGTACATCCATTAGGCTTGCTCATGCATTGTTCCTCTGAAGTCTGTACAGTCGTGGCTTCTGCCTCAAAGTCTGTACATTTGTTTCAAAGGCAAACTCTATACATTGTTCATCCTTGGGTTAAAGTCCATTCATTGGAAGTCTGTTCATAGTTTCTCTTTGCTTTAAGATGAAGTCTGAACATTGCATAGTCTGTACATTGCTTCTTCAGTCTGCCTCAGCCAAGTCCATACATTGCTTGCTTAGCAGACTGTGAAGTCTATACATCGGTTGTTCAGCAGCAGACTGCTCAAGTCCATACATTGGCTGCATCATATGCAATGAAGTCTGCACATTGCTGAATGCTCTTCAAGTGTGCATATTCGTTCTAAGGCATAGTCTATACATTGCATTGCATTGCATTCATCAGTTGTGAAGTCTGTACATCGAGTCAAAGTCTGCACATTGCATTCTCTTCAGCAAGTATGTACAGCGAGTGCCTTCATATATGAAGTATGTACATTGCACAGCACTACATATATGATGTCTATACATTGGGCAGAGACGCATAAAGTTTATACAGTGCCTCACGCTGAGCAAGTCCATACAGTGGTCGGTGGAAAGTCTGTACATTTAGAAGTCTGTACATCCACCATCTTCCTCAGCGTCTCATGCATAAGTCTGTACAGTCAGTGCAGGTTAAGCATCGTCTCATTTTGCGTCTCAGTTTGCAAAGTCTATACATTGCTGCTGAATGCAAGTCTGTACACTGCACTGGAGCATGCATCTCCTGCAAGTCTGTACATCACTTTTGACGAAGGGCATTGAAGTCTATACACTGGCTTTGAGCTAAAGTCTAGACATTGCTTCAGGCTGAGCAAGTATATACATTGCATGTTCTTTTAATAAAGTCCATACACTAAGCAAGTATATACATTGTCTGCCTGTCGATTGAAGAGTCTATACATTGCATTTGTTTATGGCTGCAAGTCTATACATTGTGTGTCTTGTTCAGCTAAGTATATATATTGGACGAGTCTGCATCGTGCATATGTTCTGAAGTCTATACACTGTGTCGTTCACATCTGCAAGTCTAGGCATTCGTAAAGTCTATACATCAGACGAGTCTGCATAGGCCAAGTCCATACATTGTTAAGTGTATTGCATGCATCTGTTCTGAAGTCTATACATTGGCTTTAAACTGAAGTCTATACAATGTGTTGCATTTTTCAGAGACTGTACAGGGTTTACACTTAAACTGATGACTTATCCGATACTCTGTCTGACAGGTGTTCTGATCATGAAGCTTAAGGAGGGCACGTGATCCGAGGCTGAAGGACTGACAGAAAGCTGACACGTGGCCAAAATTTCTGGGCGGGAAATGTGGAAGCCACACGCGCCCAGTGCTGCCCTCCTGCTGGCTGCTGTTATAAAAGGAGGTCTTTATCCACAGATGAATGTTGATCGAGTTGGCAAGAGGTGAAGTCCATACAGAGAGCCACGATCCAGATAGAGAGTGAAAGAAGAAGAGAAAGAAGAAGAAGAGAAAGAAGAGAAAGAGAGAAAGAAAGAGAGACAGTGAGATCGAGAGAAGAAGAGTGAAGTCTGAAGATTTGTTTACTAAACCGTGGATCAAATCCAGGCCAGTCTACTCTGTTGAGAGCTATATTGTGTATTTCATTTACAGCTTTCCGATTGCTGTCTTGTTCTGTTTTCGTTTTCCATTTTATCCCTTCTTCAAGCTGTTAGTCAGCGGAGCAAGCTGTGAGGCTCAGCGTTTGCAGTGGAGGATTCCACTGGATGGGTTAAGCTGTAATCCCCAGCGGGTTCAAGCTGTGAGTCAGCGATGGCTAAGCTGTATTGCCCAGCGGAAGCAAGCTGTGATGCTCAGCGGATGGCAAGCTGTGAGGCCCAACTGATGTATGCCAAGCTGTGATGCCCGGCTGTTCAAGCTGTGAGTCAGCAGGAAGCCACACTCGGGTTGAGTGTGGGGTGGATGTAGGTCTGTTGGACCGAACCACCTAAAAACCCCTTGTGCAGTGGTTTGATGTTTCTATCTGTTTACTTCCGCTAGATGATTGCATAGGGGCGCTCTAAGTATTTGGTTTCTGGTTGAGCAGAAGAGTTGATCAATTTTTCTTATAGTGTTTTAATCTGTTCTGAGTGAGCGAATTCTGGTTTGAGCGAAATTCTATTTGGGTGAAGGTTTTTAAAGGGATATATTCATTCACCCCCCCTCTGAATATATAGCACCGAACCCAACACTTGGTATCAGAGCGGGTCTCTGATCTATCAGATCTAACAATTTTGGTGCATTTCAGAGTGGATCTCTTGTGCTCATTGTTTTGTTTCACTGTCTTAGTGCTTTACTTTGCTTATTTGATTTTGCTGCATTTCCTGTCATTTGTCTTACTGCGCTGAATCTGTCTGCCACTTGTTCAAATGGGTCGTCCTCCGGTTTATGATGGTTCTAACTTTGAAAGTTGGCTAAGAGGCCTAGCTGTGTACATAGACTCAATTGGTCCACATTTGTGGAGTCTTATATCTAAAGGCCCACACCGTTTACCTAAAGATCAGACCAATTGGTCTAGTGAGGACAACTCTAAGAATCGCGATAATACCATAGTTCTTAATATATTGAGAGCTGTAGTTAATACTGATATGTATCCTTTTGTTCTCAGGTGCAATTCTGGAAAAGAGATATATGACAAAGTTATCTCTGCGCATAACCAACAGAATGATAGCTGTTTGATGGCCAACCAGGAAAATGAAGATTCTTCATCTGAGGTAAGCTCTGAATCTGGAGAACTTTCAATTGATGACCTATGGAATATAAATGAGAAACTTAATAATAGATGTGAACAATTGAAATCTTAGAATAAAAGATTAAAAAAGAAATGTGATCAGATAACTTTGAAAGTTCCTTGTAAAAATTGTCCAGATCTGAAAAAATCTTATGATGCATGTATGTTAGATGTTCAGAATTTTCAGGAACAAAATGGTTCTCTAAAACTTGAAAATCAAACATGTCTGGACAAGATATCAGAACTTGAGAATCAGCTGAATGAGAAGAAAAATGAACATCTAAAAAACATGCAAGAACTGACTCAAGTTAATTCTGAATTGGATAAACTGAAACTTGAGAATGAAGAATTTCAAAAGAAAATTGAAAATCTTATGGGTAGAATAAATGAAATCAATGGGAAGGCTTCACATTCTTCTTCTGCTGAATTAAACTGTGATATGTGCTCAGCTCTAAGAGAACGAAATGAGGATCTTTATAGTGAGAATGAATGGCTGAACAAATAAATAGTCTCACTTAAAGAGGATCACAAAAACTTGGTTGCTGAGAAAATTAATGTGGAAGAAAGAGAAGAGGAATTAATTGAAATATTGGAGCAAATGTCTGGAAGAGAGAGATGTGCTAATAATGAAATTCATGATAAAAATCTTGAGGAAGAAAACACTGAATTAAAAGTTGAAGTTGAAAAATTGAAATGGTTAAATACTGGCTTATCTGAAAAACTTCTCACCACAGAAAAGGGGAAAGCTGTTTGTAATGAAGAATCAAAAATTTTGAACAATCTTGAACAAGAAATTGAGAAGTACAAAACTGCAAACAAAGTTTTAAGCGAATGTGTAAATTGCAGTGAATAGGAGATAGCCAGTTATGAGCTTCACATTGCTAGCTTGGAAGATAAAATTCATAATCTGGAAACTTTAGCAATTGAGTCTGCTAAGAGTGAAGGAAAAATGAAAGATGTTATGAAAAGTGAGAATAAGAACTCTAAAAGGGGGATAAGCTGTAATTCTGATGTCAAGAAAATCACTAGAAACCATCTATACACTACCTTTGTGCATAGTTCAGATGTAGCTAGTACTTCAATGCAATCCCCAAAACAAAATGAAAATCTGAAATCATCTTCATCTGTATTTCAGTTCAAAGCCCAGAAAAATGAAAAGCAAACAAAAATTGTGAAAGGGGGCAATAAATTGAAAAAGAATGGTCAATTGAATAAAGTTAAAATTGTCCCTGCATGTGATGTGAATTCTGCTAGCAGTGTGGAGTCTGATAGACTGACACATGTCACTCACAATTCATCCACTCACTCACATGCATCAGAGAAGAAATTATCATGCTATTATTGTGGCAAGAAAGGGCATATCATGGATGATTGCAGAATACTGAAAGAAGATGAGCATGCTAGTAAAACAGTGCATTCAAGGAAATCTTTTGATAGAAACCATGCCACTAAGAAATCTAATGCATCCTGTTATTATTGTGGTAGGCGTGGTCATTTAATGAATGCATGTTTCAAACTGAAAGAAGATAACAATATGAATTCTAGATCTTTTGAACATGCTCATGACCCACATAGACACAGATCTACTTCAGGCCAACATACTATATGTTTCACTTGCAACAAGCCTGGGCATAAGGCAAATGAATGCTGGTCAGGAAATCACAGGGGCAAAAATGAATCAAACAGCAAGCATCTTAGATGCTTTGAATGTTGTAAGTATGGGCATGCAGTCAAGGACTGCTGGTTTGCTCAGGGAAATCATTTTAATTCCAAATTTGTAAGATTCCCTCCAAACAAAAATTTCTTGGGCAGAAATAAAGTTGGTCTTAAAGAAAAGACTCTTGTTGGTTATGAATGTGGAAAACCTAGCCACCGAGCTTCTGAATGCTGATGGACAGGTAATAGTAAATCAAAAATTCATGCTTACAACACAAAAATTCATGCTCAGTTTCATAGGTCCCATGTTGCTGTAGATATGCATCATAGGACCAGAAAATCTGTTGGTTCATGTCATTATTGTGGAAATTTTGGACATTCTATGTCTGATTGCTCTCTAATGGAATTTGATGATAATATTGCTAAGAAATTATTTAGAACACCTGCTAGGGGTAATTCAGGACCCAAGACTTCTTGGGTTCCTGTAGGATCAACTTGATTTTATCTTGCAGGTGTGCCTTGGTGGGAGAAATAAAAGGGGTTAACCAAGGCACCCAACAAGAAAACCCCAGGATACTCCATTTCAGGTCAGTTCTGAACTTTGATTTAAATTCCTCATCTGAATTTGTGAGTATGAAAAATGTGAATTCCATGTTGATGTGCTCGTTTGATGTCTGATGATCTCTTATTGCTTAGCTGATCAGTCTGCATTCCAGACTCAGCTACTGAGTTTTATTCTGAATATTTGATGTTCTTCTCTTGCTATATGTTGAACTGAATTTGAATGGTTCTTTAGTGTATACAGTTGATACACTATATAGACTTTGTGTAAATGCATGTGTTTTGTGTCAGTGCAATGCATGCTTGCTGTTGAATGCATACTTGGACTGAGTGTGAATGGTTCATTTAGTGTACACAGTCAATGCATTTGTCTTATGTCTGCATACATCATTTGCATGACTGTCATTGATGCTGTTCAATGCATGTAGGACTGCTTTATGTTGCATTATCCTTGTTAACCCTGGTATACCAAATGGTAAGTTACTAAAAGGTAGGGAAATCTGCCCGGAGGTTCCTACCATGTGTGAGATGGTCTTTGAGACCAGGTCCTCTGCCTAGTACCATGGGTCCTGTCTTCATGTAGAACAGTGCACTGCATCATATTGTCAGAGGGAGCTGAGAGTTTTTCTGTTCAATTCATTGAATCCTTGCTACTTCTCACTGTCCCCATTTAGTTCTTTCATATCCTTTGACATCATATGCTCCTGGAACTAAATGCCTATTTGCTATCATTTCCCTAACCTTCACTGAACAACAGTTCTGTTTCTGGTTTAGTACATTGAGTTGTGATTATTTAAATTGTTCTTTTATAAGAATCACTCTTACAAATTGAAAAGAACTAAAGGTTTAACCTTTATAAATTGAAGAGTCAAATGTCTGCCTTCAGAATCTGAGATAAAAGAAAAACTTTTATAGCTCTTAATCTTTGACTCATGGTTAAAATAAAAAAAGTTTTCTGTAATGCCTAAATGTGTTGAACTAGAAATGACTAGAACAGGTGAATAAGAGTATGTAATGATTTTTAAACAATCACTCTAAAAGAGATAAGGGTAGCAGTAAATAAGATCACAAATGTAAAGAACTGAACATTGTGACAGAGCAATGGTTCATTGCACTGAGAAACTGTGAAATCCTCCAAAGAAGCAGTAAAATTCACATGTCATGAAGTGCTTTAGACTATCTCTGTTCATAGGGTCAAATCTATAGGGAGAGTCCTCACCAACTAACTGGGGGTACTGGCCTCTGATCAAGGTGTGCCCTTAATGTCAAAAGTGAAGACTATTCCTTGTAGGTCTTTATCTGAAATAGGTCTTGTAGTTTATGCCTAGTAACTAGGGGTACCTGCCTCTGATCAAGGTGTACACCAATGTCAACAGCATAAGTGCCACAGGTCTATTCACTTAGTTCAGTTTCTGAAAATTCAAAAGTGAAATATAAACTGCTGTAACCCTTTGAAAATCAAAAGTCATTGAGTGAAAATTATTTTTCTCAATACATATTCAAGTTGCCTTTCTTGAACTTCCATGTTTAAACACAAAAGGGTATTATTTCAGACTTATGTATTCATACCATGTGCCCTAGATTCATTGCTATAAATGGAATCTATAAACTCTTTTTCAGGGGTCGGGTGTTTTACTCTAGATTTATCACTGTTAAACCTGAATTTTTGAAAATTGTATGTTGATGATTCTTATACTTTAACTATTGTTTATAATCAGGCTTATTCTCTGAACCAATGATTCAGCTGTTGTCTAGTGACCCTCCTACCTTCTCTACCTTTGAATTATCTGTTCATATTCCTTCTCAAAGGGGGAGTAATTATTTAAGGGGAGAAATAATTCAGGGGGAGTCATACCTTCAGGGGGAGTTTATTGCATGCATACTGCCATGTTGCACTCTTGTTCATAATATTTTTCTCTTTTTGATCATGTCAAAGGGGGAGAAAATTTTGTGTGTGACTCACTGTCACAGTGTGTTGCCATCATCAAAAAGGGGGAGAATGTTGTGCCTCTTAGGCACAAGCATGTGCTATGTTGATTTGGTGATAGCAATGCTATTTTTGTTTTGATGATAGCAACACAGTGGGTGCTTTATGAGATTGTGTTTTGATGATAGCAACATAACTTGTTTTGTGCAGAATGCATGTGTATGACTGATATATTGGTTGTGCATGTGCGTTGCTTTTCTGTCTGCATGTAGTTTGATGACTAGCAAGTCTATACACTGCAGGGTAAAGCATTTCAGAGTCTTTACATCATTCATGCATGTGCACAGTTCGTGGACAAAGTCTGCACATCGCCCTAGATTGCATTAGCAAGTCCATACATCATCAGGGCTCTTCATGCATGTGCATAGTCTATACATTGTGCATCTCGTTGTCAAGTCTGCACATTCATGAAGTCTTTACAGCCATCCACTTGAAGCATTTCTCAAAGTCCGTACAATTTATCTTATTAGCATCTCATTTAGAGTCTAAGGCATTGCCTATACACTGGACTTAAAGTGTGTACAACGTCTGTCTCTGTTAGCATCTAAGGCTATGAGCAAAGTCTATACAGACCCCACCGTCTCATTCAGCGTCTTAGGCTTTCCAAGTCCATACATCGAACTGTTCATGCTTTCATCGTGAAGTCTGTACATTGCATGACTTCCACCAAGTCTATACATTGGTAGGTGGCAAGTCTGTACATTGGCTTCACATTTGCTTCGAAGTCTGTACATTGAACTAATAGGTAATGTCTCTACATCGTTGCTTGCCAAAGTCTGTACATTGGCATCTGTTCCTACGTTGCAACTCTAAGTCTGCACATTGGAGTCTTTACCTACGATCAACTTTGAAAGTCTGTACATTGGGAGCTTTACCGACGTTGCCTTGCCAAAGTCTACACACTGTGAATCTTCAAGTCTGTACAGACTTCGCCTTGTTTCAAGTCTATACATCGTCCAGCTCTTTGGCAAAGTCTACACATCTTAAAGTCTGTACATCCGTTAGGCTTGCTCATGCATTGTTCCTCTGAAGTCTGTACATTTGTTTCAAAGGCGAACTCTATACATTGTGCATCCTTGGGTTAAAGTCCATTCATTGGAAGTCTGTGCAGAGTTTCTCTTGGCTTTAAGATGAAGTCTGAACATTGCATAGTCTGTACATTGCTTCTTCAGTCTGCCTCGGCCAAGTCCATACATTGCTTGCTTAGCAGACTGTGAAGTCTATACATCGGTTGTTCAGCAGCAGACTGCTCAAGTCCATACATTGGCTGCATCATATGCATTGAAGTCTGCATATTGCTGAATGCTCTTCAAGTGTGCATATTCGTTCTAAGGCATAGTCTATACATTGCATTGCATTGCATTCATCAGTTGTGAAGTCTGTACATCGAGTCAAAGTCTGCACATTGCATTCTCTTCAGCAAGTATGTACAGCGAGTGCCTTCATATATGAAGTATGTACATTGCACAGCACTGCATATATGATGTCTATACATTGGGCAGAGATGCATAAAGTTTATACAGTGCCTCAGGCTGAGCAAGTCCATACAGTGGTCGGTGGAAAGTCTGTACATTTAGAAGTCTGTACATCCACCATCTTCCTCAGCGTCTCATGCATAAGTTTGTACAGTCAGTGCAGGTTAAGCATCGTCTCATTTTGCATCTCAGTTTGCAAAGTCTATACATTGCTGCTGAACGCAAGTCTGTACACTACACTGGAGCATGCATCTCATGCAAGTCTGTACATCACTTTTGACGAAGGGCATTGAAGTCTATACATTGGCTTTGAGCTGAAGTCTAGACATTGCTTCAGGCTGAGCAAGTATATACATTGCATGTTCTTTTAATAAAGTCCATACACTGAGCAAGTATATACATTGTCTGCCTGTCGATTGAAGAGTCTATACATTGCATTTGTTCATGGCTGCAAGTCTATACATTGTGTGTCTTGTTCAGCTAAGTATATACATTGGACGAGTCTGCATCGTGCATATGTTCTGAAGTCTATACACTGTGTCATTCACATCTGCAAGTCTAGGCATTCGCAAAGTCTATACGTCAGGTCTGCATAGGCCAAGTCCATACATTGTTAAGTGTATTGCATGCATCTATTCTGAAGTCTATACATTGGCTTTAAACTGAAGTCTATACAATGTGTTGTATTCTTCAGAGACTGTATAGGGTTTACACTTAAACTGATGAATTATCTGATACTCTGTCTGACATGTGTTCTGATCGTGAAGCTTAAGGAGGGCACGTGATCCGAGGCTGAAGGACTGACAGAAAGCTGACACGTGGACAAAATTTCTGGGCGGGAAATGTGGAAGCCACACGCGCCCAGTGCTGCCCTCCTGCTGGCTACTGTTATAAAAGGAGGTCTTCATCCACAGATGAATGTTGATAGAGTTGGCAAGAGGTGAAGTCCATACAGAGAGCCACGATCCAGACAGAGAGTGAAAGAAGAAGAGAAAGAAGAGAAAGTGAGAAAGAAAGAGAGACAATGAGATCGAGAGAAGAAGAGTGAAGTCTGAAGATTTTTTTACTGAACCGTGGATCAAATCCAGGCCAGTCTGCTCTATTGAGAGCTATATTGTGTATTTCATTTGCAGCTTTCCGATTGCTATCTTGTTCTGTTTTCGTTTTCCATTTTATCCCTTCTTCAAGCTGTTAGTCAGCGGAGCAAGATGTGAGGCTCAGCGTTTGCAGTGGAGGATTCCACTGGACGGGTTAAGCTGTAATCCCCAGTGGGTTCAAGCTGTGAGTCAGCGATGGCTAAGCTATATTGCCCAGCGAAAGCAAGCTGTGATGCTAAGCGGATGGCAAGCTGTGAGGCCCAGCTGATGTATGGCAAGCTGTGATGCCCAGCTGTTCAAGCTGTGAGTCAGCAGGAAGCCACACTCGGGTTGAGTGTGGGGTGGATGTTGGTCTGCTGGACCGAACCACCTAAAAACCCCTTGTGCAGTGGTTTGATGTTTCTATCTGTTTGCTTCAGCTAGATGATTGTATAGGGGCGCTCTAAGTATTTGGTTTCTGGTTGAGCAGAAGAGTTGATCAGTTTTTCTTAGAGTCTTTTAATCTGTTCTGAGTGAGCGAAATCTGGTTTGAGTGAAATTCTATTTGGGTGAAGGTTTTTAAAGGGATATATTCATTCACCCCTCCTCTGAATACATAGCACCGAACCCAACAAGAAATGCTACACCTGAAAAGTCAAGGGTGAGCCTCGTGTCACTGGCTCAGTAGGGATCTCGCAGAACCCTACCACAAAACAACGTAGTAACAGCAATGCTACACTAAAGTAAAGCAGTAATAAAGCAGGAGTAACAATAGAAGTAAAGAGGAAATATGTAAGATAGAAACATGGCAGCCGAAGGAACCTTGGCCCTCTAAACTACTCCAAACATCAACAGAAAGGCGAACCTCGATCTCACAAAGTCGAACATTACTAATCCATTGTCAAATCATGAAACCCTATCGTGAAAAGCATACAAAATAGGCAAATATTTGCCACAAGACCTACACGGTAAAAGGCACAAGACATACACTATCTCACTGTCGTGTACGCTACCGAACCCGTAACCTCGAGTGAAGCCACACACAGGCTACTTGGAAAAGTCACAAAAACACAAGTCACAAGAGTCATGCATCAAGTTATAGAAGCACCTCCTCACTAGAAGAACAGCCATATGTGTCCACTGATGTCTTACACTACGTCTCAAGTGTCTCCCACTCACCTCGAACGCGGTAACTGAGACACAAACCAAGTACAAGTGACAATAGTAATGAGTGACTAGTCAGGGTCACGCCCGTCGGTGCTCGTCCAACCGCCCCTGACCACGTGTGTACACACAAGCCTAATGCATTGAGCCAGGCCTCTAGCTAGTTCCCCCCCCCCCAGTAGGACGCTACTGCAAAGCAAGGGGGCCCATGAAAACTAGCATAAAAACCATCAATCGGGAACTGCCCCGCCATCACTCCCAAGTGGGCCGACACACAGAAGTGTCGTCAAGCTACGACTAGTGGAGGTTCACTAGACACAGAGACTTAAAAAAGTGAACACCAAAGTACAGACAGTGTAAGCGCACACTTGTCGTACGTACCATAGAGCACAATGCAGTATACAACTGCCACCAGACTTAGGACATTCAACTAGACCTGCTGACAACGATCCTTGAGTCACAAGACTCGAGTCAAGATCGTCGCACATCATAGCACACGCTATTAATCACCCTAGTCCCTATGCCAAAATCACGGTAAAACACATCAACGATGAATCCTGGGCCTCTGAGCCACATAACAGACTCATAATTCTGTATAACACGAAACACGGAACATGAGGGATTACTGAAAGCCCTCAAACCACATGGCATGCAAACCGAGGTAAGATAGTACCTCCAAGTGCCCAAAATCATGTATCGATCCTCACAGGATAGACGAGACACTCATGAGGTCACGTGTCAACCACTGGGTCACAATCGGGTTGACCAGAAACCATAATGACTCTCGATATAACACAAAACACCGCTTGGTATAATGGCCCTCTCAGACACCCTATAACACGGTCACAACCCTCAAAGGACGTCCATGACATCTATGGAACAATGGGCTAACCAATGGGTTAAAGCCACATTAACCGGAAGAACACAACACTACGCACTGCTCGGGATAAAACTGCTCCTCCAAGATCCCATGATACATAAATGACTCTAACAGGACACCGAAGGCATCCACCGAGCCAAAAGCCAACAAGGCATCAAATCTTGGTTTCACCGGAGCCCGAGACAGCTCAAATAAGACACGAAAAATAGAAAACATTAACGCGCTGTTGGGTCCCGTAGTGCAGGAACACGGATCTAGAGGGGGGGGTGAATAGATCCTACTGCTAAAAACTATGTCCAATTAAAAACACAAACTAGCACACAGCGGAATTTACAAGATTGATATGATTGAGGAAATTAATCTAAACAAGTTTAAACTTGATTCACTCAATCTCGCCGATCTCAAACGATAGCACAAACAGATAGGATAGTGAACACATAATCACAAGAATCAAACCACAAGACACGGAGATTTTTAAGGTGGTTGGGGACCACGACGGGCTCCCTACGTCCATCCCTCACCAAACCGGTGAGGCTTCACTACACACTACAAAATGTAGCAACACGGGGATGAACCCCAACACACACACGCTGCTTTCGCAGCAAACCACACACACACGAGGCCTTGCCTCAACCTGCTGCCATAGCAGCACACACACACACACACACACACTACTGGGAAACACACCCTGAACAAATTCCTTACACGGAGTCACAACTCCGTCCACACACACGTAGGACAATGCCTACTCAACCACACGGGAGAAAACTCCCAACAACAACACACATGCGGATATACTCCGCACAATCAGCACACATATAACAACACACACACTCGGAGACCCCCTTCTCCGAACACCCACACAAGGTATTATCTTAAATGTATATGAATCAAAACATATATATGCTATGACCTCCCAACGAATTCTATAGATGAAAACTAGAAGTATGCATCAAGTATAAGGCTCCCCCTTCTTCAGCACAAACTGATTCTCATTGCTTGTTGACGGATGATTATGATTTAGACATCATCTTCTTCGTCTCCTCGAGATGCACGTCTTTACCTTCTTCTAATTTCTTCTTCACCTGAAATAACAGATAGAAATGATAAGCTCCAAATCAAGCCTATTTACATCAGAAAATTGATTAGCCTCATGAACCCCTCTACTCTCATCCTTGTGGTACCACTCCTCCTTCTTCTTCTGCAAGAGAAAGGAAGGCATTAGTTCATCTTTGTTGCATAGGATGAAAACGGAGTACTAATAAGATAGCAATCAATGGATGAACAAATGAACATGTATATATATATATATATATATATATATATATATATATATATATATATATATATATATATATATATTGCACCTCATAGATAATCATTCAAGACCTTGAGCAATCTCAAACAAAAACACAGAAGTGAAAGATCAAGACAACTCCCTCAGATGTTTGATGAGAAGCTTCTGCATGATGAGAAACCATTCTTGAAGAAAGATGATCGATTCTTGCATGGATGATGCTTGTATCTTGATTCTCCACGTTGCTTCCAGTAGAGGATCGATTAGGGACTTGAATCTACGTTCTTCCCTTCACATATAAGCTCAAAACAAGGTGGAAGAGGGCTTGGGAGCTTCAACTCCGAACCTGCATACACAAGGGTTAGAAAAACACCCAAAAATCGGATCTCACCTCTCTCCTTAGGGTTTGTGACCCAAAGAGAAGTATATAAGTGTTTGGGATGGTCAAGAGATAGCCCTTGGACAAGACCCACAAGTTATGGAGTGATTAGGAGAAGTTGGACTCGGATTGGAAGACTTTTGGGGCAAGAAAACGGCGGTCAAAAACGGCAGCTGGAGGTCGGAACTGAAGGGGTTGACCATTGGGGTCGACCCTCGGGCATACAGAAGCCAAACAGAACGGATTTTGTGTTCTGTTTTACATGGGTCGACCCCAGGGGTCGACCCTCGGGTTTCCAGAATTCAAGGGGTCGACCCCAGGGGTCGAACCTTGGGTTTCCAGAACCCAAACAGAACAACACTTTGGTTCTGGTTTATAGGGGTCGACCCTTCCATGAGGGGTCGACGCTTCCATGAGGGGTCGACCCTTTCAGGCAGCTTCACAAAAATGGTTCTGTTTTGATTCTGTTTGAACAGAACCTGAGAGGGTCGACCCCATGGGTCGACCCTCTCAGGTTCTGTTCTTGTTTGGGCCTGAAAAACCACTAAAAACACCATCAAATCAATGGGAAACAATTGATTAAATATTACCATAATCCCATGAAGATCCATCATGATTTTTCATCCTGAAAAACATGATAAAGCAAGATGTTAGATCAAGATCAATATATATGGGTCATGCATTAACATATGAAGTTTGTTTTGTGGCCGAGACCCAAATGACATGGAGTATGAACATGAAAGCACTTGAGAACCCAATTTTCCAACTCAAGATTATAAGAATATCACCATAGATTCCAATATAAATTCTTACCATTGCATGATGAATAACTTGGGAATCAAGGCACACAAACCATTATTGAGTCATATTCCATTTGTTCAATCTCCAAGCTCATCAACCCACACATCACAAAGTAATCTCACCAAGTGTAGAGACAATGTATATGCAATGTTTGTGCTAACCTTAAAGCACGTATGAGCCTTATAGAATCACAATACACTCACATGTTGATATCCCAATAGAAACAGTTTATGATCATTTCCTCAACCATTTCAACCTCCATATACATGACGACATGAACAACCATTCTGCTCACGGCCAAGCAACAAAGGCATTTTGTAATCATCAAAATCACATGCACAACAATCTCCCCAATTTTGATGATGATAAAATATTTATGCTATAATGCTCTCTCATAAAGCTCTCTCCCCCCCTTTGACATAATCAGAAATGGGGATCATGATGGGGGATGCAAGATGGCATGAACTAATATGTGCAATATGCATGATATGTATGAACTAATTGTAAAACTGTGGGATACCAATTGTTGAAATTAGAAATGCAAATGTGAACAATATAGTCATGTAGTATGCAAGATGACAAAACGATATGCAAATGCTCACAAGTTACAGCAATTGGAAATGGTAAATGATAGGAACTAGAATGAGCAAGCAAACAAGCACTCATACACCCATAGTAAGGTAGTGACTCATGCAAGTCCTGATGACTGAAGCAGATAAGATCACATGCAAAGCTCCACCTTTGACATTGACATATTAGATGAATTACTTTGATTTTCAAGTTTTTGATTTTTTGTTTTCTTGTGAAATTCATGAAACATGATGTATGAAAATGATGAGACATGAAATGCATATAGTGTAATCAAGCAGATATCTATAGATACATGTAACAAAACTCCTTCACAAGAAGTGATACCAAGTGATTTACAGTGAGGGGATAGGTGTAGGAAAAGTACAAGTGAGTCATTAAGTTCAGAATGCTTATGATTACACCTAGAGGATTGTGCAGATAAATAGGAGAAGACGTACAGCAGGTCAAGCAGTTAATCAAATTTTCAAAATACATATCAAATCAAATTACCATGTGCAAGTGAGTAACATGAGAATGAAGTTTAGCCATATGGATAATGTGACGACCCGAGGATCCGAGTACCGGAAAGGAACCGGCGCGTCGTGAATCTCGGTCCGCCAACCCACGAGCCCGAAGACTCGGAAGGGTAGAAAGGAGTGGTGTGGGGGTACAAGAGAAGTTGCGACGACCACAGAGATAGCACAATAATCTAAAATAAAATGCACATAATAATATAAATAAATAAATTGCTACAAGGTCCACAGTGTCTCATGTCCAAAGGAAAGTACAGTCAACGGGAAAGAAAGTACAACAACACGGGGCATCCCCCGGAGTACAACTACACGGGGCATCCCCCGGAGTACAACTACACGGGGTATCCCCCGGCTCTGGCAGACTAGCGACTAACCCTGACTAGAAGAACCACGCTAAAACTCAGCCGCGCCTCCCGTCGACCCCGCCTCACCTGAAGAGCAGGGGTGAGCCTCATCTCATTGGCCCAGTAGGGATCCCGCGAATCCCCACCTCGCACGGAAAACGAGAAAGAAGAAGATAACCCTACCAAACAAGAGTACGGTAGATCCGACAAGCTAAAATAAATAAACGGAAAAGCTGACTACTCTAACAGTACCGCACTACGGAACCTCGGTCCAACAAAATGCGAGTCCACGCCTGCCAGTGAACAGGAGCACCACCCACTAGAAGAACGACCGGATGCGTCCCCTGACGTCTTATACCGCGTCACAAGTGTCTAGCTACTACACCCCTGGCGTGAGACTCAGACACACTTAGTAACCAGAAGTAACTGCAAAATAAGGACTAGCTGAGGTCACGCTCGTCAGCGCGGGTCCGAACCCTCAGCCTCGTGTGCACACTCAGACCGTACGCCCTAGGCCTGTCCTCTAGCTGGTATTTCCCCCTAAACCTGGACTCGGAAGTACGCGGGGGCCCTGCGATAACCAGCCTACTCATCGCCTCTCTCGGGTACGCCGCTCAGCCACTCCCAGGCGAGCCAGCACACGCGTGCCGTGGGAAAGCTACGACTAGTGGTAGGGTCACTGGAAGTAAGGACTAATCCACGGAAACCACCGACCAAACACTAGCACCGACTCTCGATGATCATACGATAGGCACGGATGACGGGGACACGCATGAGGTCCAACCGTCCCTCAAGTCACACGGCACCCCTACCGAGGTAACTGATTCTCCGGGGAACCCCAGGCGCCCCTATGGCTCTCACTGGGTGCCCACGGCATCCCTAGGGCCACACGCCACAACCGGGTCCATAACTCACCCAACCGGAGGTCACGCTACCCGCAAGAACATGGTTCGGGGGAGGGGGATGGTCGCACTAGGTACCCCTAGCGCGACACCGAAGAACGCGCTAGCTATGGCTAGCGTGATCTTCCATGTCGCGCTGCCCAAAGCTAGCGCGTTCACACCTGAACGCGCTAGTCTTGGATAGCGTGATCTGGAGATCGCACTACCAGAACCAGGCCCATTCCCCACCGCCTTACTGTTCATCTTCTCGGACGGACGCGCTCGGACGACACGACGCGGTCATCAAGAACGCGCCACTGGACTATAGCGCGACAACGGGCCGAGCCCGGTTCGCGAAATACGCCCAGAAAACGTAAAACCATGCCCATTCACCACCCCTGGTGAAGGGAAAACAACGTGGGATCACCCCACAACGTCCTAGCATGCATCTAGAGCCCCCAAATCGATCAAAAACTCCACGAATCGACGGATCCGACGCTCAAACCCCAAGCATGAAAACGACCCTCCCGGCATGGATTTAACCCCACTCGGCCTCTCCACGGCCTAGAAATCACGGGGAATGATATGAAGAGGGCAAGGATCCGTCCCCCTACCTCAAGGAAGCTCGAAATCCACCGAATCACCGCCGATCTCAAAATCTAGCTCAACCACGAACTCCTCTCCCACGCGCCAATGGGGACACCGCCACGATCCTCTCGCCACCGCCGTCGTCACCGCGCCGTCGCCGTAGTCCGCCACCCATCGCTGGAGGAGGAAGGGGCGCCGCGAGGTCCAACGGGCAAGAAGGGGGGGAAAGATGACCCTTGCGCCCACGGGAGGAAGAAAGAAGAAGAAGAAAAGAAGAAAAAGGGAAAAAGGAAAAGGGAAAATAGGGGGGTATTTATAGAAAATCCAGAAAATACCAAAAATACCGAAAAATGGAAAAATACACCTCCTCGATCACCTCGACGCGCTGATCGCAATGGTACCACTCGCAGGCTGGTGAACGACCCGGTTCACCCGCTACAGGGTTCCGAAGGATTCGCCGAAACCCGTACGTGGAAATCGGAAAACGCGCACGGAAAAGCCGCGGACACACTCCGGGCCTCCGAAACAACTCCGGATCATGCCGATCCGAACACGAAAGATGTCTGAAACGAAATTTCAGACACAATAGAGTCAGACACTCCGAGAAAACAAATTCGGGACCCACGAACAAGGATCCGGAAGGTCTGGGACATGACAGCCCTCCCCCCTTAAACGAATTTCATCCTCGAAATTCAAGGACAAGGCACAAGAACGGGGGAAAGACTCACACAAATAAATAAGGATACAGCTCCCGCATCTCATCCTCGCGCTCCCAAGACACCTCGCCGCCAGAATGACGCTGCCAGACCACCTTAACCAAAGGAATAACCTTGTTCCGCAGGCGCTGCTCCCGCCGATCCTCAATGCGAATAGGAAACTCCGGAAGGGACAGATCTGGGGTCACCTTAGGCCAAACGGCATCCTCGAGAACATGAGAATCATCGGGCATGTACTTCCGAAGCATCGACACGTGGAACACATCATGCACGGCAGAAAGCTCCGGAGGTAGCTGCAACCGATAAGTAACTTCCCCAACACGCTCAACGATGGGAAAGGGGCCAATGTAGCGGGGACTCAGCTTCCCACGCCTACCGAAGCGTATCACGCCCTTCATGGGAGACACTCTCAAGAAAACTCGATCTCCCACAGCAAAGCTGAGAGGTCGCCTCCTCCGATCGGCATAACTCTTCTGCTGGCTCTGAGCTGCCAACATCTTCTGCCGAACGAGATGCACCACCTCAACGCACTGCTGCACCAAATCTGGTCCGGTCAAGGGGCGTTCGCCCACCTCGAACCAATCAAGCGGAGTCCGACAAGGTCGCCCATACAACGCCTCATAGGGAGCCATACCGATGCTCGAATGATAGCTATTGTTGTAGGCAAACTCCACTAATGGCAGATGGTGGGTCCAACTCCCCTGCCACTCCAAGCAACATGCTCGCAACATGTCCTCTAAAGTCTGAATGATCCACTCAGACTGACCATCCGACTGAGGATGATAGGCCGAGCTGAATGCCAACTCAGTGCCTAGAGCCTTCTGGAAGCTCCTCCAGAATCCAGAAGTAAAACGGGGGTCACGATCGGACACGATGAAGATAGGAACTCCATGCAATGGGACGATCCGCTCCACGTACAGACGAGCCAAGCGCTGTACGCTCCAACTGACCTTGACTGGCAGCAACCGCGCCGTCTTCGTCAGTCTATCCACTAGCAACCAGATACTGTCCTCCCCGCTGGACGTCCTCGGCAATCCGACCACAAAATCGGTGGTCACGTGGTCCCACTTCCACGCGGGAATGTCCAAGGGCTGAAGTGTGCCTCCTGGTCGCTGGTGCTCAGCCGTCACCTGTTGACAGGTCAAACACCTGGCCACAAATTCCGCAACATCTCTCTTCATGCCAGGCCACCAAAACTGCCTCTTCAGGTTCTGGTACATCTTGGCCGATCCGGGGTGCACGGCATACCGACTCCCATGAGCCTCACGCAATACATTACGTCGCACCTGCCCCTCGGCTGGCACATACAATCTACCTCTGAACCTCACAGCTCCATCCTCGCCAAACTCCACCTCGGCCATCGATAGAATACGGGGTAGCTCGGGGTCCGCTCGCTGAGCCTCAGTCACCTGTCGACGCACCACGGGCGTGACAGTCAGACTCGCATGGATAGCCGAACCCTGGTCCTACGGGACCTTGAGTCTAAAAGTCATGGCCGGAACCTGCTCCCAAAGCTTCCACTTCCTCAACAACATCAGACTGACCGTCACTCTTCTACTCAGAGCATCAGCCACGACATTCATCCTGCCAGGCTGATAAGACAGAGTAACGTCATAATCCTTCATGTACTCCATCCATCTCCTCTGCCTGAGGTTAAGGTCCTTCTACGTGAACACATACCTCAAACTCTGATGGTCAGTGAAAAGCTCAAACCTCTCTCCGTACAAATAATCCCTCCAGATCTTCAGAGCGAAGATCACCGTTGCCAACTCAAGATCATGAGTAGGGTAGTTCGCCTCATGTGGCTTCAACTGCCGTGACGCATACGCCACAACTCTCCTATGCTGCATCAACACAGCACCGAGGCCTACCCCGGAAGCATCCGTACATACCACAAAACCACCCGAGCCAGATGGCAACACCAAAACCGGAGCAGTGGTAAGCAATCTCTTCAGCTCCATGAAGCTCCGCTCACACTCCTCCGTCCAGACGAACGGCACCTCTTTCCGCGTAAGCCTGGTCATCGGGGCCGCAATACGAGAGAAATCTTGAATAAACCTCCGATAATAACCTGCAAGCCCCAAGAAACTTCGAATCTCCGTGATAGAACTCGGCCTTGGCCACTGCACCACCGCCTCGACCTTGGCCGGGTCCACGGAAACACCATCACCAGAAATCACGTGCCCCAAAAAGTTCACCTCACGAAGCCAAAACTCGCACTTACTGAGCTTCGCATACAACTGGTGACCACGCAGGGTCTAAAACACCACCCTCAAGTGATGCACATGCTCCTCAGCAGACCGCGAATACACAAGGATATCGTCCACGAACACGACCACAAACTAGTCCAAGTACGGACGAAACACACTATGCATCAAGTCCATAAACGCTGCGTGGGCATTGGTGAGCCTAAACGGCATCACCAAGAACTCATAATGCCCATACCTCGACCGAAACGCTGTCTTCTCCACGTCTGACTCTCGGATCCGCAGCTGATAGTAGCCCGATCTCAAATCGATCCTTGAAAACACTCGGGCCGACTGAAGCTGATCGAACAAGTCATCAATCCGAGGCAACGGATACTTGTTCTTAACAATCACCTGGTTCAACTGGCGGTAGTCGATGCACAGCCTCAAACTACCATCCTTCTTCTTCACAAACAACACATGCGCACCCCACGGGGAATAACTAGGACGAATATACCCCTTGGCCAACAACTCCTGCAATTGCGCCTTCAACTCTCGCAACTCGGCAGGCGCCATCCGATAAGGGGCCTTCGACATAGGCGCCGTGCCCGGCACCACCTCAATCACGAAATCAATCTCTCGCTGCGGTGGCAACCCTAGTAGCTCCTCGGGAAAAACATCAGGGAACTCGCACACGACAGGAACATCCCCTACCTCAGGACCGTATCGCTCGACCAAAACCACGGATGCGAGAAAGCCCTGGCAACCTGCATCAAGCAAACGACGCGCACGGATAGCCGAAATAAGCAAGCGGGAAGAGGAAGACCGAATACCTTGGAAATAGAAGGTGGGTCCACGAAGCTGTCGGAAGTAGACATTCTTCGAGCCGCAATCTACCAAAGCATGATGAACCTCGAGCCAATCCATGCCCAAAATCACATCAAAGTCTTGAAGCGGTAACGTGTAGAGTCTAGCCGGCAAGTTCCGCCCTTCCACCAACACAGGTACCTTCTCAAAGCAGTACGGGGTGATCATGAAGTCACCGGTAGGCAACTCTACCGCCAAGTCACAGGACACCTCGGTCACCGGGTCCTCCACGCTCTGGGTAAAATCCTCCGAGATGAACGAATGAGAAGCACCTAAATCAAACAAAACACGAGCCGCACAACCCAAAATCGAAAGAGTACCTTTCACCAAATGCGATGCCTCAGCCTCCGCCTTGGTCATGTGAGTCACTCTACCTTGGGATCTCTGCCTCCCCACAGTAGCTGACCGTGACAACTGAGGAAACTATCCCTGCTAATGGTACTACTGCAACTGTGCTGATGACTGCTGGGGCCGAAATTGCTGCTGCTGCTGCTGAAACTCGTGCAGCTGGCGCGGTCTCTGTGGACAGTCATGTGCCATGTGCCCTGGCTGGTCGCACTTGAAGCAAATCACGGGCGCCGAACACGGTCTGCCTGGATGAGAACCACCGCACTTGGGATAACCGCCCCGAGCACCTGACACCGAACCCTGACGCTGCAAAGCTACGGACTGCTGATCACTAGCCGACGACTCCTGCTGTGACTGCCCCTTCTTACCCTGGCGTCTCCCGCCAAGGCCCGCCTCCTTGAGTAACTTCTTGAGCCTCGAGCCAAAGGACGAAGACTCTGGCACAGGAGCCACAGAATGCGTCGCCACTGAACCACCTGCCGAGAGCTGGACGGTACTCTGCTGCTGCACTGCTGACGGCTGGCCAAAACCTGCCTGCACCTGACTAGCACTGCCCTGCCCTCGAACCTTCTGCAAATCTCTCTCCAGTGCCGATGCTGCCTTGCTCGCCGCATCCAAAGTGGTCAATCCTGACGCAAGAAGATGATGCCTCAACTCTAGCCTCAAACCACCCACAAACTGATCGGTCCTGACCTCCTCATCTGCCATGATATGAGGAGCATAACGGCCCAACTCGATAAACCTGGCACGGTACTGCATCACCGACATGTCACCCTGAGTCAGCTCCATGAACTCACGCAACCTCTGCGACCTGACAAAGGACGGATAGAAGGCAGGCTCGAAAGCCGTGACGAACTCCTGCCACGCAATCTGCCAAAGAGGACGAGACTGGAACACTGAACCCCACTCTAACGTCCACCAAGTACGGGCCGATCCATGAAGATGATGAGTGGCCAGCGCCACCTGCTCCTCCTCGGGACACTCCATCGCACTGAAAATCCGCTGAACATCATCCAGCCACTCTCTGGCCACCTCAGGATCTGGCTGCCCACTGAAAGAAGGAGGTTGAAACAGCAAGAACTCCTTCAGCACGCGACCATGACCACCACGAGCCCGGTCCACACCATCATTGCCACCTTGCTGCTGATGATCTCCCTGCTGCCGCTGAAACACATACTCAAACATGCCTCGGAAGAAATCATCCATCCCTGGAGCTCTCGCATCTCCAGATACTCCCTCGAAAACTGAAGCCCTGCTCTGCTCCTCTGGACCACCACTAGACTCTCCATGCTGGGCACGAGTCCTCCTCCGTGGCACCATAACACCTGGCATCAAAGAAAAGCAATCGGAAATCAATAAAACACACGACCCTAAGCCAGTCGCCGACTGTACAGGACATTCATGGACCTTCTGGACCACTATAATTCGTTCCAAGTTCCGATATACCTCCACAACCTGGCTCTGATACCAGCTGTGACGACCCGAGGATCCGAGTACCGGAAAGGAACCGGCGCGTCTCGAATCTCAGTCCGCCAACCCACGAGCCCGAAGACTCGGAAGGGTAGAAAGGAGTGGTGTGGGGGTACAAGAGAAGTTACAACGACCACAGAGATAGCACAATAATCTAAAATAAAATGCACATAATAATATAAATAAATAAGCTGCTACAAGGTCCACAGTGTCTCATGTCCAAAGGAAAGTACAGTCAACGGGAAAGAAAGTATAACAACACGGGGCATCCCCCGGAGTACAACTACACGGGGCATCCCCCGGAGTACAACTACACGGGGCATCCCCCGGCTCTGGCAGACTGGCGACTAACCCTGACTAGAAGAACCACGCTGAAACTCGGCCGCGCCTCCCGTCGACCCCACCTCACCTGAAGAGCAGGGGTGAGCCTCATCTCATTGGCCCAGTAGGGATCCCGCGAATCCCCACCTCGCACGGAAAACGAGAAAGAAGAAGATAACCCTACCAAACAAGAGTACGGTAGATCCGACAAGCTAAAATAAATAAACGGAAAAGCTGACTACTCTAACAGTACCGCACTACGGAACCTCGGTCCAACAAAATGCGAGTCCACGCCTGCCAGTGAACAGGAGCACCACCCACTAGAAGAACGACCGGATGCGTCCCCTGACGTCTTATACCGCGTCACAAGTGTCTAGCTACTACACCCCTGGCGTGAGACTCAGACACACTTAGTAACCAGAAGTAACTGCAAAATAAGGACTAGCTGAGGTCACGCTCGTCAGCGCGGGTCCGAACCCTCAGCCTCGTGTGCACACTCAGACCGTACGCCCTAGGCCTGTCCTCTAGCTGGTATTTCCCCCTAAACCCGGACTCGGAAGTACGCGGGGGCCCTGCGATAACCAGCCTACTCATCGCCTCTCTCGGGTACGCCGCTCAGCCACTCCCACGCGAGCCAGCACACGCGTGCCGTGGGAAAGCTACGACTAGTGGTAGGGTCACTGGAAGTAAGGACTAATCCACGGAAACCACCGACCAAACACTAGCACCGACTCTCGATGATCATACGATAGGCACGGATGCCGGGGACACGCATGAGGTCCAACCATCCCTCAAGTCACGCGGCACCCCTACCGAGGTAACTGATTCTCCGGGGAACCCCGGGCGCCCCTATGGCTCTCACTGGGTGCCCACGGCATCCCTAGGGCCACACGCCACAACCGGGTCCATAACTCACCCAACCGGAGGTCACGCTACCCGCAAGAACACGGTTCGGGGGAGGGGGATGGTCGCGCTAGGTACCCCTAGCGCGACACCGAAGAACGCGCTAGCTATGGCTAGCATGATCTTCCATGTCGCGCTGCCCAAAGCTAGCGCGTTCACACCTGAACACGCTAGTCTTGGATAGCGTGATCTGGAGATCGCACTATCAGAACCAGGCCCGTTCCCCACCGCCTTACTGTTCGTCTTCTCGGACGGACGCGCTCGGACGACACGGCGCGGTAATCAAGAACGCGCCACTGGACTATAGCGCGATAACGGGCCGAGCCCGGTTCACGAAATATGCCCACAAAACGTAAATCCACGCCCATTCACCACCCCTAGTGAAGGGAAAACAATGAGGGATCACCCCACAACGTCCTAGCATACATCTAGAGCCCCCAAATCGATCAAAAACTCCACGAATCGACGGATCCGGCGCTCAAACCCCAAGCAGGAAAACGACCCTCCCGGCATGGATTTAACCCCACTCGGCCTCTCCACGGCCTAGAAATCACGGGGAATGCTATGAAGAGGGCAAGGATCCGTCCCCCTACCTCAAGGAAGCTCGAAATCCACCGAATTGCCGCCGATCTCAAAATCTAGCTCAACCACGAACTCCTCTCCCACGCGCCAATGGGGACACCGCCACGATCCTCTCGCCACCGCCGTCGTCACCGCGCCGTCGCCGTAGTCCGCCACCCGTCGCCGGAGGAGGAAGGGGAGCCGCGAGGTCCAACGGGCAAGAAGGGGGGGAAAGATGACCCTTGCGCCCACGGGAGGAAGAAAGAAGAAGAAGAAAAGAAGAAAAAGGGGAAAAGGAAAAGGGAAAATAGGGGGGTATTTATAGAAAATCCGAAAAATACCAAAAATACCAAAAAATGGAAAAATACACCTCCTCGATCACCTCGACGCGTTGATTGCAACGGTACCACTCGCGGGTTGGTGAACGACCCGGTTCACCCGCTACAGGGTTCCGAAGGATTCGCCGAAACCCGTACGCGGAAATCGGAAAACGCGCACGGAAAAGCCGCGGACACACTCCGGGCCTCCGAAACAACTCCGGATCATGCCGATCCGAACACGAAAGATGTCCGAAACGAAATTTCGGACACAACAGAGTCAGACATTCTGAGAAACCAAATCCGTGACCCATGAAGAAGGATCCGGAAGGTCCGGGACATGACAGATAACCATATTTTTAAGTAAACACAATAGTAACGGCACAGACTGCATTTCAATCAAGAGAACAGCGTATTGGAGGTTTCGCTCTACCTCATCAAATTATCATCAGTAATTTTCATACTGACAATCTGAATTTTTCTAAGAAGGATCAGGTTCAAATAATTCCTTTTTACGCGAGGAGACACATGGAGCTCATGCCAGAATCCCCGGTTACTCAGAATATTGAACCTTGTCACCTCATTTGAATAAAGATACTTTAGTCAACACTTTTCAAAAATGAACCACATCACGTCTCAGGTGACATGTGCCCATTTTACTCAGTGAGACTTAGCATTGCTCTGCCTTTCATATCAACCATTTTTTGTATGTGGAGGCAGGCAGCTTTTTCCTCAACTGTCTCTTATCATCCATGCATCAAGTTGAATTACTTTAGAGTGTTGAAATGAAATTCCTATATCCTTATGAACAACACTCAATTCCACATTAAAGTGCATGAAGTGTATGAATTTGATTTAACATGTATGGAGAAAATTTAACTTAGAACAGGATAGTGTAACTCTCCCTATGTAAATGCAATAAGCATGAAATGCTCCCCCTTAGAGTTTTACATGAAGCATACTTGTTAAGACTCAGATGCAACATTATTTATCAATGAAGTATATGGTCTTAGAAGTTTCAAGGAAGGGGTTGAATAGCATATAATAACATGCAAGCATACGATGAAGATATGCATATGCAATGCAAAATGAAAAGGTATGCAATCTCAGTTCTTGAAATGTTGGCTCCAAGGATATGAGACTAATTGTTGGAAGTATTCATTTTGGCATTTATGCAACATGAAATGTGCAAAATGATGCATTTCAAAATATGCACTATATGTATGCTGAAAATGCCAACTATGCAACAAGACACACGATGAGCTTCATCTTCCAAAAGTACTATGTGAATGATGTGCTGAGAATGATATGCAAATATGCAATGTGATCTAAGATTTCAGATTTCACATGACACTCTATATGCACCTAATGCAACTAATGCATGACACGCATTACCAATTGTTAAAATGTGAGGACATAATTTTATTCTGAAAAGAGAATTCAAAAAATTCATTCAAAGCATCAAGATCATCACATGTGAAATTTTCTTGAAAACAGTTGTGCTTTTATTCAGAAAGATGAGTGGCACATTGGTAAAGATCATGGAACATTGATCAACTTCAGTCCTCAAGCTGTTCAGTCACAAACACAATATCACCATGCTGAGAGAATGGAAAAATATCATTTTCAAAATTTTCAGCATGCAAAACTCCCCCATAATCAATGCATGATTTCAGAAAATTCATTTAAGTTGGATGCCATATGCATAGATGATTCATGGTACCGGGCGGAGACATATTCTCACGCATGGTGATAGCTTTCAGACAGGCTTGACCTGTCCTTCCACATGTCACCATTTTATATACCATGTAATCATTGAAATGATGATCAGAAATAAATGTATTCTCATTTGACATCGGGGGTTTAGCAAAAGGCATTCAATGGCTACACTCTCATATATATTGCTCAGGTGTTTCAATACCATTCAGCCAAGCATTAATTATCCACATTGTCAAGAACAACCAAGGGGTATCCAAACCTTAAAAATCACTGTCTATCAAGTTATGGCATTAACATCAAGACCAAGGAACTTCAGCCAAACACTTCATTTTCTCACCTTTGTCTTGAGTTACCTTTATTAACATTTTCAGATTCTTTACTTTATTCCCCTTGTTGTCTTCTGCATCAATAAGCTCCTTTCTTTCTCTCCTGCAAGAAATAGAATGATATTAACCAGAAGAAATGGAAGTAGATCAAATCTGACATTGAAGTCCTCTTGAGCTCTTTTCTTTCTCTCCATGATTTCAAGGGTTGATGGTCATTATCAAACCTGCACTATAAAGAGCTCAATTCATGTCAATATTAAGCCAATGCATATGAAGAAACTAACTTCAAGGCTTTTCATCACATATGACTCTCTCTCTCTCAACCTGCAATATCAGAAACTCAATTTCATATCAATCTCAACTCAATACAAATGAGAAAGCCAATTTCAGTACTTTTCTTCCACAAGACAATCTCCTATGAGCTGCAAGTGTGAATGATGAGCTTCAAGTATCAACTCAGGGACAAGCCCATGTTCACCAAGGCATCACACCAGAACTGGCCAAGTCAACGTAGCGTCTTCCTCTTGGCCTCAAGGCAATCCTGTAACAAGAGTTCTCATTTGGTTGTTTTGGGTACCCAAACCTTCTTGGGTCCCGGATGGTTAGTTGCACCTCTAGAGGGTGCCTTCCACAGTTTTTGGGCATGCATATCATCAAAATACATTAAGGAGCAAACATGCATGGTATGCCCAAACTCACCACAATAATGACAACAACCAAGAGACTTCACAGAATTCTCATAAACATGATAATCAAATTTCTGTGATTTAGCATGAATGTTATCATTATAAGTATGGAAATTTCTCTTCTTCACAACAGGATGAGCATGAAATTTCTGTGGGTTTGTGGAGATGTTATCATTTTTCAACCTAAAGTAATTGTTCATCCTGTGATCGAACCTTCCACAATGCAAATAGTTCAATGGACCAATTCTTTCAAATGGACGTCTTGCATGAACATAAGAGTTATCAAAAGTTCTTTTTGTGTTCAAAAACTTTCTTGGCTTTGTGAAGCCATTCATTTTCTTTCATGCATCTAGATCTTCAGATTTCATCAAAAAGCAATCATGCATCATATGACCAAGTTCACCACAATAAAAACATGAGATTTTCTTTGTGGATGCATGTGTGTGTGCAACATGATTTTTCTTAGCATTCATCGTGACACCAATAACACTTTTAGCCTTTTGATGCAAGTTTTGTTTCTTTTCCAGATTTTCATTTGATCTCTTTGTTGTTTGAGCAGTAGTTTGATTTGGAGACTCATTTGATGTGCTGGCTATGTTTGAACTGTAGACAAATGAAGTATAGACTTTATTTTTAAAATTCTTTTTGTTCACAGAATTATAGCCTAGTCCCTCTCTTTAGAAATTCACCTTAGTCCCCAATATCTTGTTCAGATTCTCTTCCCCATTCACAAACTTAGACAAGGATGCATTCAAGTCACCAATTTCAGATTCAAGGGATGCAATGTGCAATTCATAGTTAGCTATTTCTTGTTCAAGCACATGCACCTTATCAGATTCATCAACTATCACAGATTTCCCTTTTTCAAGATTTTCAAGATTTTTCAATCTACTTTTAAGTAGGGAGATTTGAATTAGCATTGCACTGTTCTCCTTTTTGAGTTCTTCATTTTCATTTACAAGTTTATCATTCATAATCAATTCATTACAAATATCCTGATCAATTGAGTTTGATTCTATTTTATTTCTTAGATCTTTTTTAGTTTTCTCCAATTGATCAATTATGTTCTTGAGGGCAACATTTTCATTTCTCAAACAAGCAATGGTTTCTTTGTGACATTCAACATCATGCTCTAAAAGTTCATTGAAGTTAACAAGCTCAGAACATTTATCACAAGAACCATTTTCATGGACCAAGTTTTCAGATTTCTTTTTCAATTTTCTATTTTCTGACTTGACTTTCTTATATTATTTTTCCAACTCATCATAAGCTTCAACAAGATCATCAAGAGTAAATTCTTCAGAATTAGAATTTACCTCTTCTACATTTTCATCACTTTGTTGATCAGCATCATCGGCCATGAGACATTTTTACCTTTCCTTTTCTTGAGCTTTGATCAACCGGTCCATAAGCTCCTTTGCCGTCCTACAAGAAGACACAAATGGATACTTGTTAGTACTTATATAAGCTTTCAATAAACTCAAAGCAGTAACATTGTCATGGTGCATCATTTTATCCTGATTAGACCACTTGGTCTCATCTAGAGGTAATGTGTATGGACCATGATAAATCAATTTCCAAAGACTAGGATTAGTAGAATTGATCACCACACACAGTTTACCTAGCCATGAATCAAAATCCGAACCAGTGAAGATTGGCAGACAATTCATTGAGATATGTTCAGTAGAAAAATTCATGATTATGGAATGCACTGGGATCACTCTGTAGATCGCAAGATCTAGGGACAACAGAGCCTCGCTCTGATACCAATTGTTGGGTCCCGTAGTGCAGGAACACGGATCTAGAGGGGGGGTGAATAGATCCTACTGCTAAAAACTATGTCCAATTAAAAACACAAACTAGCACACAGCGGAATTTACAAGATTGATATGATTGAGGAAATTAATCTAAACAAGTTTAAACTTGATTCACTCAATCTCGCCGAGCTCACACGATAGCACAAACAGATAGGATAGTGAACACACAATCACAAGAATCGAACCACAAGACATGGAGATTTTTATGGTGGTACAGGACTACGACGGGCTCCCTACATCCACCCCTCACCAAACCGGTGAGGCTTCACTACACACTACAAAATGTAGCAACACGGGGACGAACCCCAACACACACACGCTGCTTTCGCAGCAAACCACACACACACGAGGCCTTGCCTCAACCTGCTGCCACAGCAGCACACACACACACACACACATACTACTGGGGAACACACCCCGAGCAAATTCCTTACACGGAGTCACAACTCCGTCCACACACACGTAGGACAATGCCTACTCAACCACACGGGAGAAAAGTCCCAACGACAACACACACGCGGATATACTCCGCACAATCAGCACACATATAACAACACACACACTCGGAGACCCCCTTCTCCGAACACCCACACAAGGTATTATCTCAAATGTATATGAATCAAAACATATATATGCTATGACCTCCCGACGAATTCTATAGATGAAAACTAGAAGTATGCATCAAGTATAACGCTCCCCCTTCTTTAGCACAAACTGATTCTCATTGCTTGTTGACGGATGATTATGATTTAGACATCATCTTCTTCGTCTCCTCGAGATGCACGTCTTTACCTTCTTCTAATTTCTTCTTCACCTGAAATAACAGATAGAAATGATAAGCTCCAAATCAAACCTATTTACATCAGAAAATTGATTAGCCTCATGAACCCCTCAACTCTCATCCTTGTGGTACCACTCCTCCTTCTTCTGCAAGAGAAAGGAAGGCATTAGTTCATCTTTGTTGCTTAGGATGAAAACACAGTACTAATAAGATAGCAATCAATGGATGAACAAATGACCATGTATATATATATATATCTATTGCACCTCATAGATAATCATTCAAGACCTTGAGCAATCTCAAACAAAAACACAGAAGTGAAAGATCAAGACAACTCCCTCAGATTTTCGATGAGAAGCTTCTGCAGGATGAGAAACCATTCTTGAAGAAAGATGATCGATTCTTGCATGGATAATGCTTGTATCTTGATTCTCTACGTTGCTTCTAGTAGAGGATCGATTAGGGACTTGAATCCACGTTCTTCCCTTCACATATAAGCTCAAAACAAGGTGGAAGAGGGCTTGGGAGCTTCAACTCCGAACCTGCATACACAAGGGTTAGCAAAACACCCAAAAATTGGATCGCACCTCTCTCCTTAGGGTTTGTGACCCAAAGAGAAGTATATAAGTGTTTGGGATGGTCAAGAGATAGCCCTTGGACAAGACCCACAAGTTATGGAGTGATTAGGAGAAGTTGGACTCGGATTGGAAGACTTTTGGGGCAAGAAAACGGCGGTCAAAAACGGCGGCTGGAGGTCGGAACTAAAGGGGTCGACCCTTGGGGTCGACCCTGGGCATACAGAAGCCAAACATAACGGATTTTGTGTTCTGTTTTACATGGGTCAACCCCAGGGGTCGACCCTCGGGTTTCCAGAATTTAAGGGGTCGACCCCAGGGGTCGACCCTTGGGTTTCCAGAACCCAAACAGAACAACACTTTGGTTCTGGTTTACAGGGGTCGACCCCCGGGGTCGACCCTTCCATGAGGGGTCGACCCTTTCAAGCAGCTTCACAAAAATGGTTCTGTTTTGATTCTGTTTGAACAGAACCTGAGAGGGTCGACCCCATGGGTCGACCCATTCTTGTTTGGGCCTAAAAAACCATTAAAAACACCATCAAATCAATGGGAAACAATTGATTAAATATTACCATAATCCCATGAAGATCCACCATGATTTTTCATCCTGAAAAACATGATAAAGCAAGATGTTAGATCAAGATCAATATATATGGGTCATGCATTAACATATGAAGTTTGTTTTATGGCCGAGACCCAAATGACATGAAGTATGAACATGAAAGCACTTAAGAACCCAATTTTCCAACTCAAGATTATAAGAATATCACCATAGATTCCAATATAAATTCTTACCATTGCATGATGAACAACTTGGGAATCAAGGCACGTAAACCATTATTGAGTCATATTCCATTTGTTTAATCTCCAAATCATCAACCCACACATCACAAAGCAATCTCACCAAGTGTAGAGACAATGTATATGCAATGTTTATGCTAACCTTAAAGCACGTATGAGCCTTATAGAATCACAATACACCCACATGATGATATCCCAATAGAAACAGTTTATGATCATTTCCTCAACCATTTCAACCTCCATATACATGACGACATGAACAACCATTCTGCCCACGGCCAAGCAACAAAGGCATTTTGTAATCATCAAAATCACATGCACAACAATCTCCCCAATTTTGATGATGATAAAATATTTATGCTATAATGCTCTCTCATAAAGCTCTCTCCCCCCTTTGACATAATCAGAAATGGGGATCATGATGGGGGATGCAAGATGGCATGAACTAATATGCGCAATATGCATGATATGCATGAACTAATTGTAAAACTGTGGGATACCAATTGTTGAAATTAGAAATGCAAATGTGAACAATATGGTCATGTAGTATACAAGATGACAAAACGATATGCAAATGCTCACAAGTTATAGCAATTGGAAATGGTGTATGATAGGAACTAGAATGAGCAAGCAAACAAGCACTCATACACCCATAGTAAGGTAGTGACTCATGCAAGTCCTGATGACTGAAGCAGATAAGATCACATGCAAAGCTCCACCTTTGACATTGACATATTAGATGAATGACTTTGATTTTCAAGTTTTTGATTTTTTGCTTTCTTGTGAAATGCATGAAACAGGATGTATGAAAATGATGAGACATGAAATGCATACAGTGTAATCAAGCAGATATCTATAGATACATGCAACAAAACTCCTTCACAAGAAGTGATACCAAGTGATTTACAGTGAGGGGATAGGTGTAGGAAAAGTGCAAGTGAGTCATTAAGTTCAGAATGTGCATGATTACACCTAGAGGATTGTGCAGATAAATAGGAAAAGACGTACAGCAGGTCAAGCAGTTAATCCAATTTTTAAAATACATATCAAATCAAATTACCATGTGCAAGTGAGTAACATGAGAATGAAGTTTAGTCATATGGATAACCAGATTTTTAAGTAAACACCATAGTAACGACACAGACTGCATTTCAATCTAGAGAACAGCGTATTGGAGGCTTCGCTCTACCTCATCAAATTATCATCAGTAATTTTCATACTGACAATCTGAATTTTTCTAAGAAGGATCAGGTTCAAATAATTTCTTTTTACGCGAGGAGACACATAGAGCTCATGCCAGAATCCCCGGTTACTCAGAATATTGAACCTTGTCACCTCATTTGAATAAAGATACTTTAGTCAACACTTTTCAGAAATGAACCACATCACGTCTCTGGTGACATGTGCCCAGTTTACTCAGAGAGACTTAGCATTGCTCTGCCTTTCATATCAACCATTTTTTATATGTGGAGGCAGGCAGCTTTTTCCTCAACTGTCTCTTATCATCCATGCAGCAAGTTGAATTACTTTAGAGTGTTGAAATGAAATTCCTATATCCTTATGAACAACACTCAATTCCACATTAAAGTGCATGAAGTGTATGAATTTGATTTAACATGTATGGAGAAAATTTAACTTAGAACATGATAGTGTAGCTCCCCCTATGTAAATGCAATAAGCATGAAATGCTCCCCCTTAGAGTTTTACATGAAGCATACTTGTTAAGACTCAGATGCAACATTATTTATCAAAGAAGTATATGGTCTTAGAAGTTTCAAGGAAGGGGTTGAATAGCATATAATAACATGCAAGCATACGATGAAGATATGCATATGCAATGCAAAATGAAAAGATATGCAATCTCAGTTCTTGAAATGTTGGCTCCAAGGATATGAGACCAATTGTTGGAAGTATTCATTTTGGCATTTATACAACATGAAATGTGCAAAATGATGCATTTCAAAATATGCACTATATGTATGCTGAAAATGCCAACTATGCAACTAGACACACGATGAGCTTCATCTTCCAAAAGTACTATGTGAATGATGTGCAGAGAATGATATGCAAATATGCAATGTGATGCAAGATTTCAGATTTCACATGACACTCTATATGCACCTAATGCAACTAATGCATGACACGCATTACCAATTGTTAAAATGTGATGACATAATTTTATTCTGAAAAGAGAATTCAGAAAATTCATTCAAAGCATCAAGATCATCACATGTGAACTTTTCTTGAAAACAGTTGTGCTTTTATCCAGAAAGATGAGTGGCACATTGGTAAAGATCATGGAACATTGATCAACTTCAGTCCTCAAGCTGTTCAGTCACAAACACAATATCACCATGCTGAGAGAATGGAAAAACATCATTTTCAAAATTTTCAGCATGCAAAACTCCCCCATAATCAATACATGATTTCAGAAAATTCATTTAAGTTGGATGCCATATGCATAGATGATTCATGGTACCGGGCGGAGACATATTCTCACGCATGGTGATAGCTTTCAGACAGGCTTGACCTGTCCTTCCACATGTCACCATTTTATATACCATGTAATCATTGAAATGATGATCAGAAACAAATGTATTCTCATTTGACATCGGGGGTTTAGTAAAAGGCATTCAATGGCTACACTCTCATATATACTGCTCAGATGTTTCAATACCATTCAGCAAAACATTCATTATCCACATTATCAAGAACAACCAAGGGGTATCCAAACCTTCAAAATCACTGTCTGTCAAGTTATGGCATTAACATCAAGACCAAGGAACTTCAGCCAAACACTTCATTTTCTCACCTTTGTCTTGAGTTACCTTTATTAACATTTTCAGATTCTTTACTTTATTCCCCTTGTTGTCTTCTACATCAATAAGCTCCTTTCTTTCTCTCCTACAAGAAATAGAATGATATTAGCCAGAAGAAATGGAAGTATATCAAATCTGACATTGAAGTCCTCTTGAGCTCTTTTCTTTCTCTCCATGATTTCAAGGGTTGATGGTCATTATCAAACCTGCACTGTAAAGAGCTCAATTCATGTCAATATTAAGCCAATGCATATGAAGAAACTAACTTCAAGGCTTTTCATCACATATGACTCTCTCTCTCTCAACCTGCAATATCAGAAACTCAATTTCATATCAATCTCAACTCAATACAAATGAGAAAGCCAATTTCAGTACTTTTCTTCCACAATACAATCTCCTGTGAGCTGCAAGTGTGAATGATGAGCTTCAAGTATCAACTCAGGGACAAGCCCATGTTCACCAAGGCATCACACCAGAACTGGCCAAGTCAACGTAGCGTCTTCCTCTTGGCCTTAAGGCAATCCTGCAACAAGAGTTCTCATTTGGTTGTTTTGGGTACCCAAACCTTCTTGGGTCCCGGATGGTTAGTTGCACCTCTAGAGGGTGTCTTCCATAGTTTTTGGGCATGCATATCATCAAAATACATTAAGGAGCAAATATGCATGGTATGCCCAAACTCACCACAATAATGACAACAACCAAGAGACTTCACAGAATTCTCATAAACATGATAATCAAATTTCTATGATTTAGCATGAATGTTATCATTATAAGTATGAAAATTTCTCTTCTTCATAACATGATGAGCATGAAATTTCTGTGGGTTTGTAGAGATGTTATCATTTTTCAACCTAAAGCAATTGTTCATCCTGTGACCGAACCTTCCACAATGCAAACAGTTCAATGGACCAATTCTTTCAAATGGACTTCTTACAAAAATATAAGAGTTATCAAAAGTTCTTTTTGTGTTCAAAAACTTTCTTGGCTTTGTGAAGCCATTCATTTTCTTGCATGCATCTAGATCTTCAGATTTCATCAAAAAGTAATCATGCATCATATGACCGAGTTCACCACAATAAAAATATGAGATTTTCTTTGTGGATGCATGTGTGTGTGCAACATGATTTTTCTTAGCATTCATCGTGACACCAACAACACTTTTAGCCTTTTGATGCAAGTTTTGTTTCTTTTCCAGATTTCATTTGATCTCTTTGTTGTTTGAGCAGTAGTTTGATTTGGAGACTCATTTGATGTGCTGGCTATGTTTGAACTGTGGACAAATGAAGTATAGACTTTGTTTTCAAAATTCTTTTTGTTCACAAGATTATACCCTAGTCCCTCTCTTTGGAAATTCACCTTATTCCCCAATATCTTGTTCAGATTCTCTTCCCCATTCACAAACTTAGACAAGGATGCATTCAAGTCACCAATTTCAGATTCAAGGGATGCAATGTGCAATTCATAGTTAGCTATTTCTTGTTCAAGCACATGCACCTTATCAGATTCATCAACTATCACGTATTTCCCTTTTTCAAGATTTTCAAGATTTTTCAATCTACTTTCAAGCAAGGAGATTTGAATTAGCATTGCACTGTTCTCCTTTTTGAGTTCTTCATTTTCATTTGCAAGTTTATTATTCATAATCAATTCATTACAAATATCCTGATCAATTGAGTTTGATTTTATTTTATTTCTTAGATCTTTTTCAGTTTTCTCCAATTGATCAATTATGTTCTTGAGGGCAACATTTTCATTTCTCAAACAAGCAATGGTTTCTTTGTGACATTCAACATCATGCTCTAAAAGTTCATTGAAGTTAACAAGCTCAGAACATTTATCACAAGAACCATTTTCATGGACCAAGTTTTAGATTTCTTTTTCAATTTTCTATTTTCTGACTTGACTTTCTTATATTATTTTTCCAACTCATCATAAGCTTCAACAAGATCATCAAGAGTAAATTATTCAGAATCAGAATTTACCTCTTCTACATTTTCATCACTTTGTTGATCAGCATCATCGGCCATGAGACATTTTTGCCTTTCCTTTTCTTGAGCTTTGATCAACCGGTCCATAAGCTCCTTTGCCGTCCTACAAGAAGACACAAATGGATACTTGTTAGTACTTACATAAGCTTTCAATAAACTCAAAGCAGTAACATTGTCATGGTGCATCATTTTATCCTGATTAGACCACTTGGTCTCATCTAGAGGTAATGTGTATGGACCATGATAAATCAATTTCCAAAGACTAGGATTAGTAGAATTGATCACCACACACAGTTTACCTAGCCAAGAATCAAAATCCGAACCAGTGAAGATTGGCAGACAATTCATTGAGATATGTTCAGTAGAAAAATTCATGATTGTGGAATGCACTGGGATCACTCTGTAGATCGTAAGATCTAGGGACAACAAAGCCTCGCTCTGATACCAATTGTTGGGTCTCGTAGTGCAGGAACACGGATCTAGAGGGGAGGGTGAATAGATCCTATTGCTAAAAACTATGTCCAATTAAAAACACAAACTAGCACACAGCGGAATTTACAAGATTGATATGATTGAAGAAATTAAGCTAAACAAGTTTAAACTTGATTCACTCAATCTCGCCGAGCTCACACGATAGCACAAACAGATAGGATAGTGAACACACAATCACAAGAATCAAACCACAAGACACGGAGATTTTTAAGGTGGTTCGGGACCACGACGAGCTCCCTACGTCCACCCCTCACCAAATCGGTGAGGCTTCACTACACACAACAAAATGTAGCAACACGGGGACGAACCCCAACACACACACGCTGCTTTCGCAGCAAACCACACACACACGAGGCCTTGCCTCAACCTGCTGCCACAGCACACACACACACACACACACACACACACACTACTGGGGAACACACCCCGAACAAATTCCTTACACGGAGTCACAACTCCGTCCACACACACGTCGGATAATGCCTACTCAACCACACGGGAGAAAACTCCAAATGAAAACACACACGCGAATATACTCCGCACAATCAGCACACATATAACAACACACACACTCGGAGACCCCCTTCTCCGAACACCCACATAAGGTATTATCTCAAATGTATATGAATCAAAACATATATATGCTATGACCTCCCAATGAATTCTATAGATGAAAACTAGAAGTATGCATCAAGTATAAGGCTCCCCCTTCTTCAGCACAAACTGATTCTCATTGCTTGTTGACGGATGATTATGATTTAGATATAATCTTCTTCGTCTCCTCGAGATACACATCTTTACCTTCTTCTAATTTCTTCTTCACCTGAAATAACAGATAGAAATGATAAGCTCCAAATCAAGCCTGTTTACATCAGAAAATTGATTAGCCTCATGAACCCCTCTACTCTCATCCTTGTGGTACCACTCCTCCTTCTTCTTCTGCAAGAGAAAGGAAGGCATTAGTTCATCTTTGTTGCTTAGGATGAAAACGCAGTACTAATAAGATAGCAATCAATGGATGAACAAATGAACATGTATATATATATATATATATATATATATATATATATATATATATATATATATATATATATATATATATTGCACCTCATAGATAATCATTCAAGACCTTGAGCAATCTCAAACAAAAACACAGAAGTGAAAGATCAAGACAACTCCCTCAGATTTTCGATGAGAAGCTTCTGCAGGATGAGAAACCATTCTTGAAGAAAGATGATCGATTCTTGCATGGATGATGCTTGTATCTTGATTCTCCACGTTGCTTCCAGTAGAGGATCGATTAGGGACTTGAATCCACGTTCTTCCCTTCACATATAAGCTCAAAACAAGGTGGAAGAGGGCTTGGGAGCTTCAACTCCGAACCTGCATACACAAGGGTTAGCAAAACACCCAAAAATTGGATCTCACCTCTCTCCTTAGGGTTTGTGACCCAAAGAGAAGTATATAAGTGTTTGGAATGGTCAAGAGACAGCCCTTGGACAAGACCCACAAGTTATGAAGTGATTAGGAGAAGTTGGACTCGGATTGGAAGACTTTTGGGGCAAGAAAACGGCGGTCAAAAACGGCGGCTGGAGGTCGGAACTGAAGGGGTCGACCCTTGGGGTCGACCCTCGGGCATACAGAAGCCAAACAGAACAGATTTTGTGTTCTGTTTTACATGGGTCGACCGCAGGGGTTGACCCTCGGGTTTCCAAAATTCAAGGGGTCGACCACAGGGGTCGACCCTTGGGTTTCCAGAACCCAAACAGAACAACACTTTGGTTCTGGTTTACAGGGGTCGACCCTTCCAAGAGGGGTCGACCCTTTCAGGCAGCTTCACAAAAATGGTTATGTTTTGATTCTGTTTGAACAGAACCTGAGAGGGTCGACCCCATGGGTCGACCCATTCTTGTTTGGGCCTAAAAAACCACTAAAAATACCATCAAATCAATGGGAAACAATTGATTAAATATTACCATAATCCTATGAAGATCCACCATGATTTTTCATCCTGAAAAACATGATAAAGTAAGATGTTAGATCAAGATCAATATATATGGGTCATGCATTAACATATGAAGTTTGTTTTGAGGCCGAGACCTAAATGACATGAAGTATGAACATGAAAGCACTTGAGAACCCAATTTTCTAACTCAAGATTATAATAATATCACCATAGATTCCAATATAAATTCTTACCATTGCATGATGAACAACTTGGGAATCAAGGCACGCAAACCATTATTGAGTCATATTCTATTTGTTCAATCTCCAAGCTCATCAACCCACACATCACAAAGCAATCTCACCAAGTGTAGAGACAATGTATATGCAATGTTTGTGCTAACCTCAAAGCACGTATGAGCCTTATAGAATCACAATACACCCACATGATGATATCCCAATAGAAACAGTTTATGATCATTTCCTCAACCATTTCAACCTCCATATACATGACGACATGAACAACCATTCTGCACACGGCCAAGCAACAAAGGCATTTTGTAATCATAAAAATCACATGCACAACATGCGCCTAGACCTTTCATTGCGATGATTAATGCGCTCGTACAGAGGGTCGCGATGTCATCAGAACGCGGCGGTTACCAAGGTCGTGATATCAACGGAACGCGGCACTCACCTGGGTCGCATTAATAGACGCGGCATAAACCCCAAGCGTGACAACATATAAACGTGGTATAAACACACGTCGCGATGGCAACATTAATGGGCCACCCACCTAGGTCGCGATAATAATCGTGGCCACAGCCTTAGGCGCGATAACACCTAGACGCGCCCCTTTCCAAGGTCATGATAACAAGGATCGCACCCATCACGTAAACTATTCATCTCCTTCACGAGACGTGGTGCATCATTGTAGCATGTTCCACTGAGAATGCGGTGCACACAACCAGCGCGTTCTCGTCACGGAGCGAAAATCGGAAAATCTACACAAAAATTGATTTCCACGCCCAATCATCGACATAATGACGGGGAAACAACTCTAATCACATTGCTAACCTTCCAGAAGACGGAAGGGGCCAAACCACGTGCAAAAACATAAGAAATGGGCGATTCCCATGAATCGACCCAAAATGACTCCCGTGGATAGTCTGGCCAATACCGACTCTGATTCTTGACGAAATACAATACAACTGGTGAGAAATGAATCCCAACATGCCAGGGGTTCAAATGAAACCATTTAAACTACAAACCGTCACTTAGAACGGCAAACACGGATCATACCCCCTGAACATGCTTTTTGCCCAAACTTGATAAAACCTGCTCAAACTCACACCGTTCGGCTCCAAATCACGAGGGAACGCAGGAAAAGAGTAGGGCATCTGTCCCCCTACCTCCACCGAAGTTCTTACGCACCGAAACGGCCACGATACGCCGAAAACCATCACACGAACTGCATGTCGGCTTTGAATCCACCGAACGGGATCGCGCCAACACCACGCTTCATTCTTTACGCCAGTACGCTCCATGATACCTCCACGGCATCTCCACGACATCCCCGGGCCTCCTCCTTCTGCAGTCGGAGCAGAGGGGGAAAGAGGAGAGAGAACAGAGGGAGAGAAAGTGAACGGCGAGAGAGAAGAGAGAGGAGAGAGGTGATAGAAATAAAAAGGAAAAGGAAATAGGAAATTATGCAATTTCCCTAAAATCTGATTTTTGACACTAAATTCTGTAAATTCGGAAAAATATGACAAAATAGTCTTCGCGATCCTCGGAAGGAGCACAACGCAACTGTAGCGTCCTTGAGTAGGAAAACTCAACGGTCAAATCTCCACAGGGTTCCGTAAGTTATACAAGGGAAAAACCCATGTGGATCGTAAAACATGTATCAGGACGCACGAAAGCGATCCGATAACTCTCCGATTTCGATCTGAAGAATCTAGGATATTACAGTCCTCCCCCCTTAAAGTAATTTCATCCTTGAAATTCAAGGAGCTAACAAATGAACAGGGAAGAACAAATGCAAAACACTGGCTACGCTCTCTAAGCATCAGCCAAACCTCAACACAAAGCATGATAACACAATTCTCAAAAAACACAATTTAGAGGGACACTGCCAGACCACAATCACAGGCACACGCTCCGGATCTCAAGACACATCGATCCACGGAATGAGCATGGCACACAAGTGAACATAAGTCCGACACTTTCGAAACAGGGCAACGTTGCTTATGTCTCACATGGAATGGAGACACAACCCATGCCACAAAACAATTACCGATAAAACACAACAAGCATCAGCTTAAACAAGGAAACACAGTCCTCTCAACTGACAGCTCCAACACATCATCAGCTTCTGTGCCATAAATAACACCGAAACTGGCACGCAGAACGCCAATGACAGCACTGGACCACGAGCATAATCAAGTCAGTCCTTACTCAGACATTACATCTAATTTGAGTCACATGCCAACTCTACCATAACAGAAGAGTACAGCAAAAGCAACCGACAATACCTCGGTCCACACAATGCCAAATCAGACTCACAGGAAACTCCTCCGAAACTGAACACAACCACAAACCAGCAACAACAACAACAATAATAATAACAGCACCTGTAGAATCCCGGCTCCGTTCTCAACACAGAACCATGGGACACAACTGCAAGCTGGGTCAAAACAAGGCACAATTACAGCTGGACACACGGCCAAAATATACTAGCCATGCGGCGAGCAACTTACCAACAAGGACCCACAACAACAATAACATCAACAATAATATTGGAGAACGCATCATAAGGACCACGATCACGTCCCGAGAGCACAACTCCCAAGAAAAACATAGAGAAGAAAAGGGTACTCGACCAGCAGATATGTCGACATATTTCCCTAATTCTCAAACATGCCAGTGCCAACAACCACAAAGCTTCCAAGCAATGGCACAACAACCAACCACATCAAGGCAGATACAGCCAAGATGAAGTCACACTGAGGAAACAAACCTCTCGGCCAGACAGAAACTTCCAACCAACGATCCTCGACCTGTGGGTTATAAGCCCACACGCTTCCGCTGCGCACTCAACACAACGTACACATGCATCACAAATAACTCCGCGTCCGCATCTCAGCATACACTCGGCGCTATCGCAATTCATAAAACTGCAATATACCACGCCTCGAGTACCGATCATGCTAACAACCGATCACAAGTCGCCAAAGTGCAAACCAGAAGAGCACCAGGTTCAGCACAAAGTACAAAGAACACTAATCTCAGCTTATCCTCACATCCTGGAATGATTACTGAACCTTCACAGCATAACAGCCGCCAAACACGGCATGTCGGACACGGAGCACAACGGCACCCAAGCACAAACATTGGGTCCAAAGCCAATCAACCACCGAACCAAGAACAGATCAGGTTCAGAACTAACACAGTCCACACTTAAGCAGATACAGGACAAAGGCTTCATAGAGATAGCACTCCAAAGCTTACCTTGAAGAGACGCCAGCAGACAAGATGAGAAGAATCAAGCGCGACTAATAGTAGCTCACCAGGAAGGAAAATCCTATGTTCGCCCGAGCATTTTATCAATCAAGGCATCCAATCGACCACCTTAACACAACCTTAACAACTCAGGGGCTGAACAAACCTCAAGCTGGGATGACTAAAACAACATAAGAATGTGCACGGCCATCACACCAACGATAATTCCTAACAGCCACCTGAACAAGCCACAGAAAAATCTCGAACACCGTACCACAGATTCACGCCTGTCGCTGAACTCTGCCAAGTATAGCATAACTGAGACAAACACCATGACATAAGGAAAACACTCCGTCACAACCTAACGAGAGCAAAACCATCTCGCACAGTGCCAACACAGCATGCACAAGACCACAAGCAAAAGCAAAGCGATAAACAATTGCGAAACCTATGCCAGCTGCCGACTGCACTGGACCTTAAGGACTCTGAGCATTGCGATATCTCGAATTCCCATGTACTTCACAAACAAAGGCTCAGCTAGCTCAGAAAAATTCCAAACAACACTGAACTCTCGCTCGGATACCAACTATGGCGACCCAGACTTCGGATACCGGGTAAACCCGATACCACTTGGAACCTGCGAGGCCTCCCAAGAGCGGAAAAGCTCCGAAGGGATAGAAAGGTGTGTGATAGTACATTGAACTTTCAGATAAACCAGGAAGCAATTAAATTTTAATGATCAGGATTGCTAAAGTAGAAGAAATAAAATTACATTTTAGATAACAATTAAACTAATAGAGTCCAGTCCAAAGAAAGACAAGTATAGTCCAACAGGAAAGAGAACGTACTCTCAAGTCGGGGGAAACCCGACACTGGCAACATTGGCAACTAAGAACCACGCAGCAGGTACCACCCAACAGGAGGAAGAATTGCTACACCTGAAAAGTCAGGGGTGAGCCTCGTGTCACTAGCTCAGTAGGGATCCCACAGAACCCTACCACAAAATAATGCAGTAACAGCAATGCTACACTAAAGCAAAGCAGTAACAAAGCAAGAGTAACAACAGAAGTAAATAGGAAAGCCATAACACAGAAACACGGAGGCCGAAGGAACCTCGGCCCTCTAAACTACTCCAAACAACAATAGAAAGGTGAACCTCGATCTCACAAAGTCAGACGTTACCGATCCATTGTCAAATCACAAAACCATATCGTGAAAAGCCTACCAAAATAGGCAAAGATCTGCCACAAGACCTTCACGGTCAAAGGCACAAGACATACACGATCTCACCATCGTGTACGCTACCAAACTCGTAACCTCGAGTGAAGCCACGCACAGGCTACTTGGAAGAGTCACGAAAACACAAGTCACAAGAGTCATGCGTCAAGTGACAGAAGTACCTCCTCACTAGAAGAACAGCCAGATGTGTCAACTGACATCTTACACTGTGCCTCAAGTGTCTCCCACTCACCTCGAACGCGGTAACTGAGACACAAACCAAGTACAAGTGACAACAGTAACGGGTGACTAGTCAGGGTAATGCCCGTCGGCGCTCGTCCGACCCACCCTGACCACGTGTGCACACACAAGCCCAAGGCCTTGAGCCAGGTCTCTAGCTAGTTTTCTCCCCTAGTAGGATGCTGCCGCAAAGCAAGGGGGCCCACAGAAAGTAGCCTAAAAATCGTCAACCGGGAACTACCCCGCCACCACTCCCAGGTGGGCCGACACGGAGAAGTGTCGTCAGGATACGACTAGTGGAGGTTCACTAGACACAGAGACTCAAAACATCGAACATCGAAGTACAGACAGTGTAAGCACACACATGTCGTACGTACCACAGAGCATAATGCAGTATACAACTGCCACCAGACTCAGGACAGTCAACTAGACCTACTGACAACGATCCTTGAGTCACAAGACTCGGGTCAAGATTGTCGCACATCACAGCACACCCTATTAATTAGCCTAGTCCCTAAGCCAAAATCACAGTAAAACACATCAACGATGAGTCCTCGGCCTCCGAGCCACACAACAGACTCATAATTCCGTATAACACGAAACACGGAACATGAGGGATTACCGAAAGCCCTTAAACCACATGGCATGCAAACTGTGGCAAGATAGTACCTCCAAGTTCCCAAAATCATGTCTCGATCCTCACAGGATAGACGAGACACTCACGAGGTCACGTGTCAACCACTGGGTCACAATCGGGTTGACCAGAAACCATAATGACTCTCGATATAACATAAAACACTGCTCGGTATAATGGCCCTCTCAGACACGCTATAACACGGTCGCAGCCCTCATAAGATGTCCAAGACATCCTTGGAACAATGGGCTAACCAAGGGGTCGAAGCCACATTAACCGCAAGAACACAGCACTACGCACTGCTCGGGATAAAACTGCTCCTCCGAGATCCCTTGATTCACAAATGACTCTCACAGGACACCGAAGGCATCCACTGAGCCAAAAGCCAACAAGGCATCGAATCTTGGGTTCACCGGATCCCGAGACAACTCAAATAAGACACGAAAAATAGAAAACATTAACACGCCTAGACCCTGTGTCGCGATGACTAACGCGCCCGTACCAAGGGTCGTGATGTCATCAGAATGCGGCGCTTACCTAGGTTGCAACATCAACGGAACGCGGTGCTCACTTGGGTCGCGTTAATAGACGCGGCATAAACCCCAAGCGTGACAACATATAAACACGGTATAAACACACGTCACGATGGCAACATTAACGCGCCACCCACCTAGGTCGCTATAATAATCGCGGCTACAGCCTTAGGCGTGATAACACCTAGACGCGCCCCTTTTCAGGGTCACATTAACAAGGATCGCGCCCATCACATATGGCGCATTCCTAACCGCCAAACTATTCATCTCCTTCATGAGACACGGTGCATCGTTGTAGCGCGTTCCACTGAGAACGTGGCGCACACAACTAGCGTGTTCTTGTCACGGAGCGAAAACTAAAAAATCCGCACAAAAACCTATTTCCACGCCCCAATCATCGCCAGAACGATGGGGAAACAACTCTAATCACATTGCCAACATTCCATAAGCCGAAAGGGGCCAAACCACGTGCAAAAATGTAAGAAACAGGCGATTCCCACGAATCGACCCAAAATGACTCATGTGGACAGTCGGGCTCATACCGACTCCGATTCTCTACCAAATACAATAAAATTGGCGGGAAATGAATCCCAACATGCCAGGGGTTCAAATGAAATCATTTAAACTACAAACCATCACCCCGAACAGCAAACATGGCTCACACCCCCCGAACATGCTTTTCACCCAAACTTGATAAAATCGGCTCAAACTCACACCGTTCGGCTCCAAATCGTGAGGGAACGCAGGAAAAGAGTAGGGCATCTGTCCCCCTACCTCCATCGAAGTTCTCACATGCCAAAATAGCCACAATTCGTCGAAAACCATCACAGGAACCGCACGTCGGCTTTAAATCCACCGAACAGGATCGCGCCAACACCACGCTTCATTTTTCATGCCAACACGCTCCACAATACCTCCACGGCATCTCCACGACATCCCCGGGCCTCCTCTGTCTGTAGTCGGAGCAGAGGGGGAAAGAGGAGAGAGAATGGAGGGAGAGAAAGTGAACGGCGAGAGAGAAGAGAGAGGAGAGAGGTGAGAGAAATAAAAAGGAAAAGGAAATAGGAAATTATGCAATTTCCTAAAATTTGATTTTTATCATGAAAATTTGTAAATTTAAAAAAATACGAAAAAATATTCTTCGCGATCCTCACAACGAGCCCAACGCACATGTAGTGTCCCTGAGTAGCAAAACTCAACGGTGAACTCTCCACAGGGTTCCGCAAGTTATACAAGGAAAAAATCCGCATGGATCGTAAAACACGTATCAGGACCCACGAAAGCGATCCGATAGCTCTCCGATTCCGATCCGAAGAATCCAAGATATTATAGTTAAGAACAAGAATGCCACATCAAAGAAAAAGACAACAAAAACTTAAAGTGGTAAGAAAAGACAGGAAGAGCTAAAACTTAATAAATCAACAACTCAAGTCAAATCAAAAACAAATGTAGATACCAAAACTGTTGTTGTCTTGTCTGCATCATTTAAATGCAGTTATGGGGCCCAAACAGTGTTGGGTTCTAAAATTTTCTACTTGATTTTATATGCATGTATATCTGGCAGCCAATCACAACAGGTGGTATCTTGACAGTGGCTATTCCAAGCACATGACCGGGGACAAAGGAAAGTTTTGCATGCTGGTAGAGAAGGATGATGGTCATGTTACCTTCGGAGGTAATACCAAAGAAAAAATAATTGGATTAGGTAAAGTTGGTAAGTGCTCTTCATGCTATATTTATGAGGTTTTATTAGTTGAAGGTCTTGCCTACAATCTGCTTAGTATTTGTTAGCTATGTGATAAAGGCCATAAAGTTATTTTTGACTCATTTGCATGTAATATTTTTGAACCCAATTTTGAAACTATGAAATTCACTGGTAGAAGAGTCAATAACATCTATATGGTAGATTTAAATGATGCAGCACACACTAATTTGTGTCTCACTGTTAATAAGGATGACTTAGCTTGCCTTTAGCATCGTAGGCTAGGTCATGTCAGTTATAATGTGTTGCATAAGTTGAATAAATATAGCATGGTAAGTGGTCTTCCTGAAATTTCTTTTAAGAGTAGCAATAAAGATATCCTTGTTGTTCAAATCCATGTAGATGACATAGTGTTTGGGTCAACTAATCTTTCTATGTGTGAGGAATTTTCTAAGTTAATGACTGATGAATTTGAAATGAGCTTAATGGGAGAACTGAAGTTTTTTCTTGGATTGCAGGTCAATCAAACTTCAGAAGGAAGCTTCATCACACAGTCCAAATACATCAAGGATCTGTTGAAGAAATACCAGCTGGAAAACCTCAAAGAGATCACTGCACCTATGGGCACATCAACCAGTCTTGATGCTGACCCAAAAGGTAAATTGGTTGATACCAAACAATATAGAGGTATGATCGGATCTCTTTTGTATCTTACTGCATCTCACCCAGATATACAATTTTCAGTGTGTTTATGTGCTAGATTTAAGGCTAGTCCTAAGGAATCTCACATGTGTGCTGTGAAGAGGATTTTTAGGTATCTATCAGTCACCCTTGACTTAGGATTGTGGTATCTTTATAGGTGTGAGTTTGAAACTGTAGCTTACACTGATGCAGACTATGCGGGGTGTATGATAGATAGAAAGAGCACTAGTGGGTATTGTCAATATCTAGGTGGTTGTCTAGTGTCTTAGGTATCTAAGAAGCAACACACAGTTGCTCTCTCCACTGTTGAGGCTAAGTATGTTGCAGTAGGGAATTGTGGAGCTCAAGTGCTCTGGATAAAACACTAGCTCATAGACTATCACATAAAATTAGGATGCATTCCTATTCTGTGTGATAATACCGGTGCTATTTCCTTGTCTAAAAATCTCGTTCATCACTCTAGTACTAAGCATATTGAAATAGAACACCACTTCCTGAGAGATGAAGTAAGTAAGAATGAAATTGAGCTAAATTTTGTAGAATCAGAAGATCAAATTACTGATATATTTACTAAACTTCTTGGGAATGAAAGGTTTAAATTCTTAAAAAGAGAACTAGGTTTATGTAAATTTCAGCATGATGATTGATTGCTTAAGTTCATTCTTGTCTGGAATAAATGTCTTCTCTACTATTTTTTTTGCCTATGATTCAGTCTAACACATGGTATAAGTAGTTGCCATTGTAGAAATGTCTTGCATTGTGTCTATCTTGATCTTATGGGTATATCAAAAGGTTTGCTGTGATAAGGGCAGATATCGTCTATCTGGAAACCCACACTATGTGTAGAGGCTTGTCCTCCACCAAGTGCCCTGAGTCAAGATTCTGTCTGAGTCTTGCATTTCATTAATTGTTCATAGGTCAAAATGTTGTGTCCAATAATAATGCACATAGACAGGGGGAGTAAGTGTTCAAAAATTGGTTTTAGTCTATCCTCTAGTGCATGTTGATAGGGGGAGTTCAGAATGAAATTGAGTCAGTTCAGGTCCAGGTTGTTGCTTCTTTACATCAGTAAGTGTTTCTGTACACCTTTTTGCAACCCTGACTTTGAAATCTCAGATGTTCACATTATTTCTGAAATCTCAGTAGCTCATTGATTGATATCAGGTTTTCTTGACACACTCATTTATTTCCATCTCTTGACATCAACCTCTTAAAAAGTCCTTGTTCTTCCTATGACTCTGAAATAATGACAATCTTATAATCAGTTCATTTCTCTAAGCTACTAAAATCAGAAATCTTCTATTATAAGAATCTGTAATGCTCCATGAATGAACTGATGGTTTAAGCTAAATAAATTTTAGAGTCTAAAGATTAAACTCAATGAACTAGGATGTTGATCACAATTAATAGCTCTCAACCATTTCTCTCATGTCATGTATGGTGAAGTCTTCCAGAGTCTAAAGTCCTTGAATTAATGATTTCTTGGTTAAGAAACTTGGAGTGTGTATTATTTTTAAACAAGTCTTTCTATAAAACCAAAGGGCAACAATGTCAAAATAATGAGTCAACATAATAGTTGGCAGAGCAATGACTGAATGCACTGAGAAACTGGGTTCTTTATCAAAGAAATGGAGAAAAACTCGTGTCATGAGGTGCTTTGGTTAACTCTGTTCAAAATTAAAACTAAAAGGTTAGTTTCACTGAGTAACTAGGGGTACTGGTGTTTAATCAACGTGTACCCTTATGTAAAAAGGTATAAACCATACCTGAATGTCTTAATAAATGAAACAGAATGGTACATTCTGCTGAGTAACTAGGAGTACGGGCGTCTAATCAATATGTACACATACGTCAAAAGGCATGGATGATACCTAACTGTTCTGACAACAAAAAGGAATCAAAAACTTTTGTTGTAACCCTAAGGTGAAAAATCAGAACTGTCACATTGTTTAACCTCAATACATATCCTAGTCACTCCTAAAGAAACTCACTAACTTTTGGGTGAGTAGGATAAAGTAAGACTAAATCCTTCATGTTTCATATGGTTCTGGTTTATTGCTATTAAAGGTTAATGGAAACTTATTCAGAGAGCCCAATTACTAAACTCTAACCTTTATTATTCTTAAAACAGAATTCTATCAAGAATGCATTATATAGAATCTTATAACTAAAGAATTTGAGCTATGTATGCTTGGTTAATGAAAGATAAATCAGTTTGTCAATCAGATCTCTCCTACATTTTCACAACCTTGATATTGTTATACCTTTTTTTGTCACATCACCGATAAAATCCTATTGTCTCTATCCATTCCTTGTTTGCTGGTGGCAAAGGGGGAGAGAATTTGATGGTTTGATGGCTAGTTGGAAAAAGGGGGAGAGATTGCCTTGGCTGGTAAAGGGGGAGAGTTTGCCTTATTTGACTGTCTGTGTCTTTGCATGTGGTGTATATGCATGTCTGTCTTCTACTACACTTGATTGTGACCTTTGCATATTCTGACTCATAATGTAATATGTGTTGCCATCAAAACATAGTAATATTGCCATCATCAAAAAGGGGGAGAATGTTGTGCCACCTCTGGATTTGATGTCTAGTTTTGATGCCGGCAATAGTGTGTTTGACATTAATCTGTCTCTGGCAACATTGTCATTTTAACTCATTTCTTAAGTCAGAATAAGTTCTTGTTCATAACAACGTCGATGCATATACATATGACTGCATTGAAAGGTTGGTGCACACTTGCATATTGTTACATTGAAAGGCCGATGCATATTTGCATATAAGTCTATAAGGTCGATGCATACATCCACTTTTGTTCTGAAGGTATATGCATGTACAGAATTGTTGCATTAAAAGGTCGATGCACATTCACTTTATAGTCTATCAGGTCAGTGAATACAGTCTTTCCAGTCCTAAAGGTTGGTGCATATGTAGGTCTGTGCATATTTGGATTCTAGAGAAAGGTCCATACATGTCATTGATAGGTTGATGCTAGTGAGCTAGCGACTGCAGCATAGGTCGATGCTAGTGAGCTAGCGATTGCAGCATAGGTCGATGCATGTCATATAAAGGTCGATGCTAGTTAGCTAGCGATTGCAACGGAGGTCGATGCTAGTTAGCTAGCGATTGCAACGGAGGTCGATGCATGTCATGGAAAGGTCGATGCTAGTGAACTAGTGATTGCAGCATAGGTCAATGCATGTTATAGAAGGGTCGATGCTACTAAGTCATCACTCTCAAGGTCAATGCACCTTGTGCATTCACTATAAAGACAGGTCGATGCATTACAGAGTCAATTTGTCTGGCACATAAGGTCTACCTATATAAAACTAAGGTCGATGTTTCTGTTCTGACCTGCCGCATGTATTAGCTATATAGTCTGATGTATCTCATTTATGCATCGATGCTCTTGAAGAATTTTATGCATTTACTTATATGAATTGCCTAAACTCATGAAGCATCTGAAACTGAATTTGCTAATAAATATTACATGCTTCATGAATCTCATAAATCTTTGATTTTATTTTGGACAAAAGGATGAACCAACCCAGATCCATGATTGAACACCGGGGTTGCATAAAGGTAGACTACATTAATATCATGTGGAACTTAAAGTGAACCAGATTAAGGGCACGTGATCCAAGGTGGGAAGCTGAACTACTATCTAGCCACGTGGATCATCTTATCCTCTACTTCTGACATGTGGCCCCTCGAAGTACGCATTCTAGATAAATTTATTGGGCAGGAGTGTGTCTTGCATGCGCCAAAAATTGAAAAGCTCAGGGGACCACTTGATCCATCCTACGCATATAAAAAGGGGGGATCTCTCAGTCGAAAAACATAGAAGGACGAAGAGACAACAAGAGTACAGATGATAGAAGTAGATCAGAAGAGTAGAAGAGAGCTGGAAGAGCTAGAGTTAAATGGAGAAAAGTCTTAGAAGTGTTCGAGAGAGCAAGAGCATGTTGCAGACAGTGAGAAGAAAAATAGGGTGCCGTAAGTATGAGAAGTTGTCATAGTGAGAAGTGAGTTTGAGAGGTAGAGTTGTTGTCTTGACTCTTGGATCAGATCCAGAGTCAAATTGCTCCATAGTGAGCTACATTATTTTTTTGTCATCGTTATTTCTTTGAATATTTTCTATTTATTTTTGAAACTATTCGTAAGCTATGTATCAGCAGCAAGCTGTGAGTCAACGGCGAGTTGTGATCCTCGGTAAGCAAGCTTTGGTGCTCAGCGGCGAGGTGTGATCCTCGTTAAGCAAGTTGTGAGGCTCAGCGGTCTGGAGTGTGTTCCCTAAAGCTGTGGATCAACGATTGTAGGGATTTTTATCCCCGAAGTTGTGGATCAGCGAAGTTCAAGTTGTTTGGCAGTCGAATCCTTATCCGTCGAGTAAGGAGTGGACATAGATCTTGAGCTCGAGATCAAACCACCTTATAAATTGATATGTCCTCTGTGTGATTGAATTCTTTACTGCAACTAGATGAATGCCTAGGATCTTACACTGCGAGTCACTAATAATTTCAACATATTCATCTGTTGCTTACGCTTGAGTACTCAACCTGTCTATTTGAATATCTTCTGAATCTATCTGTGGTAATTCTTCTTAAATTGACCTTACCTTGAATTGTTCAGTAGACTTACCATCTAACATCTAATATGTATCGTCAACTCAGTGGTATATAAAATTGGTTCAGTCATAAGGATAGATTACATCTATATGAAAAATTGATCTTTGCGTGGGCAGATTTTCTAATCAACCCTCCGCCAGGTACTATACTGAGTTGATTGATCTTTTGTTTTTGATGTTTGCTATGACTGTCAACTATTTCATATCAGATTCTTTTATTGATAATTCAGATTGCTTTTAGTGATTCTGTTCACAATAGTTGATTTTAATTCTGCACAGTTATTAACTACCGAAGAATTCAAAATTGGGGTTGATCTATTCACCCCCCATCTAGATCTCTTGTTCATCCTTTCACACATCACCCGCATGGATGCTAGAGCAGCGGAGGCTAGAGAGTCCTCTCTAGGACCCAGGGCAGATGAACATATTGAGGCGAGCCGGCTTTGAGTGAGTGCCATGCTCAACCCTCTGTCTTCTGCTAGTCTATTCGTTATGGTTGGCTAACTTTGTGTTGCTTGGCTAGTGTTATAGCTCCACTGGAGGTCAGGGTAGAGGTGGCTTTCCCACCACCCTTGGAGACTGATCCCTTGCTGGACGACGAGATTGGGTGCAACATTGACATTGACGAGGTGCTCTGAATGATGGACGAAACTGGCCCCAACACCGAGATGTTCCCCGACTTTGAGTCATGGAAGGCTCCCGAGGACATTCGGCCAGGTAGGGTCCCCTTGGCTTGGTAGTGCTCTGTTCATGGCTATGCTTGCTTCTGGAAATTGACATTGCCATGTATTCCCATGCAGAGACGGCAGGGATGTAGGGGTCCGTTGCCCCTCCCGAGGCGAGAGGTTAGGTGCCCATTCCTATTGAGGAGCGAGAGCCTACGGAAACCCGAGACGGCTCAGGTAAGTATGGAGTTGCCGTAGGAAAGGTTCATTTCTCCTCTCCCTGGGTTGATTATACTGGGATTGTTGACTATGCTTGTTGTCTTATTCGCCAGGTGATGACCCGGTTGCTACCCTGGAGATGGTCCAAGAGCTAGACAGTACTGGGCCGTCAGTGGAGCTTCCCTCCTTTGAGGCTGAGCCGGGAGTGGCAGGTGGCCTGGCTGCCCTCGTTGCTAGAGTTGTATCTGGGCCGCTACCACAGCCGCCGATTGGGCAGCCCCTTCCTCCTTTGCCAACCGTTGTCTCAGCTTGCACAGTGGGGCTAGTTAGGTCTTCCACCATGGGATCCTCAGGTACGTGACTGGGAACTTAGCCACTTGTGGTGGGCTTTTGTATCACCTGCCAGCACTAAGATTTTCCTGGTGTTGGTCACAAGTACATCATCCCCTTTGGAGGAGGGCGAGCTTCCTTATGACATGGCTGGAGCTGTAGCCATGGAGCCTACGGCTGTAGCTTCTACTGGAGAGACTAAGGAGATCATCGATATTGAGAGGATCTCTGAGTGGAGTGTCCCGATTGGTGAGCTTTGTGTAAAGCTCTTAGGCTGGCCAGTTTTCTTTATGTGAGGTCAGGTTGTGTGCTGACCCCGTTGTCTTATTGATTCGTAGGGGCTTCTAGTTCCACCACCTCCGGGGGTTCATCGGAGACTTCTTCAGGCTCCTCAGGCAGCGATAGTTTTGTCATGGAGATAGAGGAAAGTTCAGGCTCCTCCTCCTCTGGGGCCTCATCTGTTGAGGGTGCAGAGGCTGAGATTACTTCTACATGTGTGTGGGGCCCTTTCCTCCCCCCTTTAGCACTTGATTATGTTTTCTGGAAGGATAATGATGCTTCTACCTTGTGTGTAGCACTGGTGTCATAGGAGGAGCGTGTGTCAGCCCCTACTACAAATGGCCGGGAGGAGGTTCCCGACCTCCCTGCAGCTTCTGGAGGGGACAAGGCTATGGCAGAGGGCACCCTAGCCATTGAGGAGTCTCTGCCTTCCCCAACCCCGGCGAGTGATGCCGTAGGTGTGTAGAGGCTTACTCTAGCTAAGGACTGAGAATTCTTTTTCTCAGGTTTTCCACCTTATTTATCATGGAAAGTTTCACATGTATTTTTCACTTTCCATTTCTTCTTTCCGGTATTGTGCAGCCTTGACTAATGTGTTGATGGAGACGAGCGACTCCTCTCTGAGTCTGGGGGTGGAATGGCCTTCCTCCACTCCACCATCAGAGCCATTAGTGGACGGGAGTGTAAGTGCCTCCTTGCTCCAGCGAGCACGAGGGTACCTTCAGAGTGACCCCCACCTTTCTCGGAGGACTTGAAGCAGCGTCTAACGGAGTGCACCCAAGGTTACCACATCCTCGGCTTCCTACGTGAGCCTTGGATGTCCGGGCTGGCTGGGATATGGGCCGAGTGCCTGCGGCTTCTTTAGGCAAAGGAGTAGAGTCCTCAGAGACTGGCCACTATCCAAGAGGAGCGGGAGTGACTAGATCGGCTTGCGATAACCATAGCCGAGTAGAAGGGCCATGCCGAGGTGGCTCAGTCACACTTCTGAGGCCAAGCTGTTCAGCTCGAGGAGGCCGAGAGTAGCACTGAGGCCTTGAAGAAGGCCTTAGAGGAGCAGCAGTCAGCCACAGAACGCGTCAGGGTTGAGTGGCAAGAGGCTAGGACCACGGTAGAGGCTAGTACTCAGCTCTTGTCCACTCTCGAGACAGAGCCCGCGGCTGCCCGATCTCGCTTGTCGGCGTTGGAGGGGAGTGAGCCTTGATTTGATTATATCTCCCCTCTTTTTGTTATGTTATATGCCCGGTTGTATATATTTTGTTACCCCAAGGGCATGCCTTGGGCTCCTTTTATAGAGTATAAATGATAAACTTTTGGATTTCTTTTGTCATTTCTTATGTCGTCCCACCTCTTTCTCTTGTGGGACAATGCTGGGTGCATGAGCAGGCGACCACGTATTGTTAGTCATGGTTGATTCTCCTACTATATGTTGGTGCTAGTGACATGGGACTGGGTACCCGAATTGGGGTACTGGACCGGAGACTAAGTATTAGATAGTGAAGGCTGGACGCTGGGTGCACTGGAGGGCCTGAGCGCAGGGTACTGGAGGCTGGGCACTGGGTACTGAATGTTGGGTACTCAGTACTGGAAGTTGAGTACCAGGGATAGGAGGTTGAGTACTGGGTACTAGGGGCTGGGCACTGGAAACTGGAGGTTGAGTACCAGGGATTGGACACTGAGTTCTGGGTCCTAGCGATTCAGTCAATTTGGTATGTGGACTGGGGCCTGGCTGGGAACTGGGAAACTAGGAGGTAATGCGTACAGGTCCAATAATTCAGGGGACTGGAGCTGGGAACTGGCGGCTGGAGGCTAACCCCGAGGGGGGGTGTTGGCCTGTGTTGTTGGGAGCTGGGGGCCGACGTGTCAGGGTGTGATATGATGTATTACTAGAGACTGGAAGCTGGAGGCCAACCTGTGAGGGTGCTTCGGCATGTATTGCTAGAGTTGTTTGGTCTGGGGAGTTGGAGGTGGAGCCGGCCGGCTACCTGTCACGATGACGTAGCCGGAGACTGGGGCTAGGACTGGAACTGGTGTTAGAATGGGGACTGGAATTGGTCGGCTGTCCATTTAAGGTGTTGTAGCCAAAATTTGGGACCGGAACTGGAACTGGCTGGCTAACCATTTAAGGTGTTGTAGCCGGGGGTTGGGACTAGAACTGGAACTGACCGGCTGACCGTTTAAGGTGTTGTAGCCAGGGGCTGGGACTGGAACTGGAACGGGAACTGGTCGGCTGACCGTTTAAGGTGCTGTAGCCAGGGGCTAGGACTGGAATTGGAAATTTGTGTTGTAGCTGGAACTGGAGCTAGCCAGCTGACCATTCAAGGTGTTGTAGCCGGAGGCTGGGACTGGAGTTGGCGATGACCGACCCTCGGGGGTGTAATGGCCACCATTGTCATGTAGCGATGTTGAGCTTGCCATCGGCGGGACGTCACTGTCGACGGCTTTCATCAGTGACGAGTAGAAAGGAAGAGGGTGTTTTTTTGTTTGTTTGTTTTTATTCTTTTTACTAGCTCCACCGCCCTTGCAGATTTTCACCAGAGCTGGCCGCCTTTTCCTTTTTTCGATGCGCCCTTGCGGGTTTTCGCATCGAGGGGTTACCCGATTTTGTCTGAGGCGCCCTTGCAGGTTTTCACCTCAACTGGGTTGATGGCAATTTTTGCCCTCAGTTATCCCGTGGGGGGGGGGTTAATTGAGGCCGCCGGGGTATTTCTAATTTTAACCCCATATTTTATCTTTTTGTTGTTTATTTTTTTTTGAATCTGGGGATTGTCGTCCGTAACATGCTGTTGTCAGGGGACGTAATCTAAGACTTGTGTTGTCGATGACTTGACATCATTATGATCTCGGTTAGGACTCTTACAGGTTGCTAAGTCATGGCCCTAACGGTCATTATATCTTAGTAGAGTATGACTGGGGTTATAACCGGTGGGTTAGGGGGGTCAATAAACATTGAAGTTATGACTGGAATCACACTGGTCGAACCATGACGGACTGGCTACTAAGGGTTCTGGATTGAGGGGTGTTTAAGGTATATGGACGTAGAATGAAGGGGGTCAAGGGATTAGCTGAGACTGAGGTTTGCTGGAACAGGTGACTGGGATAATGTGTGAGTGCTGGGGTATACGAGCTTGCTACAACGGAGCAAAGGCCGCAGGTAAGATGAGCCAACCAGGGTAATATAAAACCAACTAGGGAGTGTAGGGTTAATGGATCAGAAATATGCATTGGTCAAGGACTGGTATGGTTTAACTGGAGAGGCCTATGATTTGTTGATAGGTGGATGGGTAGTTACCCTGACTGGTGGAAAGAGATTTTTTTTTCTCATTACTGGCCCTACCGCCCTTTCGGGTTTTTGCCAGGGCCCACCCCCTTTGGCTTTTTCTGACGTGCCCTTGAGGGTTTTCGCGTCGAGGGGTTTCCCAATTTTTCCTGAGACACCCTCTCGTGTTTTCACCTCAGTCGGGTTGTTGGACTTTTTGCCCCCAGTCGCCTCTTTGCATAGAGGACGACCGAGCCCGCAGGGTGTAGATAGTAAAATGTAATCTAGCCCGCCCTCTAACAAGCTATGCATGTATATGTAAGTGTGATCATGAAAATAACATGATAGCATGAACAAGGAAAGGGCTATAAAAAAAATTGAGTGAACCGTGATCGCCACCCAAGGATTAGCAGTAGGAAATAGATGCTATAATGAAAACAAACCTATGGCGTACCTTGGGAAAATGAAGAAGACCGCGGCCAAAGGTGACCGCTACAACGTGTGATCGCGCCTTGAAGATGGGTGCGGGGAACTGGTGGGATCGGACCTTCTCTCCTTCCAGCCGGCTAGAGGAAGAGGGCCTCACGTTCATATTGATAATCTCCTGCAAAACAAACCATAAAAACAAAAGAACACCCATTAGATCATGAAAGTGTAGAATTTTTTTTTTTTAATAATGTAATACTTGCAAGGGGGATGAGGCAAGCCGTTCAGCCCTTCATTACGGAAGGGGGTGGACGCTCAACCCTGACCACCAGACAAGCATTTTCATTAATCAAAGCTAGAAATGACAATATATAAAGGGAGAGGGGAGAAGGGACCGGCACCCAAACTTATAAAGATGAATGGGGCAAACGATAAGGGGAGCGACAAAGGCCAACCAGGCTAACACAAACAAAGCCCAACCAGGCTAACACAAACAAACCCAAAGGAACCCGTCGATGGTCCTGAGTGGAGATGGACCGCCGGGGAGAGCACCTGGTGGCAACGCCCTAACGCCGAGAAGGTTGCTTTGAACGCTTGGGAGGAGCATGACCCACGTAGAGGGCATGACCACGGTGGAAGGCCATGAACGAACGTTAATGGCGAACCATGTTGAGGAGACTGCAGCAAGAGCTGGCGAAACTGCATGGCAGGAGCTGGGAAAGGGCCCACATGTAGCTCCGCTAGGATAGTAACCGGCGAAGGCCCGTGGCCAGCGGAGGGGGTGCCAGCGAGGTAGTAGGAGTAGACGGACGCCAGCAGAGGGGATAGCACGGTAGGGGTGGACGTCGAAGCTTCAGTAGGGGGTGACGTGCTGAGCTCACCAAACACGTGTCGGCCATCGGAGGGGACAGGAGAGGGGGCAGGAGGCGAAGATAGGGGATCGTACCCGCCAGCTATCCCATCACTGGAGGAGAGTGGGACCGAACGTGGAGGAAGTAGGAGGGTCCCGGCGGAGGACGACGGGAGGCCGGCGGAGATATGAACACCAGAGGGAGGAGGGAGGGCGGCGAGGCCGTCTACCCCGACAGACACGGACGGAGGAGGTAGCAGGGGAGCAGCTCTAGGCGAGCTAGGAGCATGGTGCGCGGGGAGCACCTGCAAAGGGCGGTGGGAGACCAAAATCAGGCGCCGGAGGGATGGCTACCGGCGGGGGGACCATGGACAGAACTGCACGAAGAGCCGTGCGCCAGGTCCCCTGTGTTAAGCCAGAATGAGGATAGGGGCGCCATAAGTAGCTATGCCAACCGCGGCTGAGGTCACCGGAGTAGAGGGAGAAGGGCCCGAGCCTGCCGGAGGAGGGCCTCGAGGTCGAACAACAGTAGAAACAAAGAAAGGTAGGGTTTCATACTCGACAGGCTGGCCAAAGGATGATGACCAAAGAGTTCCCACCAACGGTTGCGAGAGAGAGGGAGCAAAAACGTGACGGTCCAAGGGCACGGCGGAGAAGAAGATAGCACCACCGGGAGGACCTGCTGAAGACGTACGACGGATGACCTGAGGGAAGCCTAAGGACAAGCAGCAAAGGTCCTGCATCATTGCAGGGGAGGGGAAGGGCCAAGGGCAGGAGGCACAGCCCTAGTCACACCCACTGTCGTCGGAGACCTTGTCCGTACCGCAAACTCCATCGGAGGAGACGATGACCGCGATGGCCGGAGGACCGACTGAGGACGACGGAAGCACTGGGGGAGAGGCCCAACGGAGAGCCCTGCACCCGTAACAGCGCCTACAACAGCAGGACGAAGGGGTCCGTACAGCCAAGGCGAAGGGCGGGAGACGCAGCAGGGAGAGCGAGGAGGCCACCAGCTGCGGTAGCCAATGGCGAGGAGGGAGCAGGAGGACAAAGGGCCATGAAGGGGAGGTGAAGGCTAGAGCCCCCCCGGCCGGAGAGGAGACTGAGCAGCTCAACTCAAAAGTTTACGAAGGTTCAGAGTATCCCTTGTTCCATAAAGTGTAGAAATTGCCCAGGAATGATAAATCAACATGAAAGAAAGGGGGAGAACGTACCGGGGGAGGGTTTTTAACCCCTATAAACGGGTGCAAATGAAAGGTGGGAATGTTGTGCATGCATGGGATTTGAAATCATGAAATTTGATTAAGAAAGGAGAGAGAAAAATGTTGTGCAAAATGGAGAAAAATGTAAAAATGTGTAGAGAACTGTGCAGAAACTAAGTGTAAAACCGTGACGATATGTGAAAAGTAGGAGGAGAGAACTAAGCATAGGAGCAAAGAAAAAGTGCCCAGAGAGATGGAAATCGAAGAAGACACTCCCCTCTTCAGGTTGGGGTCGGAGCAGGAGGTAGACGATGCAGCATGGCTCCGCCCCGGACCGACAAAGGGCGCCCCGCCGCGGAGTTGTAGCAGGAAAACAGAATCTATGATGTTTTGCAAGAAGTAGAGGCAAAGTCAGGAGGGCTAACGACGATGAAATCAAGCAAATAAAGAACCAAATTGAAGCCTATACTTCCCTCAATAGCCTGGGATCGAATGGTTGAGTCAACAATCTGGCATGGCTTCTCCCAAGGTCCCAGAAGAGCCCCCCGGCACGCAGGCGAACTGGGCATCTATTTATAGAAAAGTGATGGAATCCAAAACTTTTTGCCACGATTACAAGAGATAGAGTCCACCAAATCTCAAGATCTCTGGATCAATCTCGAGATAATAGTCAAGATAAGAGTAGGAACAAACGAGACTCTTTTAGGTGGAAGGATCTGGAAGATATGGCTCTTGGAAGAAGGCCCTGGAACTTAATCTGACAGAGTTTGTGTTGTGTGAAATGCATAAAACCTGAACTTACGGCAAAGATTCCCAGAGATATAGCGCATAAAAATTCGAGTTCTATATACCAAACTCGAGATAATACATAGGGCAAGAGATAGAAATAAATATGGCTCAATTTGGTAGAATATTCTGGAAGATAGAGTCCTAACAAGGAGGGCCCCGGCGTGCACAACTCGACCAGAGAGTCCTGCGGCGAAGAAATCAGAGTTCAGGATCATCTGGACTCTCCGTTGGAGAAATGGTTATTCCTGGGTGGTAACTATTGACCGTTTCTTCATAGAAGCAGTCAACATTTGACCGCCCCACTCTTAAAAATGGTCAACAGTTGACCATTTTCTTCAAAGTGGCTGCTAGGCTCGCATGATTTTGGAAATTAGATCATATCTCCCAAACGGTGTGGAACTAGTGAAAGTGGTAGAATAAGAAATTGTATATAACTGAAAGATGAATAACTTTCATGAAGAGAGAAAGATTAAAAGATGATCAGAAGAGAGAGAAAATAGGATGAGAACAGAGAAAAATGTTGGGACTTGAAAACGGTGGAGAACTGGATAATGGCATAGAAGAAGAAATTGTAGAGCTTTGAAAAAAGAACAACTTTCGTGAAGGGCAAATTTTAAATAGAGGACTATAAGGGAATGAAAATGGGCTGCGTTCAGGACTGCGCAGCGAAAAGAGCCGAACACCTGATAGAAAGTTGACCTAAATGGGCCATAAGTCGACTTGGAAAGCTAGAAGTTGATTGTAAGACCCAGAATGTTTATAAATTACTTTTGGAATATTTAATTATTTTCTGAAATTTATAAAGGCATAAATAAATTAATAAATAGAATATTAGATCAATAAGTAATTATAAGGCCCAATTAGGTTAAATAATTAACCTAGCCTATTTGAAGATAATCCAAAAGGTTAATGGACCAAGCCCATTAAGTTTGGCCCATATTCTAGAAGGTTAATTGACTTATTCACGTATTTTAAAGTTAAATACTAATTTTTTTAAGATAATTATAAGGATAAATGAACAAGAGAGTTTTATTTAATTGAAACTCTATATACGTTTGGTGTAACGGTCTATCGGGTGACCGCTACAAGCATGTAACGCACCAGTCTGGATGCGTTACACTCTGACAGTTTTGTGAAAGAAAGAACGAGCAAAAAGATTAAAACTCTGGGATCTTATCTACAAGAGATCGACTTGGGAGAGTTTATAATATTACTAAGGACTCTTAGAGATTAGGTTCTGGCAAATTAAGGACTCTAGAATCGATCTAATCTTCAAAACCCTATAAATAGGACCTAGTTCTGAACTGAGCGACCCTTACTTTTGGCTCGTGGAGAATCAAGGTAAGGAGATATAATTTCTGGTAAGTTCTTTAGAATATTTTGTTTAGTATACTTTAGACTAATAGTTCTCCAAATTTCGTGTTAGGAGATCAAGCAACCAAGGAGATTGAAGCTTCCAAAGTTGCTGGTTCGACCATAGTAACCCAAGAATCAGAGCTAAGGGCCACTGAAGATCAGGGAATTAGGACGTCTAAACAAGGTAATTAGAGTTCGGTTATTTAGAGCTTTTTGTTCACCTTAGTTTCATCTTCTTACACTCAAAATTTCACGTCCTTAGGTCAAGAGGCTGAGAAGTTAGGGTAGCGTGAAGTTACTGGAAAGTCACAAAAAGAGAGGAACTAGGGCGGTCCTTGAAAGCTCAAATTAGAAGTGTAAAGCCTAGTTAAGCGGTAGGTTATCTCATGATTGGCAAAAATATCTTATTAGGGATAAAAGCCCTCTGATTATGTTTTATTTCATGCATTATAGACTATGAATTTCATATTTTAGTGGGTTCAAGCATACATACATATCCTTAGTCCTAATCAAAGATCAAAGATGTTATCTTGTTAATTCACTGCAACCTATGCATCTACATGACCTTTTACTTCGTTTTGTCATGATTGGGGTAGTTAAATATTTTTAAAACATAACATGGTTTCAAATCAGTCTTTCTATTTCATTATACTGTTAGCAGGGACTCTGACGCATCATACTAGGACGGCCAGACGACTGTAACGGTCTTACGATAAGTCGTCACAACCTCTGTTGTATTTAAAGTTTCTCCGTTGTCTCTGACGCACCATAACAGGAGCGTTACAATACTGTAACGGTCCTACGATAAACCGTCACAGCCCTGTGACGCGCCCATACTAGACCATCAGAGTGTGGTTTACTATCAAACCAAGACAGGATTGAGGACAGCCAAACTTACTTATGAATAAGTCTAATTATCTAAGTTTTAACCTTATTTTCATGACTTGAGTTTCTTAATTGATTAATGAGAAGAAATTGTATGATTAAAGTATTTTGAGTTCTTTTAGGTTATGTTAATTTCATTGGCTAAACTCTATAGTTTTATATTCTAAATCATGATTTTTTCAATGTTGAATTGACGGGATTTTATCTTGGTTTCACATTATTACACATTCTTTTCTATCTATAGAGTCATTTCTCTAAGTACATGGCGTATATTCAGGTATATGTCCATTAGTTTACACTTTGCACTATAGGAACACTATTCTTGGACATGAGGACCTCTCTATTGGATATTCCTTCCAATGGACTAGGAAATCTTGTTGCAAGGCCTCCGTAATTCTCCGCGAGCCTGGGATTCCCACTAGGATGCCGAGTTGGTTGTACCATTAACACCCAAGTGATTAGATTACACTATCGATATTTTCTGGTCATTAGTAGTGTAACGGATCTATATTGGACCGTCAGGTACATGTAACAGCCCAATATACGACAGTCACATCCAACTGAGTCCGATTTCTTGGTTCTGGATTCAGACCATTGTAACAGCCCAATACTGGAGCGTCACATCATGTAACAGCCCAGTACACGACCGTCACACTGCTTGAGTATTTTAACCCAAGGTTTGACCAAGGGTTGATATTCCAAAGGTTTATAGATAGACTCTTGATGATCTAGAACTTTTCATATTGATCAAGAAACCAAATATAATGAATGGAAGATAAAAAATGTACCGTTATGCTGTCGATTTATTTCCATAAGCATAACATAGTATAAGTCATTCTTGATTTCTCATAATTCTCATTAAAGCATTCATTTATTGAATTATTGTTATCAAGAACTTGTTGGAATTGTACATTCTTGGCCATACTTTATTGTTACATGCGTGGAAAAAGCTTGATTTATACTTGAAGATGCGATCGAGCACTGATTGTGTTCAAGGGCTCTATGCTAGTCCCCTCGGCTGATTGTCGGGAACATACTATTATAAACCATGGGGTATGATGCTACTGGCGTCGCATTACGCTGGGAGTATTTTCTTTATAAATAAAGTGAAAATCCATAATACAACACAATACAACATGATTGATACTTGACTTTCTTGATATTCCACAAAAATTCACGAAGTACTTGGTCATAAGCAAAAGATACTGGAGTGATGATTATGTGGCTTGCTAGTGCATTCTCGTTACATTCTTGTTCATGAAAGGCCATATCATGTTCTTATAACATTCTTGCTAGTTCATACTTGTTCTCATTCTATCTTCATGATCATCGTGTTACTTTGATTTAATTGCGTGTTTGATCGCATTCACATGATTTTACCTTATTTCTCTAGAGCTAAAATGTTAATTACTTTAATGATGCCTTCATGTTGATGCGAAGATACCTACTGGACAAGTGTGCTCATTACCTATTTCCCTTCTTTTCTGAGTCGGGTTCGGATTCGGAATGTTCAAGTAGCGGGTCCGAGAGCGAATAAAAATATTGTCAAAGATGAGAGTGAAGACTTAGGAAAGTCTATATTGTTTAGATTGAGTCTATGTAATTTTCCTATTTCTTGAGTCTAATAGATTGGAATAAGTTGAATTAGTGGTTGTATTTGAATATTTGATTATTATGAAATAAAGTTGGAGTTTGAGTAAATATTGTGTAATTACATTTATGTGTGTGATTATCTTGCGCTCTGATCATTCTTGCTTGCAAGAGGCTTACCATGCCGGCTGTTCGCATTCTCGAGCGAGTCCTCCACTGACATAAAGGCTCGGGGCGTGATAGTTAAGTTGGTATCAGAGCCATACCCTAGCCGGAAGCGTGGGAACTAAGTGCCATGCAGGGCAAAGTGCTACGCTATGGGAGCCACCTCTTGAACCCGTAATGGGACAAAGTGCTACATAGTGGGAGCCACCTCTTGAGCCTGTAGGGGCTACCTCTAGAGTCCTACCTGCCTGGGGGTTTGATTGCGTGATTGCGTGCTATATGTGCCCAGCGACAAGGACGTCGCCTATATAAGAGGGGTAGATTGTAACACCCTCAAATATAGCTAAGTTGTACTCTATATCACCGAGGCGCCTTTTGAAGTATCGACTCAGTTCTTAAAAAAGAACTCCGAAGTTGTGCGTGCTTAATGGGGAGTAGTATTGGGATGGGTGACCTCCCGGGAAGTCCCCTATTCTGGAGCCGATCACTATTAAAAAGGGACAAAACTGTGAGGCCGGTAGGCCAAAGCAGACAATACCTCGACGGTATAGAGTACGGGATGTGACATTGATAGAATAATCTCCAAGGCTCTAAGAAATAATGATCTCCAAGGCTCAAAGGCTAGGGAACAATGAAATGGGCTCGAAATCCATCCAAGGAAGGCTCCAAAATAATGGATAATTTGGGACATCAGAAATGATGAATAAGAGAAATGACGCAACTTGTGGGCTAAAAACGGGTGTCAACAGATGCCCCTCCTTGATGTCCGCTTTGCAAGGGAAAGAGCGAAAGCGTCGCGGAGGTGAAATGGAAAGGAGTTGGAGCGAAAGCGACGTGAAATGGAGATGACGTAGAGATGAAGCGGAGAGAACTAAAAAGCGGGCATCAAAGCAAAAGACACTGGTCATAACCAACAAGCGACAGGAATTCTCCTGAAAACGTCGAACTAACCACCTAGAATGGATGACAAGGATGAAACATGTCTGGAGAACTAAACTAACAGGAAAAAAGGAAACACGACCATCCTCATCGGGGACACAATCCGTAGACAATGAGGGGGTCGAAAAGAGCACAACATAAAAAGCAAGAAAAATATAATTGAGATAAAATCAGACAGGAATCACGCTGGCCAATCAGAGCAAGTGGGCAGATCAGAGAAGACGTTCAAATTCGGAGTGGAATGAGGATCTTTTATCCAGGAGAACGGTAGCACAATTAACCATTGTTGAGGAGAAACCTTGAATGGATCACGAGGCATGAATGCTTAAAAAAATGACATGATGCATGCTGGGCTAAAATAAAGAAATCATCAAAACGAATGTAAAGAAAGCATAAAATAGAAAATACTCAAGGATAATATTACTAGACCGAGTCAAGATGGGGTCAAGAGTCTTCTTGCAACCACGGTGTGCGAGACAGAGTCCATCGTCCCCCACCCGACTCGATCGAGCGGCCTATCCAATGATTAACCGTATGCACCTAGATCATCATCATTTTTGTTAAAGGGGAACATCAGATCCCAGAACACACGGGCAACTAGCCGTTCCTTGAGAGGCTATAATAATGCAGATACCATATAGTAATGCAACAATGAGAAGGGATAGAGAGCCATACCTGACTTACCTGCCAAGCGAAATGGTATTTTTCTTTTTTTGATTTTTTTGATTTTTATGGATTTTCAAATAAGACAACCAACAACATCAACATAACATAAAGATGAACATAACATAACAAACAAATGAATGAAAAAGACAGCTCAACATAACATATCAACGGATGAACCAACAACACATGTAAGACACAAACCAACAACATGTATGTTTGACGAACAAGGTGGGACAAGACAACAATGCAGTGGGACAACACACGGTTGGGACAAGAACACATGGGACAGCAACACATGTGGGATGATAACATGAGATGAGACAACATATGCGGGATGACAACACGAAACATGACAGATATACTTTTCAATCAAGCCCAAGATCAGACGAAGCAGAACCGCCGGGTTCATAATCGTGAGGCAAAGAGCCCTCTTATAAAGATATGATCAAAGTGAGCTAAAGTTAAGCAAAGCATGAGAGAAGGACATGAGCTTCAGAATAGATCGAGAGACAAGATTGAAGAAGAGAGCAGATCAGAAGCACGTGAATAGGAGATAGAGCAAATGATAAGGAGACAGGAAGCTTGAATACCTGCAACTTGCAACCTGCACACATAGCAAATAGATCATACATGTCCTCAAAACATATAGATAGAAAGGAACAAAAAGACAAATGTTTTTGGATTTTTGACAATTTTTTGATTTTTTTGGATTTTCAATAATATTTGATTTTTTTTATTTTCGAAGTATTTGATTTTTTTAGATTTTGAAATATTTGACTTTTTTAGATTTTTGGCAATATTTGAATTTTTTTTTTGATTTTGAAAATTTTGACATATCTGATTTTTTTTGACTTTTGGTAATATTTGATTTTTTTAGATTTTGACATAGTAATCTGCAGCACCCAAAGATGGGCTCAAACTACTGGCCAAGGATCGTCATCCCCCCCTTTCATTGAAGACTTCCCTTGAGCAGGGCGTGCATTTGAGGGTAGCTTACCACAACCAACCACCTCCAAAAAATGGTGGCCCTACTAAGGCCATACCTAGGATTCAACCCAGCCTAAGAGGGAGAAGTAGAAGAAAATTGGAGAGAAGCTTTATGCAGGATGAGAAACATCAGGACTTAAATTCCTTCCAGGACACTACCCCTCAAAGATACAGTCTATTACGCCGGGGCCTTCTGTCTTTGATTTTGAGACCCATATTTATCAGACAAGCGTGCGACCGGGCTCATGATGTCCCGCGGGAAACTGTACTGCCACTCTTTGCCATGCCTTTGATTTCATAATTTTGCATATTCATTCTTATTGATTTTGAGAGCCCTTATCGGCCAGATTTAGCATGAAAGCCCACTTTTGAGGGTCAAGACTGCCCCTATTTGAGACCTCTCTCGTATTAGAGAGCGCCTAGGTTGGTCATCTCATCCGTCAATCTCTTGCCCCTGCACTCGGTCGAGCAGAGAAAAGAAAAGACCTTTGTGCATACCCATGTTATGGCCAAAGCAGCAACGATGTGCCTCAGAGAGATCGACTATGACTTGCCGTGAAGTGTGTGAAAACCCATACTAAGGTCACCCTTAACGATCGGGCAAAGAAACTAGACTCCCAGCACGGAGCTATCACCAGCAAAAGAATACTGCAGAAGCAACTTGACTTAAACTACCCAAACTTAATGAACTAAAGTCGCTCAAAACGTGTTGAGGAAACCACATTATAACCATGCGCATGAATAACAATAAGTAATAACAATAATAACATATTCCTGCATAAAACAAAGATACCTTACAAATCCATAATGTGGAAGTAGCAACATCCTGAAGCGATCTTGACTTTTAAGCAGCACGAGCTTTGTATTCCTTGCTTGTGAGGGCAAAAGGGAGAGGATAACAAGGACTTGAAGATTCCTCTACACGGAGGAGCAGTAGACACAAAACTGGACGAAGAGGATAAAAAGGAAGAGAGATGAGGGTAAGAACTCCCAC